>LR990149.1:14800000-16000000 GCA_905147285.1 Hypena proboscidalis
TTTAGTCTCAGCTTTCCGCTACGTCTGTCTATCTGTCTGATCGCGATAAATTCATAAACTACTTAACGGAATATCATGTGGTTTTAAGTTATGGAGTGATTTGTGAGAAAGTTTCAGGTATATTATTTGTTTAGATTATTTTATATAGAACCTTTAAAAAATTGCCATTCAATTCCGTTGTTGTGAAAAATTTCCCGTTTACTCCAGCCAGATTAAATTGGTCCAGAAGGAAAGCAGCCTCCGAAGACTGCTGCAGGTTTCCGGAAGCGATGTTGTTTATAACTAGTTTATTACATGTATAGATTATCAGTTTTACAACCTAGACGCTATTTTATTGACGTACTACGCGAATACAGCCTAAAGAGGCAGCTAGTTTGTTTTAAATTACTTTTGACACAGGCAATATTTCGTAAATGGTTCGGTACATACGACTACCGATCAACTTATACATATCCAATATAAGCTGGTCTCGCATTGCACGGAAAGCGAGACCATATTATACAGGAATGTATAGGTTGGTGTGTAGCCAGTACAACGACACATTGACAGATCCTGTTAGCATTCGCTATCAGTCCGATGTGCATTCAATTCATCTATATTTTCATTTCTTGTTATTTTGTCGTAACATATTTTGTTACTCTTCACTGAATTTTGTGCGTGGAACACGTTTAAACGTACTGTTTATTTTTGAATTTTTGAATTTAGAAAACAAACTAGCTTTTTCCGTCCGCGTAGTACCTATATCATTTATAAGGCAATAATAATAATAATAATATAATAATAATTTATAGATACATAAAATTACACGTTTGGGTATGAGTCCTCTGACCCCTGGCCCCTGAAATACAGTTAGCACTAGTTCAGGGGAACTAGTGCTAACTGTATTTCAGGGGCCAGCGTCTTCGTCTGTAACTGTTGGTATAATATTATGTCAACTACTCAATATAAAATTACATTACATAACATTAACATTAACATTATTGCAAATAAAATCCTTAAATATATAACTAGTAATAATCTTCTTCTTCTTCGTCGTGTCGATGGCTGAGTCAAATTTTATTGGTCCAATAAGTGACTACTGTTATGGCGCTCTCGTCGGAGTTCATGAGCGCCTCTCTTGGTAAGGTGGTAAGGCATTTTGTACAGTCAGTAAGGTGGTCAAGGTTTTGACTTGCCATCGTGGTGAAGGGATTAGCCAATTCGCTTTTAAGAACTCGCGAATTGCCCAGGGTGCGCCGGACGTAGGGAATTGTTGTGTACGTCACTCGGGGAGGCTCCTTTCATGCACCCCCTACTAGTAATAATAAAACTTTTGTTTTTCTGTGTGTGCGTGAGTGTGTGTGTTTGTGTGTGTGGTTGTGTATGTGTGTGCGTGTGTGCGTGTGTGTGTGTGTGTGTGTGTGCGTGTGTGTGTGTTTGAGTGTGCATGTGAATGTGTGGGTATGTGTGCATAAGAGGTAAAAATGAATTTATGTGTCATATTTTACTTTTTAGAATCATATTTTCAATGGTCTCATAGTTAAATCCAGGAAGCTATTTCGACAGTAATATTTTAAGAGCCAGCAATGGTTTTAAAAATGTGGCTCAGAAAGTATATTATAATGTTTAGTCTCACTTCAGCTTTTCACTACGTCTGTCTATCTGTCTGTTCGCGATAAATTCAAAAACTGCTTCCATCATTTAGCCTTTCATAGTCCACTGCTGGACATAGGCCTCTCTCAATTTGCGCCACAACACCCGGTCCTGCGCCTTCCGCATCCAGTCCCCTCCAGCGACCTTTTTCAGGTCGTCAGTCCACCTGGCAGGGGGGCGTCCTACCTTACGGTTGCCGAGTCGCGGTCTCCATTCTAGGACTCGTTTGCTCCAGCGGCTGTCGGTCCTTCGGCAGACGTGACCAGCCCACTGCCACTTCAGCGAGCTTATTTTGCGAGCTATGTCGGTTACTTTGGTTCTTTGTCGGATGACCTCATTACGAATTTTATCCTTCAAAGAAACTCCGAGCATAGCTCGCTCCATAGCCCGCTGCGCGACTTTAAATTTGTGGACTAGTGCAACCGTTAATGTCCACGTCTCGGCACCGTAGGTCATAACAGGTAGGACGCACTGGTTGTAGACTTTCGTCTTCAGGCACTGCGGTAAAGGCAAAGAGAAGACTTGACGAAGTTTGCCAAATGCTGCCCAACCCAACCGGATCCTTCTGTCGACTTCTCGCTCGAAGTTGTTTCTACCAAGCCTAATGACCTGCCCTAGGTAGATATATTCCTGAACAACTTCGAGCATCGATCCGTCGACAAATATTGGTCTCGGCATAACATGCTCATTAAGCATGATTTTGGTTTTATCCAAATTCATGCCGAGACCAACACGTCGTGAAGCTCCATCTAGGCCGTGCAGCATTTCGCTCAGCTGTTCCAGCGACTCCGCAACTATGACGATATCATCGGCAAACCGAAGGTGCGAGATGTACTCACCGTTCACGTTTATACCCCGTCCAGTCCAGTCCAGAGTCTTAAAGACATCCTCGAGAGCGTTGGTGAACAGCTTCGGGGATATGACATCCCCCTGTCTCACCCCCCGACGCAGCTCTATACGGTTTGTCTTCTGGTCCTGGATCTGGACGGTCATGGTGGCGGTGTCATACAAGCATCTCAGCACCTCGATGTATCGCCAGTCGATACGACACCGTTGCAGAGCATCCAGAACCGCCCAAGTTTCGATGGAGTCGAAGGCTTTCTCGTAGTCCACAAAAGCCAGACACAGCGGCTGATTGTACTCTTCGGTTTTCTGTACAATCTGCCGAACAGTATGGATGTGGTCTACGGTACTAAAGCCTTTTCGAAACCCGGCTTGTTCTGGTGGCTGGAACTCGTCAAGTCTCCTGGCGAGGCGGTTCGTGACTACTCTCGAGAACAACTTGTAGATGTGGCTCAGGAGTGAGATAGGTCTGTAGTTCTTCAGTAAGGTTTTGTCACCTTTTTTGAAGAACAGAACCACCGCACTCCCGCTCCACGCCTGTGGTGTCAAACCTTGGTGAATGACGGAATTAAAGAGACTCGCTAGCTCTTTCAGGACTGGGGTCCCACCGGCCTTAAGGAGCTCGGTTGTAATTCCGTCATCACCCGGCGCCTTGTTGTTCTGCAGTTGTCTGAGAGCTGCCTCGACCTCGACCGGGTCGACATCCGGGATGTCTTCGGTGTAGTGGCGCGTAAGTGGGGCTCTGTGGTCATCATCGCTTGGTCTCGTTGGTTTAGTCATCCGTGATGCGTATAGGTGTCTATAGAAACTCTCAATTTCCTCGAGTATCTCGAACTTAGAGGTGACGGTCCTGCCATCCCCAGTCCTCAGTTTCGTCAGATGGGGTCTACCTAGTTGCTGAGCGAAAACTTTGGTGCCTCTATTTCGCTCAATCGCAGCCTCGATATTTCGAGTGCTGCAGCGTCGGAGGTCACGTCGCGTCAGTTTCCTGATTTTCAGGTTTAGGGACCGCCTATCTGACGAAGACATCTGAGTGTCTGGCGTTTCTCGTCTTTCCTTCATAAGTTCGAGAGTCTCGGGTGAGAGCTTGGACTCCCTATTATCGCGTTTTCCGGGAAACAACCTTCGAGACACGTTTTGTAGCGTTTTGACCACTGTGTCGGTTTTTCCGTCAACATCGTCCGTGGTTTCCAGCAGAGCGAAACGATTTTGGAGTTCCAACTGGAACTTTTCGGAACCTAGGGCTATTTGGGGCAGCGTGGGTCGGAGAATAGGTCTTATCATCCTAACTCTTTCGGCCTTAAGGTTGATATTTAGAGAGCCTCGGACGAGTCTATGATCACTACCGGTATTAAACCTATTGATCACCGAGACGTCTCTAAATATATGCCGCTTGTCCGTGATGATAAAATCTATCTCGTTCCTCGTCACATTATCGGGGCTTCGCCATGTCCACTTTCTGTGGGGCTTCTTCTTAAAGAAAGAATTCATTAAGAAGAGCCCCTGAGACTCTAGAAAGTTTACCAGCATTTGGCCCCTGTGATTTCGGCGCCCCACACCGTTAGGTCCGATTTTCGTTTCGCCGCGTTCTTGTACTCCCACTTTGGCATTAAAGTCTCCCATAACAACGTTGTATCGAGCCTTCCTGGTACCATGTAGTGCTTTCGCTATGTCTTCGTACATGGTTTCGGCTATCTCATCAGAGTATGTCGAGGTCGGCGCATATACCTGCACCACCTTCAGAAATTTCCTGTCGGTGATTCTCAGTATTAGGTACGCTACCCTTGTCGACACACTGCTGATTTCCACAACGCTGCTAGTGAGACACTTGTTGACCAAGAAACCGACACCGCCCTGAGAGGGCCTATCACCTTCTCGGAAGTAGAAAAGGTCTCCTGACTCAAGGGTTATCGTGTCCTCCCCCTGTCTTCGGACTTCAGACAACCCCAATACATGCCAGTTTATGCGACCTAATTCTACCTCGAGTTCGGTGAGGTGTTGGTCCAGCCGTAGACTTCGTCCGTTGTACGTAGCCAGGGTCAGTTTTTTGAGGTGGTGGTAGCCTCCCGTAGCCCGGAGATTCTTAGCACCCCCTGTCCCGCCGTTACCGCGACCGCTACCTTGGAAGGGAATAGCGGGACTACCGGGAACTGGGGGCCGTCTTGTATTGTGTGGCATCATTTGAAAGGTTTTGGCCTACTGATACCACGCTGGCCAGACGGGTTGGTATAGGGTTTGATCTCGAGTTTTCCTTCTCTAAGCAGTCTATTTAGGCTCTGCTAAATTTTTCCCTTAGTCGCCTTCTACGACACCCACGGGATGATATGGGGTGGTGACATATGTATTCTTATTGTCCGTCACCACACGGACAAAAACCGCTTAATTGATTATTATGTGGTTTTTATACTAAGAAACAGTTGAAAAAGATATGGGACTGGCAGGATATATGTATAATTTGCTAAGCATAGCTAAATGCTATAGTCTACTCGATAAGTTGAAAATGGTACAAAATAGAGATACTGGTCTTAAAATTATGTGCGATACCTCATTGGATTCGGAATGACGCCTAAAAAAATGTGCCAAAAGAGTGTATTAGCACATAAAAAATTGCAAAAGTTATAAACAATTAAAAATGAAAAAAAAATGGCATTTTGTTTTTGCCAATATTTCATTAACGATTAATATTTAAGAAATTTCAAATAGATTGTTATAGTAGAAAAATTGCTAGAAACGAAGTATAAATATTTTTTTAACTTTTATGGCACGATCTTGTTTATTATGTATGTAAGAAAGGCTCTACGAAGCGAAATTTTTTTACGACCATTATTTAATCATTTTTTTTCACTTACAATTTATTATTTTTGAACGTACCTGTCAAGCGGTGTGAAAATGATTTTAAATAAATAATTATTATTTCATTATATATTAGTGGTTGGAAATACCTGCAGAGCAACCACAATAATCAATAATTGAATAAAAAAGCTGATGGTTCTCAAATACAAATACAATTACAACGAGGAAATAGATTTCCCGCTGGATGTTCAGGACAAACTAATATTTGGTGTCACAAAGTGTCATTTCAATAAATAACAAATTGAATTATACGAACAATTTAAAAGTTAAAAAGATGACAGGACGCGACGCCGCCAGGGCTCCAAGACAACGGAGGCGCCCCGTTACTATGCACCGTGACAAGACAATGTCAACCTTGACAGTTTATTTTTGATATGAATTTGTTGTGTAGATAATTATTTTATTTTATTACTGTTATTAATAGTTAATAGTGTGTACAGTATATGGATAGGTGTATAGCGGGCAGTGGTGAT
Organism: Hypena proboscidalis; assembly: GCA_905147285.1. NCBI lineage: Eukaryota > Metazoa > Arthropoda > Insecta > Lepidoptera > Erebidae > Hypena > Hypena proboscidalis. The sequence goes on from LR990149.1 coordinate 14,805,802, forward strand.
GCGGATACATTTAACGGATCTCAACCTTCCACATCGTGTAGCCGTATTCCATGTCCTTTTTGTCCAGAACGCAGTTTTGAAGGTAAGAGGGGCCTGAATATACATCTGGGCAAAATACATAAGTCCCAATGTATACCTTCGGGCCCCGTAGGGCTATTCGCTAAAGATGACTGTGATTTCTTTTGCAATAGTTTCTGTCAAAAAGTAATTATTCCTGTCAAACAGATATAATTTCTGGTTTCTTAAGTAATAGTTACTGTCAAATAGTAATAGTTACTGTCAAAACACGCATTTTTGACATAACGCAATCAAATTACTCTCCTCAAATGTATGCTTCGTTAACACGTAATAAAATAAAACAAAAACACTAAATTTGTCTATTATTTTATTGTCTATCTTGAATTGAGACAAAAAATTAATTAAAAAAGCGTGCATGAGCAAAAGAAAAATAAATTGAACGTCAAAACGGGCGGCCAATTTTTTACATAATAAAGTACGTAAAAAATTGTTTCCCTTTTTGCTGCATTAATAAATTGAAAATAAAAATATTTATTTAGGTCCAAAAAACAAATAAAAAATAATTGTTAAATATTAATTAAGGTGACTTAATGTGTAATTAGCTAGTTCAGTTTTGTTGTTCGTGCAATTATTCATATTTTATCAGTAAGTACCAATTTCATTTTATTTTAGGGTCTTACCCTTGTGAAATTATATCATACTTATCCATTATTCTAGAATTTTATATCATGTAGTTGACCTTATCTTTCAGTGGCAAATATACTTATGATGTTAGAAGCTTTAGCGGAGCAGGAGCGTAGGGACAATGTCAGGGAGTGGTCTCGCCGAGTAAGAATGCTAAGATTAAGCATCCACCAATCCATTCAAGCCATCTCTCACGTTGCCTTCAGGGCACACTATTGCTTAACAAAGCCATTGTTTTGGGAGCTGTGTCATGAGCTTCGCCCGTTCCTGCCTGCACAACAACGAAGCTCTACAAAACCTCAGAGTGCAAGGTATGAAATACTACTTATTTATATTGCAGTTAACAAACTGTCATTGCAATTGACAATAATGGCTACTATACCTAGTTATAAAATTAATACCTACCTACGTAATTAGCTTACTAAATTGTATTCATATTTCAGATACTAGCAGCATTATAATTTCAGCATCAAAAAAATTATGCCACTGGCTCATACCAAAAACCTATTGTCATGAGTTTCATGCATGGGCAGAGCCAGCCGGCAGTATCAAGATCGATACGGGCAGTGACAGATGCATTAAATGAAGTCGAGGTATTCCGACAATTTGTATGCTTCCCGGAAACTAATAAAAAAGAAAAAATAAATAAAAAAGCATTTATTACCAACGAAAAGTACAGTTTTAGATTGTCCATTGGCCCCACACTAGACAAGCCTGTCCTGTGGGTGCCTATTACAATTACATCAGAAGATTTTTACAAGTGCTCGGTAGACATCATAAGGCAAAAAACAAAAAAAAAGTAACATACGAATTTGATAAAAAAAGGCAAGCCAATAAGTATTGTGCCTAACTTAAACTAGCTTATGAGCTAAGAATATAAAATATTTAGAGATACAATATAGATACATACAAAAAACCAGCTATGCTGATATATAAACCAACAAAGTATGATAATAATAATAATGTATTGGTGAGAAAATAAATATACTGTCTATTGTCTAATTAAATATATATAAAATTGAAATAATGTTAATAAATGTTTAAAATTATGTAGATTACCAGGACTTAGGTTAAATGTGTGAAAAGACTCTCACTCACTCTCTCAGAAAATGAAGGAAGAAAGAGAAGAACTAGACATGAAAGAATGCAAATAGTTACTGGGTTAGTTAGGTTATTGAAAATGTGTTAATTAAAATAGGTTCTTTCAATCGTTTATATGAACATGATATAAAAATGCATACTTAACAATATTGTGTCAAACAACTTTAGTGTGTGGTGTCTAGCCATTATTGAAGAAATAAAATAAAATAAATTACTTAGTCGTAATAATTAATTAAATTATTGGTACAAAATGTTGTTACCTATGATAATTTATTTTTTGATTTGTTATTCAGCCATAAGGTGTTAACTTTATTCCATTTTATGGTCTATATGAAGTGAAATCCTATAAGGTATGTTATCATTTTAAATAGAAATAGTTAGTTTTTAATAAATAAATAAATGTATCTTATTTTATTGTTTTATGTTTATAATAAAAAAAGTTGAATCATATGAATTTAACAATGAATTAATAATTTAAGATCTTTGGCTTTTGAGCAAGTTCCCCGTGACTGTCAAATGTGGAGGTATCTTTTGATGCCTTAATTTTTTACATTTTCCTTTTCTATTTGTACCTATGTAGGTATTTGTCTAATTTAGTTTAGAAAGTGTTATATTAATTTATTTCATTATTAGTAAAAAGTTTATAAATATTTGCTAGATCTACATTGTTTTTTAAATGAACCGTTAGCCAGTCAAGTACATTAGTTACTACTGTTCTAAATTTCTTATCATAATAATTAAAGGACAACATTCATCCGTGGAGTTCAACGCTGAGCTATTTTCTAAGTTTCATCACAGCGTATGGTTAGACTGAAGCTTCCTCCTATGCTCTTTAGCTGTTTGCAATCCATGCATTTTCATATTCTCTGTAAGAAATAAATCAATATTTAAATATGTTTTTGGTTGTTTTATTATAATGATGTACTTACAAAACTTTTTAAAAGATATAAAGAAAATATTGACATATTTATACATTATTGGAATTGAAACTTACTGTATTAGATTATAGCAGTAGGTAATATAGGTGACTTCTTTGTAGAATTCATTGACAAATATTGCTACTTGTCTATTGCAGATTATATTGTCCAAGCCAACACTTTAATTGAATTCCTTAGTATCCTGAAATGAATACATTATTTCTTCTTAGAAGTACTTAGTTTAAAGTTAGCTAATTTTGTTATTGTTTGCTTCCTAATAGAATGACATAAGACTAGACAAGAGTATGTGCAGTGTTTTTCAGTGCCAAAAGTCGCTAGATACCATTACCCTGCACCCTATGAGCTTTTTTTAGGCAATCAACATGTATATTTTTAATTCTCACGTGTTTATTTCTCATTTTTATCATTCTTTACCATTTACATTACTTTTTTCTCGTTTCAATCACAACAATGACAAAAACTGCAGTCTGTTCAATAATAAAGAGTTAATTATAGCTTAATTTTTAAGTAAATAATGTTGTGCTATGGTGCACCTCAAAAATCGTCAGAAAATTGGCTAGATTTCTTTGAACGCTAAAACGATTTTTTTGTTATTAGAGCATACTCAAAAGTCGACAGATCTGGCGACAAAGTCGCTAAATTGGCAGTCTATAAACATAAAACTCAAGCAAAAATAGCAGCCATAAAACTTTTCAACTAACCTTATCTGTCCTAGAAGTTTTCAAAATGGATTTCATTCCATGTAAAATATTGATAAGTCGCAGCCTGTGCGCAAGTTCAATGTATAGTGTCAGCATTGCACCAATCACTATTGTAATAATTTAGCGTATTCTCCTTTTGTTTTCCTGTTCAGTTAATTTGTTTATTTACTTTTTCATTACTTTGTCTGTTTATGCCAAGCACTATAATACTGCACGCACTGACGACTGTGTTTTGCTGTGTGCACTGCCAAAGATAATGTAATACTACGTATGCACTGCACTGCTGCGTAAACCGACGTGACCGCCAATGCCGCCAATCGTAGCGCTCTTTTTCATTCGCGCGTAAGTCTAAACAATAATTGAAGCGCTATGATTGGCGATTACACTTTTGTTTGTTGTACGGACGCCACCATTAGCCGTTCGTTTCGCGCTATGGTCCAAAGTCCAAGCGTCATGGTTGCGTTCCGTTTTTTATTTTTATTCAATTGTGAAATTATTTCTGTTTCATTTGTTTTTTATAGTTGATATTTATACTCAAATTTTGGATCTAACATTTTAATTTCTTGTTTTTAAGATTTATTTCAGATTTATATCGATGGTATAAATCTGAAATTTTCTGGCAAATTTATTGTTTAGTATTTTAAGTTTTATTATTTGCTTTTTTGTCAGAATAAATATGTTTCTTTCATTCTTTATGAAAACAAGATAATATTGATTGCATGATGCTGATTAAAAAATATTATGGAACAGGATTATGAATATTCTAGCTCATGTAAAACTGATCAAGCCATTTTGAAGGAGTTTGTAGTTTTCCAGAGAAAGAACATTTTCTACACAAACTGCCAGCTGCCAGCCCAAATTGCATGCTATTAAGATTGAACGTGTTTTCTCAGTTTCACCACTAACCATAAACTACAATACATTGTTTAGTAAAAAAAAAACTGTATGTGTCTCTAACGTACTACTTATGGTAGTGTGTGTAAGCGCTGATCTACGCCAAATAATAAAAGTTTGAATGACTTTGTTGTCGGACTAAATTATAAATTCCACTTATATATAAACGTGTCCTGGGCCTTTGAAGCTTAGTGAGATTTGCTGATCTATTGAATTGTGAATTCGGGCGACTTAATAACCTTATTAAATACAAATTTGGTGTAAAAGTGTATCGTTGACCACATGTAGGTATGTTATTTTATTTCACACCAATTTGCTGTTGTAGGTAAATATATGCGCATTTTTTCTGTTTCAGATCGCAACAGAATATAATCAAGAAATATGTTAATTTGAGGGCCATCAGAACTTTATGTTTTCAAGTCAACAAAACAATAGAGGATAGGATAAAGAACAAATCGATTGACCTATCATAATATTAATAATGATTGAATTATTGGCTCATCATGTAATGATAAAAATAGTAAATTAATTGAAATTACTGGTTTTCTGTTTTATTGTAATTTTGCCTAAATAAAACTTAAAGAAACTTTAGTAGGTATTAAAGTAAGGTAAAACCTACGTATTTAGGATTGATAAGTTATAAAACAAGTTTAATTAAATAATACATACCTATATAGAAGGTATGTACTCATTTTATTGACCTATGAATAAATAGAGAACTCTACACATAAAATTATGGTACTATAATATATACCTAATACCATATCTGCAATAAGTAACAACAAGTCGTTATAAATTAAGTTTTCGTATGAAAAAACTCGAGATCTATGACTGAAAATAATATGACCTAAATTCTATTGCATTACGTATTTAATAAGTATTTTATGACATGCATAGTATTAAACAGTTATTAATTTGTTGTATAACGTTAATCTGACGTGCAAAAACCTTTTAAATAACATTATTTTATCTCGCCAAAGTACAAGAAATTACTAAGAAACTGCTCCATGACCAGTTTCCGATTTTGACATAAGAAATTGCGTTACTTGCCTGTAAAGCTGTCAAATCTGCAAGAGGATAGTAACTGGCAAGCTGTCAAATTTTTTGCCAAGCAGTTATCAACCGTATATGTATGGAAATAAGGATGCACTAAATCCGAGATGAACCGGTTTCAAACGAAATTAATAATTGCTTTCGAAATCGACTGGAAATTAGTCACCTTTACGGAATAGCCATGCCGTATTAACAGAAACAAATACAGATAATATCCCTTTCTGGAAACGCCTTGCAAAACTTAAAAACTCCGTGCCAGTCCTAATTCGAATTCCCCGTGGCGCGAGACCTTCGGTAGCCCAGAATTTGGCTCGTTGTATAGGTCTCGCCGTCAGGGAGAATTCGCAATCAGCCTGGGAGCAACTGTTGACCTTCCCTTATCGGATTCTACACGTTAAAAAGAAAAATTTAAAACAAAAATCTTTGACCGCCCAAATAAAACAAAATTATAATAATTTAGACACAAATTTCGATTATAAAGTTAACAAATTCAATGATAAATCCCTCTTTCAGCGAGTGGAATCAAAATTACAGGAAGGTGACATCGGCGGTGCTTCCAGGCTACTATTCAGCAGCGATGTGGTGGCGCGTTGCTCTCCAGAGACGCTTACGGCTCTGCAGAGTAAACATCCAGCGCCAGCGGATGACCTCGTTTTCCCGGATGCTCCCGGTAACGAAATTGATGCTCTTGTAGTTGCGGCCAAGGACGTATTTATGGCTGTTGGCTCCTTTCGGACTGGCTCTGCTGGCGGCCTCGACGCTTTGACACCTCAACATCTAAAAGATCTGTTATGTCCTAGCGCCGGCGAAGCTGGTGTCGCCCTCTTGAGGGAGCTAACGGCTTTAATAAATCTTATGCTCGCCGGGAATGTGGTCGATGACATCATCGATATTTTATATGGGGCTAACTTATGTGCCCTACGTAAGAGCGATGGTGGCATTCGGCCCATTGCCGTCGGGTGTACCTACCGACGTACGGCAGCCAAGGTTTGCTGTAGATATTATAGCAAAGAACTCTCGAATACTTTTCAACCACTACAATTAGGTTTTGGATCTAGAGGAGGATGCGAGGCTGCCGTACATGCCCTTTCGACGTACCTTGGCTGCAATGAAGGCGAGGTCATCTTAAAGGTTGACGTTAAGAATGCATTTAACTCAGTGAACAGGGACGCCTTGTTGTCGGAAGTAAAATCGCAAACCCCTAAAATTTTCAAGTTTATTTGGCAATGTTATAGAAAACCTTCAAAATTATTATATAAAGATAATGTTTTAGAATCTGCAGTTGGTTGTCAACAGGGTGACCCCCTCGGACCAGTTATTTTCAGTTTAGCAATTCAGCCCATCATACAACAATTAAAATCTAAATTCAACATCTGTTATCTCGATGATGGGACCCTAGGAGGCGACGTACAAACCGTTTTAGATGATTTGGTTTTTCTACAAAATAAATTTAGATCGATAGGCTTAGAGTTAAATCCAAGCAAGTGTGAAATTTTTGTGAATAACAATAATTCAGATAAACAATCAATTATATCAAAATTCAACTCTTTAGCACCTAATATAAAAATTATGGAAAAAAATTCACTTCGTCTCCTTGGGTCCCCGGTTCTTGAAGAGGCATATGACTCTTTTATTGAAGAAAATATTCAAAATTTTAATAATGTTTCCGATCGCCTTTTAAATATTCATATGCATTCAGCTTTTAACATAATTCGTTATTGTCTTTTCGTGCCTCAATTTACATATGTCCTGAGATCCACCCCATTTTGGAAAAAATCAGACCTGTTAATCAATATGGATAATATAATTCAAAATCTATTGTGCAAAATACTCAATGTGGCCTTGAATGACCGAGCGTGGCTTCAGGCGTCCTTACCGGTTCGTCTGGGCGGCCTCGGCATTCGCAAAATTTCTGATGTTAGTTTACCAGCGTTCCTGTCCTCGGTCCATAGCACGTAAGAATTAACCAGGAAAATTTTAGCTCCTACACTGGTTGATTCTAAAGTGCTATGCATGGCCGATGCAGTGAGCGCTTGGAAATTGCTTGTCCGAGCACTGACTTACCCTCAACCCCGTTCTCGCAGAGACAGTGGGACGGTCCGCTTTGCAACGCTGTCAAAAACAATCTTTTAGATACAGCTATAAATGCGGCAGAGCGGGCTCGTTTGCTGGCTGTGGGAGAATGGGAATCAGGAATTTGGCTTCATTCCCTTCCATCGCCCAGCATAGGTACTATGATGGACGATAATACATTCCGTATCGCCACTTGCCTTCGCTTAGGTTTACCATGTGTTTCTCCGCATCGATGTAAATGTGGTGAAGCGGTCGGGAGCTTAGGACATCATGGCCTATCTTGTAGCAAGAGTGCTGGTCGTTTTTCACGCCACGCAAATTTAAATGACATTATTCGACGTGCTCTTGGTACCGCCGGCGTGCCTGCTGTACTAGAACCCAATGGTTTGGCACGAGACGATGGCAAGAGACCGGACGGTATGTCATTGTTGCCATGGAAGATGGGTAGGCCTTTGGTGTGGGACGCAACCTGCTTCGATACCCTCGCGCCATCTCATCTTCCAAGCACGGCAGTTTGTGTGGGAGCAGCGGCCGCCTCTGCAGAGAACCTCAAACGGCGCAAATATAATAATCTCGTCGGAGAATATGTATTTGAGCCGTTTGGGGTAGAAACTTTAGGGTCATGGGGTCCGAGCGCCCGACTGCTTTTTAAAGATATATCGAAAAGATTAATCGATACGACTCGTGACCAGAGGGCTGGTTTCTATTTGGCACAAAGAATAAGCATTGCCATACAACGTGGCAATGCTGCCAGCCTTCTGGGCACGATGTCGGCATTCGACGTCGATGCGGAAGAATTTTTTGATGCTGTTTAAGGTTTTGTAAATATCTTTTTATATTTTCTATGTATATTATTGTATATAAATATTATTATTATTTTTTTAATTCTTAGTGTATAGTTGTAAATATTTAAGTTATATATTTTTCAGTTTGTATGTAACTCAATTAAAAATATATACCAGATTTAATAATATAAATTAAAATAAACCATATTATAATATTCATTAAGACAAGTAGTTCGAGAAAACTTCGTTAGTTAATAATTGTTTAACTTGTTGAAAAATTAACTTTAAGTAGAATTTCCAACGGGAATAAATTATTTATAGTATTCAAAACATACCATAATTTTTTCAAATTAAAAGAAATATATTCAATACCTTAAATAAATTAATTCATGTGCCGTACTCGCTTTTGACGCCACGCGTGCAACCTAAAAATGTCGCGCGCAGACCTATTTTCAGCGTTAAATTAAAATTATAAATAATGAAGATAGAGTTCCGGGAGTTATGACTTTTTTGTTGAAAATTTTCTCTTCTTTCAGAATCTGATTTTGAAATTTCTTAAATATTAATCGTTAATGAAATATTGGCAAAAATAAAATGCCATTTTTTTTTCATCTGTAATTGTTTATAACTTTTGCAATTTTTTATGTGCTAATACACTCTTTTGGCACATTTTTCTAGGCGTCATTCCGAATCCAATGAGGTATCGCACATAATTTTAAGACCAGTATCTCTATTTTGTACCATTTTCAACTTATCGAGTAGACTACTATAAAAATAATCAATTAGATGTGGTTTTTAGTTATACATAAAGTGATTTGTAAGAAAGCTGACATACCACGCAAGTGGGGCCGCGTGCGGAAACAAATTATTTGATTACCTTAAATAATTTTGCCTTTCAATTCATAAGTGCAAGTTAATAATTCTATGTTGTTTTAATTTAAAGATCCACTAACTTTTTATTTTCCTTCTTTAAACCGACTTCAAAAAAAGGAGGAGGTTCTCAACTCGATTGTATTTATTTTGATGTTTGATCTCCGATTACTCGAAGACGTCTAGACCGATTTGAGAAATTATTTTTTCTCTGAAAGAGTATACTTATTATCGAGAGCAACCCTTAAATTTTAAAGCCGTCTATATTGTTTTTCATATATTACCTAAAGCTACTCGGATATTTGCATCTAGCAGTCAGCATTTTATGTTGCTAAGCTCATGCTGGAAGGTACAACTCCTCAACGTTTAGGAGTACGGGGATAATTCTTTTAATATAAGCACTTTAAGGCCGTTTACTGTATCCTTCAAGTTATACACATAAGAGACGAGACAATGACTATTTCTTAAGTATTTCTTACTTTTTAGTGCATTTTTTGTAATTAAAGTTGTTTTTTTTTTTGGAAAATTATTAGACGAATGGAGCACATCACAAACTATCTATTTAGCTCAAACAATAAATAAAGCCACTGTTCAAGTTGTATTTGATGAAATACTGGCAGCCTCACAACTTCAGCCCTACGTCCCATAGCCATATTTCAAAATGATGTCTCCTGCCTTGACAAGTAGTAAAGCATATTTGCGGACCATTCGAGAAGCCGTTAATGTTTATTTACTGTCAAATAAAATATTTATGATGGCAGCGTGACATCGATTTGGGAGACCACTACTACTGAGATGTGACAAATATATTTTAGTATAGCAGTCATAAAGCGTCATAATATAAAAATACATATCAAAAACCAAGACTAAGTAGAAGACTATAGTATAGCCAACGAGACGAGATAAAGAATGTAAACAAACGGACCGTTACTGAGTTACATTGCGATAGCGAGGGATTATTATCTCTGTCCTTATCATTCGTACGCGCAGTTGACGTCAATTGATCGACAACAGCTGTCGTTGTGTGTTTCGTGGTACAGAAAAGCAGTCAGTACCGCAGTTGTCAACATTTGGTCCGCCATTTTGTGATCAAGTTCATTCCTGTTTGGATTGCGTTGGAAGTGATACATATTTTTTCGTCTCCGTATTTGCTTGGTTTTTTGTTGTTATTATTCCGTTTCTGTTAGTTTTATTTTTGATTGTTGCTGTTATTACTTAGTTTTAATATATTTATGTTATATTTTTTATGTTTTTAACAATATAAGCTCCTTGTCAGTCTTTTAGTTATCTAGTGTTTCTTTAGTTTATTTCCTATTTTCTTAATATAATTTATTTCCTTTTCGCCTGGTTTCTTTACCTCAACCCAATCCACAACAATAATAATTTATTCAAATAAAAATGTTTTGAACCCCTGAACATTTGTTTACATTTTTTATCTCGTCTGGTTGGCGTTACTATAGTTATTTTTTTTGACCTTATGGGTAGACCCGTGTACAATATTATCATACTTACGTAATATGGGTTTTACTTCAATATAATGAAAGTTTTTTATCTATTATTATGCCTGTTGAATATAGATATAATTGTATTTGATGCAACCTGTTTGTCTGTTCTATTGTCAATGGTATTGGCAACGTTCCTTTGTTGGTTGTCATCTATGTGATCAGGAAAATTATAGAAATTTGTTTTGTGCAAAGAAAATCTCTTTTATTCACAATAAAAGCCTTCGTTAACCCTAAAACCTCAAAAATGCTCACGAACAAACATGCATTTTAGTGTTTAAGATACGATTTGTCTATAATAGTAGATAAAACCTTAATAATATTAAAATTAAATACATATTACTTTTGTATGGAAAACAGCCAATTAATTCAAAGACTCTGTTACACACAACATTAATCAAAATACACGCAATAAAATGCCAGGTACCTGATTTGTATAATATATTTTTTATTATATTTCGTTTTTATTTATTTATTTAAATATTTACATTACTTAGAATTTTGCATTTTATCATTTTTTTTATCTTTCTATTGATGAACCGTGTTTCTTTATGTGAACATTTTTTTAAATCAGGGAATGAGTTTTTAGTGGGGAGTAGTTTTTAAGAGATTAAGAGATTATTATTTGTTAGAAAGTTTACCTACAATGAGGGTTGGTTTTTAATTTTTCCCGAGTTCCAGTAGTAGGAACTCTCTCTTAGCAAATAACATTTACGAAATGTACTGTGACGAATGCGTTTATCACAGATGTACGAAATTTCTGGTTTAATGCTTGCTAATAAATAGCTTCAGCTCTGTTTTAGTATTAGTGGCGGTTTGGCGCCGCTGCCAGATAGAACTCACTTATTTATCTGTCTGTGAATTCATTATATGGAGTAGATGAGACTGAGGGTATTATTGAAAACACAGATTTTAGTCGTGGCTAGCGTTTATGTCAACCGGTTAAAAAAATACAATGTCCGAATGAATTTCATGCACTGAATATTCAATTTGATCGAAAAAAAGCGTTATTTTATCGCTAAGTTTACTTTTAACCGGTTCTTCTTACGTGACAGTGGCATAATGCTTTCTTTTTTTTTTACCAGTTGGTAGCAACTTCTACTCTCATCAACCTTGCTTGTAGCTTGCATACGATAATGGTTTCATTCAGAACTAATTACTTAAATAGGCGATGTAAATACGCTAAGTTAAGGTATTTTTTACTTTTTAAGTTGCTGTTAGGGTCATGAGCATACACGCTACTTTTAGCATTAGTACCTACAATTAGTTTTAAGCTATGATTTTGATGATTGTATCATAAAACAGAATCAAGGCATTGAAATATCTGACCACTAAAACTACCATCTGTTTCTTTCTGACATGTCCATCCAAAGATAGCCTGAAAGAAATTGCGTCATGCGATAAGGCCGCCCTTTGTACATTACTGTATTTTTTATATAGATGTAGAAATGTTCTTTAAATGATGTATAAATAAAGTTTTCTCTATTAGCTATTTGGTGGCTATTTCCATAAAGATAAGTGATCAATTTATTGATCTTTATTGAAACAGGCCGATAGCAGCATAGAAAGCCCGCGTCTTAGCGACAAAAAGTATCGATGACTCTTTGAAATATGTTTGAGAGTTTGATATATTTCTATCCAGTTGTTGGATTTTTTAAATACCACAGGTAATACATAACATAACATTACGCCTATATTACCCTGAAAGGTGTGGTAGAGGTGTACAACACCCGCGTTTCATCTGTTATATTTAGGTCCCATAAATAAGCCTATCGCTATCCACCGGGCACAATTCCAAACTCCGTGCTCCTATTAAGAATTTCCTGATGGAAAGTTCTCAAATAACACTTTGCCCGACCTGAGAATCAAACCTGAGACATAGTGAGCGATACACAAATTGTACCAACCAACGCGACAGGTAATAGTAGTAAAATTTTAATAAGGTACTTGCCACAGTATCTCTATGTTTGCCCGTTAGAGATAGACAAAACTAAGTGCAGACTATAACCAAGCATTCCATCGAAATTTTCAGCAAAATATAAACGTCTAGCCAAGCCAGTGTAAAACATTACCAGTTCATGTTTCTGAATAAAATATTGAGATAAGATAAGATAAGATAAGATAAGATCATTTATTTTGCTAAAACATGGTACAACAAGGTCTTACAATTAAATATGTTCAACATGTTTTTATCACACTTACATGACATGCAAAAATTATTAATTTCAAATCAATTTAACATTATAAAGTCCGATAATAAATAGAATCAGCAAAATATTACAATTAATGTCATAAAATTAGGATCAATAATAAAGAATACAAAATGTCAACAGGTAAAATGTCCAATAATTAGTGAATAACAAATTAATGAAAAATTAATAAAAATATATAAAATTCTATATAGGCTTAAATTGGTAACAAGAACACATGTCATTATTGAACAATTCACAGTAACATTCCCTATCTCTCATACATAATCATAGCATATCATTCAAATAATCACATATATTGTAGTAGCATTTCTTAAGTAACAGATTTTTCAAGGTCTTTTTAAATATATTTATGGGCAGCTTTTTAATGTCATTTGGGATTTTATTAAAAATTACTGGACCCATGCATACTATGCTTTTGTGCAGTAGCGCTGTCTTAGCAGGATGCATACGAAGCCTATAATTATCCCTTCGATTTCTTACAACACTGTCACATAAGCGTGGAAACAAGTTGCTATTAGTCTTTACAAATGTAGCTACTTCCATAATATAAAGAGATGGAAGTGTCAGAACTTTATGCTTAACAAACAACGGCCTACAGCTATCAGTTTGTTTTATGCCAAACATTGCCCGTATACAGCGTTTTTGCATTTTAAAAACTACCTCATGATTAGTTGAATTTCCCCAGAATATCAATCCATACCTAAGGGCCGATTCAACGAGACCATAATAAGCAGTTAGAATTGCGTCGGTATTTACTGTAGGTGCTAATTTGTACAGGGCATATGACGCGCTACTAATTTTTTTACTCAATCCATCAATGTGGTTTTTCCAGTTAAGTTGTTTGTCTATATTTAATCCAAGAAAGCGAACTGTGTCCGTTTCTTTTATGACATTTTTTTCATGTACTACGGAAATTTGAGGTCCTGTTTTTGATCTTTGGTTAAAGTGCATTATATTTGTTTTAGTTAAATTAATTCTCAAATTATTATTATCAAGCCAGGATATTACAGATGTTAATGAATTATTAATGTCAATATTATATTGTTTTATGTCCTTACAAGAAGCTATAGTTATGGTACTGTCATCGGCAAATAATGTTATAGGTTGGGCGGTTATCTTTGGTAAGTCATTTATATATACTATAAACAAGAGTGGGCCCAGTACGCTCCCCTGAGGTACACCATATTCAATAAAGCGTTCTTTTGAGGCGTAGGTTTGTAGGCTTTTAGTCTTGTTATTGTATCTTGATATTTCAGTTATTTGCCGACGGTTACTTAAATATGATCTAAGTAAATCCAGGACATTTCCTCTGATACCGTACATTTCTAACTTATTGACTAAGATATCATGATCTACACAATCAAAAGCTTGTGACATGTCACAAAATATAGAGCAAACTGGGGATGTTTTGTCCATGTGAGACATAACACTGTTTAGAAAATCGTACACTGCCATATTGATAGTTTTGTTACGCCGAAAGCCCTTTTGTTCGTAGCATAAGACGTTATTTCTTTCTAAATAGGAATTAATTTCATTATAAAGATATTTTTCAAAAATCTTTGAAAATATCGATATTAATGCAATAGGCCTGTAATTGTTAAGCACTAGCTTGCTTTCTTTTTTCCATAAAGGTTTTACTATGGAGATTTTGAGTTCTGTTGGAAATCTGCCCGATACTATACACAGATTCACTATAAAGCTTATATGATGGCAAATATCATCATTTACGACTTTAATTATTTTAGTAGCAATTCCGTCGTTACCTACACTATTCGTATTCCTGAGCTCCCTAATAATCTTATTTATTTGACAAGGTAGGCTAGGTGCTAAAAACATGGAGTTTAGACGACGCTCAATCAACTTTGTTACTTCTGTACCAGCACTTGGTATCGGTTTGACCTTATCGATAAAATAATTATTAAATTCATTCGCTATTTGAGAAGGATTACTAATAATTGTATCATTGATGGTTATATTTTGAATGTATTGTCGTGGCAAATTTAACTTAGTGTTATTAATTATTTCCCATGTGGTTTTGCTTTTGTTATCTGAATTGTTTATTTTGAAGTTATTTTGAGCACGTTTAGTTAAGGCAATAATCTTTTTGAATAGTTTGGTATAATTGATATATTTTAATCTATTTATATTCGTTGGATTTAATCTAAACTGCCATAGTAATTTTCTCTTCTTTTTGCTACAAATCTTCACCCCACGTGATACCCACTTCGGTTTTTTATGAACTTTCATTATAATCTGAACCTCAGGAAAACACAAATCATATATAAGTTTAAAGTTATCTATAAAGTAATGATATGCTGTATCCGGGTCGTCGGTTTCGTACATATCAGTGAAAGAAAGCATTTGAATGTGCATTTTAAATTTTTCTATGTTCTCGGTACTGTAGTCGCGTTGTGTTTTCCGCCAAGTTTTAACCTTAAGTTTTTTTTTCAATGGAAGTTTAATTAATTGAGCAGTGTGGTCTGATAAACCAAATTCTAAAACTTCAGTCTTACAAGTTTGATTAAAGTTATGTGCAAAATTATCGATGCATGTTTTGCTAGCAAGTCGTGTAGGTTGATAAATAGCTAGTTTAAGATTGTAATTTAACATAAGACAATTGAGTTCCAGGGTTACATTATTACTTTTAAGAATGTCTATGTTGAAATCACCAGCAACTATAATATTCTGACATTTCGTTTTTGAAACATAGCTTAGCTAGCTTTTTCAAATCTGTTAAAGAACGTATTTAAATTATTTAGTTTTGGTACTCTGTACATACAGATTATTACAATTTTATAATCGTTCAACTCAACTGCACAGCATTCCAACATATTGACAATCGACAAGTTTCCAATTTCAGGTAGTTCCTTAAATCTAATTTCCTTCTTTAGTAAAATACATGCTCCACCTCTCCTACTATTACTGCGACTGAGCTTTATATATATATATATATAATTTGATATATTTGAGCTATATATATTTATTGTTATTTGCGGGTCTATTTATCACGTTTGTAATATAAAACAAGTAACGCGTGTGCCTACTGTGAAAAACAATTTATTACGACGAGAAAGTGAGAAAATATGAGAGAATGGATGAGTTCAATCAATCTTGCGAGCCTGAACATTGCGGTCGGCTTCTTTTCTAACGAATTTAGCTGCATATCAGTATTTTACATGAAGCAATGAATGACATGAAGCTTACTGGTGGTAGAACTCTTGTGAATGAGCTCGAGGGCAGCAGGACCACCGTCTCACCTTTAACCTGCCGCCTAATAGTAGTGCTTCCATTACTGTGTTCCGGTTTGGTGGTGAGATCAGGCCCTGAAATTACTGGCACATGAGGCATAACACCGTAGTCCTCAGCTGCAGCGACGCATCTATATTCTGATTTTGTGGATTGTTGATGTCCATGGGCTGTACTCCACTTACCATCAGGTGGAGGCGTAGGTGTAGTATAAAAAAAAAAGCAACTGCCATTTGACTGCCACAACCCAGTACCAGGCTGTAGGATAGTCTTTGTTAGAACTGCTGGCTTCTGAATTCAACGACTGCCATAGATCTTTAAATGATAACCGGGACTGATGGAGCGGAGGGAAACTCGCTAAGTTAATATGGTTTCCACGGCCGACCGCGGTTAGCATTGCCCAACCTGCAAGTCTGCACGGCTTCAACTTAGCCATGGAGCTCCTCCGGCAGTGATGAAAGTACATAAACGAAAGAAATTTACAATGCGGTTTAGGTTAGAAATACTGGAGGCAGTCGCCCTTGGATACTATACGGACTTGATAAGTTGCATCCTTGTTCCAAGGAACCAGAAAAACATAAAATTACAAGCTGACCTGACAGACGTTGTTCTATTTTTTTTTTTTTTTAAATACAAAAAATAAAAACAATGTTAAGGGTGAACAACCCTTATCACTTAGGGGTATTAAAATTAGATAGTAGCCGATTCTCAGACCTACTGAATATATATGCATATAAAATTTGGTAAAAATCAGTAGACCCGTTTCGGCTTAAGGTAACTAACATTGTGACACAAGAATTTTATATACTATAAGATTTTTGTTGACTCACCATGCGGGCAAACCTGAAAGCGAAAATTAAAATTTTTGTTTACAAAGGAGGACAAACTCAATAGGAAATTCAATAAAAGCTTTCAAAACAATTCCTAATTCGAGGATGATTGATTGTTCTGTGACGTCACCAATTCCCTCTGTGACGCTTGTAGGGACACAGTGCAACCGGCGCATTTATGTATTTAAGAGCGTGTATTCCTTTTCGAAATGTAACTGTCAATTTTTGTAGTGTTTTGGGAATATTTCGTAAAAACTGAATGAAAGTATGATTTTATTCAACTAACTTTTTAGAATGTGGGGTTTCAAAGGTAAATATGACAATTACATTTAATAACTAAAGCATACTTTTCTATTTTATCAGTTGAAAGAGTATTAACTGTTAAGTTGATAAATTACAAAATTATGCTGTATTTACGAATGAAATTGTTATATTTACCTTTCAAAACTTGCATTCTAAAAAGTTAGTTGAATAAAATCATACTTTCATTCAGTTTTTACGAAATATTCCCAAAACACTACAAAAATTGACAGTTACATTTTGAAAAGGAATACACGCTCTTAAGTGGATACTTAAGTTTAGTCGCCCGGTTCGCCAGTCGCCTTCCCGTATCGCTAGAGATAGGTCGTAGTTAAGTTAGAATAATGTAGTCAATAAGTTTAACAAACATTATGTATCATGGTACTAGTAAATATAAACATTTAGTGTAGTGACCTATCGTTTCAATCAATTTAACTATACAACACATAAACAAACCCACAACGCTTATTAGTAACTTGTTTTTATTTCCTTACTGTATCAACAAGGAAATAACAAAAATAACTTATCGAATCGTCGTATAAACGTCTGACACCATTTCCTACGGGACACAATGCAAACAATAAAACATTTCTGTTACTGCTACCATCAAACCTTGTATTCGATAGCGAGTATAGAAGTATGGCTGTAGTATGGCAGTAAAAAAGTTGGAGTTTTAATGCTTTGCAATTCTTCTTCTTCGTCGTGTCGATGGCTTAGTCTAATTATTGCACCAATTCAATAGTCTTGAATTGGTGCAATAAGTGGTCACTGTTATGGCGCATGGCGCTCTCGTCGGCGTTCATGAGCGCCTCTCTTGTGCAGGTGGCAGGGCGTTTTGGACAGTCAGTAAGGTGGTCAAGGTTTTGACTTGCCATCGTGGTGAAAGGATTAGCCAATTCGCTTTTAACAACTTGTGAATTGACAACATTTCATTTTTTTAACATATATAAATTATTATTTTAATAGAAACTAGATGTAAAATAAACGGACCCGTATTTTTTCTTTTTGCGAAATTTTATTATTTTCATTCATTATTTCCTTTTTGAAAGTTAGTGCATTCTAAATAGACGTAAGCGCCAAATGACGTCACATATACGGTGGAATAATGATATGCCTTTGCTTATTATTTTTTTTGTTGATGTGACATATGTCATAATTGTCATACTTGTTTACAACTTTGTTTGTTTACCTTTATTTTCTTGCATAAAAATCGTATTATTCTCTCTATTCTGCTCCTCATTCATCAACCATGAAGGTATCAGATGGATTTCAAGCTGCTGATAGCAAGAATTTGCCAAAAGTTAACTACGTTATGCTTTTGGAATATATGGTAGAAAAACGACTGCTACAATGCCGCCGAAACGCGTAGTGCCAAAGCATTATTAGCTTCCAGGGATGTTTACGTAGACACAGCTGTAGGATATGTGTGGAAGTAAAGCGTGATACCAACTCGTGCACCATTAAATGTAGGGTGACACCTGAACTTAAAGTAGGAGCCAAGTTGTACATGGAAACTGCTGAAATTGACGAGTCTAAGGAAAATATCATTTCTGTTCAGTGTCATGATTATACTGCGTCTTCAGGAGGGTGCAAACACGCTATCTGCTTTGCCATGTGGCTGATAAAACTGTCAGATGAACCTTCTGTCACATCTACTGCGTGTTATTGGGGTAAACCAAGACAAGCTAGTGCTGGTGATCAGAAGTTTATTTTAGCAAAAATATAGGCAAAAGGAAAATTACCCCTGACAATGGAAATGTTAATATAAGTTTATCCATGTTTACTGAAGAGTGCAACTGGCAGAAGATGAGGACAGGAAATGAAGTACTGTGGTAACCGTCAACCTACTTTGAACTTAATGCTGCAGTTTGTACACATCCAACAAGACAATACTTACATAATTTTATATGATTCCCCCTATTATTGGTGTTTCACCAGATGGGCTTTGTGCAGACTTTGTTAAAGAAATATAGTACCCTATTAGCAAAAACACTATCAAAAATTACATCAAGGATGGCAAACTTAAAGAAAAATGTAAAGCTCAAATAATGTTACAAATGCATGCTGCAAACAAACCTATGGTCTTATTTTGTATTGCTGATCCAGATTATGAGAAGAACAAGCTTATCCACAAATACTAGGTTGAGTATGATCAAGATTAAACAGCAAAGATTGTGCAAGAAGCTAAACATTTTTGGAAGCAATTTATATTTGAAAATATTTTAGAAAGTGCTAAATAAATTTTGATTATTTATGTATGTTTATTTTTGTGTTCTTCAATGTATACAATTGTATTTTAGTTATACAGTGTATGTGTAGCTATGTAACTGCTTCGCTCACACATGTCATAACTTTTTCTCTCATGTTAAAAACAAATAAATACTTTTATTAATACTTGTTTTTGGGTGATATGGGGTTGATGTTATGTTATATTACATGTATGTTAGTTTTTATAAACAAAATATGAAACAGCAATCATAAATAAAAAGATACTTGTACAATATTTTAAATAATTTATTTTCACATGGCCCAGGTCTTGTCCACATCTAAACATTACTGATGAGAACATAAAAGTAAATTATTTTTTTTAATAACATTATATCATTAAACTAAATGATCCCCAAGGTTTTACTTTTCCAGTCCCGTTTCTGAAATGTTCCCAGTTTTTGCTACTTATTTCATTACTGCTGCGTTCCTTTGAGTTGTAGTGTAATGTTATGTAGTCTATTGCTTCTTCACACACAATCATATAGAACTCGTTTCGAACAAACTACATCCAATGCATTACACTAATCTTTCGTGTTTGAGTTGGCGTCTTTAGATTTGTTTTTACATGTTCGTACAAAACAATATTTTAAATCCATCGTAGGTGCATATTCCTCACTTGGATTCAGTTCGATTTAGGAAGAATAATAGTTGCAATCAATAAATATTGCTTATATTTTCATTATTGCAAAATATGTGTTTATCGTTAGTGACAGGCAACTGACAATACTGACATTACAACTGTCATTTTCGATTACTCTTCATTCTGTCGTAGCATGGGCAAAGGTAATACTTTATTAAGCCGTATATGTGACGTCACGACGCATTTTTTCGTTTTTATTTTTTTTCTCCAAAACTACTGATCCAAAAAAAATTAAAAAAATGTTTTTGTACTCCGGATAGGATAATAAAGAAACGGTATTTTTGTTTTAGACACTTTCAAATTTTGAAATGTTGTCAATTGCCCAGGGTGCGCCGGACGTAGGGAATTGTTGTGTACGTCACTCGGGGAGGCTCCTTTCATGCACCCCATGCTTTGCAATAAGAAACTTTAATAGAAATAAAATAAATTATTTCTTTATTGCAATCCATTTCACCTTAAGATGAGGCTATGATTTTCTCATACAAACGGAATTCCGCAATGTTTCAAGCGTATTTACTAGTACATAATATACCTATATATCCCCGCGAGACAGCACTTAACTATTGGTCGTTCAAAATGTAAACGCAAATAAAATGTATCATGGTTTTCAAATTATAAATATAAATGAAAATATGATGAAAATCGTATATGTACGCTATAAAAATATGTTTCTTCCGTCTGATTTTTGCAGATGCTTAGGAATGGTAGAAAATCGGTTGGGACTCCTTTTTTAAATAAATTTCTAAGTAAACTTTAAAGTTATGGAAATAATTTGAATTATGGAAAACTTTAAAATTATTTTCTTATTTAGGAAGAATAGCTGACTTATTAAACAAATTGAAATCCTAAGCTATACTTTCACATATTAACTCATGTGCTACTACTATTCAAAATGCGAAAAATTGGCGGGATGTCTCAATACCTAGAAGTTTATAATGCTTTTACACAAAAACAACAAATAGATTTAGATAAATTTAACACAGCTTATAGCTTATCGGTCGGAAGTTAACATCATAGTAAACTACACTTCCTTTATCGTAAAAAAACCCATAGTACCCAAGCGTTCACGCCGATCCCGTTTTCCTCGTTCGAGAAATCATTCGGCCAGTAAACACAACGTTCTCTGATAATATCATTATGACAATGCTTGTTAGTAAAGTACCGAGATAATACAGCGAAAAATGTGTATGATATATGTTAGTAATTTAAGGCCTCGTCTCTTCACCTCATTACCAAGCAGGTGTACAAAAGTATTGAGTGTATTAACGTAAAGTTGCTTTTTACAGTTTTACAGTACCGAGGCAAAACGTCGGAACCGTGAGTGCACGGTTGGCGTAGTGGTTAAAACGGTGGCCTCACCGCTATCAACTGCACCGGTGTTGTCCGTTCGACCCCCACAAAGGACAAATCTTTGTGTGATTCGCAAAGATTTCTTCTGACTCTGGGTGTGCTCTGCGTGTGTGAAATGTATGTTTGTGTACACCCCTGGGACACAGAAGTTATTCCCAGTGCGGGCGTCATTTTTTTACAAATAAAATCTGTTAGAGATAAAAAAACCCACTCTAAAAACCAAACTAAAGGCTCAAAAAATCTGAAAAAAAAGAAATCTAAATCTGTAGAATCACTAACATTTCGATATACACCGAATCATTGAAAACCGCACCTCTGCTGCACTATCAGTTGCTTATCAAATATTATGGGTTGAATTTGGTTCATTGTCTAGATAATTGGTTTCTATCTGTATTCACAGAACATATTTTAGGTTCAAATGCTGCAACAACTACCCTAGATTGCGAGTGGCCCGACACGCATTGGTCCGATGTTTTTACTTATGGATTTCAGAACGTATAGTTTAAGCTTAATTATTACAAGCTTTTATTTAACTTACTTTATTCGCATATACAAAATTAACAGTAAAATAGTGTTATGTAAATTGTTATTGAAATAAATATACATAATACAATAAAACAGTAAAAAATTATCATGTACTAATTTTATAAGTTAAATTGCCAAAAAAACATTAAAGAAACGACCGCAATTAAGTAAGAATTCCTTAGAAAACAAATAATATCACATAAAATCGTCCTTTATCAGAATTATCTCAAGAGAAACAATCACTCATCTTGATGAAGACTTGGCAAACATTTAGACATGAGAAGACATGATGTATTTGCGTCGTTATGTTTGTATTAATATTCATATTTAGAGAGAGCGATAAGTTATACATTACAAAATAATAATTGTAACTGTCTAGTCATTTATTAGTTTTAGCTTTATCCGTTCTTAGTTACAGCTACGTATCTACTTCAATGATATTTACTCACATTTACATTTTTAATTATAATGTGATGTTGAATCAAATATAATTAAAAATGTAAATTTAATGTGTCCTTTTGGGTAAATCATAGCGAATAGAAATAATACCTTATGTAAGGATCCATAGAATACAATATTAAAATCATGAAAACAAGTTACAAATTAATTGAATAAAGTATAAAACACATCACCACAGTTTGTTTTTTTGTGAATTGTTTTAAGAGCGTGTATTCCTTTTCAAAATGTAACTGTCAATTTTTGTAGTGTTTTGGGAATATTTCGTAAAAACCGAATGAAAGTATGATTTTATTCAACTAACTTTTTAGAATGTGGGGTTTCAAAGGTAAATATGACAATTACATTTAATAACTAAAGCATACTTTTCTATTTTATCAGTTGAAAGAGTATTAACTGTTAAGTTGATAAATTACAAAATTATGCTGTATTTACGAATGAAATTGTTATATTTACCTTTCAAAACTTGCATTCTAAAAAGTTAGTTGAATAAAATCATACTTTCATTCAGTTTTTACGAAATATTCCCAAAACACTACAAAAATTGACAGTTACATTTTGAAAAGGAATAAACGCTCTTATTATAAGCATAATTAAGAAAAAGCAGCAGTATCCGAGCGGTAAACCGTAGGATGCCAAGTCGAAGGTTTCAGGTTTGAACCCGCGGCACATACCCCTGTCAATAAATCGTTACTGATTCGTCGATTGCTAATAGTGAAGGTAAACGTCGTGAAGAAACCTACATACCTATGTATGTGTCTCAAGGGTGTGGAAAGTCTACCAATCCGCACTCGGCCAGCGTAACAGATTAATGCCTATCCCTTTTCTTCATGAATTAAATAATAGTTTAAAAAAACTAAAAACACGCTTTTAAAGTACTTCTAACTAAAAAGTGAAAAATAATTCCTAATATAAGCTGAAAATGGTAATAAACAAAAAATACTAGTATTATTGTGAAAAAGCGTGGGTTGCTCGATAGACGAAAAATATGGCACAGAGCGCCCCACGCTTTTTATGTATTTATTTCCCACACGATTATTTATTTTCTACTTTTTAGTTTGGTTAAGAGCGTTTTCTTTTTTTTTTTTTTTTTTTTTTCGAATTATTGCATTTCCATCGATCTTTGACAGGTGTGCAAAATTTGAATGAAATCTGTCCGTTTAAAGTGGGTCAAAATCGAGTTCAAAGAAGTCGGTTACATACATACATACATACATACATACAGGTGAAGCTAATATAAGCGTGTTAAAAAGGCCCTTACCCAACAGTGGGACATCTATTATAGCTATACACGGCTGCTATTATAAAATAATTTTATCGACCTAAAAGTGCCACTTACCATGGCCAGCAATCAAAATTATTTTAATTCAAAATCTGAATTATAATAATATTTTTATGCAATTTGGTGCTTCCTCAGACTCATCATCAAGTAGCTGAATTTCCGGTGGTGTGTTCCTGTCCTTACACAAAAAGGAAAGAGATATATTAATGTAAGTGGTGTGAAATGTAGCAGAGGGCGCGGCGTCGCGTTGTCTCAGCTTAATCCCATGAGAAAAAGGGGATAACCAGACAATAAAGGACAATACAAAATACAAAGCTAGTACAGCAATGGACCTATCATTGTAGAAAATTGTCGCTCTCCAAGCCTTTTTCCAATCTTATGGGATCGGCTTCTTAACTAACAGATTCAGCTGATTTTACGTGGATTAACTGCCATAGACTTTTAAATCCCATTATGAGATGATACGATACTTTTTGTTAAATATGTCGGTCTTTCTGGCCGCTGTATATAATTGCATGTGCATTGCTTAACCTGAAGATAGATCGTTCCGCGCGGCTTTGACTAAGGGTCGACACACACCAAAAGCGCGTCGAAGCGCAGCGAAGAAACTCAAACGAGTCGCGCGGATGCCCGCGGCGCCGCGGGAATTCCGGCGAATTCCATAGTAGTAGTAGCGTAGAGTTTCTCATGCGATAATGAGTATTATGGTTGTGAGAATAGAGTTGGAATTCCAATGACACTGAAACTGCGCTTCGATTCGCTGCGCTTCGACGCGCTTTTGGTGTGTGTCGACCCTAAGGCGGGAGCTCAATTTCGGTATTAAGATATAAATAACATAACATTACATCAACTAATAGAAATGTATAACATGTCCCGATGCGATGGTACCCGTACCTAATGTCGATCCACGCTCGTCAGAGTTCATCGACCCTCGCCGATGCTCGGTGCGCATCGCCTCGCGAACGCCCGCGCACGGAGTACGATCCTACCCGTCACCTAAGCCGCATGCGCGCCGTGCGTTTCCGCGAGTCGTGAATAAATAATAGTTAATAATTTTAGATAGATTTTTATTATGCGACCAATAAATACCTATTTACCAAATCACAGTTTTTTGATGTATACGTGCTATGTGCTATTTGAAATCGGGGGACAGTTGCGTTCCATATTTTATATCATTAAAAATATTACCAGTACCAGCGCTTTATATATTTATTTGAAGTATGTGTATTTGTTAAAACCAACTCGTCTTTATTCGAAACGAATACATCCAAACGGGGTGTTCCCTTACGTTCTCAGTACAAAAATCTACTAAGCAGGCATAGACTGATGTAACACAGCATTATTGAGTAAGAGCATTCTAGGAATGGCACCGCGCATAATATAATAGACTCCCAGAAGCCATTAAGTGTCTCAATGTTCCTCAATTTAAGAGAAGTCTGAAATTGTTTTTAATTAATACGTGTTTTTATAGAATAGGAGATTTTTTTTGTGATTGATGTAATTTTGTTTTATTTTATTTATATAAAAATGTTCATTGTCTTTTCAAAGTGTATTCAAATAATATTAAGCCTAAGAAATTGCATGCTGTAATTTACAGTGAAACATGTTCGACAATTTACTATGTAAGATCATAATGTAACCATGTTTTCGCAAATAAATATATTGATTGATTGATTGATCACACCTATATTAACCAGAAGGGTATGGCAGAGCTTAACAACACCCACATTTCACCTGTTATGTTTAGGTCCCATGGGATAGGGGCTGAGTCTATCGCAATTCACCGGGCACAATTCCAACTACTTACTGCTATTGTGAACCTTTCGTCAGGTTCGGTAATCGAACCCCGTGGTGAGTACGCTAACCACTATACCATTGAGACAGTATAAATATGAATTCAAACAACTTCACAGTAAATCTAAAACGAATTGCAAATGCTCAGTCTCCGGTATAAAAATTGACATGAGGCCATACATACGTTATAAATATATTGGAAAACATGTTTACAATGAAACGTGAATACAATAAATCGTGGTTACAAACTTGAGCAAAGTTATTTCAATATAACGGCGGTTTCATCGCATAACTTATGTATTCAGGACCTTTGTATTACATTATTCAATATCCGTGTCGTGTTTATCTAACCAGCCTTTTGTCAAGTTATAAGTGGAACCTTTCTGTAAAAATATAGTGAAGTGTCCCAAAATACACTTTTTGAAATATTGTGGTTCAATGTTTATTATTTATTTATAGGTATACATTTAACGGGATTAAAAAAATAAAATAAATACAAATTCTTTATTTGCAAGAACATTGTAGTATAGGTGGTACAAAGTCAGATAGGTACAGAATGTTCTGCCTGAATAGGGCATGCAAACAGTTATTTATAGTAAAAAAAGGAAAAAAAAAAATTGAGATAGAAGAATATTTTTGGCAATTACACAGAATAAAAGTTAACTTCTCTTGTTCACGTTTAGTTGTACATGTTTTACTACGCGTTTTTTTTTCGATTTACAACAACTCAAAAGAAAGCGCTGGAGGGATGATTTTGACTCATTTCAGAGGCATTGGACAGACAGAGCCCGAAACAGAGAATTGTGGTCGTGTATGGGGGAAACCTTTGCTCAGCAGTGGGACATCATAGGTTAGAAAAAAAAAACATCTCGCACCGCAATGATCAAAAACTTATATCACTGCATGAAAATTAAAATACTGAAGCCTTGCGCAGTTATTTTTCATCTTTGAGATTTGAGAATATTTATTTCTACAAGAATACAATTCACTTACATGGAAACGTAATCATGATTCTTAATAACACACTGTATATTGTTCGGCGCACAAGAATTCAGCAAAATTTAATGCTTTACACACACAAACAAAATACACTTATTCCACTTTTCACAGTAATACAATTCTAGAAATAAACTGATTACAATGGCTAATCAGTTTATCATATCACTTTCATAAAGGTAGGTAGTCATAAAAAGTTATGGATCAAAGTACCCACACACAAAAGTATGATTCGGATTTGAGCGTACCTTACACAGAATAATGTTAGTTTTAACATAAAATTTTAAATGATTTTTAAAACTATTTGGTTATTGTTATAGCTTCTTTTAGACTTTTTGGCAATTTATTATATAATTTATTTATTATTTATTTGATTAAAACGGCTACAGGAACTAATTATATTAATCACAATTTATAAAAACATCTTACTGATAATCACAAAATTATACTAAGAAACAGTTGATAAAGATATGGAACCGGCAGGATTTGAACCTGCGACCTTACTGCACACCGGGCAGCCGCTTTAGCCATCCAGCTACGGTCGCCTCTTACCAGAACCCTAAATTTCTCAAGTGTAATAATAATACGTAATTTCGTGTCGTCACGTAATGACGGTGTGCAGTAAGGTCGCATGGTATTCATTTGAAAATATATCAATTTCTGCATTGGAGTCCATGAGATTGTTGAGATTTTGAATTTGAGATTTAGCTCCTTCATACATTATATTTCTTTTGCCGTAATCTGTGCGGGGTTTGCTTAACTGTATATAATTCTGTTTATAGAGATCTTTACGCTAAACAACAGCTTTCAGGATGCCGAATATTTACAACGAATAAATATTTTTTAATCAAAGCGAGATTTAGATGAAATTTTTGGATAGTGGTGAAAAATTTTAAGTTTTTAACAGTTTTTATTCTATCATGAATCATTAAAGTATTTTTTGTAATAGAGACTAAATAATGTCGAACGCTAGTTAGTGTTAAAGACACGTTAAAACAGATTAGGTTTTTTTACATTTGATGCTGGTATTCATGAAAAAAAATTTTTTTAAAGGTCCGTAGTTTTTTGTGGAAGAATATTGCGATTCGAATGCAAATACTTTTATGTCACAGTCACGAAAATTCATTATGGAAAGACGCCCGAGCGCCGTGTTTTCATACTAGCGTAATGTAGGTTAACTTTAATATTGCTAGGTTTTTATCTATTTTTATATACCAATTATAACAAACACACTTAAATGCATGTTTGTTCATTTCGAAATTGTGTAAAACAATAATTAAATTACATAAATACTGAAAAAAAAAATTGAAGAAATATCATGTGTTCAACTGAAATGTGGTATGAAACTACCTTTGGAGTAATACAGGCGTAATAATAATGCTACGGTCTTCCGTACTAACAGTGTCAAGACTGCACTAACAATGTCATTGAATTTGAATATAATTATGCTAAACAGATTTACTATATTCCCAGAATCGAATGTCCTAATTCGCCGGATCTCCATGCTATTAAACATTCAGATTTGAATTAGTTTGTTTGGTGTACCAAAAGCATCCAGTCAGGGAACGCCAAATTTATTTTGTTTTAACTTTAGGATACCGTTTTAGAAATAAGTTATGTTACATCATGTCAAGTTATTTGTCGCGCGCACGGGTTGCACGCCTATATTACCCAGAGCTATGGGGAGATGCGGCAAAATCAAATGTCAAAGAAATACAAATTGTACAAAACAAAATAGTTAAAACACTTTATAAATATGATTATTTAAAACCAACTGCCACAGTATACAAGGACACTAAAATACTAAACATTGACCAACTTCACAGATATAAAACTTGTATATTAGTAAGAAAAATTTTGACAGAAGATACCCATTCACAACTACAATTAAAAAAAAAAACCCCACAAATATAACACCAGACGACATAACAAACTAGAACTCCAGAAACCCACAACCAACTACGGGAAGAAGAATATACTATATGTTTTTAAACTTTCGCGATTTGAGAACATTTTTCAAAAGTTAGACAACGGGTCTGAATCGCGTAATTATTATAAAGGTAAATAAATACCATTCCAACCAGTCATTCGAAACGTCGAGCATAGGTATTTATTTACCTTTATAATAATTACGCAATTCAGACCCGTTGTCTAACTTTTGAAAAAAGAATATACTATACGAAGGGGCGCAGCTATATAGGTATAATAGAATCTGAAGAGATAACCAGCAGTAAAACAATAACTTTATTTAAATAAATATAGTTTAAAAAAACTAAAAAAACACGCTTTTAAAGCACATCAAACTAAAAAGTGAAAAATAATTCTTATTATAACCTGAAAATAATAATAAACGAAAAATACTAGTACTATTGTGAAAAAAAGCGTGGGTCGCTCGATAGACGAAAAATATGGCACAGAGCGCCCCACGCTTTTTTTCACAATAGTACTAGTATTTTTCGTTTATTATTATTTTCAGGTTATAATAAGAATTATTTTTCACTTTTTAGTTTGATGTGCTTTAAAAGCGTGTTTTTTTAGTTTTTTTAAACTATATTTATTTTTCACTTTTTAGTTTAGTTTTTTTTTAATCCTGGCGATCCTAATCAGGATAATGAGATAAATTTATGAAATTATTATATTGTCGCTGATTCTTTACAAGTGTAGAAAGTTTGAATTAAATCTGTCCGTTTAAAGTGGGTCAAAATCGAGTCCAAAGGAGTCGGTTACATACAAACAAACAAACAAACAAACATACAGGTGAAGCTAATATAAGCGTGTTAAAAACGTCTGGAGGAACACATTAAGAAACAGTTTTAAGCCACAGTCATGTTATAAAATATTTTTAAGAGTACCTATTACTCAAAAATTGTTTGTTTTTCTCTGTTAAGTGAACTATGTAGTTCTATTGAGAAAATAAATATCTTTGAACCGAGAAGGGTGTGGCAGAGGTGTCCAACACCATCTTCCACCACTGTCCACTTCACCTTGCAAGTTCACAAATAACTGAGACTTCGCGATGAGAGACGCATACGCTAACCACTGGACCATCGAGGTAATGATATATTTTACTTTGTATTTCTCTCTCTCTCTGCGGTTGGTCCCTCATGGCTGAGGATCGTGTTCATCAGTGGATGTGGATGGCTTGCACCTGGTTTTAATAATCTGCCTCCACCGGCGTCTGTTCGTCGCGTCTCTGACGACCGAGCTAAACTAGCTGTTGATGGGCCTCGCACTTGGTCGCTCCATCTAGTTGGGGATCAACCCCGTTACTTTATATTTGTGCAAATTAAAAGTGAAATATATATCAAACGCAGCTGACAGATCTATTTTATTTTATTGTAAATGAGACCAGCTAATACTGGAAATTTATAGGTTGTTCGATAGGTCTTATGATTAGCATGTTAACATGCCTTCTTGTCGATTGTAAAATAGATCCCGTTCCTACGAAACCTTGTAACAGAAACCTCAGAAATATTGACTCGTTGACGGACAATGCCCGTAGGGTCTCAAGAGGGAAGGGTCGAAGGATATCGTCTCAAGTACTTGTCACTTAAGTGGATTGGGAAATCAGATTTGATTGAGATAAGAATTTGCTTGTTGACTGGAGTAAGAAGCTGCCACCATGTTCTTGTGGTGGTATGCGTCTCTCACTGCGAGATCTCGGGTTCATTGCCCGGGTCGGGCATAGTGTTATTTGTGAACATTCCGTCAAATTCACAATAGCAGCACGGAGTTGGAATTGTGTCCGGTGGATGGCGATAGGCTAACTCTCTACCCCATTGGACCTTAACATAACGAGTGAAATGTGGGTATACAGTAAAGCTTGAACTACGTTTTTTCGATCCGATGATGAGCTTAAATCTTCAAATTACTGGTACTTGAGGCATAACATCGTTTTTTTTAAATTATACCAGTTACTATATGGTGAAATTTGTCCGTTAATAATAAAGATAGGTACTAAATAAGATTAGGTTAATTCTTCGTTTTAAATATCTTTATCTACTGATGATGATGTTTCAAATACCTACCATGTAACAGAAACCTCAAAAATCGACCTTTTGCTCGTTTCCTGATAATATCAGATATGGTAGGATCTCAAGAAGGTAGGGTTAAAAGGATATCGTCTTAAGTGTTTGTCACTATAGTATTGGAGAAATCAGATTTATTTGGGTTAAGGATATTCTATTAGAAAATCAAAAAAAATATATAGCAACTTAACTATATTTTGTTGTAGTTGCCACTTAACATCAGATAACTAACCCTTTAACATCTTATTGATATTTTTTTGTAGCATTTGCTATGCTTAGCAAATTACACTAAGAAACAGCTGAAAAAATTGTATCCTATTTAAGATAGGTACGAATGGATGAACGTGACGGCACGTATTAAAGTAGCATACAGTTGAGAAAAAAATTAAGGCTCTGGCAAGAGGCGACCGTAGCTGAGTGTTCAGCCAGTTCCATATTTTTTTAACTATTTATTATTATAACTATCCTTTTAATTAAACGCTCGGTAATAACAAAGTAAATTTAACGTAATCTATTATAAAATATAATACTACATCTTGTAATAGAACCCTTAGAAATTGACTCCTGCTCGTTTCCCGATAATGTCCGATAAGGTAAGGTTTCAAGAGGGTAGGGTTACAGGCTATCGTCTGAAGTACTCGTCACTTAAGTAAATTGGAGAAATCAGATTTGTGATAACATTATTAGGATTGGGAGCATTTGGAATATCTCGATAGTCGAGCGGTATAATTTTTGTCTTGATCACGGCAAGATAATTTGGGATTTTTCCATCAGAAAATTCTCGATAGCACGTTTTTAGAAAATATATATATTTATTTTTTTCTTGATTTAGTTTTTGTTTTAGTACGAAGTGCCGGTGGTAGAGCTCTTGTGAATAAGCTCGAGGGCGGCAGCACCACTGTCTCACTTTTAACCTGCCGCCAAATAGTAGTGCTATTAATGTGTTCCGGTTTGGTGGTGAGATCAGGCCCTGAAATTACTGGCACATGAGGCAT
The DNA here is from genome assembly GCA_905147285.1 of Hypena proboscidalis. Classification (NCBI taxonomy): domain Eukaryota; kingdom Metazoa; phylum Arthropoda; class Insecta; order Lepidoptera; family Erebidae; genus Hypena; species Hypena proboscidalis. The sequence continues at coordinate 14,837,344 of LR990149.1, forward strand.
ACCACCGTTATAGTCCTCAGCTGCAGCGACGCATCTATAATCTGCTTTTGTGGATTGTTGATGTCCATGGGCTGTACTCCACTTACCATCAGGTGGAAAACACGTTCGTTCGCTGTAGTATAAAAAAAAAATATTCTGGGATTATTTTAGTCAATTAATCAATTAAACCAAACGGACTAGTCATTGTCAGGCGTCCATACCGCTGCCTAATGTCGTATAAATCTAGATGTCTAATCATAGATGCGAAGAACGATTGCATAATATTTGCTTACATTTCCTCTCCATAATGGTTAAGTGCTCTTTAACCGCTCCCACACCAATTAATCAAGAAGTAGTTTTTTTTTTAAACCAAGGCATTATTTTGGTATGTAATCCTCCTATACTATAATATTCTAAATGAGAATTCAACACTGTCTTCCATTTCACTTTCACGGCTAAAATACTTAACCGATCTTGACGAAAATTGGTATCAAGATAGTTCAACACTCAAAGATATAGGCTACTTTTTATTGACAAACCACGCGAGTGGTGCTGCGGGCAGAAGCCATTAATTTATAAGAGTTTAACGAGCCACAACCAGCTAGTTCTATTAAGTCTTTTGTAACTACTTCTTCAGACATAATAATACAAGTAATTACAGCTATTGTGTGCGTGTCATCTTCAGCAGCGGCAGTTGGGAGTTTTCTCTAAAGCTGAACAGTGGTTCAGCTTTAGAGAAAACTCCCAACCGCCTCATTTTCGTATGTCCGTAATCTAATTGTTATTTTATTATGATTAAGTCTTTATCTTTATTTATAAGCAAATCATTATTGTTTGTTTGAGAATAATAACCATTTATAAAGAAAAATAATTGTTTTTTTTTTCAGTTTGTATGTAAACCAATAAATGATTAAAATAATTTTAATAAAATGGGCACAAAACCCATGCCTTTTAATGTTATAGCTATAATTTGTCTATAATACTACCTCGATGATCTAGTAGATCGGGTTCGATTCCTGGGTCAGACTAAGTGTTTTTTTAGAACTTTTTCGTCAGGAAATTCACAATAGCAGCACAATAGAGTTGGAATTGTGCCCAGTGGATGGCGATAGGCTCACCCCCTACATGGAACCTTAATATAACTGTGAAATGTGGGTTTTGTACTCATCTGCTACACCCTTCTGAGTAATATAGGCATGTTGTCTTTAAAAATAAATAAAATAATATTGAATTTACTACCCGATTACGAAAGTACTGGCAATACGCTATTGATTGTTGCCCTTAAAGCTCGTGTACACAAGGAGATAACTCACCACCTTTATCTACACAATGCTCAAAGGTACAATCGTACTAGAGGTATAATGCAGTAGGACAAACTTTCCTGGACTTTTACTAAAACCAGCGCTTGGCACCCTGCGGCCCGCATCATTGTGGCCGTGAATGTTTTAAAAATTAGTAATTATTAATCTGAATAAATTCATTATTTTATTTATTTTATTTTATTTAATAAGCACACCAACTGTATAATTACACAGAGCCATACAAACTATTATAATAATGTACAGGTAAATCATATAGTAATTACACAAATCACAGGCATGCATTACACTCAAACAATTTCTCTTTAGGAGACTACAAAAATATTCATAATATTATTATCTAAAAATGAAGCGCTACTTTGGCGTCCTTTTTTGTTTATAAGGAAAATGCGTCAAATGTTGGTATCTTCGGGGTTTCCTTACTCTGGGTGGCATAGATAATTCCCTAACATAACATCACGTCTATACTACCCAGAACGGTGTGGCAGAAATATGAATTTGCCTTAGACCTCGCGGTAAGAGGCGCAAACGTTAATCACTAGACCATTGAGGAATTAAGATCAATGGCACTAGACGATCAAGGAATTTAGATCAATAGTTCAGTGACACTAAATTTTCTTTTTAGAGAAAATGTGTGATAACGTCTGCATCGTAGCGGCAGATATACTTCAGTGCCATTTCTATTGTTTTTTTTAAGTGAACGCATGAAATGTTAGCTACTTCCTTTATTTAAAAAAAAACGCATATCTACCCTTCTTGGAGTTTCCTTACTGCGGGGGCATATATACTCAAAGAGGCATCTAAATACTTGAAGAAAATGTAAAAAGTAGGCACCTCAGGAGTTTTATTAATATGTAATGTGTGTAAAAGGAGATAAATGTATTTTTGTTAATTAATAGTGGTGACTTATTTAAAACCCCTACATTAAGTACTTGATGATAATAATCTGTTTTTACCATTACATTTAGGTATATAATTTACAACAATATACTATTTGAGACAACAGCTGAAATACGCAAAAATTCAAAATTAATTATATTTCTAGAACTTTGTCTCGAGATAGTACGCGGTTTTCTAGCGAGTATCTTTAATTGCTACAAGTGGAAAAGGGTACTAATTGTCTGGAACTAAAACGAGGATTTGTAAATAGGATAGTTTTGTTCTTATCCTTATTGGGACCGACATAATTGTGTTCTTTTCTGAAGGTCATCAGAATTTCTGATGAGCTTTGGAAAGAGTCCCCGCTGACTACAGACTGATAGTTTAATCAAGGATCTTAATTAGTATTGAGATGCAGGAAATTGTGGATATTCAAAGGAGACTGTTTCGCTTTCGAACAATGTTCGAATTGTACATAATGAGAGAAATAAGTAAATGTGTATTTTGAAAAAAAAAGGGTCCAAAAATGTGCAAAGATGAAAGTTATATAATTAAATAGGCAATATTTTAGCATACCATCCTTAAAATTAAAAGGACAATCTGGGAGCCAAGTTAAAGAAATTTAATAAATAAGTTTTGTAGATACATTTACTTAACCTATCCACTGGTGGAACCCCGCACGCCCCACCCAAGCAGTGACTGGTCATCCATCTTCGTTTCGTCAAGCCATCTTTAAAAATATTTTGTGAAAACAAAAATTAAAAAGAATTAAAACTTATCACAATTTTTTGTGTGGATACTTTAAAATATGTTTATAAAGCTACTAATTTAGATGTTTTAATAAGTGCTTGCTGTAAGTAAAACTTCTTGAACAAAAGTGAAATACCCGCCATTTCAGAATAAATTACTCCAACAAACCACAATGTTGTGTGCCAGATATCCAGTCAAGATAGTACGGTTTGCTGCGAGTCTCTTTAATTACTACAAGTGGGAAAGGGTGCTAATTGTCGAGAATAAAACGAGGACTTGTAAATAGAATGGTTCTGTTCCTTTTTTGGTTTGACGTTGTTCGAAATAATTGGGTTCCGTTCCGATGAATTTGAATATACTTTGTGAAATGAACATGCGTCAGTTGGTTGTCAGTTACATAAACGCACCCACACAAATATTTTACAAGGTGACACGTGTTATCCAGCGATTATTTTTAAAATATCTATATAAATAAAAATGAATTGTTGTTCGTTAGTCTGATTAAAACTCGAGAACGGCTGGGCCGATTGAGCTGATTTTGGATTTAAAATGTTTGTCGTAGTCCAGGGTAGGTCTAAACGGTGAGCAAATATGGAAAAATTGCGAGTAAGATAGAGTAAGACGACAATTCCATTTTCCCATATAAAAGTTGACCACTTACTTTCTGTCAAACATTTGAAGAACGCATTAAAACAAGACTTTTGAATCGACAACATAATATCAATTTTGCTCATAACATCGTGTATTTAAATTTCACAATATAAAAATAATTAATGTGTTGACATGTTTGATGGGTACCAACCTTACAGTGTTACCAACTCTCAAATTTTTATTATAATTATAAGTGTATCCGAACGTTCCATTGTTTTGTCATCTCATGTAAAAAAAACCCGTGTATCCGACCGTTCCATTGTTTTGTCCATAGATTTAGAGACTTTTTGCTGCGCTCCTACTTTAACATCCTTGGTTTTGTCATCTCATCTTAAAAAAATTAATTGGAGAAATACTGAAGTACTGCTAAAAGTGATTTTCTTCTCGCTGCTTACAATGCCGAGGAAAAGAAAACGACCTGACATAGGTCGTCGAAGTCGTGTAAATGTGCAACGAGCTACTTTACGCTCCAACCGCACTAATGACCAGCGAGAGGCTGATAATGATAACAGTCGTACAAGTATGGGAGAATTACGTTCAAGAGTAAATAACTATGAAGTGGATAGGCAGAGAATGGAACGAGTTCGTGCACATCGATCACAACAGCAGCGAGCACGGGATAATATTTTGTTTTTTATTTAATAAAATTAGTAAAGTCCTTCTCAGGTATGACGAGACCAGGGAAATAGGTATTCATTTTCATATGGAGGATAAAAATCTGTTGCGTAGTGATAGCTAAATCTATATATATAAAAATGAAACCCGTTTTCCGTTGTCACGACATAGCATGAAAACGGCTTGACCGATTTGGCTGATTTTTTTTTTGTAGTTTTCTAATACTCTGTACAAGGTTCTTAGGGGAATAAAAAGAAAAAAACAAAATAAATTAAAAATATATTTATAAATTTTCTGTAAAAATATAAGTGAGATTATTGAACCCTACGGAATAAACACTATTATGAAAATATATATTTTGTTTTTTATTTAATAAAATTAGTAAAGTCCTTCTCAGGTATGACGAGACCAGGGAAATAGGTATTCATTTTTATATGGGGGATATTATAGATTCCAGTTCAAATTGAATAGGTACGCAATAGTGCATCAAATTTACGCTAAGGCGGTACGAAGTTCGCCGGGTCAGCTAGTTAAAAATATATAAAACTTTAAACTTTTAACTGCCTCGATGATCTAATGCTTAGCGTATGCTCCTTTCACCGCGAACTCTCGGGCTCGATTCCCGGCTCGGGCAAAGTGTTATTCGTGTGAGTTGAAATTGTGCCCGGTGCATGACTATAGGCTCAACCCCTATCTCATGGGACCTAAATATAACAGGTTAAATTTGGGTGTTTTACACCTCTGCGATACGCTCCTGGCTAATATAGGCGTGAAGTTATGTTATGTTATGATTAAACTCATAAAAAAAATCTGTATCATAGAATTATACTAAGTAAATACTTTTTCTAAATCAGATCTATTCCGATTTTTCCCTGGAATTTTTCCAATTAAATTCCTGGCATTTTAATGTATTCAAAAGTTTAAAAACATACATGAAAAAAATTGACGACATGTTTGTAACTTTAATGAGATATAATTATATATACATAACAAAAGAAACATTAGTTTTCCTCTAACTATTAAACACTACTCCATTATCAAGAATGGCTAGCAGTACCAGGGTACAAGAATAACATAGGAGGTATATCTGTATTGTCACACGCGTATAAGTGATTGGGGTTCGGATTACTGCCGCAGAGTGACCAGCAAAATAGCTTGGGTGCTCAGTGTATATATTTAAGAAAAGTATATAATAATAAGGTCAGTGCCTTTGTCCTTAATCGTCTACTTGGTCTAGTGGTAAACGTATGCGACCTTTTACGGCGAGGTCTTGAGTTCAATTCTCGGGCTAAAGTGTTATTTGTGGTGTAAGTGTAGTGAGTTGGAATTGCGCCTGATTGATAACGGTAGGCTCACACCCCACAATATGGGACCTTAACATAACAGGTGAAGTGTGGGTGTTGTACACTTCTACTGGACCCTTCTGGGTATTATCTGTTATGTAACTATAAAACACTACTCCATTATCAAAAATGGCCATCGGTACTAGGGTAAAAGAAAAACATAGGAGTTATCTGTATTGTCACACGCATATAAAATATGATTGGGGTTCGGCTTACTGCCGCAGAGTGACCAGGATAATGGCTCGTGTGCTCAGTGATAGGAGAAAATATATGATCAGTGCTTTTGTCTTTTGCTAGGTAGTAATAAAACATAAGAAAGTAATATAGTGAAGTAAAAAAACCGATCCGTATAATCTGATGCCAAAATCCTTCACAAATAGAAGCTTGACTAAAGCCAAGGTAGGCTAGTTTTTAATTTGTTTAACCGACTTAAAAAAGGAGGAAGTTCTCAATCCGATTGTTGGTATGAAGTTCCTTATCGCGCGTTGCGAAAGGAGGCCAGACGGAAAAAATTGGGACGAAAAGTTGTAACGACACATTTCGTAGCAATTCTCGTAGTGGCGTAGTAATTACATGCTACGTTACAGCTACGGTGCTACATCATCAGACACACAGAGTGAGTATTCGGTTTTTATAACTTAGAAAAATAAAAATTTCTTTACTAATTAATTGAAAGGAACTTCGTTCCATCCGGGTGTCCCTTGACACTTCAGTAGTTTTTTTTTTATGTTTGTTCGCCGATTACTCGATGACGCCTGGACCGATTTGAGTATTATATTCTTTTGTCTGCAAGAGTATACTTGTACTAATGATGGGATCCTAGAGAAATCGAGGGCAACCCTCAAATTTAAAAGGCTTCTATATTGTATCTCGTATATTACCTAAAGCTACTCGACTATTTACATCTAGCAGTCAACATTTCATGTTGCTGAGCTGATGCTAGCCACACGCAATATTACTGACCATATTTTCAGCATTACATAGTTTTAACTCCATGCTGCCTCGAAGACGCTAACAATGGGTTGCCCTCAGGGTTCGGTCATAGCTCCATACCTATGGAATCTAGGTTTTGATGACTTCCTTACCTTGCCTCTACCATCGGGCTGCTCGCTGACGGGATATGCCGATGACGGCCTTTTACTGTTACAATCTAACACTAGAGTAGGACTTGAACGTTTAGCTAACACTTGTCTAAATTTAATTTTGAAATGGGGGGAAAGAAATCGCCTTTGCTTTGCGCCACAGAAAACTTTTCAACTACTTTTAAAAGGTAATCTAAAAACACCTCCTCGTATTAAATTTGATAACGTAACTATTAAAAATAAAGATTCTGTTTGTTACTTAGGCATAGTTCTTGAAAGAAACTTTTCGTTTGTAGAACATATTAGAGCTGTAGGGGAAAAGTCTAAGAATAGTTTTTACGCCTTGACAAGGATATCGACTGCGACATGGGGACTTTCTTTTAAAACCTTAAGAATCATTTACAGTGCTACTTATCTTGGTTCTATGTGTTATGGTGCGCCCGTATGGGCTGACAGGGCCACTGTCGGTGCTGTACGCCGCAAAATGCTTCAAAGTCAACGTCTCGCATTGATATTCTTGTGCAAGGCTTATAGGACAGTTAGCACCGAGGCTTTACCGGTACTGGCAGGTGTACTTCCGGTCGATCTCGAGGTCCAGAGACGCGCGGCAATGTATTATTCTACGCGCGATGATCTCAATAACAGCTTTCTAGGACCTCGTGACCGCACAAAGATCACAAGACTATTTAATAATCCAACGGATGTCTTTAACCACCTCATAGACGAATGGCAGCAACGCTGGGACACATCACCTAAGGGCCGTCACCTCTATCATTTCTTTCCATCCATTCGCGACAGACTTGCGAAACCATGGCTAGAGGTTAATCACTGTGTGGCTCAATTCCTGACGGGTCATGGCAATTTTAAGAGCAAACTATTTTCGTTTAAGCTAATCGATTCTCCATTCTGTACATGTTCTACATCTGAGCACGAACAAACCGCCCACCATATCATCTGGGAGTGTAGTCTCTGGCACAACGAACGTAATGTTATGTTAAATAGCTTACAATTGACATCTGGAGTGGTATACTATGAGGATCTTGTATCGAACAGAATAAATTTCCGTGCATTTAGCCGTTTCTGCCATACCTATTACAGCAATCAAATTTAGGCCCCATAATTTTGTCACTATCCGTGGTGTCTACACTCTTTCCATATAGACACTTTGTCTATATTTGGCATTGCTCAGTCTCCCGCTTTGCTCTGGAGGGAAGTAAAGATACATACTTTCCAACTCCAACTATATACTTCTGATTAAATTCGTTGCGGGTTCCAAGACAATTTTAACTCTCCCTGGGATTGCCTGTGTGTCATGCACGGTGCCTTTCAGTTGGTTACCGCTGTAGATCCTGGCGTCACAGGAGTCACAGTGGTGGGCGTGTGGGTGGGATTATATCCCGTTAAAAAAAAAAAAAAAAAAAAAGTTTTAACTCCAAAAAAACTTGTCAAAGCGAATATAATATTGCGTGTGTGCGGTTAACCCTTGACTTATCCCGTTATCAATAGAGTTCAGAGGTACCAGAAAAAAAGAAAAACATAGGGGTATCTGTATCGTCACACGCGTATAAAACTTCATAGGACGCCGGATTATTGCGGCGGTGTCTAACGTATAGTGGCTAGTGTACCCAAAGTTTTAGATAGGAGAAATATACGGACACTTTTTATGGTTAGTGCCTAGTGCCATTAATCACAAATACCTACGGCTAGAACTGTCACCTATTGACCTTTTTCAGCGAATGGAATTCCTTTATTGGATTCACACATTCTACATTTGTATAGTGTACAGGCGGCTTAGTCACGATTTAATTTACACCGTGTATATTTATTTTTTTGTTTTACATGGTATAAAATAATAACACGCGGATAAAGAAAATTTGCCACGCGTTTTGGCTTGCTTAACAAATTGTATATTAACAACAACAACATTTTTATTGATATTTTAACCATTCATTAAATAAAATAAAACTACCTAAGGTTGCCTGGAAGAAATCGCTTTAAGCGATAAGGTCCTACTTTGTACATTTTTTTTCTGTTACTTTCCTTTTTGTTACCTCTTAAGTTTTTCATGGGAAATTATGTACAAAAAAAGTATTTTCTATCTTTCTTTCTATCTACATTTCTAAAAATAAATTAGTGAAATACCTAACTATGTACAAAAAATAAAAAAAAATACCAAATTAATAATAATACGTCAAAAATATATTTTAAGGCACATTTTAATAAATATAAACTAGCTTTCGTCTGTCTGCGTGATTCGTCAATTTAAATGTACCTTTTTTTCACAGGTCTTGAACAATGTCCACACGTTTTTTATCAAGATCTGTTCCGTAATTTTGGAACCCATTCGGTTTAAACAAACATTCAATAAAATACAAGGTTTTCTGGCTTCGTTCGGATGTAAAATTTTTGTATGAGTATTTTAACTGACGTTAGTTTGTAACATTATTAAAATTATGAAATACGGGTGTTACTCACGTTATGTAGGTACTCACGAAACTTCACTCTCTTGAAAATGTCTAAAAGTATAGGTGAAACTGCGGCCGACTAAGTATACCTACATTACGTGATTAACATCCGTATTTCATAATTTGAATAATTTTATAGATCCTTTTATATTCTCACATACTCTTTTTACCATACATACAAATATTTTCGTAAATACAATTTATCTCTGATATTTCATGCAAGAATAGAAACTAGTAAAACTACATAGTCAGCTACCCTCATATCCCATGGGAAAGTCCCAAACTGATAGCCCGCGGCAACGACTATACGATCCGTAAGATTGTTTTTTGTAGTTTTTCTTTATATTTACCCACTAAACTATTTTTTATATATGATAAGGGGGTAAGCCTATTGCCATCTACTGAGGCACAATATTAACGCCGTGCTTTTATTTTGAATATCCTGACGGCAATTTCTCCCGTAGAGCGATACACAAAATTACCAACAAGGCTAGAAAAAAAATAAAAAATATTTGAAGTATTTTTATATTGTTCTACGGTAGAAAACAAGCATAAACCTGGTTGATAGGATTAACCGTAACGTTGCTACCACTTGCAACACAAAGGGTATCATTCGCGCATTGCCGACCCTTTTAAAACCTATTTTTAACTTTTTTAAAGTACCCCATGCAGTAGTCTCTTTGAAAAACCTAAAATTGCAAAGTATTAACATACACACTTAACCAGTAATTATAGTGTATGTGCATAGTGTGTGTCTATGTGTGCCTATCACCGTCTATTGGACACTATTTAAATCTCCAGAAAAACTCAACGACACTTTTTCCCGATATGAGAACACTACGTCAATAAACTTGCCATGTATAATTATTACTAGTGCCATGTTATTTTCTATTGGTAACACTAACGCTAAGCTATCAATTACGCCTGTTGTTAGGCGTAAAGGGTAATTTAATACTCCTTAGGGTCCGTTATTCTCTATTACATACTTTGGTAGCTTAGCTGCTAACGTATTTATGTTTACACTAACTTTCGCCCGAGGTTCCACTCACATGGTACCGACGGCTACTCATTAACCTATACATTTCAAGTATAAGATGGTCGAATAACCTGCCCATATAATGCGAGATCAGCTTAAACTAGAAATGTATGTGTAACGACGCCTGCACTAGGAATAACTCCAGTGTCATGTGTGTGTTCACAAATATATTACACACACACAAAGCACACCTGCAGTCAGAAAAAAATCTTTGTGGATCACACAAAGATTTGTCTCGTGTGGGATTGAACCCACAACACCAGCGCACGCAGTGGAGAGCGGCGAGGCGACCGCTTAAACCACAACACTACACGTGCAGACCATAAGAGCTTCCAAAATGAATTACGTACCAGTTCGATCTGTTAATAACTTTGGGAGGTCGTGTTTTACACACACATGTCAAGGCGGGGTTATTGGCTGAAAAATAGGGGTAGTCAGTAAATAAGAACTTCTAATGCATGGATGGATAAAGTTTAAAATTAAAGACTTAGTCTTGTTAGTAGAAAATGTCATTCTAGTACAGACTCACTTCACGGCAAGACGGCCGTTTTAATCGTGCACTCAACTGGTTAATCGGTAGCCAATAAATAGGCATGATGACTAATTTTTATTTTTGTATGTAATTGAAACACCTCTTGATATAAGAAACATCATTACAAGAATTACTTTGACCTAACATAAACTTCCTGAGATAATACAATTTCAAATTCACATTAATAATAGACTCGCCCAAACGCTCCAAACAAAAGGCTACTCAAGCGTGACGTCACGCTTGAGTATTTTGTATGTGAAGTTATGAATTTTGTTTGATAGCTATACGAAATATTGCCTTTATAAAAATGGTTTTATTACAAATATTGCTATAAATTGTGTATGTAATTTAATGATAAAAAAAATCGTATTTTAAAAATGAACTCGTCCATGAAACTTTGAATGATCATAAAATAAGTTAGATTTATAGTATGTAACAAAAAAATATTTCAATTGGTTTATGTTTACCTATAGTTTGATAAGGTATCCTATATTTTACTATCTATAGATCAGTCACCATGCCTATTGTACATCATATAAAAATTTGCCACACGCGTTTGACTACTATCACAACGATGGTAATTTAATGATGCGGTCTACGGTGGAGCACATTCGAGATACCAATTTACTCTTGCTTTGAAGCGACACGGATTTAGGCTGGCCGTTTTGGCGGGCACGCCGCAATCTTCAAATTATGTGACAGAATGCATACTTTCAAAGTAAAAATATATTTTAACAGTGATAATGGCATATTTTTGAGGCATATCAATTTTGTATCATGATCCCAAAAAACTTTTGAGAAATCAGTGATTCTTCTTCATAAAAACATCAACTTAAACCAACTTTAACTCTTTACCGAAATCTAACGTCCCAACTTAAGCAATTTATCTTTTTTCATGAGCTTAAAAGGCTCGGACACCCCATTGTCCAATTAAGGGTAATCTTTTCGCCATTTTGAAAGACATTTCCGGCGGAAGTGACGAGTCACGCACAATCCAATGATTTATGATGACTTGCAGATAAGGAACGAAATAACTAACATTGGTGGTTTATGTAGGTGTAAAAGGTGTTTTTTTTTAAATAAAAATGTTTACTTAACAAATTGAACACAACACACAACGAGCTAAGCATATCTTACATCTATATTTAATATGTACTTAGGTACGAGTAAGCAGCACGGAGTTTGAATTGTGCCCGGTGGATGGCGATAGGCTAACCCCTTTTTTTTTTTTTTTTTTTTTCGCGGGGAAATGCATTTACGCATACCACCCCAGCCGTGGGGGGACGGGCAGAGTGGCTATGTGGGACTCCCGTGCCTACGATGTTAAACGGCACAGAATACCCACTAAAACCCCGCGGTGTGCCCTCGTCGCCGAAAGATGGTGGGTCGGCGAGCCCCGGATCGATTTTACATCCACAGGGCTGATAGGCTAACCCCTATCCCAAATGATCTAAACATAACAGGTGAAATGTGGGTGTTGTACACCTCTGCCTAAGCCTTTTAGGTAATATATATAGGCGTGATGTTATGTTATGTTAATTCTAGTTCTCGTTACTGACAACTGCGTCTTTAATGCGCCTCGGGTTACATGAGGTGGGAAGATCCTATCATCATCGCCATTGGCTGGGCACAAACGTGAGTCTATCGCTATCTACTGAGAGAAGTTTGAAAACCATATTGCTACTGAGAACTCCATGATGATGTTCCATTATTAAAATTATGAAATACGCGTGTTACTCACGTAATGTTGGTCTATTTAGTCGACCGCGGTTTCGCCTATATGTCTAGGCATTATCAAGAGAGTGCGATACGTCGCGCCTGAGTCGCAGCCAGTCTTGTACTCATTTCATAATTTTAATAATGTTACAAACTCACGTCAGTTTTAATAAAAATATGATGTTCCATCCATCCATCTTATTAATTTATTGTCAGAATACATATGTTTTCTTTCTTTCTTACTTTCTTTGCAGTCACCGTCAAATCTCTTTCAGAAAACGGTAGTATAATCTACTAGCACTATGAAAATTATTAAGAAAGTTTTAAACTTCAAGATTCCAAGTACAAAAATCTGTGAAAACACTAACTGATCCAATATTCCGCGAACAAACTCTTCATAACTTAGTTTTTTGGCACGAATGCCAAAACTGTTTCGGCACTTTATTCAAGATGTATTTGCACTCCTGTAGATATAATCTATTTATTTTTACTAGCTTACACGTGTACCCAACTGTAGTACACTTGATGGTAAAACCTTCTCCACCCATGATGGTCCACCAGCCTTGTGGCTATATGGGCCGAAGCGTTAGCCTAGCCAAGAGGCGCGCCCTTGCGGCACGCACTGGCATAGCTTGACAAATATATATAGTATGTCACATATGACTTGTGTACAGTGGGCCAAGCAATTAGGTATGCAGGGCAAAAACTTCTACGCCATAGTGAAAACTGACTACAATTACGCCTTTATACTACGCCTTGAGACTACCTTGTATTTAATAGATATAAATATATAGAATAATAATACCTTTGTTAATCTATCGATTGTTTCTATTTATTCTGCCTACCTAACTAGTCATTAGTAGACTACGTTACAGCGGCGCCCAACAATAGAGGTTATATGGTACATGGTTTGGTTAAGTCTTGGCAGTTATTTAATTGTGTGTTATTTCTGTGTATATTTCTTTTCTTCGTCCGAAAGGTGCGTACGGTGTTTTTTTTATTCTATTATCTCACTTGTTTCACCTCGTGTTTTAAATAACCTACAAAAACTTCTACTTTTATGTGCTTATGTTTTTGTTAAAAAAAAAAAAAAAACACATTCTTATCACCTTTTGGACGGATTCATTTTTTTTCAAATAATTGTGTATCTTTGTGTGCGTAATTCCCAATCAATTTTTTTTAAATATGGCTTATGCTATCAAATTTAATCATTTAAGTAAGGCTGAGCTCGAATATGAAGTGCTTGTAAGAGGTGGTGTTGTGCCTGAAAAATCAATTACGGTTGAGGAATTGCGTAAACAAATTGCTAAATTGTCAGACCTGGCATTTGATGAAATAATATCGTCGTGCTTTTCGCCAGATGTTGATATTACCGCATGTAATGGCTCATTGTTGCGCGTTTCAAATAACCTTTTGACTTTGCAAACTCATTATGATAAAAACCTGTTTGTTAGATCGGAATCTATTATGCATCATGTTTTTCATAGATTATCAAGAATAGATACTTCGTTGCTTACTGATAAATCATCAATTCAAGTTGTATGGGATATGTTTCACGCTAATTATAAAATCTTAGCATCTTTTACCACGTGGTCGGTTCCTACCAATGTACCGTGTCATGTGGTCGAGCCAACGTGTTCATTACCACGTGAAGTTCAACACGTGGATTTCATAAATGAACGCAAAATGTTTTCTGAAATCTGCAAGTTTAAATATAGCGGTCGAACCTGTGTGAGGGCGTTTATTCAGAAGGTTGACGAGTTCATGTCGTGTCGAGGTATACCCGAAGATAGAATACTTTCTTTTGCTTTTGAGGTATTTTGTGATGATGCTTTGCATTGGTTTCGTTCAATTAAAGATAGTGTTCGTTCCTGGAAGGATTTGTGTATTTTGTTAAAACGCGATTTCAGTCCTCATAACTATGACTTTAAATTAATGTCGGAAATTAGGGCTCGTACTCAAGGTGAAAAAGAGAACATAACCATCTATGTATCTAAAATGCAAGGGTTATTTTCCTGTCTGGACGTACCCATCAGCGAGTCTATTAAATTAGAAATACTATTAAATAATATCAGGCCGTGTTATACAAATTCACTCTTAACTGGCAATATTGTGGATATTCCTTCTTTAATTAGTGTTTGTAGAAATTTTGAGAAGTATGACAGTCGTAGCAAGGAATTTTCGGAACCACCTAAAATTACTGCCAATACTCTAGCGCCAGATTTTGCTTATAGATATCCCAATGATACGAATTCGAAAAAAACTTTTGTTTTAAATACAGATCAATGTTCGACAGAAAATAGTAATTCTGCTGAACCGAGCGTCAATGCTGTTTCTGTCACTAGTACTGCTATACCTAAATTATACTGTCCGAGATGCAGAACAGTTTCACATTCTTTAAAATATTGTCGTCAACCTCGTTTTTTGGTTTGTTTTAAATGCGGATTACCTGGCTATCGAGTTTTAGACTGTCCTAGTTGTAACAATAAAACTAATAAAAATTCAAAAAACGTAAAAAATACGGTTGGGGAAAATCAAAAGTAATTGTTAAAACATGTAAAAATGAATGGCATAATTGGCTAAATTATGTATCTAAATTTTTTAATTCATATCAACTTTCCTCAATCGTTAATTCTAACATTAATTATACTCCATTTATCCCCGTTACGGTTAACGGGAAGAACACTGTTGGTTTACTAGACACTGGTTCATGTGTAACTATTTTGGGTAATAATTCCCACAAACTTTTTTTGGATAAATCTAAATTATTACATTCTAAACCTCTGGATTTTATCACCGCTGGTGGCGACAAATATTCTTCACTTGGCTCAGTGGTACTTCCTTTTGAATTTCAAAATAAAATTATTTCTCTTGTTACTCATATTGTACCGGGTATTAAGAAAACTTTAATCCTTGGTATGGATTTCTGGAGGGGTTTTGGGTTGTTCCCTGATCAATTGGAATCTATTTTACTCACGAAAAATAATAACGACGTTTTTGTTTCGGAACTACAGCCTAGTTCTACCAGTCACTTGGTATCTTTTGATCATTTGTCTGATGAGCAGAGAGCTACTGCTAACGACATCATCGCCCAATTCACCGATATATCTTATGAACGGCGAGGGCTCGGCCGAACTTCACTCATTACTCATTCGATTGATACAGGTGATAGTCCACCTATTCGTCAGCGATACTATCGTATGTCTCCCGATAAACAGCGTATTTTGTTAAAACATGTCGATGCAATGTTGGCAGAAGATGTCATTGAACCATCTGAAAGCCCTTGGTCTAATCCCGTCATTTTAACGCCTAAAAAAAATAGTGAATTGCGTTTTTGTCTCGACAGCCGTAAACTAAATTCGGTAACAAAAAAAGACGCGTACAATTTGCCTTATATCTCTGAGATTCTGGATAACTTGAGAGACGCTAAGTACCTAACTAGTTTAGATATATCTAAATGTTTCTGGCAGACGTCAATAAGGGGAGAGGACCGTTGTAAAACTGCTTTTTACATTCCGTCACGTGGAACTTTTCAATTTAAATCCATGCCGTTTGGTTTAACAAATGCTCCTGCGACACAACAGCGTTTAGCAGATATTTTATTTTACGGGCCCGAATTTGAAAACAAGGTCTTTTGTTTCGTTGATGACATCGTATGTGTGACAAATTCCTTTGAAAATCACATTTCACTTCTAATTAAAATACTTAACAAATTAAAATATGCAAACTTAACTATAAATTTAGAAAAATGTAATTTTTTCAAAGACAAACTTAAATATTTGGGCTATATAGTGGATTCAGAAGGTCTTCATGCAGATCCTGAGAAGGTAAAATCAATTACAAGTTATTCCACTCCGACAAATAAAAAAGAGGTACGTCGTTTTCTGGGTGCTGCATCGTGGTATAGAAGGTTCATACCCGATTTTAGTACTTTAGCGGCTCCCTTAAATAAATTAACTTCTAACGGCAAAAAGGCTCCACTGTTCGCATGGTCGCAAGAGGCGGATGTAGCTTTTAATAAATTAAAAAAATGTTTATCTTCTTCCTCGGTTTTATGTTGTCCCGATTTTGATCAGCCTTTTGAAATACACGCCGATGCTAGTGATTACGGCATTGGAGCTGTACTTTGCCAGGTCAAGGAGGGACAGGAAAGAGTCATAGCCTTTTATAGTAAATCCTTATCGGACCAGGAAAAAAATTACAGTGCTAATGAGCGCGAAGCGCTTGCTGTCTTATCTGCTATCGAACATTGGCGGTGTTATATTGAAAACGGAAAACAATTTATTGTGTACACCGATCATGCTGCTTTGAAATGGTTTTTAAAACTGAACAACCCTACAGGGCGATTAGCCAGGTGGGGAGTTCGTCTTTCCTCTTATAACTTTGAAATAAGACACCGTCGTGGTTCAGATAATATTGTACCAGATTTTCTTTCTCGATCACCTAATATTATGGATATCGATAGTAATCTCCTCCCAGATGGTAGTTCCTTATCTACTAATGACACTTGGTATTTGAATATTTTTAATGGTTGTTCGCAGTCTCCTACATCCTTTGTTGACTATCAAGTGATCAGTAATAAATTATATCGTTTCAAAAAGAGTCTTAATCCTCTTACCAGAGAATTTCAGTGGAAGGAAGTAGTTCCATCTGAACGGAGAAACGAAGTAATACTTCAGAGCCATTCCTCCCCTACGGCGGGTCATATGGGTATTTTCAAAACTTTCAAACGTTTAGCCCTCAATTATTATTGGCCTGGAATGTATTCCGATGTTGTAAAAGCGGTAAATTCTTGTGATAGTTGCATCGCACATAAGCATCAGAATCATGCAACTTTGGGTCTTATGGGTGAACCTAAGTCTTGTTCTAAACCTTTTCAAATGATAAGTATTGATTTGATTGGTCCCTTGCCTCCTACAAGGCAACAGAACAATTTTATTTTTGTCGTTTGTTGTTGTTTCTCAAAATATTGTTTACTTTTCCCTATTAAACGTGCGACTGCTGACGTAATAACTAGAATCTTAGAGGAAAAAGTTTTTCTGGTACATGGTATTCCATCTACCGTAGTACTAGACAATGGCAAACAATTTATAAGCGCAACTTTTAAAAACTTGTTAAATAAATATAAAATTCCAAATTTACATTACACACCGTTTTATGCACCTCATGTAAATACGGTAGAAAGATATAATAAAACTATAATAACAGCTGTTTCTACGTTCATTTCAAACGATCAACGCATATGGGATACACTTATACCTAAAATTCAGTTCGCAATGAATTGTGCAGTAAACGAAGTAACCGGTTTTACACCATCTATGATCGTATTCGGGCGTGAAACGGTAACCTGTGGTTCTCATTATGTTTCTAGTAAATCTGATACTAATATAATTCATGAGCCACGTGATAGTTATGCTGAGTCACTAGGCTACTTATCCTCTATTTTCGAGAGAGTACAGGCAGCGCTAATAGGTGCACACAAGCGTAATTGTCATTCTTATAATCTTCGCCGTAAAACGGCAGAATTCAATGTTGGTGATATTGTTTGGAAACGTACCTTTTACTTGAGCGATAAGGATAAATATTTTTGTAAAAAACTCGCTCCTAAATTTATTAAATGTAAAATCGTAGCAAAAAAGTCTCCATTAGTGTACAAACTAGCAGATATGTCTGATAAGCCACTTGGCGAATGGCATATAAAGGATATTAAACAAATAAACTATAAACAATAATGGTATAAAAAAAAAAAAAAAAAAAAAATTTACCCTATGGTTCAGTGGTTAAAATTCTCATTGTCGAATCGGGTATACCATTTTGTTCGCTAATATTCTTCACGCTCATAATTCCTTTAGAATCACATCTACTAATGATGTCGAATTCTATTATTTTCAACTATACGATGTTGTTCATTCATTCATATTGAAATGTGTCATGCCTTCTGTGTAGACGCGCACACCCAATACTACTTCGCTAACGCGCTACTTGGTAAACAAGTTGTTATACTTACATTTTTAGTTATATTTAGTTCCGTTAGATAAGAATGAGTTTCAATAATCTTCTTTAATTAGTAAAAATTCAATCTTAATAGGTTGCACGTAGTGTTATTTTTGAATGACATCATGACATTGTTATTGTATTGAATGCGTTTGGCTCGATCACTCCGGTTCTTTTCAATTTTATTGAGGTATCGTAACTTCATATTTTTTCTAGTTATTTTTTTTATATACACTTATTGTTCTGATTTCAGTAAAGCCGGATCGAGCTGCCGGTGCTGCTTAAGAACTGCTTCCTGAGGTCTTCCATGTCAGCCAGGAGCCGAATTTTTTAAGAAAAATTCTGCCCTAACGGAGGGGGTGTGTGACGTCGCAACCGCACGGCCACCGCAAACTCAAGATGCGCCCCCCACTGCAGACCCCTGTGGGGTATATAAAGGACCTGCGCGAGCGTCGCGGCCTTCTTGCCTGCGGTCACCAGCGCCGAGTTAAGTGTTCCTCACTTCACTGCGCCAGGACTTATCAAACCACTTACCTACCTACCAACCTACGCCTTGAGACTACCTTGTATTTAATAGATATAAATATATAGAATAATAATACCTTTGTTAATCTATCGATTGTTTCTATTTATTCTGCCTACCTAACTAGTCATTAGTAGACTACGTTACACAGTAGGTAAGGAATAACTCGAGGATTAAAGTCAACACTTTGCTTTTATCTTGGGGTGGTTTGCACCCCTTCCCGAGGGTTCTATAATCCTCTAAGAATCTTTTGGACTATAAGCCCGGGAGTCAATAAAGGACCAAATTATAAGCAAAAATGTCATACAAAGATTTTTTGGCAACCCGTAACTGTTTATTTTTTTTTTCAAGTTGTTGAAAACTTGACATTGATGTTATACCATATTTTTGCCCCTATTGACTAGACTATATTCATTTAGCAAAAAAGTAGTCAACAAACATTAAAAAGAAAATCGTATGGCCCCGTACCATTTCGGTCGCCTCGCCGCTTTCAACAGCGCTGGTGTTGTGGGTTCGATCCCCACACGGGACAAATCTTCGTGTGATCCACAAAGATTTATTCTGACTCTGTGAATTGTATGTTTGTGCAAACCCCCGTGACACAGGCGATATTCGTGCGTTTCTTTGTTTCGTTTAAAAAAAAATTAAACATAATTATGTATAATATACTGATATGTAGCTACATCCTTTAGACCTTCTAATTATTTATTTTTTTATTTATTTTTTTTTTTTTTTTCGCGGGGAAATGCATTTACGCATACCACCCCACCCGTGGGGGGACGGGCAGAGTGGCTATGTGGGACTCCCGTGCCTACGATGTTAAACGGCACAGAATACCCACTAAAACCCCGCGGTGTGCCCTCGTCGCCGAAAGATGGTGGGTCGGCGAGCCCCGGATCGATCTTACATCCAGTCCGTGGACCGTGCCCAGTCCGACCACTGACCGGGCACCCGACTCTAGGTCCTCCTCCTCTCGTAGCGACGCCCCGGGCACACCCAGGGCGTCACTCCGTCGCGGAAGGCATCAGCGGGCGGCAGAAAATCCCCCTTCCACCGCCCGCGGCCTCGCTCAGGGCGGCATTAGGTGCGTGGCGTACGCGCGCCTTCGCCGCCCAAACATCCTTTAGACCTAAACTAACCTCAAGATTTAAAACGTGGCTAACTCTAACAACACACCCTGTGGCTGTAACAGACAGGTTATTCGATGCCAAGGTCAAATTACGGGTGAATTCGGGTAGACAGACATCCGGTGTAATAAACTAAAAGGTCGAATCGACAATATTTACTACCCTAATATTTGTACTACGTAAGTTGTAGTACAGCTTTTGCGAGATGGTTTCTAATGAATATAATATTTTAGGCCATGAACAAATAATTACACTGTTAACGCATTTATTAACATAACAAAACATCTCACAGAACTCCAACTCCGTTCTGCTATTGAAAATTTACTGACGAAAAAGTTGGCCATTTTGTCATAAATGTTTTATTTAATAATTGATTTACATACAAACTGATTAATTAAAATAATAACACTGTGGGGCAAGAACAAACATGCATTTAAGTGTTTTAAATAGGTATGTCACAACCCGATTACGTTAATACTGTAAATACGCTTTTTTTTTTTCCTTATAAATCGTATAATTATTTATTATATTATATTATAGTAGCCCTGTATCTAATACTTGTCCCACTGCTGGGCTCGGGTCCCTTCTCATGACGAGAAGGGTAAGGCCATAGTCCACCACGCTGGCCTCCCCGAGTGACGTACACAAAGATTCCCTACGTGCGGCGCACCCTGGGCAATTTGCGAGTTCTTCAAAGCGAATTGGCTAATCCTTTCACCACGATGGCAAGTCAAAATAAAATTTGACTCAGCCATCGACACGACGAAGAAGAAGAACCACGCTGGCCAAGTGCGGATTGGCAGACTTCACACACCCTTGAGCACTTATTAGGCAGTCTTAGGCATGTAGGTTTCCTCAAGATGTTTTCCTTCGCCGTTAGCAAGCGACAATGTATATAAATACATACATATCTTCCAAAAGACGAATCTAAACGCTTTATTGACAGAGGTGTGTGCCGTGGGTTCGTACCTGAGACCTTTGACTTCGCAGTCCTACGGTCTCCCACTCGGCTATCGCTGCTATAATTAGAATTATAATAAAACATAATACAAATCAATTAAAGGAACTCCTGTATTTGGTTCTAGTATTATTAAGATTTTATCCTTAAACATCATAACATCTCATATGGGTAATATAGGAGTGTGGCAGAGGTGTACAACACACACATTTTACCTGTTATGTTTTGGTCCCATGGGATAGGGGGTGAGCCTATCGTCATCCACCGGGCTAAACTCCAACACCGTGCTGCTATTAAATGATACTTTGCTTGACCCGGGAATCGAACCCGAGACCTCGTGATGAGAGGCGGATACGCTAGACAGTAGTCATAGACAACGAGGTAGTTAATTTAAATTTTTAGAAATCTCTAAATAACTTTTACTAAGAGAAAGAAGAAACAAATAAAACAAAACTTAGTACAGTACAAATAACTACTGTTGGTAAAGCTAACAACTAAATTGACCACTATTTGGGTTCATTCCGATTGATTTAAGTACGCAATAAACAGTGCCAGCAACATTTGCCTGTAATTACGCCGAACCCCGGAAAAGCTCTCGATTTATGGTAACGTATTTTTAATTTCAAATTGGTTTGTATAGTGAACGGTTGTGGTTTACCTGATAGTATATGGTAACTATAGCCAATGAACATTCACGATCCTTGAAAAATAAAGAGTATAAGTAAAGTCTGCCTCTTATATTTGAATGTGTTTGTATTGCTGAAGCCGATTGTGAACGTTTTACGCTTTATACTAAGAAACAGTTGAAAAAGATATGGGGCCGGCAGGATTTGAACCTGCGACCTTACTGCACACCGGGCAGTCGCTCTTAGCCATCCAGCTACGGTCGCCTCTTACCGGCACCCTAAATTTCTCAACTGTATGATACGTCATTTCGTGACGTCACGTTCATCCATTTGTTCCTATCTTAGGTAGGATACAAACCAACATGGTTCAAATCCTGCCGGTCCCATATCTTTTTCAACTGTTTCTTAGTATAATTTGCTAAGCATAGCTAAATGCTATAAAAATAATCAAAGTTTTACGCTTTGTTATAAAAAAACTGACTTATTTAATTATTCTGATCATTTTTTGTGAAGTTTATTTTTGTTAAAGACTGCTTGTCCAGCAGTTAGAAGAACAGGCTGAAAAAAAATTTCATCATCAGTAGATTATTTTGTTACTCATAACTTCTTTTATGAATGAATATGTTTAAGTAGTATTTAACGTCACGCCTCATCCGTATATAACCTTAAAGAATACAGTAAACGGTATTTAGGTGCTTTTTTTTAAAGAATAATTTTCGTACTCCTAAACGTTGAGGAGTTGTACCTTCCAGCATAAGCTAGTAACATCAAATGCTGACTGGTAGATGCAAATATCCCAGTAGCTTAAGTTAATATACGAAAAACAATATAAAAGCCAGTAGCCACTCTATTGTGCTTCAACTCCTACACCTACAATTATATTATATGCATACATAAATATTAATAATAATTTCAATATTATTTTCTACCTAACTACTCTATATTTCTTAACACTAATATTACAATTAGTTCAAACTGAAAACTAAACTTACCATTTTTATTATTTACTAATAAAATATTTACTTTATATTATTTATATATTATATTATTAATATAGAAAAAAAATATTTAAAAAAAGCGTGGGTGCTTTTTAAGATATTATCGAAATGATAAATATAATCCTTCTTCTCATGTCTGTCAATGAAATATTTATAACAATGTATTGACCCATGCACCCCACGCTTTTATTGAAATTATTTTTTTTTCTTATTCACTCTATTATTCATTTATATTTATTGGAATTTTTTACACTATTCTTAATTCAAAATTATTAAAATTTATTTTCAATTTTTTAGTTTGGTTTTCTATATAAAGCGTGTTTTGTAGTTTTTTTAAACTATAATTTATTTTCTACTTTTAAGTTTGGTTTATTTATCAGAGCGTTTTATTCAATAAAAAAAAATAAAAGAAAATATAATCGAATTATTGCATTGTCAATCGGTCTTTGACAGGTGTGCAAAATTGAAATGAAATCTGAACGTTTAAAGTGGGTCAAAATAGCGTCCAAAGGAGTCGGTTACATATAAACATACATGTGAAGCTAATATCTATAGCGTGTAATTAGTCAAGTATTTCGATGGAAGGTTCGCTTACTAACACTGTGACACGAGATTTTAATACATTTTGTAGAATCAATAAAGTTTTTCTATAAAAAAAAAAAACTACACCCGCTCTAGGAATTACTCCTGTGTCGCGGGGGTGTTCACAAACATACATTTTACACACACAAAGCACACCCAGAGTTATCCCGTGTAGGGACCGAACCCACAACACCAGCGCAGTTGAAAGCCGTGATGCGACCGTTTAAACCACTACGCCAACCATGCACCGAAGTGGTTAATAAATATTTGGTAAAGTACCAGAATTTTTTTTGAACGGAAAATTTGGACAAAAAAGCTTATAGAGTTATAAATAATAACTCAAGTGCCATACGAATATTCCTTAAAAGAGAAGCCCCATAAAACGCAGGCCAACCTCATCTAAATTTTGATTCAGGTTTTAGGTTAATATTGCTGAATAGGCAATACATAATTTTATTCATTTTTATCACGCAGTAGAATTATCGATAAAGGTAATATTAAAGGTAAATTTAAATATCAGACTCTCTCAAAAAGCTTATAATAGTATTTTAGACTACATAAATGATAATAGTATTTGGAAATGAACTGCTCTTTTTATGTGACTTTCAATATGTATGATAGTTGTTATATTTTATTCATTTCATTTGAAAAGATGGTGCACATGAGTTTCTCACCAGCTCTTCTCATAATGCAATACCCATCGGAGCTGGTACTTAGTTTGATTTTAATCTGATTCTAAACAGTTGGATTAAAATTAATCTAAGCCCCGGTTATTCAAATCATTATAATTAGTATAATTTAGTTTTACTTATAATTTATTTTTATATCATTTAATTTTGTTTGTAATATTTTGACGTGTGCCAAAGCCATAGGTGCCAAAAAATTTGGTGCTGAATGTGGAATGCTTCGTTCAAGCGCCTCCTGGGGCCTATGAAAACAAATGATTTGAATTTGAATTTATTATTACTATGTAAATTTAAATACTTCGCATTTACGTCCAAACTGCTATATTATTGAAGATTTTTTTTTATAGGGTAATACTTAAATAAAAATCTAACTTTAATACTTTCATTCTTTTTTTTTATCTTACACCTGCAGCAAACGAACATGTAGTCCACCTGATGGTAAGTGGAATACAGCCCATGGACATCAACAATCCACAAAAGCAGATTGTAGATGCGTCGCTGCAGCAGAGAATTATGGTGTTAAGCTTCATATGTCAGTAATTTCACCACCAAATCAGATCACAATAATGCAGCTATTTGGCTGCCGCCCTCTCGAACTCGTTCACAAGAGCTCTACCACCAGTGCAAACTATTTCATTTTTTAGGCCCATTAATACGATGCAAGTTTTGCAATGCAATTTTAGTGCTTGCTTTGTTTAATAATAATAATAATAAGTATTTATTTCTCACCACAATAATTCTTTTCGTACATGAGTTACCTAATAAACTAATTCACAATTCATTGTGGGGAGACTGGTGCCCAAACTAGATAAAATCTCTATTTCAGGTCACCAGGCCTCCACCCCGGCGCAAATTTTACGAATCTCAATGTTTTACAAAATTGGTGTTTATCAAGATTAAAAAGACTGACGTCAAGAGAATTGCCATGCAAAATGCATTGTCATTAAAGTCCAGAACCAATCTAAATATAACAATCAGGATATCTTGTTAACATACCGCCATTCAATAATTACTGTCTAAAGGGTTGCCTTGTCTTGACTCTGTAATTAACGAATCTGCGGGTGTAATGGAAATTCAATTAATTTGGGATAATAGCTGATCCCAATCAAAACACAAAGTAAATTAAAAAGTTGATTTTGGTACGGACTTTATGATGCTACTTTACGGTAGAGAATGTTAGCGTAAAACCTTTTATTCCTTCTTAACCGACTTCCAAAAAGGAGGTGGTTTTATGTTCAACGCGTTTATACTTTTTAAAGTTTGTGAAGCGATATCTCTATATATGAACCAATTTTAAAATCTATTTTTTTTAGAGAGTGAGTCCATCGTCAGACCCCGACTAGCTGGTCACATAACTACCAAGATGATGGGATTTCAAAAAAATCGAGGGCCACCCTAAAATTTTATAGGTTCTAGCAGTGCGTTTGTATATTTCCTGAATCAATTTATCAGTTTCTCTTTTTAACGAAGTTACTTTTACCGCTCACTATTAAACGTACTGATTTCAAACTAATGCTAAGCAGTATATACAGTTACGATATTGTTAAACTCAATTAGAGATATTTTTCCCTAGATAAGATTCCCCCCTCCCGCTCGCGCCCGGTACGTCGATTAACCCGAAAAAAACCTTTATATTTTTCGGTCTTAATAAAAAAGGACCTAATGAATATAATGAAATGTCAGCGGTCTTGTTAGGATGACAATATATTACACTGATGCAGGAAAATAGGAAGCCAGAATGACTGGCAATATAGGGCCACCATGTGCCTATCCACCATAAAAAAGGCAGACAAAGGGCCTATCTCATCATAGTCAAGAAAAAAATATTTATCGAGTAAATTATTCCAAAGGAGCAAATATGAAAGACATGCAAGTACGAGAAATTTACATTTATATAGACAAAATTCAAGGGCTCACAATATGTACCTGTTTTCACACAAATAATGTCTGCCTTTGTACACGTTTTAGCGCATTATAAAAGTCGTATTTACCACCCCGAAATACTCTAGAGGGCTGAATCATATTGACTTAACACGAAAAACGTCGGTTACATTTTTAATATTACGAGGCAAAAGTTAAGGTGATCTCACACCTATTCCGTCTGTATCGAACGGGCGAGTGAATGTTGAGATTGCAATGTATGGACACTATTCTAAAACTGACAAAAGCGCTTGCATTCGTCAGTTATAAATTTAAATAATGCTAAGAGTAGCATTTACATGACATGTTTTTAAAGACAGTAGTGCCAAGTGTCCAGGCAAGGCTGTCCATCCATTAATCCCTAAAAAAATCGATGTAATATTTACTTAGTTGACAAGTTGAAATGTGATTCAGCGTGGACGATGCAGTCAAATTGACCGATGCTCTTCCATTTGTAATTTTACAAAATAACGCGGTCGTTTCTTCCAGTTATTCTTCCGACAACGCGATTAAATACGCGAGGTCTAATTAACTTCCATTCGTTCAACGCGTTTTGTGCCGATAAGTGTGCGTCCACCTTAAGTCTTGTTTACCGAAATTTCTGTTGACGATCTAAACAGCCGGTGCGTGTTTAAGCGCCTTCACCTGAAAACGGACTTTATTGCGACAATTTCAGACAGAATATTAAAGTACATTGTGGTTATTTTTGTAGGAAATTTCAGGGTATTTCTAACAATTTTAATACTTGTTCATGAGTAGACTTAAGTTTAAAGTCTTGTATCGATGAGTGTTTTTTATTGGACATATTTGGAGATGAGTACTGTAAACAAAACCGTATATTAATAACGCTTTTAGGATGTTGGTCTTCTTTGCAGTGCGTCAATAATGTTTGCAGAAGCGTGTGGAAACTGTTTCAACGCTACAATGCGTAAAAGCGGAAACATATTTACGTGTCGTGGCGTGTCGTGGTGCTTACTGTCGTGACGGTGAGTGTGCACACTAACGTGTGTTGACGTGGCGTTCTTTGGCGTTATTTCTGAACAGTACTTAACGAACCTTTGCAGTGTTCAAACATACGTAATGTTTTCTTCTGATTCGGATGGTGAACATTACAATATTTTTATAATTATTCATTTTTCCCTTTTCAAATAAATATTTGACTAAAATTCAATCATTTAATGATTGAATCGAATAAAAGGTGAAGTGTCTGTGGCTAAAAACATTCACACCCTTTTTGTAAAACAGGCATGATAATTATGTATGTTTATTTATGATATTGAAATATCTGCTTCATTTTAAGCATTTATTTTCATCCTGTGTGATATTTACACGGCTACACATTATCAAGCTATTCATTTCAGTATAAGATAGTCTCGCATTTCATACACTACCAGTGTATTGCAAGACCAGCTTATACGAGAAATTTATAGCTTAATATGTAGCCGTGAGAACGTTATTCATTCAGATGAGCTATTTATGTAAACAAATATATAATATGTTAATGTCGATCCGTGATCAATCTTATTTTATTCCAACTCAATAGTGGCAAAATTTGCAAATAGGTTGTAAGTCAATTCGTAGATCAAAAGTACTAATATTTATTATTTATAAACCAGCCTTTGCCCTCGAATTTTTCATCGTGAAATTCGTTATTTCCATGTTGTTAAAATTAAAATTGAAAACACACGTCATACACTTCACAAATAATTTGTGTCATGTAGAGAACCTATGCGCATAATTTTGTTCAATATTGACAAACTTCACATATAATATTACGACCCCTAATTGACCCCTAGCCCTAGCTTATATTTCTTAAAAATCTATCTTACAGTTCATTAACAGTACAGTACAGTAAGTAACCTGGCCTGATTTTCATGTATTTTCCTTTAGAATTGACGAGGCAAATTTAAAATTGTATTAAATGTATAGATAGATATACAATTGTTTGGTTTTTGATAAAGTATAATAATTTATAGATCAACTTAACTGACGCTAAGTAATATTTTTTTGATAAGAAGCTAGGCTATTTTTAAGGGTATTGAACGTGAAAACTTGTACGTGACAGTCACGTCCAAGGTTTTTTAGGACCGATAAAATCGGGCGGACCGACTTTTCATACATAATTTTGTTCGTTATAAAAACGTTCGGTAATGTATGCAACATTAAAAAAAATGGTTCGATTATCGGGCGTGGGCGGTTACTATAGTCGGGAATCTAATGATACCTCATAAACCTAACAACAGCGTATGAAATGTAGGTGTTATCGTTACAAAATTATATCGGAAATTCAAGATAAACTTTTCACTGTTTCAAACGAAATCAAGAATAACTGAAACTCGGTCACAGTATAAATATCAACCAGTACTCTGACTCGCGATAAACGGTAGGGCTGCTTACCTACTGAATTTAAATTTAATGTGCCTCACTTGAGCTTCTATCATTCTTTTTGAATTCATACGTAATAGCGACAAGTCCCCGTCTTTTTGGTCCCCTTATAATATATAATAGAAGCCCTGTATCTAATACATGTCCCACTGCTAGGATCGTGCTTCTTTTCATGATGAGAAGTATTAGACCATAGTCCACCACGCTGGCCAAGTGCGGGTTGGTAGACTTCACACAACCTCGAGCACTTTTTAGGCACTCTCAGGCATGTAGATTTCCTCACGATGTTTTCCTTCGCCGTTAGCGAGCAATAATTTATATGATTAATACACACATAATAATATCTTCGAAAAGACGAATCTTAACGATTTATTGATAGAGGTGTGTGCCGTGGGTTCGAACCCGAGACCTCTTTGACTTTGCAGTCCAGCGGTCTCCCACTTGACTATCGCTGCTTCATTGGTCCCCTTATTGCGTTCTTATTTTAAGGTGCAGGTACTTGCGTTTCGAACGTTTCTATGAAAATAGACTACTCCGTCTTTACCCTGGCACGGTCTAACAATAAGACAGATGAAAGGTAGTTTAGATAGTTGTTATTTCAACACATTTCTGGCAAAAGACTTCGGAAGCTTTTAGTTTCTTTTCTTTGGCATTTAAAAGAATAGTATTAATAGATGATGGAGGAATGTGAGTTACTTCCTTTGCGTAATTACGTAATCATTCCGCACTATAGTGTGATCACTATTCAGAGACTAGCCTCACCTATAATCTGCCGGCAAATAGTAATGCTTCTACTGTGTTTCGGTTTGATGGTGGTAGAGCTCTTGTTAACGAGCCCAGGGCGGTGGCAGTACGACCGTCTCACCTTTGACCTGCCGCCAAATAATAGTGCTTGCACTACTTAACAGTGTTCTGATTTAGTGTTGAGATCAGGCTCTGTTTGTTTTCATGTTTAAAAAAAGCTAACTGGTAATATGCAAATACAAATTACAAGTATTCTTGTTAAGCCCCCCTAGCTAAGCTTAATTCGCTTTTGTTAGGAGAAAGTTCGACACCGTGGTGACCAAGATTCAAACCCACGACCTATCGATCATAAGACGGATGTGTTATTCATTGTGCCACGGCCGTTTGCTTTACTGGCACATGAGACACTACATCGTACGCCTCATATAAAGAAACATATTTACAATCAGTTTTTGTCAATGTGCTGCCACTTACCATCAAGGAGTCTGCACGTCCGTACGTTACATAGGCCGTATAAAAAAATATATAATCTCGCTATTTATAGTGAGATAAGATATTGAAAAGCAGTGATAGCTGAGTGGTAGACCGTAGGACTGCAAAGTCATAGGTCTCGTGTTCGAACCCTCGGCACACACCTCTGTCAATAAATCGTTAAGATTCGTCTTCTCGAAGATTTATGTGTATATTTATCATATAAATTGTCGCTAGCTAACGGTAAAAGAAAACATCGTGAGTGAACCTACATGCCTGAGAGTGCCTGAAAAGTGCTCGAGGGAGTGTGAAGTCTACCAATCCACACTTGGCCAGCGTGGTGGACTACGGCCTAACCTTTCTCATCATGAGAAGAGGCCCGAGCCCAGCAGTGGGACATGTATTAGATACTGGGCTGCTATTGTTATTATAATAAGATATTTGTAGTCATATAACTTGAAAAAACTGAAAAACGTGAACGGTGTAGTTTTAATGAACAAAATATTTTTAACATAATAATATTTGTAATTTAAAACTTTTAACAAAAATAAACAACAACAACTTAAAACAAAAACAATCCAAAAACGTTTAGTGGTTTTTGAAATATCTCCGAAAGCAAATAAAAATGAAATGTGTCGATTCACTGAGTACATTATGGCTAAATTAACGTCAAAACAATTCGTCAGAGGTTTTGCTAATCATCATACCTTTCAATATAATGCTGGGTACATACTGGTCCAACGAACGCCTAACTAAGAATAGAGTTATAATCAAATTATTAACGACCGGATGGCGGAGTGGGTAGTGTACCTGCCTGCGACGCCGAGGTCACGGGTTCGATTCCCGCTTAAGACAAATCTTTGTGTGAACATAGAAGTTTGTCTGGGTGTCCCTATGTATAATAAGTAGATATGTATTTACAAAAGAAAAGTATATAATGTATTAGTATCAGTTATTCTAGTACCCATAGTACAAGCTCTGCTTAGTTTGGGACTAGATGATGTTGTGTGAATGTTGTGTGATATTATCTAATAATTTATTTATTAAAATCACTTTTATGAAAAGTACTAGTATCTATTAAACTGTTATAATATACAGACAACTGTTATATGGGTTATATGGGTTATACTTTAATATTATTAAGTTTTATCTTTTTTATTGACAAATCTATTTAAATTTAAAACACTAAAATGCGTGTTAGTTGCAGTAATTTTAAAAAAAATATTATTCTTTATTTCAGCTTGTTTGTAACTCAATCAATGATAAAAACAATTTTGACAAAATGGCCACTTAAAACATGTAATTGAGTGTCTTAGAAATTATTCATTAGGAAAAAGAGACAAAAACTAAATAATATTAAAGCTAAACCCAAATTACGTAAGGCTTCCAGATTTTATCATATCTCAATCCTTCATTGGCCGTTCGTTGGTCCAGTGTGTACGCAGCTTTACTGAAGTGGATGATTTAGCAGTTATTTTTTCAGCGTCATTGATTGCTTTTAAATTATGTAGAAGGGTTATCGTCCTAAGCAACAATAAAGAAATTTATTATTTACGTTGTACTTTTACGAAAGTATAATGATAAGTTTTAAAAATATCTGTGTCTATCTGTCTGTTATACTTTTACAGATCAACCTTCTTTCGCGCAGCCGAAAGCCCTCCTCCACCCAAAGTGTTACCGGCCTACTGGCCATTAACACCCAAACGCGGGGACGTGTGCGGGTTTATCAATCTCCTATGTCGATCTGTCCCCGCACACGGCTTCGCTCCCCACATATTGTATAAGGCTGCCCGGCGCGTCTGTACCCCATTCTGGGACGCGCGGTTGTCCGCGCGTTCTCCTCTTTCTGAGGTCGCGCTGGGCCCAGGGTCGTCTGAGCCCCATTCCTAATTAGGACGTACAATACTCCACGGTTGACACCGCCCTCTCCCACCACCTTGCGGCCCGCCGCTAAAGCGGCTCCTCACTGCTCTGTCGTTCTTCATACTCCAGCCTGCTCCTGATTTTGTGCCACTCTCGCGCGAAGGTTCTTAGCTGCCAGAAGTTTGCCTCAGTTGCAACGAGATCGGGGTAGTAGATTGGTCCTTCATCCACGCGCGTAATCCCGGCTACCATTTTCCGACGAGGCTCGTCGTTCAGACTACACTCCCAAAGGGCGTGGTGCAGATCCTCCTCGACGGGCCCGCAATAACAAGTGCTCACAGGAGAGAGGCTCATATCATAGAGCCTCTTCTTGAAGCATCCGTGTCCGGTTAGGATCTGTGAAACTTCGTAAGTGGGCGCTACCCAAGTTGCCTTGAGCCGCACCTCCACGTCCGGAAAGAATCTTAACCTCCACGTCCGGGAGACTTTTACAGATCAATCATTATAACCGATCTTGGTAAAAAAACTTAATAATTATGAGGAAGGACGAGTGGGAGATCGTAGGACTGCGAAGTCAAAAGTCTCCGGATCAAACCCACGACAGACACCGGTCCTCTGTTAATAAATCGTAAAGATTCGTCTTTTCGAAGATATGTGTGTATTTGTCATATAAATTGTCGCTTGCCAACGGCGAAGGAAAAACATTTTGAGGAAATCTGCATGCCTGAGAGTGCCTAAAACGCCAAGGGTTTGTGAAGTCTACCAATCCGCACTTGGTGGAGTGCGGATGCATCAGCCTGGTGGACTATGGCCTAACCCTTCTCATCAAGAGGAGAGGCCCGAGTCTAGAAGCGGGACATGTATTAAATACAGGGCTGTTATTATTATTATTTTTTTTATGAGGAAGGACAAACATAACTTTTTATTATCGTACCTCGCCTGCGAAGTCTTGGCCAGAGGCTAGAATAAAATAAACTCTAGAAACCAATTTTGCCTAGCCGATTCTTGGCTTTGATTAAAAAACTCAACAGTAATTTGGCATCGACGTTGGATATAAAAGTGCAAAAATGTTTGGGCACAGATGCACTCCGATTGAGGTGTATATTATATAAGTTTTTCTCGCAACTCCACTTGCATGAATCTATGGTTCATAGAATATATAATAAAAAAAAATAATAAAACGTTTATTTTTCTTCACAATAGGTTTTGGTTTACAATTAATAAGTAGGATTTAAATTATCATAAAGAAGTAGGTAGACAAAGTCTTAATTTCACCTATCTGAGAGACTGGTGCCTGATGTAGGTTAATAAAACCTGTGTTACAGGTCACCAGTGCCCCACCTCGGTTAGAATAGAGCAGACATTATTTTCTTTTCGTGAACAAATAACAAAAACAAAACTACTAAAAAAGTGATAGGAAACAGAAACATGGTTAATTATAGGTAAAATAAAACAAAAAAATATAATATCAGCAAGAAAAGAAAAAGCTAAATTAACTGCGAGTGTATTATTGTGTGATGATTTCGTTGAGGAGTGAGTGAATATGAGTGGATGATGTTCTATATATCTATATAATTCTTTTTTAAAATATATTTCTTTAAGTTATGGGTATTTAAGGTCAAAATTTAGCGAGCGTACGCAATCAGCATGTATTGACACGGAATAGGAAAGAAGATGTCGGTATAATTTTCCAATAAAAAAACCGACTTCAATTACTAATAATGCTTATAAAATAAAAACTACAACACCAAACTGAAAGAAATTTTTATGTGACTACCTAGCAGCTATTTCGCGTCGAACAAAAAAAGAGTCACACGAATCAGTCAATTAACCGCGACGTAATCGATGTACATACATAGAAAAAAGCATACCGGTCGAATTGATAACCTCCTCCTTTTTGGGAAGTCGGTTAAAAATTGTCTATATCACTTTAGAAATTTTTGTCGTAATAAATGTAGACGGTTCGAAAACAAAATTAAAAATCCAACTCGGTCGTTTGTAAGAATTACTAAGTTCTTTATTCAAATAAAATTTATAAAATTCGGTATTTCATACGACACGCGCGTTTCAGCTGTGTTGAATTTTCGGTCCATTTGCCGTACTTTCTAGGGTGCTGTAACCAAATGGTAAAAACGGAACCCTATTACTGAGACTTCATTGTCCAGCTATCCGTATGTTACCAGTGCTGTATCTCATAAACTGTTATAGCTAGATAGTTGAATAAAATTACAGTTTCAAAGATGACGTATTACTGTTGCTGCCATAACAATAAAAACTTAAATCCGAATAAAATAACATTTAGAGGTCGTTTCAGCTTGATACCAGGTAGACGCTTGAAATATTTACAAAATATTTAATAATATATTTACTTTAAAAATACTAAACTAAATTAATATTTAAGGAGGTTTCCATAAAACAGTCATGATTTTTTTAACAATTTTCACAAAAATAAAAATAAAAACAAAATTCCTACTAACCTAAAAATAAATGACAAAATCTAAATCTATGTACAAACCTAGTCTAAAAGACCGCTACCAGTCGGCAACGTTCCCAAAATGCTGGCAGCATTGCCACGTTGTATGGCAATGCTCAACTTCTGGCCAAAATAAATACCAGCATTCTGAGAACGTGTGGCCTCAAACAGGCGAGTTGAAATCTGTTTGTACAGATTGAGCGCTTCTGGTCCCCTAATGTCTCTACCACAAAAGGCATAAACATATATCCACTATCAAAAAGACAATATTTGCGCCTCTTGAGGCATTCTGCAGATTCTGCCGTCACACCAGCCCTTACTTGAGACCTAGGAAGATGTGACGGCGCCAGTGTGTCTACACAAGTAGGATCCCACACTAGAGGCCGTCCCATCCTCCAGGGAACAAGAGTCAATTTTTAATAGATAATGGAACTCTTCGTACGTGAGTACAACGCGCACTTGACCAGTTTTAAATTATTGTTTTAAAAAAATAAAAGTATGCTACGGTGTAAAAAGATTTAATTCTTTAAAAAAATACCGTGCAAGTCATATTTAAATCTCATGTGTCTTTATATTTTTACATTTGCAATTCGCTCAAACCGTTTATGCAAGGTAGATAGCCGGTTCTAACAAGTAGTACAAGGTAAATTAAAATCTCGTATTCACTGGTATATTTTTTACTGGACATCGGTCTATTTCAGCAGATTTCAGCCTAACGTTCTGATTGACGTAAGCCATTAGCGATCTATTGTTTCTCTTCGTCCCAGCCGTCAGAAAAATATCGTTCAAATATATATTTTTGGCTTGGTATGTGTGATTTTTACACGTGCGTGTGTTTATCTCATGATTTGTGAAGCAAAAATAATGAAGATATAAGTAAACAATATTTTATTCTAAAAAACTGCCTCGTATGTCTTGCGGTATAATTTGTGTATCGGTCTCGGGTTCGGCGCCCGGGTCAGTTAAAAATGCTATTTGGGATTTTGCCGTCAGAAGATTTTCAATAGGAGCACGGAGTTGGAATTGTGGTCTGTGGATTGCGATAAGCTTATTACCTATTTCATGGTTCCTAAACATAACAGGTGAAGTGTGGGTACTGTACATTCTGTGTATAATGTGATACTGTGAATTTTCAGACAGATAATCTCTAACGCCTATGCCCGACCATTGGGCAAAAGTATAAGGCATCAAAATAAAGCATAAGTCTAATCTTTGTGTGCATGAACATGAGGGTTTGTCTTAGTCGGGGTGTTTCTATGTATAATAAGTATGTATTTACAAAAGAAAAGTATATATATAATAGAATCAGTTATTCTAGTTCTCATAGTACAAGCTATACTTAGTTTGGAACTAGATGACGTTGTGTGTAAGTTGTGAAATATTTATTTATTTTATTTACCTAATTACCTTACGGTGAGCATCCTCTAACAGCTAGAACAACGAGGCATTAATTTCTCCTATTTCATTCTGATTGATTTAAGTGCGCAATAAAGAGGAGCCGCGGTCGGCAGGCCAATAAATAACTTTAAATACGGGAATGTTGGGTTTAAATACGGGAACTTCGGCATTTCGGGTATGCTAGTGGCCGCTCAGTGAAGGAATTCAGCGTAGATTGCATTAAATTTCAGTATAAATTTTAACTTTCTTACTCCTTGTACTGAGCTACGGGTCCACGAAAAAGACAAAACGATTACATTGGCAAATGAGATACATAATCTTACTAAAGAAGAAAATGGTAAAGATTCTCAGTTTTGGTTACTTTTTATACATATAATATTGTATATTGTTGTGGAATGTATGTAAATGCCTTTTGAGTATATACATCTTATTCCCTTTGAATGCCTATGTATGAATAAAACGACTTTGAAAACCTGTCCTATAATTAAGGAAATCATAACTTATTTTTCGTCATTTCAAGAGCAATAATATTGCCAAGACTATAAATCCTCAACACTTATTACTTCTCAGAACATTAACTTCACATACAGAACTCAACTCCCTTTACAAGAAAAGAGCATAACTCAAATCACCACAAGTCACGGAACCCTAATAAATAACAAGTTTAAGGGCCTTATTTACGGATCACGCGTCGGTGGATTGAGATGAGCTCGTTAAGGGACGTCTGCTTCAATCTATGGTGGAATTTATAAATTTGGCTATGGTAATTTGTCTATAAACAGGGTGGATGCATCATGGGGCATTTATTGAAATCTATGATTTGTAGTTTATTCTATTTCTATTCTATGTTGTACTTGTATTTTCCTTTTTGCACTTTTTTTTCTTTTCATATACCACCACCACCCATGGAAAACATACACGGACCAGATATATGTAGTGTCCTTCAAAAATGAAAATGGAAATGAAATGAATGTTGTCCTCAACAACAAACGAAAAAGGTATTTATAAATCTTAGCACATGGCACTTTATTGTGTCTGCCTACCCCTATAAGATAGCGTGCGTGGATAAAAGTGTGTTTATATGTCCGTATGTGTATATACTCATGATACAAAGAACTAAAGTATGCGCAAGACACATGCCGCCATATTTGTGCCAGGTTCTACGAAAATATGACGTCACTCTCATGGAACAAAATACTCAACTGTCATCGTGAAGAGCAGACTAATCTTATTAGATCATGTGTATACTTACATGTCAATGCTGAAATACGTGTTAAGAATGTTTGCATTGCACTTTAGCAGGCCAAACGATAAATTAATGGAATGTTTGCGTCGCACTCCATTACGGAAAAGCTGCGCCTTTCTTCCTTCCCCATTGCCTCTCTAAGCTTTGTCATCAGATTATTAGTTGTTGCTAAATCCTACAGCCCCATGAGGATAATACAATCCATTGTTGTGTAGCCTTACAATACGCTTCGTGATTTGTATGCGTATTTGTGCTTCGCCCGCGTTTTACCAAAAAATATGTCTTGCATGAAGAATAATATTATATATTTTTTAAAACTGATGAGTGAATTTGTAACATTATCCAAATTATGAAATACGGGTCGTACTCTATTGAAAATGCCTAAAAGTATAGTTTAGGCGTAACTGCGGGCGACTAAATAGACCAACACTACGTGACTAACACCCGTATTTCAAAATTTGAATAATAATATAATAATATATTTTCGTGAGGAAATTTAACTTCATCATCATGAAACGTGCTTATTTCATAAAAACATTTTTTATGAAATGTTAGTTTTATTTATTTTATCTAGCTTAATTTATGTCACATATTAGTTTATCGTTACATACAGAATAAGAAATAATTTACTTTCTCAAACTTGCGAAAAACTTTACGACGATACAGCTTTTGGTCATTCTCATTTACTTTCGACGGTTTTAGTAAATTAAGTTGGCCGCCGCCAGAGGGTCGAAAGGAAACCAAATTAACTTAAAATAAAGTTTTAATAACGAAATCATCCTAAAATAGGTGACTAACACTCGATCTTAGATACGAAAGTGCACCAATCCGGTAAAAAATGGTTGTATGGCGCGACGTCCACCGCTCGTATTGCTAACGCTGCGCCACGGCTCATGTAGCTCCATCGGTATGCCTGACGCATACGTAAAGTAACAAGTAGCAAAATAAATGCATTTCGCTGATTAACCCGTCGTAAACAATTTTTTCCATAACCTAATTAAAAAGAAAATACAATTAATCTTCAAAAACTAAAGACAGCCATATTCGCAGAAACTATTTTTTATTATCTATTACTTGATTGAGATTACCTCGTTTAAGTAGCGGTAATTGTATGCGGCCTTTTACTGCAAGGTCCCGGGTTCGATTCCCTCGTCGAGCAAATGTATTAAAGTTTATCCGTTAGGAATCTCTCAATAGCAGCACGGAGTTAAGTTGTGTTTCGTGCCCATTGGACGGCGGTAGGCTGACCGTCTATCACATGGCATATAAACGTAACAGGTGAAAAGTGGGTGTTATAGACCTTTGCCACACTCTTTTTGGTAATAAAGCGTGATGTTATCTTCTTCGACTTATGTCATTTTACAAAGGGCGGATAAAATAAAAAAAAATAGATAAATTTGGATTTTTTACATTATATAGAACGCCAGAAGCAATTACACTATCCAATGGTCCTAATGACAAGGCCAAATACACACATTTACTCACTCAAGTCTCAGAACAAATCATTGCGAATCACACAAAGATTTGTGCCATGTAGCACCAGTGCAGTGGAGAGCGGCGAGGCGACCGCTTAAACCACTACACCACACGTGCAGACAAGATGGAAGAACCGGGGTTAAGTTCTTTCATCCGCGTCTTCCGCGACGAGAGTGACGTCCTTCAGTCGCGCAGGGACGTCGCCCCAACCCAGAGACGCTGAACGGGTCACTGATGTATGATGTGAAGGTAATAGTAGGCGCACGGTGGTGTTTTAGTGGGTGAGGGCCCCACATAACCGCACCGTCTCTCCCCGAACGGTGCGGTATGCGGTCAGGTACATTTCACCACCTATAAAAAAAAGGTAATTTTACAAAAGCTGAAAGTTTTCCTGTATGTAATATAATAATAATAAAAATCTTTATTCAACTGCCTCGATGGGGTAGTGGTTAGCGTATGCGCCTCTTACTGCGAGGTCTCGGGTTCGATGCCCGGTTCGGACAAAGTGTTAGATAGATAGATAGAGAAAACTTTATTTGCACATCAAATTTGTAACAAACATACAAAGAAATAGGTACTTAAAACTATAACGTACAAAGGGCGGCCTTATCGCTTGACGCGATCTCTTCCAGGCAACCTTAGGATGGACATAACAGAATGGATATTTGCGGTAGTTTATTGCATTGGATTTTTTGTTTCTTTTTTATCTTTTTAATTTTGCTCAAGGCTTGTCAAGATTAAAGACTAAAATAAAATAAATGAATAATTAAAATACTAAATAGTACATAAAATATTGAGTGCATAGGCACTTAAATACACACTATACATTATAAAAATACATACTATATACAATAGATACATATACATAAAAAAAAAAAACATAAACATACTTAATATATTATACACTACAAAAGAAATTATTATAATGATAAATAATGCTCATTTAACAGTTTTTTAAATATGTTCAAGGATTGTGCTCGTCTGATGTTAAGTGTTATTCGTGAAATTTCCGTCAGGAAATTCACAATAGCAGCATGGAGTTGAAAATGTGCTCGGTGGATGGCGATAGCCTCTTCCTCACATAGGACCTAAACATAACAGGTGAAAAGTGGGTGTTATACACCTCTGCCACTTTTTGGTAATAAAGCGTGATGTTATCTTCACAACAATAACAATGATTTTCTATTTGAGACATTTTGTTTATAAATGTTTAGTAGAAATACGAGACGGTGATTAGGACGGCTGTTTTGTCGCGGCATCTCTTGTTTCAAGACGTATTTGTTTAATTATGGAATAAAAATAAATGTGATTTTAGAGTCCTAAAGTTCCATAAAAATGTATAATAATAATAACGTCCTCACCAAAATTTGTAACAATTGTGGGATGTTCAACTGTCATACTGAACAGCTTTACTTTCTTTTCGAAAAAGATTTTAACTATTGCCATAATCAAAATATCCAAGAATGACATAACTTGTTTTCAACTTTTTCATATTTTCCAAAGCTACTAAATTAATTTAGTACCTTAGGTCAAAATTAAATTACTCATTAGTCTCCAGTGTTATATCTAGACTAGATTGTAATCTTTATGAAGTGTCTAATTGATTAGACACATCATAAAAAAAATATATATTGGTTAGATTTCTGATTAGTAGAGATAAACATGATTTAAAATATGTACATAGTAAATTGATTTTTTTTTTTTTTTTTTTTCCACAGAAAATTTTTATTTATTTGCACAATTCGACACCTTTAGTTCTTATAAACCAGAAATTAATACAATAGGTTAAAATATTTACACAACTAAAATAATAAAAATATAATAATAATAATTTCAACACATAATAAAAATAATAATAAGATTAGGCATCGAAATACTCGTCCGAAAATTGGATAATTAGTAAATTGAATATACCTTACTATTTGAAGTTAGATATTTGTATATTTACATCCAACAGGGTAAAGTTAGTAGAACTAGTTTTCTCTTGAGATATTGATGATCAACCACCTCACTACAAAGTTTGATAGGAACTGAGTTTGAACTACAACATTCCCTACTAAATAATTGTGTCAAAGCGAAGCTGACTTACGTCATTTTACAAAAGCTGAAAGTTTTCCTGTATGTAATATAATAACAATATAAATCTTTATTAAACTGCCTCGATGGTCTCGTAGTTAGCCTATGCGCCTCTCACTGCGAGGTTTTGGGTACGATTCCCGGGTCGAGCAAAGTGTTATTTGTGAACTTTTCAAAGCTCATTTAAAGGATAGCACTAATTAGGTAATGGCAGTAGCAAATTTATGTTTAAATCATTTTATTTTATTTTTTAATTAATTACCTTCAATTATTAAATAAAATAATAATTATTTTTTATGGAATGCAATCTGACATCATAGAGTAACGCGTAAACGTAAACGCGCCTTGAGCTGTCAACAAGTTGTAAACAGTGCTCTGATATTTTATTTTAAAATTACGATATTTAAGTTACTCATAAGTGCAAAAAAGTGATAACGTCTAAGCCCAAGCATCATCGAACGGTTACTGCTAATAATCACCTTTGAATACTGTGTAAAAACATTACTAATTAATAGTGCAATTCATCGTGAGTCAACGGCCAAGTAGTCAGTGTGCAAGCGATCTTGACGCTTGCGCGTACGCCGTAAGTGCGGTAACGGTGTGCAGATCGACTAAGCGGTGAATCAGTGACAGCTTACCTACCGGTGCCCGGGCGCATACCTGAGCGTTTGTGAGGTACGCTTTGTTAATGCAGCGTTCATTGCGTATTGCCTTTACTTGACTTAAGTCGACTCCAAATATTCTTGGCAATGGACTCGGATGATGCAAAATTGACTTCACCAGCGAAACCGAACACAAAACAACGTCAAACTACATCCCGTAAAAATACCAAAAAGGATGATTCTGAGTTGCTGACTGTGGATAAGATGCGTACAATTATCAAAGAGGAAATTACGAAGGCTTTGTCTAGCGTTACTACCACCCTAAAAGACCTGAAGACCGAGGTTTCTTGCTTGCAGGACAGTGTAAAGTTTGTTACGGATAATTACGACTGTATGACTAAGCGAGTGGATGCAATTGAGAACAAACAAAAATCAATTTCGTTGTTGGAATCGGAGGTTGCTGAATTAAAATCTAATATTAGCACCATACAGTTGGATATTCAGAAGCAAGAACAATGGGCCCGTCGTTCAAACATTGAGATTGTTGGATTACCTGAGAAGAAAGGAGAAAATCTACTTGACGTCGTTTCGCAGCTGGGTGTACATGCGAACTGCCCTATCAACATACACAGTGATATTGACTTTGTCACTCGGGTAGCACACAGAAGCAAGGATGACCGGAGACCGAAACCTGTCGTTGTTCGCTTTCTCGCTAGATTTAAGAAAGATAATTTTTTGGCGCGTTTGAGAGATATTAAAGACCTTAAAGCATGTGACATTGGCTTTCACGGTAACACAACTCGCATATATTTTAATGAACATCTATCTGTTGCTAATAAAATCTTGCTCAGCAAAACCAAAAAAATTGCTAGTGAAAAGCATTATAAGTTTGTATGGGTAAAGAATCAGGCTATTATGGTACGTAAAATTGAATCTGCTCAAGCTATACATATCTCTTTAGAAAATGATTTAAAAAAGATTGTTTAAGAATTATACAGCCTGTCATATTAGATATATTTTTTATAGTAACGTTATTTAATTTTTTATTTATCTGTGATAGTAAGCACGCTTTTAATAGCTGCTATCGAATATTAATCCCTTGTTGTAATCTTATATTTTTACTGAGATGGGTGAGACAATTTATTATAATGTTGTTTATTTTTATTTATTCATTTATTTATGCATTTCTATGGAGGAGAGTTTTTGTGTGTCATAATCGATGTACACGGGTACGCCTAATTAGTTATGTTGCTGCCAATACTTTGATGATTTTGAATGGAACTTTTATTTTTATTCTCTTGATTAAATGTGTCTATTTACTAATATTAAAATGGGTATCAATTTAAACGTATTCTGTCAAAATGTACGTGGGTTACGTACAAAGACTAACGCGTTTTTTAGAAATATAGTCCTTTCCATGCACGACATAATATGTTTATCTGAGACGTGGTTATTGCCTGGTATTTATAACTCTGAATTATTTGACCTTAAGTACAATGTTTACAGGTGTGACCGAGACTATGATTCAAGATCTGATAGCATGGGAGGGGGAGTCTTGATCGCAATTAGGAAAGGCATACAGGTGTCTGACGTAATCGTGTCCTGTTCCAATAACACCAGATCAGCCGATATTTTGTCATTATCTATGCGCCTGATGCAGAAATCTCAGCTAATACGATTGCGATTGTATTGCTGTTATTTACCACAATGTAGCTCTCAAGTCAATGATTTGAATCAGCTACTAGATGAAGTGTCACAATCTATTATAGATAATCCTAATGACCACGTCCTTATGGTTGGGGACTTTAATATCAGAGATGCGAAATGGCACTCTGCACAGCAAGGGCTTAACGAAGCCTCATTAGGATCAATGCAGCCTGGGGGGCTAGTGGAAATACTGTCAAATTTCTTATCATTTAATAATCTCAGGCAGTTTAATCTAATACCAAATATTAATAATAGACAACTTGACCTCGTTATTAGCAGCTGTGACTGTAAAGTCATTAAATCTTTATTTCCTCTTGTACCTGAAGATGACCACCATCCCGCCCTTGAGATATCTGTGCCTGACTTTGTCCAACATACCTTGCGTTCACCAAAGAGAACTATTCCAGTCTATTACAAGGCTGACTACGACAATATAAACAGTGCTCTGACTGAAGTAGACTGGTGTGATATTATAAATTATGATTGTCATATAAATGAATCTGTTGTTAAATTTTATGATGTGATATCACAAATTATTAGTAAATACGTTCCGACGAAAATAGTTTTTGACAACCATAAATATCCTATATGGTACTCACGATCGCTTGTGAAAATAATTAAAGAGAAAGCTAAATATCACTCAAAATGGAAGCGATACGGTAATTATAGTGATTATCGCACCTTTGCCCTATTAAGGGACAGGCAAAAAACCGTTAGTCAGCAATGTTATGACCTTTTTATTGAAAAATCAGAGAATAATATCAAATATAATAGCAAACATTTTTGGACATTTGTTAAGTCTAAAAAGGAGTCAAGTGATTTACCGGATAATTTGTTTCTGGGTAATATTACATCTAGTGATGGAAATACGATTAGTGATCTGTTTAATAGCCATTTCCAGTTAGCATTCCAAAAATATGATCAGTCGACAACATGTACTTCTGATTACTCCCCGAGTTCTTTAAATATAGGTTCCATGTACATCCCATATAGAACAGTTGTAAAATACCTAAAGTCTCTGGACATAAATAAAGGTAGTGGTCCTGATGACATTCCGCCAATATTCCTACAAAAATGTCACACAAATATCGCTGTGCCGTTGTACATGTTATTCAATTGGTCATTAAGATCAGGGGCCATGCCAATGGCATGGAAGCGTTCCTATGTCGTGCCTGTTTTCAAAAGTGGTGACAAGCACAATATTACAAATTATCGTCCAATATCTAAGCTTAGCGTTATACCGAAACTTTTTGAACACATTGTCTGTGACATAATTACTCCACTGTTGAATCCGCTAATTATTCCCCAGCAACACGGATTTCGATCTAAAAAATCAACTGAGACAAACCTTACTGAGTTTGTTGATTTCATAAGTACCGCTATGGATGAAGGCCACCAGGTGGACGTCGTGTATACTGATTACTCAAAAGCGTTCGATAAAATTAGCCACAAACAGCTCATACATAAGCTTCGGTACATCGGTATACACGGCGACTTACTTCGGTGGTTGGAATCTTATCTCAGGGATCGCAGTCAAGCTGTAACTGTTAAAGGATTCTGCTCTGCCTTTGTTCCCGTAACATCTGGGGTGCCCCAGGGCTCGCACCTCGGCCCTATTTTATTTAATCTATACCTTAACGACGTATTAACAATATTTAATCATTCAAAATTTATTCTGTATGCAGATGACAAAAAAATTTACAAAATTATAAAACAAC
Source organism: Hypena proboscidalis (assembly GCA_905147285.1). Lineage (NCBI taxonomy): Eukaryota > Metazoa > Arthropoda > Insecta > Lepidoptera > Erebidae > Hypena > Hypena proboscidalis. The sequence goes on from LR990149.1 coordinate 14,881,284, forward strand.
AAAAAGATTGCCTCGAACTGCAACAAGACTTAAATAATTTAACTGAGTATTGTAACAAAAATTCCTTATTCCTTAACATAAATAAATGTAGTATCATAACTTTTTCTAGAAAGAAGTCTTCTTTATTATTTAAATATACCATTAACGATCAGTATTTAACTAGAGTTTCTGAGGTGCGAGATCTTGGCGTTTACCTTGATAGCAAATTATTACTTGATACTCATGTCACACACATCACCAATAAGGCATTTCGTATGTTGGGGTTTGTTCTGCGGGTCAGTAGGGATTTTAAGTACCAATCCACACTAATACTTCTTTATAAGAGCTTAGTTAGACCATTACTTGAATATGCCTCGGTGGTGTGGAATCCTCAATACGCTGTATACATTGAGCAAATTCAAAGGCTGCAAAACAAATTTGTAAAGCACATTAGCTGGCGGTTCAACCTAACAAACACTAATGATCATAATCTTCCATCGCTGGAGGCACGTCGAGCTGAAAGGGACTTAGTGTTTCTATTTAAAATTATGAGAGGCCTAGTGGACTCCCCTTATCTTCTCAGTAAAATAAGTATTGGATGTCCCCGCCCAAACACACGCAAAAAATCTCTCTTCCATATTTCTTTGTCAAGAACCAATTATTGTAAAAATATTTTCATAAAAAGAACTTGTTACCTTTATAATAACATTATAATAACTTCCGAGTGTATTGATACTAATGATGAATTAGACATGTTTCACCTCTCTCAACCAAAATTTATTGCATGTATTAGAGACACCTCAACCTACAAATCGAATTAAAGTGTTTACAAGACTGTTAAATATTACTATTAAGTTATTGTAATCTGTGGAAACTGTTTTTGGATAATGTTATGTTTAATATGTTTAGCTTATATTTGAACAATGTATCTGTTTGTTTCCCAAATAAATTAAAATAAAAAATAAAAATAAAAAAAATAAAAAAAGCAGGAGAGAATGTCACTTATAAAATGATGGAAGCACCAAAATGGCGGCGGTCTGTTTATGTGTGCGTGTGTTAGGGGTTACCAGCCATGAGAAATATTACCCACATTTTTACAATAATTTAAATAAATATTTTAGAGGTTTAGTTCTTATATTTTTTTATTTGCTGCTTTTTACCATCAAACATATAGGTAGTTTTTTTTTTTTTTAAATTAATATTTTATTATTTATTTATTTTTTAAAAAACACTAAAGAAATATAAGGTTACATTAAATAAGTTGAAAATATACAGGGTTATTGGGTAAGTCGACCTAGATCCGTTAAGAGGTGGTAGTTCCCATCATTTCTGACTGATCTGACTATGAAACACCCCACCCTAAACCTAACCGTTTTCGAGATATTGGACTTAGAAGGTTTTTTTTAAAAATATCCCGATTTCTTAACTATAGCCTATTTTTTTTGTATCCTATGCCTTTTATTTTTTTTTTAATTCTGATTTTTGTGTGCCAGATAAGTTTGTTTATAATTCTCAACCCAAAAAGTGCAAGTATCTGAACCAATGGGATCGTAGTAGACGATTGATACCGTAAAAAAGTAATTAATTTGAAAAAAAAAATTGTTTCTTTTAGTAATATTTAAAAAAAAATCTATGGCGTTAGTTCTGCAGTTGTTTTAAATAATATCTACGTTCCATTAGCTATCCAACAAGGTATCACAAGCTAGGGTCTTATCACAATTCATAGAAAAAAAATCGATAAAAGGCTCTCAGGTAGCAGTACAAATTTGGGTTCTTTGGTCCTATTGTTCTTCCACGGAGCTGTGGTGCGTGCGAGCGGGACAAACTGACCAGGTGCAAGCGAGATAAAATAATCCCGGCCAATTTGTTGTTATTGTTTCGTTTTAGTCTGCTTCCGTGATTCGTCCGTAGTAGATGCGATATTTAGTGCTCTTCATTTCTTACCCGACTTGGCTTGTATTTCTGGACTGTTTCCTACAAATTGTGACTGTGCTTGTTAACTGGACTTTGAATTGTGCTTCTGAATTGGAACTGTTGAAGATGGCAACCTTCACGAACGAGGAATACGCGGATATTCTACTTTGTTATGGGTACTGCAATGGTGTTTCTGCACGAGCTCGTGACGAATACATTGCACGTTATCCCGGCCGCCGAATACCGGATGTCACTGTCTTTGACGGCGCTTACCGGCGACTCAGAGAGACTGGCTCTGTTTTAAGGCGTCGAGCAGACCTAGGCCGACCACGGATCATTGTTGATGATGAAGATGAAGATAATCAAATAGTTCAACGGTTTAGAGCGGATCCAACTACTTCAACTAATGCTGTTGCCCGAGAACTTGGACTCTCGCAGTGGAAAGTGTGGTTTACGGTGAATACTGCAGGCCTCTACCCCTATCACTACACGCCAGTACATGTTATCGAAGAGGGAGATCCAGTGAGGAGGTTAGACTTTTGTAGATTTATGCTTCATGGAGATTTAGAAGACCCAGCATTTTTAAAACAAATCTTGTGGACAGATGAATCAAAATTTGATAAAGATGGAATTACAAATTACCACAACGCTCATTATTGGGCCCCAAAAGCGCAAAAAAATCCTAACCAGAAGAGGACAAAAGCCGCACAAAGAAGATTTAGTTTAAATGTCTGGATGGGAATCATAGCAAACAAATTAATTGGGCCCTTCTTTCTACCTGATAATTTAAACGGAGAATTTTACGAACATTTTCTAAGAGAAGAGTTACCAAATTTATTAGAGGATTTACCCCTAAATCTGATTAGAAACATGAAGTTCCAACACGACGGTTGCCCTGCACATTACAGAAGAGGGGTCAGGGAATGGCTAGACAACGAGTATCCTAATAGGTGGATCGGAAGAGGTGGACCCATACCGTGGCCAGCAAGAAGTCCTGACCTGACTCCCATGGATTTTTATGTGTGGGGACACATGAAGACATTAGTCTACAATGAGAATAATCCAATTGAAACTATTGACATATTAAGACAGAAGATTATTGAGGCTGCTGACGAAATTCGAAGAGACTTAACGACTGTAGTAGTTAAAAGCGGACTAAGACACCGAATGAGAGTGTGTGTGCGAAACAGAGGCGGCCCTGTAGAACAAGATTTATAAATTTAAATAAATGTTGTTTAATAATTATTTGTATTGTTTTATTTCGTTTCCTGGCCCAAAAGAGAAGTTTAATCTTAAGTACCATTGTTTTTTTTTACTACCTGGGAGCCTTTTATCGATTTTTTTTCTATGAATTGTGATAAGACCCTAGCTTGTGATACCTTGTTGGATAGCTAATGGAACGTAGATATTATTTAAAACATCTGCAGAACTAACGCCATAGATTTTTTTTTAAATATTACTAAAAGAAACAATTTTTTTTTTCAAATTAATTACTTTTTTACGGTATCAATCGTCTACTACGATCCCATTGGTTCAGATACTTGCACTTTTTGGGTTGAGAATTATAAACAAACTTATCTGGCACACAAAAATCAGAATTAAAAAAAAATAAAAGGCATAGGATACAAAAAAAATAGGCTATAGTTAAGAAATCGGGATATTTTTAAAAAAAACCTTCTAAGTCCAATATCTCGAAAACGGTTAGGTTTAGGGTGGGGTGTTTCATAGTCAGATCAGTCAGAAATGATGGGAACTACCACCTCTTAACGGATCTAGGTCGACTTACCCAATAACCCTGTATACAAAGGTAAAAATAAAAAGGCAAATATTTACATTAAGTTAGGCGTCATAGTATTCCTCCGCATCGATCTCGGTTGTGGGGACCGTGTTCAGAAGGCTGACAGCATTGCCACGTTGTATGGCAATGCTAATTCTTTGTGCTAAGTAAAAGCTAGGTAGTTTTATACTACCGTGGCCAAAAACAAAACAATATAAAACAACTTTATGTTTGAATTTCGAAACAAAGTTGATTTTATATTTCTAGCAGTCGATGCGGGCCTGCAGCTGGAAGTTGTTTGTTTTTATTAAGGGAATATGTACAAAATTCGTTGCTCTGGGCACTCCTGACGCAAGGCAGCGAAGATGCTTTAATGCAGCTACCCAGTTTTTGGAAAATATTTTAAAATTACGACTCCTACGGCGCTTCCTGATTCTTAGATGGTGAAGATGCTTTAGTGATATACAGGGTGTCCCAGTTTAGGACCTGGAGCCGAAATCGGATAGTAGGATAAGTTATGGCAGTTATCAAAAAAATAAAAAACAAAAATTCTTCATTACATAACCTATCAGAAAGTGCTTGAAAACGTCAACAAAATGTACAAACCAAATATAATATCTAAGTTAAACTAAACCAACAATCACGAAGCTTAGATTCACTTACATGCGATTTTTCAATATTTCAAATAAATATTGGCAAAAAAAAAATAATAAAAAAAAAAAAAAATAAACTAAAGAGTTTAAAGAGTTTAAGAAATAAAAAGTTTTAGATTAAAGTACTGTTAGAGTCTGGCTAACCAAAGCTGGCCCCAGAATATTGGCGGCAAATTTAAAAAATACATGCATGACAACACTAAAATTATACTATGAAAATTGGAATAACCTACTTTGATACTTGGTAATTCATTATTAAAAATATCATATATATAGACAGTATAAGAACATTATGTTAGGGATATAAAGACACAGAATTTATCTACACATGTATTAATTTTTGATATGTACCAGGTTTGTAACGGGATTTAAAGGATTTATTGATCTGGTATAGGATGGATCTGTTGGTATAAACGGTGCATATGGGTGGAATCCGAAAATAAATAGAGAAATAAAATACGATAATATTACGATAAAAGCAATACTTTCTTTTAACTCCACCAACAGTGTCCTCAGTGTAGGAACTTGTTTTTTAACAATATAAAATTCGTTTATCTTGTTACGCATAGCATCTATGTCAAAGTTATCTAGGTTAGACACAGTAGGTTTCCGTGGGCGTTTCTTCCCCGGGGTACTCCAGACACCTTCATTTACTGCACCTTCCCTTTTTACTCTCTTTAGTGTTCTGACACTCACTTCTGCAAAGAAGAAATACAAAATATGTAATTAATTCTTAGTATTCTTACGTGAAAATCCAAAGGCTTTTTATGGCATAATTTCACAACATCATTCAAAGCATAGTAAAAATTTACCGGTCATTGAAGCTATTTCTTCTATGTACTGATTCTGGTTTATTATCCTATCTTTCTGCTCTAATTCAGTGAGATTTCCAATAGTTCTAACTATTTCATCAACTCCTTCGACATCTTGCAGATTCTCTGTTAAAGAAAGTTAATCGTTTTAAAATTACCAACAAAATACATCATAAATTAAATATGAGTATACATAAAACATAGCTGATGTTATTAAAATAAATACGTTGACTGATGCAATGTACGAATGAATATAATTAGTTTTATTCAATACGAAGAAGCGTAAGTAACTTATTTGCAAGGATACGTAAATTATAAATCAAAATTTTATTATGACGACTGTATAGGTAGGTGTTCAAAGTATCAAAATAATATTGTCTACTAACCTATGAAATTCAACACCACACGTAAACAATCTTGTTTTTGTTTAAACGCGGCATCACGCTGTTGTTGTTTTTCGTTGAACTTGCCAATCATGCAAAACAACATCTTTCGTACACCACTTTTAATAGATTTGTTCATTTTAAACCGTAATTTAGAATCACAATTTTCACAAACGCATACAATTTGAAACCAGAGATACCGAACGACAACCTTGTCAAATTGACGTTGACGTTCCTACAGAGTTGCTATATAAAAAGTTCGCAAATAATTCCAGGGACTACTTTGCTTAGCCAGACTCTATTTATTAATTTAATACTTTATTTAAAACAATATACTATTGTTTTACTTTTTTTGGTACGGCAAAGCTGACAATGCGAATAAGTCCACCTTTTGTTTTATATAAATCAATTTCCTCGAACTGTGTAGACTACACTATATTTTGATGGATACCAACCAGAGGCGGCTCGTGACATTTTTTTATGGGTGTTCACTTAAAAAATAGCAAAAGAATGTCCATGCAGACTAACCACCAGCGCTACCGCAGCTCCAAACATCAGACACGGGAAGCAAAATAATTTATTGCTGTCTTTACACCCACACAGCCAAGGTGTTTTCAGATTTCGTTTATTTACGTAAGATCGGCAACAATACAAAATTCCCCGCGCCCGCGTTACTCGCGGTCGCGCCCTGCTGTTGCGTTGGGCTGCTGAAGTCATGTACTATCAAAACGCAATCTGGCAACGTCGCGCAGCAGGAGCGGCGCTCCTGTCTAGGCGAAAATCTCGTACAAAGTTTTTGTTTCACGCGCCGGGCCGCATCGATGTTTCTCTTTCGCACTTATGGAATATAGTACTAAGCGTTGTATTGAAATTTCTGCCGTAGGAGCGTAATCGCTAGCGCACCACTCATTCCAACTTTACTTCTACTTGACATGACACCGCACCGAATGCCTTTTAAACATTCCACTTTGTACGGGTAGGCAATGTAATAGTTTTTAGTTGTTAATATGAGTGAAGATAAATACCTATTATTTAGTTTAGAATGTATAGAGTTCTAAAGGAATATTATATAACGTATTTTATCTGGGAGTGCACTGCTCCAGTGCACCTAAGGACGAGCCGCCTCTGATACCAACTGTTATCATTTCTGCAGTTTCTAATTATTTTTATCCAATATTTTTTTCATGCGTCGTTTGCAGCAGGAAATCTTTAAAACATAGAATAATAATTTATACTAAATGTATTTAATACTTTACTAAAAAACTATACTACAAAAAAATATTTACCCAAATTCAGGGTAAATGAAAATATTTATTGACTGTCAACACTGATAGTTTTGGTATATTTTTTTACGAAAACGATATAATTTCGGCAATAAGCTAAATATATTACTTGCTTATCTATGAAAAGTGGTCTGCTGGTTTTTTTTTGTCGAGGCGCTTTGGTTTCGGCAGCTTTTCACAACACAATACAGCATTTTTAATTATTTTACTTGAACATCCGAGCAACAGCACAGTCCAAAGCGTAATGGCGGGCGATTGACTTACTATTGTGTCAATGTGTGTGTTTTGTGTGTACGTGTGACTTACTATGGGTGCTTCAGTAAGTGTTTCAAGAGACTCAGTCCTGCCTTTTTTTATGTAGTCAATGTCTGACATAGAACCACGAAGGCAAAGACAAGCCTCCATGTTCATGCACACAAAGATTTGTCTTAAGGGTAGACTACCGCACACATATAAAGGTATTGCTGTCTCTATCGGTCTAATATATAAATGTGTGAGTGAAAATACATGTTGATGTTCAGTTGTTACTCAACGGTTCAATACCTAGGATTTGTTGTTTGATAAGTCTGCCGATTTTCAACAACATTTTGTTGCTATGGTAACAATGGCGAGATTTGTATGTGGAACAGGGATGTGTATTGTTCCACAGTCAGATGCATTATGCACTAGTCGACCAACTAGTCGACTAAAAATCTATTAAATATAGATATTCTATACCTTTAGGCATAATTCAGACTAAGAACTTACGACGCTGTTTTAACAGGCGCAGGCGGGCAGGCTACTAAAAGAGATAAAAGATTTCAAGTCGCGTTTTACGCCATCGGTTTTTTTAACATAATAATATTTATATTTATATTATATTAAAGATTAGCCCAGCAATTTAAAATAATCATGATTTTAATGAACTTAAAAAGCTGATTTTGTTTATGTTGTAGCTTTTTAGTTCCATTTGCATTTATCCATACAATTTGTCTACATCTATCTTGGGCTAAATAGGCCATATAAACTGGACGCAACGCGACTACGCAGTGCCTCTGTGTCAACGTCACAGATTATTGATAAATATGAAGCTAGCTAGTCGATGTGAGTTGAGCCTAAGGATATAGCGCCTCCTTATTCTATAACACGATTTAATTTTGGCGTCCGTATTCAGTTTGATTTTGATGATGATGTACAGTCGAATTCTAAATTGCCATGAGGTTTACATCAAGATTAATTATTTTTCTTTGCGCTTTCACAATCCGTCCAATTTGAGTTCGCTTGACGCTTTGCCCGACGCCCACGCATGCATATACGAGGCTATAGACATAAATTTGACATCTTTGACATCTTAATAAAATTGCGTGTTTAGACTTAATTAAGCGGGCTTCGTCAATAAAAAACATTAACACTCATCTAGATCGATTAAAAGATTTTATTTTGCAGGAGTAACAGACCGACAGACATTCAAAGTTCCTTTGGGATTTATAATATTACTAGTTTCTTCTGCGAATGCACCCACGAAGTATGTCGATAGTATGTAATTGCATCAAAACATTGGTACTATAATATAATGTGATAGTACCGTTAAACTCTTGATTCTGAGTGTTTTCTTTATTTAAATAATAAAACAAAGTTTTAGAAAAGATACTGTAATATTAAGGGTTTAATAATAATATTTAACAAAATATATAATAATATTTAATATTATTGCGCTAATATCTAGCACATTGCGTTTCTCTTGAGACAGTGATAAAAGAATCGTCAGTGATAATCGTCATTTATCTAAAAATAATTACTTTCTTCAGGTCTATTTTACGTTTAACCTTATTGATATTTCGCTCTCGTGAAGTATAAGCTGACAAATGGGCCAAGTCTCCTCTTTTCACTTCTGCGGTTCACTAAAAATACAGAAATGTAAATAATTTACCTCAGCACAAACTCAAATGACAAAAGTATTTATGACCATTTAGTGTGTTTATATGCTGCAAATATATCTTTCAACATATTTTTGTCTAAATTTGCTGAAACGGTTGTCTTTGATTGTACATTTTATTATGAAAGTACAAAAATGACATGCACGATATAATGACATTACAATTTAAGTATTCGTAGATATTATGATATATTTACTTGGTAAATAATTAACAATACACGATTTAAAGATTGTTTACCCATATTTAAGTCCAGAGAAACTATTTAAATATTATAATCAACATTATAAAATACAAATGTGACATATGACACATCGAATTGCAATGAATGACACTGTCAATTAGGCCGAGAGCTATGCATTTTGAATGAATATTATATCTGCATGGTTATTATTATGCATGTAGAAGGTTTTGGGTTCGAAAGCATTGAACGATTATTATTATTACCCCAACTCAATGATAAATTAATAAGACAATTAAACGTTGTCTTTTCAAAGATAATGTGGCATGTTTCTATAGATACTGATAGCGCGCGAGTTGAATGCAGAACTTAGGAATGCGGTAGTGCTGTGACCTAATTAAAATTATTGATGACCACAATGAGTAATGAATGTCGATAAATTTAAACAATGTTATAAGTTTAATTTTATTTTTTACACTAGGTTAACATGATGAAAAAAAAACAATATCATAATTATCACACGTTTTTAATTATCATTTCACAAAACGAAATTAAAAAAAATTATCTATCCTCGCCCTCGCTGACCTCAATGACGAATCGATCTATGGTATCTTCAATTAATCCATCTCTTTGCCAATAATTTTCTTCTAAAATTATGACGTGATCATCGAAGCCACGCCAATCTTCCTCTGTAACCTGAGAAACCGCCTGCTCCGTAACTTCTTTTAACCTTTTTACGTTTTTTTGTAACGAACTTGATAGACTCGGATCAGTCATGATTAAAATAAAAAAAATAACACGGGAACTTCAGTATTAACACAATAACACGGCAAACGTACGATAGTTGACAAGCATGGCACATCACTACACTGCAGGCGCGTGAGGTGGGGCGTGCGGATAGCGGGGGGAGATGCTCCCGCTCTTTACCTCAGACCCCGACTGCATTCAACTCGCGCGCTATCTGTACTAATACTCGGCTTGGCATATATAGCCGATTATTAATTTATAACAGCTCTTGCAAGTATGGGGTGATTAGGTACACGATAAAAATCAAAAACAGATTATCAGCCTCACCATTTGAACATTATAACAGTCAATCGTTTTAACATTAACACTTTGACACAATAGTACAATTTAATACTAATTCCTTTTTAGACTTAGACTTTGGTACTTTTAACTTATATGCCATGTATACAGCTTAGTCCCTAAACGATTATTTACATACAAAATATAATTCAATTATATTTATTAAGAACGAAAAGATTCTGCAGCTAGATCTCGGACTATAACTTGTTGCATTCGTGAATGTCAAAAAAGGTTCGATGTAGTTCAATGCATACTCTCTGGTCGGTAGACTATGGTATGTCATATCTCGGCTTGGTTCGGTATCTCACTGGCACCCCTCCCACACTTCCGAGTAGCTAACGAATGGTTGCCTCACCCCCCTTCAATGAGTTGAGATAGATATTGTAGTTTTCTTTAATTTGTAATATGGTATTTGATGAATGAAAATGAGGTACTTTGATGAAAATTACTGATAAAATAGAAAGTACATTACATTTACGAGGGTCCTTCGTTTCGAAAACTTGTAATAATCTGTTGTATAATACTAAAAAAGTCGCATTTGTCAGGCCGTTCAAAACTACGGATGTTTGGATGCCTATAATTTTTAAAATAGGCAGACTAAAGATAATTTGAAATCGAAGGAACATAGATAATCATGTTTTAAATTGACTGTGCAAAAATTATAACATTGGGATGAAAAATGTAAAAGATACAACCATACTCATTTTGTATGAGAATTTCATACCAGTTGTTCCCCCTTAAGCGGGAATTGAACCCAATTTTTGCGCCCGTCGTCGTGATGTGTGATTTGTATTGGACCTCTGTCAAATTCTGGTGGTAAAGCTCTGCAAACGAGCTTGTGTGATGTTATGTAAAAACTTTGAGAGTTAATACTCTGTCGAAGTTGTTCACAAAATATCTACTGCCATTTCTGTTCATACAAACTCTTTAGTATGTACACACGGCTACCGATCAACCTTTACATTTCCTGTAAAATATTCAAATTCAAATTCAAATTCAAAATCCTTTATTTGTAGATCATAGTTATACAGATATTCTCTTAAATAATTATAATATGTTTTAATTATTTAATATGTTATAATTATTTAAGAGAATATCTCCTATGATCTACAAATAAATGATTTTGAATTTGAATTTGATTATTCTTCAATATTATCTCGCATTGCACGGGGAGCAAATAAAACGCGAGGCCATCTTATATTGGGAATGAGTCTGTACTAGCATAATATTTTGTACTAACAAGACAGTCGTTAATTTTAAACTTTATCCATCCATGCATTAGAAAAGTTCTTATTTACTGACTACCTCTATTTTTCAGTCAATAACCTCGCCGTAACCTCGCTCGTAGGGTAAAATAAATCATAAAATACCTTGATGTAGGGCAAAAGTCTGTCAGGCTAAAGTGGGACTGGGCTGGCCACGTTTGCCGTATGAGACCAGAGAGGTGTGGCCAAAAAGCGACCAACTGGGTTTCATGTAAACTCACATTAAATGTAAAAATCCAAATTATTTGAAGTTTATGTTTCAATAACACGAGACTATGGAGTCCCGGTCCTTTGGAAGGCATGCGTGGGACCGAAACCAACAGCGCAGAGGCCTAATAAACATTTTAATATAAATCTGAAATGGGACACAAACCGACGACTATCCCTGTTTATTATTCTTCTGAATGAAGGCTAATTGATGTTTCGTACTAAGTCTTGTCTGACAGTTGGAGCTAGACTGGTGATAAATTGTAGGCTTTCGAAGGTTTTACGATACTTGAGAAAGTAAACATTTAAATAATAATGTTTTAATGACGACCGGATGACGGAGTGGGTAGTGTACCTTCCTGCGACGCTGAGGTCGCTCGCAGGTTCGATTCCCGCTTAAGACAAATCTTTGTGTGTATTAACATGAGGGTTTGTCGTAGTCTGGGTGTTTCTATGTATAAAAAGTATGTATTTTTACAAAAGAAAAGTATATACTTATAAGTATCAGTTATTCTAGTACCCATTACTCAAGCTCTGCTTAGTTTGGGGCTAGATGCCGTAGTGTGTAATTTTCGAGACATTTATTTTATATTTATTTAAATTCGCTATTGCTATTTTTTTCTTATCTGAAATGATTCAAGTAATAACAGGTTTACAACTAATCACTAAAACTTAGCCATGTTCAATCAATCAATATTATGTGGCGAAGTTGAAGCGTGGGGCGAACGCTAGAATTATATTAGAAATCTAGCTTCTAACTTAACCTACTAGACTCCTTAATATTCAAATTGCGAAAGTTCGTAAAACTGAATTTAATTTCTTCTAATCTAATCTTCTTCTAATTTATAAAATAACGAACATCTAGAAATATAAAAAAACGAACATCCAGAAATATAAAAAAACGAACATCCAGAAATCCATTCAGTTTTACGAACTGCCGCAATTTGAATATTAAGAAGTCTGGTAGGTTTTTTTATAAATTGAAATTTCTGTTTTTAATGTCAAAATAACAATGATTTTTAAGCTAGTATAATTAAATAAATAAATAAATATTTCACAACTCACACACAACGCCATCTAGTCCCAAACTAAGCAAAGCTTGTACTATGGGTACTAGTATAACGAATACTAATACATATATACTTTTCTTTAGTAAATACATACTTATTATACATAGAAACCCCCAGACTAAGACAAACCCCCATGTTCATGCACACAAAGATTTGTCTTAAGTGGGAATCGAACCCACGACCTCAGTGTCGCAGACAGGTACACTCCGTCATCCGGTCGTCAAATCGTTGTTTTTTTTGTTTGTTTGATAGCGCTAATCTCGAGTTGATGATGATGTTGTTTATTTTAACGTAAAATGGATTTAACTTTAATAATATTAAGTTTTTATTTATTTTTATTGACAAATCATATCTAAAACATTTAAATGCATGTTTGTGACAATATTACGTGTAGCGTACGACTGCTGACGCTACAAATTGTATTTAGGCGCAAATGCGCAGTTGCTTGACTCGGCAGTCGTCTATCCACATTCACGCCGTTAGGTCATTAGGTTTAGTCAATAACAAAAGTATGTATTTCTGGTACCAGATAATAAAGTATATAATTAGCACGCAACCTATATCAATTACCACCAACATGAAGAACCCCCCTACATTACGTGTAAAGTGGAAAACAGCCAGCAATTGTTCCCTTATAAGTGCTCTTTGTTTTACACCCATTACGAGTCGACACGAAACTCTTTCTTAGACTCATAGAAATCTTAATAACTAGTCAATAGAAATGCTATCGACTGTCTTTTAACACTGGGACGCATGTCGCCGTTTTTCAAATACCACTTTTTGTATTCCTGCAAACAAAATTATTCTTTTTGGCGATGACATTAAGACGACAATTCCTCAACTCGCACTTGTGTTCGATTAGACTCATGCGCTTGTATTCCTGCAAACAAAATTATTCTTTTTGCGATGACATTAAGACGACAATTCCTCAACTCGCACTTGTGTTTGATTAGACAGATGCGCGGCGACAAGGTCACGCGTCTTTGACATTTCTATTGCCTTATTATTAAGATTTCTATGGTTAGACTAGTTGTCAGATTTTCTGACCTCTGACTACACATACCGACTGCCGATAGATCTTATTTTTTATAACAACTGAGACCGTCAGCTTAACGTGTTCTTCGCGGCACGGAAGAAACCTCGTAATGTCCATCCATGGCCGATAATGTTTAGAATTGCTTAACCAGAAGATTATGCGCAAGAGTATCTTTTGCATAGCTCCCAATATTTATAATAATTGCCTAAAAGCTAGAAAAGCCAAAGTTATGTAACACTTAAAAGGCAACTTAGATAGATAAATAGAGTAATCTTCATTGTACACCAATATTAACAAAGAAAATTTGTTGTAAACAATTGCACTTAAAAATTATGTTGAAAAATCGGCGGCCTTATCGCTATAAGCAATTTCTTACAGGCAACCTTAGTATGGACAAGTAAGTAAATGAGCAAAGTGACGGGCAGTTGTTGGTGCGTTAATTAAAGAAAAAAAAGAAATTAAAGTATTAAATGAAAAGTCATGATAATGAGAGTTGAAATTATAAAATATAAAGAATACATACAACTTAAAGCATTTCTTGTAGATAAAACGTATTATAGTGTGACAAATTTTCTAGCCGATACAGTGACATGACATAATTATTTAATTAGACATCTCATCCTATATAATTATTATAACATTCTTTTTTATGCTGCTATAATTTTCTAATGTAAAATTTTAATTATGTTCATCTATAATTTATAACCACAATATGGTGTTTGCATGCCTATTAGGTAGAACAAAGAAGAGAAACATCTTGTTTTTTACACCAATATTGTACATTTGTTCAGTAAATAAAGTTATTTTATTCTTGTAATATTATAAAGCAAATTTTAGCTTTGCTATGCCTTTTTTGTATTTTATATACAAAAAAGGCATAGCAGGACTCGAACCTGCACCCCCTGAGTATACGCCCCAAGTGCTTTGCCAATTCAGCTATGGATTCGTAAGCTGCTAAACTCGAAATTTCTCAACTCTTTTGTGCCAGCGTCATAGGTATATATAAACTTTAGCTAGACGAACCTTACTTGGTTTATTTTTATTTTATTCTATTCTATACATCGGACCATGTAATTTTGACTTAGCCACGAGCCCCTTTTTGACTTGGTGTCAAGAAGCAATTCTCTCCGGTTAAAATACGATCATATTGTAGACATTAATTGCCTTAGAAGGCTCAATTTAATTAATTGAGTTAAAATTGGTAACAATATCCCTACCAATATCGTTGCCCTGCGTCCCTGTCTCGATACCCGACCTCAATTTATGTGCGGTGTTATAGATAGTACCTACATTATTTGTCAGTGAATACGTCGATATATATTATAGATAGATAGAATAATCTTAATTGCACACCAAATTAATGCATAAAAAATGTACAATGGGCGGCCTTATCGCTAAAAAGCAATGTCTTACATGCAACCTTATAACAATCTTAAATTAAAACTAAATACGTACTTATATTCATCTAGCTAATCCCCACGGTTTCCTCGTCAACCTTAATGCTTAACGAACATTGCCTAACAAACATGAAATTACGTAATATTAAATCGTACAAACATTAAGCATGAAAAACTATTATATCAATCTATATCAGTACTTAGCCATAAGCACGACCAAACAAACTAACTTACTAAACTATTTATCTTGAAAATTAATTTAATGTTACTTTTAGAAAATTGAAAGTATCTTAATCGCCCTGTACTTAGTTGTGGAGACCTGATGACAATCGCTCCACGTAAGATATTGATATTTAGCCGGCCAGCCAAATCTTATATTGGGAAAAGGTTCGGCGATAGCTTTCACTCGCAAGTTCGCTTATAAGATGTATGAAGATACATAATTATGTTCTTGTGTAAAAATGTAATATGAGATTTTTTCGTTAGGAAATTTTCTATTGCTGCTCAGCGTTAGAATTGTGGCCAATGAATGGCGATAGTCTCATCTTCTATCACATGGGAGCTAAACATAACAGGCGAAAAAAACTTTCGTGTCACCGTTCTGAGTAATGTAATGATGAATGATGTTATGAAGGTATGCTTAGCTAAATATATCTTAACATACCTAAAGCAAAGTTAATTAGTTAAAGGTCGGGTGAAGTTCGGAGTTGTTCCTTTGAGGCCTGTATAAGGCATTATCCTTGTAGTTCATTAGTGGGTCAGTAGTGCTCTCATAATGTACGTAACAGTCTTTTGTGACATTATTGTTATGACGACCGGATGGCGGAGCGGTTAGTGTACCTGCCTGCGACGCCGAGGTCGCGGGTTCGATTCCCGCTTAAGACAAATCTTTGTGTGCATGAACATGGGGGTTTGTCTTAGTCTGGGTGTTTCTATGTATCATAAGTATGTATTTACAAAAAGAAAAGTATATATGTATTAGTATCAGTTATTCTAGTACCCATATTACAAGCTCTGCTTAGTTTGGGACTAGATGGCGTTGTGTGTAAGTTGTGAGATATTTATTATTTATTATTTTTATTATGACGTGCTTTGGTTGCCTGGAGAAAAAGAAATAGGTACTTAAAACTATAATGTGACGCTTGACGCGATCTCTTACATTATAGTTTTAAGTACCTATTTCTTTGTATGTTTGTTACAAATTTGATGTGCAAATAAAGTTTTTTCTATCTATCTATCTTGGAAACTTTATAACTGTTGTGGTTACGACTGCAGCATGAGCATAAGCATTGCTTAACCTGCAAGATCGATCGCCACGTGCGGCTTCCACTTAGCCACGAGTTCCTATCCACCATAATGTTAGAATTGGAGGTTAACCAGAAGTTTGTATGATATAAATACCTTTATCTATATACACTTAAGGCTATCCAATTTATTTTAGTTATTTAAACAACTTATAGCTGTAAGTTTCTTTTTTTTTACATTTTTGATCTACTGACTTAATATTTGAAAGTATGTGAATTGACCACAATTCTTAAAACGAAGTTTAAAAATATTTAATTATTGTAAAAAGTTCTAAATTATTTTGAGGAATATTTTAATATTTATTTCTTATTTTTCTGTATTAATGTAATTTTTCAATACAAAAGGAATTACTGTACTAAATGTTTTGTAATGCAACGTGCATTAACAGCGGAACATTCTCTTGCCAACCATCGCGTACGAGACGGACGTACTCTCAAATTTGTAATCGCGTGTTAAAAACTGTGGAATAACAAATATACATCTACCCATATACATTTCGTTTCAATCTGCCATCTCTGATTTTATACATAATTATGTTGAACAATAAATATATTGGTATCTTATGAACATAGAACCTTATGCTCAGTCAAGTGACATTATACGTATCACCTTCTGTTTAACCGAGCGATATGTAAACCTCACACCGGACGAGCACACTTGGCTGCGTACAAGTTGGTTCATGATAGACACGCCGTTTCTGTATAAGCACAACTAAATGAACTTTTAGTTATATGAATCTCCCTCTCTCCAATCTTATTAGAAAGGGATAGATCATAAATGATATGCTACTGCCTCGATGGTGTAGTGTTTAGCGTATGCGTCTCTCAACGCGAGGTCTTTGGTTGGAGTCCCGGGTCGGGCAACGTGAAATTTGTGAACTTTCCGTCAGTAACTTTACAATAGCAGCATGGAGTTGAAATTGTGCCCGGTGGATGGCGATCGGCTTACCCCCTATATAGTATATATGGCACCCAAACATAACAGGTGAAATGTAGGTGTTGTACACCTCTGCCACACTCTTTTGGGTAATATAGGCGTGATTTTATGTTATATGTAGATCATAAATATATGAATAGTTTCACAGGACTAAAAACTCACTAAAATGTATGTTTAAGTAATTTTATTAAAACTAACGTGAGGTGCAGACATTGTTATTGAGAATATGGGTGACTCACGTTATTTTAGCGGGGATATGCTGACTAGTTTCAAATCTATTACGTAGATTCATGAACTGGGTGATTAATCGCGTTTCGTCGCCGTCGCGCGACGTCTCGCACTCGAAATAACGTGGATAACCCGTATTCTCAATAACAACAATATGATGTTGTTTACGAAGTAACTTATATTGGTCTACAGTTTTTTTCTGAGCTTTGAGACAATTTTTTTATGTGTAATGTTTTTTTGTGATATTCTTAATGGAATGTTTGTTGACATTTTTCGAGTGTCTTCGGCCTGAAACTCGTAATGGTAGGTCGTATAGGTAATGGATAAATAAAGGGCTACGTAGTAGAACTAAAATAATAGTACTTTTTCCTATGTCTTGACGTTTAGTCTTGTTCCTTTATAGACAAATAAAAAGTTAATCGGCAAATCGGGAGCAGCAATCAGTATTTTTAAAGTACCACAATTTACCGAGACTTTATTTTTATAAAAAAGTAGATAATACGTACTAATGAGTGGTTCTATTATCCAGCTAAGCCTCAAGTGAGCGGTCCTAGAACGGAAGCTTCGGTTTCTATCAGTAATTACTTATGTCGCTAAGTTTCAGAGTAGCTGGAAGATGGGATGAACGATAATGCACTTATTAATCTTATACTAAGTCATTCGGATTTTGTAGATGATTATATTATTAGCAACCTCTTTAGGCGTAAAACCTTATTTGATGTCATTAAGACAAAAGACTAGGAGGACAGTGAAAAACAAAAGAGGAGAACTGTCAGAGGTTGACGCCTTCGATTAGGCCGATGTTACAATGCGATATTTGTTATTTTAAAATGATAAACAAATAGAAATTCGTGTGGGCATCAAACAGCTTTAATCATTACCGTGCACTTATACGTATGCTATACTACTACTGTATTTTGCTGAATTTTCATACAAAGGACTAAGCAAGGACTAAGCTTGTCCGTCATACGCAGTCGGTCGAACCAGCCCAAAGAGTATACTAATATATTGGGGAATAGAGAGCCTGCTTCCGTATAATTTTGACACCCAAAATTGAATGGTGGCGCTATCTGATAACAAATCCACAGAACTAATCTCTGTATGTGTGCGTACACACCCACATACAGAACTAAACTCTGTATGTGTGCGTACACACTCACATACCTATATTGTATTTACGCTATTGCTATATTTTTATATTTGGGTAGCGTTTTTAAATAGCGACATGTTTTAAAAACACCTCAGAATTTTAACAACATTTTCATAAGTTTGCTGATAGTGTAATTAATAAAAATTACATGTCATAACAATCTTACAGAAATATTATATACACTTACAATTCAATAGATTTAAAGCTGATTTATGTTAATTTAACAGTGCTACATAGCTTGTAAACAAAGCAAACAACTGCATAGCTTGTAAACAAAGCAAACAAAATATTGTAGGTAAACATTGGCAATGCATACAAGTTGATAATTCATGTGAAATACTTAAAATATATGTCTTAACTTTCATGTAAATGAAAGCTCGAAATATAATGCAAATGTATTATAATGAATGTATTAATTTTATTCAAGACAAGAAGTTAGCTTATGCAGTCAGCAACAGGAGTAGCTACATATGAACAAACTTTTAAAGTCACTTATTTCTTATACTTATTTCAATCTTAATTATTTCGAGTTGTATGGAAATATAAATATTTTGAAGTGTTCTGCAAACTTTTGTTGTTGTTAAGAATGCTGAAATCTTTTTAACTCTTCATATTCCAGGTGGCTTACATTTATTTAAAATAAAATAATGAATCAAGTCTTTCATTAAATCATTTATTATTTTTATAATGCCTGTGTTTATTGAAATATTTTTGAGCATATAATTTTATTTCATCATCACCATCGTATGTAATTTTGCCGGCTAGAATTCGGTTAATCTACTCCAACTGTAATTTATTATATTTGATGAAACATCAATAAAATATTCTTTTAATTTTTTCATTTGGTTTCACATTTATTTAAGAAATGAAAATCCTACAAATATTTCGACGTGCATTTTTATCGACATTTTTAAGCCGGATTTAGGTACATTCTTTTTTAAATGTGAAACATATATTTTGGATATCTATAAAGCATTCTATTATTTGCGCCGACGGATAATATAATATTTTTTTATCTGAGTGATATTCTTTTGCTTTTACGTAAACATTTTATCGGTTTCTATCGAAGATAATATACACATTTTCTGCATATTTTGCAGTTATTAATAATATTTTTGAGGCATTTTCTCAGTACCAACAACAAGATCGAGCCATAAAAGTTAAAAAAATATTTATACTTCGTTTATAACAATTTTTTTACTTGAACAACATTACTTGGATTTTTAAGTTTTTGTTAAGGTAAAAAATAAATTATTTCATGTAATTGTTGTTTAGAAATTTCTTCCTCTATCAGAATCTTTTTTTGAAATTTCTTAAATATTCATAGGTTATGAAATATTGGCAAAAAACTAAATGCCATTTTTTGTTCATCTTTAATTGTTTATAACTAAGTGATAAAACTTTTCTTGGATGGTAAACCGCCGACCAGTAGGCTTTTTCCTAACCTGGTAATATTGCATGTTTGCAAACATTTTCGCTGCTGGTGTCATATTTAGGACAAGTTCTTGAAAGGCTGATTTATTATAATTTTTTTCTGCATTTTGAAACCGTGACTGCAAACCCTTGCCTCGATTTCTCAGGCGGTATATCTGTCTTCTTAAATTCTTGATGCTTCGTTGGTAGATCCTGAATTTTGATGCTGTTTCTACTGAAGGCATACTCTTCCAACCTGAAAAAAATAAAGTCATTATCAGAGAAACAAATATCAACATTTATATAGTAGCTTAATATTATTATATTATTATGATGAATTTTAAAAGTAACTATTGATGCTGGTATGATATCACAAACAAGTATTTTTGTGTTTAATTATAATTATTACATTTGAACAAAAATAATGGGATATAATATGCTTACCTTTTATTTTATGATGACCCATAGACAGTTGGCAGTAACTGTGCTCGAGCAAAATGCTGCAGGAATCTTCAGGTTCTCCTAAAAATTAAATGATTGTATCATAAACTGAATTTAACTGCTACTTGCTATAACTAATGTTGCCAAACTAAACTCATTGTAGTCGATTGTGAGGTATTTTATACACGATTAATTAACTTGTCAAAGTGATTAATTTATTAGTTTGACTAAGCAACTTAGCTATTATGCATAGAAGCTAGCTATTATGAGCTTATTCATCAATTTAGCTTCGACATAACTACGAAGCGGCACTTAGCGGTTAGTATGTATGTTTTGGTTCGTTAAAAAAAAAGCTATGTGCACGCAGAGCTCAGTTTTTCGAACAAAAACAAAGTTTTAAAGGGGCGTCTCCTGACCCTTAGCGCCTGGAGCGGCTTCTCCATTCGCCCTATGGACGAGCTGGCCCTGTATACATAATAGATAAAATAATATTTTAACTTACCACGCAGAAAGAGTGATGGAACTGCTAGTACATTCAGACGGTTGTTGCGGTTCCGATCCCTTTCAGTAAAATGTCTGTCACACTCTCTTCTCCTTATAATTGAAATCGCATTCATCTGTACCACAAACAACTCGAACCCAAGCTTCGAATTGCTCCGGAATTTTTTTAGGGTTAGAAAACGTGTGAAGTACACACCCTCTGAAAAAATAAAGTGGAGATCAAATCTAGACTAGCCAAAGTCAAAAGAATATCTTAGAAGATTAATGATATTTAGAAAGCGGGAGCAGTGCAGCTAAGTATGCCGTGCCGTACACAGCTAAGACAAGCGGGACGGGTTAGCAGCGGACAGCAGGCAGTGAGACGAAACTACGAAACGTATTTTAACACGGTTTATAGCAACAGATAGGGTGATACATGAAGACCGTGTAACACCGTTACAGTACAGCATGATAGCTAATTTAAAATTATTTTGTAAGCCGTACGCCGTACGCAATAACCCTGTATTTTCAGTTTGGATGGGTAGCGCAAGTCTCGTGTAATTGCGCTCGTGTAGTAGCAATGATAATATATTTACTGTAATTATTATAGATTAAAGACATGTGCTTAATTATACTTACTAGTAGGTGTACATCCAATAGCACAGCGCCTCGGCATTTTAACAAAATAAGGTAACAAAGTATAAAATTAAGCGTCTTTATCGCACAACACAACAGAACGACAAAATGTGGTTTGCTCAACTCAACCTAATTTATTGCAGCTTTAATACAACCAGAATATCACAGAAACGAGAAAAGAAAACGAAAATTACAAACTAGCCGCCATAATGAAAGAAGTATGATTGACGGCTGAAAGTAATGTTGCCAAGCTACAAAATGCCAGCTTGTTATATTTTTTTTTTATTAAATATGAATTAATAAAATTTTAATAATATTTTATACACATAACAATCTATGTTTAAAATAAATTACCTTTATTTTTAAATATTCAGTATAAAAAGCTTTTGTAATAATAGCACACAAAGACTACTGATTTTAGCGTCATCTAACAGTTTTCTTAAGTACTACATGCTACTGGTTTTTGCGGTTATGTTTAGAGATGGACTTAGTGCCAAACGTCATGAAACGTCACAAATTGAGCGCCTATGGTTTCTTCGGCATTGTTCCCCCCCTGAACCAGCCTAACATAGAAACGAATGCACCCGTTTTCAAATCAAAAATCTGTTTTTGTTGTTTAAGTAAAATGCCAAAAGACCCTTCTTATTTTCGACGAAGTGACGTAATAACAGGTGGACCTTTTCCTACAATATTAACTGTCATTCAGCCACGTCTATACGGCTTATTATGAATGATTTATCTTTGCAATATTTTTTTTATTTGCATAACTTTCCCCGTTGCGTTGGCAACAACTGGAATTATTATTAACTGACCTTTGGTTCTAATTAGCTTATGACCTGTGTTCGCGCCTAAGATCGCCCTGTCGTATCCGCGGGGGTGAGGGGCGCAGGAGCCGCCTTGCCACCCCGCGCACCTCACCGACCCCCCACCAATCGATATATAAGCCGCGCGCACGCACCGTGTGGCCCTCTTTTTTCTATCACTTTCTTCCTACTAGAAAGAATTGAATTGTATAATTTTCCCGCCGTCACCATTACAACTCTCTTGTACAGTATTTTAACAAATATAGAAGATATAACCCGTCAACCTGGAGTTCATATTTCGACAAAGTCCTGCAACATCCGTACACGCACATACATTTTGGTGCCGTGACCAGGATGGATTAGAGGAAGATCTGGACAGACACGTGGAGGTTGGAGCCATTGCAAGGAAAGAAGAAAGCCAGTAGAGAGGAAAGCGAAAAGCGTAAGCCACAGGAATCTCGGTGAGCGTCCTTTTCCAACTACCTACTTGTTACCTTTTCCGTGTCTTTATTTGTGCATATCTTGTAGAAAGTCCTCAATAATCCGTAGTAAACAACTTGGGTATTAGGAATAGTATTTATTAGAACACAACGTAGGTTTTGTAGATTTTGTAGTAATTTATACGAAGTTTTGTCGCTTTATTGCATTTTATTAAAATGTCGGTACCACCAAAGAAAGATGCTGATCCGATAAAAAGGAGATCTTACATCAAGGGTAGGCTCACGATATTCAAGGGTTATTTAGAAGAAATTCAAGCGTTAGAATATTTAACTGAGCAACAAATATCAGAGCTAAGGCTTAGGCTTTCTAAATTAGAAACATGTTTTTCTATTTTTGATGACTTACAGTCTGAAATAGAAATAGAATCGGAAAATCCAAGTGAGCAAATAAAAATTCGCTCGGACATAGAAAGTCTATTTTATAATTTAATATCGCAAGGACAGTGCATGTTAGATAAAATAGAAGAGGGTAACCTGTTGCGACGTAAAAGTATCCAGAAACATTCCAGTAGCTTCGAAACGGCTGGTTCTTTTAGTAATATAAAGCTTCCAGTCATAAAATTGCCATCCTTTGATGGGGCCCATAGCCGTTGGTTAGAATTTCATGACACCTACGTAGCATTGATTCATTCAAATGAGTCTATTGATACAATAAATAAGTTTCATTATTTACGGTCGTCCCTCGAGGGTAGTGCGGCAGTTATCGTAAAATCACTTACATTTTCTTCGGATAATTACTTAATAGCATGGGATTTGCTATCTAAAAGATATAATAATAAACGTTTGCTTATTAATAATCATATGAAGGCGTTATTTGGCATGGAAGGCATCAATAAAGAATCAGACAAAGCATTACGTGCCATTGTAGATAACGTTACGAAGCACTTACGTTCCCTTAAGGTATTAGGTCAGCCCATAGAATATTGGGATACCATAATTATTTATCTAGCAGTTAGCAAACTCGATACAGTAACCGTTAGAAAATGGGAAGAATACAAAGGATCGCTATCTGAGGTGCCCACGCTTAAAGAATTATTAAGATTCTTAAGCGATCGAGCCGATGTGTTAGAAACGGTAAAATCGAATAGAACTAGTCCGAATAATAATAAAAATGAAAAGTCTTCTAGTTTTGTTGCGTCAGCTCAGGTAAATGAAAATAATAGTAGTAATACTCGTAGTTGTGTGGTGTGCGGGCAAGATCATCGTCTTTCAGAATGTACGAAGTACAATGCGATGACTTTAGAGCAAAGGAATGAAATTGTATCTAAAAATAAGTTGTGTATCAACTGTTTAAAACCCGGTCATCGTGCTTATAATTGTAAATCTATTGGTTGTAAAGTATGTAAATATAAGCACCACACCCTATTACATAGAAATAAACTATCTGTTGGGGATAATAGTACAACGTTGGGCGATCAGCAGTCGTTACTTACGCCCGCCGTAGAAGTGACTCAGTCGGGAACGCAACCGTCGAGCGCCTATTCGCCAGTCGCGTCCACTGAGCCTGCAGTTGCGCAGGAACCGGTTTCGTTAGCGACGACTGCCGTCCAATATGTGTTATTATCCACGGCGCTTGTAAATGTAGTAAATGAATATAATGGTAAAAATTACGTAGCTAGGGCTGTGTTAGATTCCGGTAGTCAAATCTCAATCGTAACGGAGGTTTTTTGTAAAAAGTTAGGGTTGTCAAGTAGGCCAAGTAATCAACCACTAACAGTTTTCGGTATAGGTAATACGAAAATACGTCTTGCAGAAGATTGTAAATTAAAAATTAGATCAATCCGTTCCGAATTTTCACTGGAGGTTCATTGTATGATTGCACCGATAATTACAAATATGTTACCAAATGTAAAGGTAGACGTAGATAAATTAAATATCCCTGGTAATGTACTTGGTAATTTAGCAGACTGTAGATTTT
Organism: Hypena proboscidalis; assembly: GCA_905147285.1. Classification (NCBI taxonomy): domain Eukaryota; kingdom Metazoa; phylum Arthropoda; class Insecta; order Lepidoptera; family Erebidae; genus Hypena; species Hypena proboscidalis. The sequence continues at coordinate 14,906,050 of LR990149.1, forward strand.
ATGAGCCTTCGGAAGTAGATATATTAATTGGAGCAGATTGGTTCTGGGAAATAGTAAACGGGCAGCAAATACCTTTAGGTAAAGGTCTTCCCACACTACAATTTTCAAAGTTTGGCTGGTTAGTAACCGGTCCCGTTAAATCGTCCTGTATAAGTATAGGTGATAATGAAGCCAAATGTAATTTCTCTTGTAGTCTAAATGATCAGTTAGAAAAATTTTGGTCAGTGGAGGAAATATTGGGCAATAAGTTACCATATACCAGCGAGGAAGAATTTTGTGAAAATCACTTTTTAGTAAACACGTATAGAACACCGGAAGGTAGATTTTGTGTTAAGATGCCGTTTCACACTCCTCCTGATGTACTTGGTGACTCATTGCATACGGCACAGTCACGGTTAAAAAGTTTAGAGAGGAGGTTCCGTAAACAATCTAATGTAAAAGATCTTTATGTTAATTTCATCAATGAATACCAACAGTTAGGTCATCTGACAGAGATATGTAGGCCAGATTTTGGTTACTTTTTGCCTCACCATCCCGTGCTTCGTGATAAAAGCGAAACTACGAAACTTCGCGTAGTATTTAACGCCTCACAAAGAACAAGTAGTGGGTATTCTTTGAATGATTTACAGATGGTGGGTCCGGTAATTCAAAATGACCTATTTAGTATATTATTAAGATTTAGAGAACATAATTACGTCATGACTTCGGATATTGAAAAAATGTATAGGCAGATACTTATTTCCGAAGATCAAAGACACATACAAATGATTTTATGGAGGGATCGAGATGACGACCCTATTAGGTATTTAAAGTTAAATACGGTTACTTACGGCACCTCCAGTGCCCCGTACTTGAGTACTAGATGTCTCTCACAACTAGCTGACGAATGTGACGATTCAGAAATCAAGCAAATTATCAAAAATGATTTCTTTGTCGACGATTTAATTACGGGCCATTCCACGGAGATAGGGTTAAATCGTATTTGTAAAATGGTTACTCGTATCTTAGATTCAGCGTGTTTTAATTTGCGGAAATTTAGGTCAAATGCTTCCAGCTTATCCGGTGAAAATAGATTGCGTGAGGTACAAAATATTTCTGAATTTAAGACTACAACTAGTACATTAGGTTTAGCATGGTCACCCGAGACAGATATGTTTAAATTTTCTATACAAGTAGATAGTAGTCTCGACAAAGTCACTAAACGCAAAATATTGTCTGAGATTGCTAAGATATATGACCCACTTGGAATTTTAAGTATATTTGTAATAAAGGCTAAACTCATAATGCAACGGGTTTGGCTTTGTAATTCGACTGAATGGGACGTCCCAGTAAATAATGAACTTTTAATTATGTGGCAACATTTCATAGAAAGTGTAAATTTATTATCTTGTCTCGAAGTTCCTAGACACGTTTTATGTAAAAAACCTACTAGTATAGAAATGCACATTTTCTCAGATGCGTCCATTGCTGCCTACGGGGCATGTGTTTACATGCGCTCGATAGACGAGAACAGTGAAGTGCACGTAAATTTATTATGTTCAAAGTCAAAGGTTTCACCATTGAAATCGAAGTTATCTATACCTAAACTTGAGCTATGCGGCATGCTGCTCGCAGCTGAGTTAAGTGAGAAGGTGACTCATGCGCTTCGCTGTAAAATCACTCGGCGGATATATTGGACGGATTCAATGGTAGTACTTGGTTGGCTACGTTCTTGTACTCATAAACAATTAAAGGTGTTTGTAGCAAATAGAGTAAATAAAATTCGTAAAATAACGCTCAATGATGAGTGGAAGTACGTGCCTACCGATAAAAATCCTGCCGATCTTATTTCTCGGGGCATTGATAAAATAAAGGATAAAGTAGGTCATCTGTGGTGGCATGGGCCGTCTTTTCTATTTCAGTCCGAATTACATTGGCCTAAGGTTGATAATAGCGTATCGCAAAAAATAACATTGCCGGAGCTCAGGCAAGTTAGTATTGTAAACAAACTCATTAGTGAGAATGAACATAAGTTAATAGAATTTGAACGTTATTCTAAATTCAGTAGGTTGCATCGTACAATGGCCTACGTGATTAGATTTGTAAATAATTGTAGATTTAAAGATAAGTCTTTTAGAATTACGACTTCTTATCTGAATAGTGATGAATTGCATAATAGTAATATAGTGTTAGTTAGATTATCGCAGCGTGAATCTTTTATTGAAGATTACCATAAATTGTTAAATGATAAGCCGTTAAGTAATAAATCTAAGCTTTTAGCACTTAGTCCTTACTTAGAACCTAACTCAAAGGTGATACGAGTAGGAGGGCGCATTAAACATGCGTCATTGCCGTACGATAGAAGGCACCTGTAGTGTATGTGAGTGAAAGAGAGGGAAGCATTATGTCATCTCTGGCGCGCGTGCGACCGTTGACAGCTCAGTAAGCTGTGAGCGGTGCGAGTGAGAGGGCACGCGTGACTAAGAGCCGATAATATTGAAGGAGATACTACATTTTGGCGACGAGGATCATTTTTTTTTGAGTAATTAATATTATACTAAAAAAAAAAAAAAAAAAAAAAGAACAAAAGGAAAAAAGTGTGTGCTATGTGTTAGTTAAAAGTAAAATCCATTAAACAAACACTAAATAGACTGGTACAAATTGTAAGTAGATATTTATTTTATTATTGCATCTAGTTATCTTAATTCGGAACGAATATCTACATCATGAGTAATTGTGTTGTTGACTTTTAAACGAGTATTCCGTATTGTTTATTGAGAAGTGAATCGGAGCTGCACCGATCAACGTTTGTTACTGTTATACGTACCTACTTATAAAATCCTACATAATCTATGTTTCTCGGCGCGTATAGACTGATCTTAGAAACTATTGGTAAGATGTTTATAGGTTAGTATTTACCCGGTAGTAATATAAAATATTTTTGTACCGTTGATACAAAAGAAGAAGAACCCGGTAGTCGTTAGTTATTGACCGTGGTTTTGCTCGCGTGAAGTACCTATATGGAGTTAAAATTTGAACGATTTTGTTCCGAATTTCATGCAAATCTGTAAAGCCGGTTCGGCAACAAGAAAGAACATACATACACACACACACGTTTATGTAAACTTTGCTTTTAATATTGGTAAATTATGTGTTATATAATAATATAATGATAGTGATGTGATGAGTGATTGAATAATATGAATAAAATAATAAAAACCTTGTTTTGCACTAAGAGGCCGGGTTCGATTCCGGGTTCAAAATGTGTTCATACTGTTGATAGGTATGATTAATCCTATTTCACTTACCCTACCGGATGTCTGATTATTTGTTGCTTTGCCAGGTGTACATGTTTTGAACGTGGTTTCTCTCAGTTTCAAAAATGAACGAATGATGTTTGTTGTTGACCTTGTGATGTTACCAGGTGATGCCTGGTAGTCCGCAAACGGGTGATGCCCGTGATGTGTTGCTTTTACGGGTGATGCCCTTAACGTGATATTTGCGCGGGTGATGCCTGTGATGTGTTGTTTTTACGGGTGATGCCCTTAACGTGATATTTGCGCGGGTGATGCCCGTGATGAGTTGTTTTTACGGATGATGCCCGTAATCCGGGTAATGCCCGTGACGTGTTCTATTTTACGGGTGATGCCCGCTATTCAAAATTTATACGGGTGACGCCCGTTTACTAAAGATGAATAACAGTTCACATAGGGTTGGAAGAGAGGGTGTAAGGAATGAATAATGAATGTGTCAGGTGTTCAAAAGATGATGCTCATGTTGTAACCAAAATGAGACATTCTTTATTTATTTCCTTGTTCACAGATTAAATAATGTCAAGTCTTTCATTAGAAAAATTTGAGTGCGATGGCGAAGCAGGTTCTGTTGGCGCTAAATGGGAACGTTGGAAGAGGAGTTTAAATATTTACCTGGAAGCCGCGGATGTTACTACTAGTTCTAAAAAACGGGCAAGTCTGTTACATTGGGGAGGACAAGAACTTCAAGAAATATTGTTTAATATACCCGGTGGCTACATCACGTCGGTTGAAGGTGGTCAAGACGAAGATGTATTTGAAGTAGCAATAAAAAAGTTAGATGAATATTTCGCACCCAAGCAAAACAAACGATATGAAAGACATCTATTCAGAAAAATGAAACAAGAAGAAAACGAGAAATTTGAGAAGTATTTGGTTCGTCTAAGGCAACAAGCATTAAAATGTCAATTTAAAGATGTGGAAGACAGTTTAATTGATCAGATAATTGAGAAGTGTTCATCGGAAGAACTGAGGAAAAAAGTACTTCGTGCGGGAGAAAAAATTACTTTAAATGAAGTGATAACCGAAGCGAATACTTTAGAAGTAGTGGAAAGACAACTAGGTGATTTTAGCCAGAAGGGAAAGGAGCATACTGTAAGCAAAATTGAGACACGAGAGAAGGAAAAGACATTTATAAAGAACAATAAAAGGACATGTTTCCGATGTGGTAGCTGGAATCATCTAGCGCATGATGCGAAGTGTCCAGCTAAGGGTAAAATTTGTAACAAATGCAAGAAGGTGGGACATTTCCAGGCTCAGTGCAGAGGAACAGGCCAAAAACGAAGCTATGAAGAAGCGAACAAATCGGATAGAAGCGAAGATGCGAAAAGAAAGAAGTCAAATCACAAAGTCGAAGATATAAAACAGGCGAATGCGATAGAAGATAAAATCGATTACGTGTTTAATGTTCTGCATAATGATACGCTCGCTTGTCATGTAGGTGGAACTCAAGTAGAGATGCTCATTGATTCAGGATGTCAACATAACTTAATAACAGATAAAACGTGGAAAGAAATAAAAGAAAACGTTTTAAAGACAGGAAAAGAAGTAAAAAATCCAGGAAAAACATTCGTAGCATATGGATGTGAAGTCCCTCTCAAATTATTGACGTCTTTTACTGCGGATATCAGTGTTGGAACAAAAACACAAAACGCCACCTTCTATGTAATAGAGAGAGGGACACGTAATCTACTAGGCAAAACAACTGCGATTGCATTAGGTGTACTAAAATTAGGATTGGACATAAATCAGGTTGAGATGACACCCTTTCCAAAATTCAAAAATATTCAAATACAAATACCAATTAATAAGGATGTAACACCAGTCGTTCAACCGTACCGACGTATACCGATTCCTTTAGAAGAAAAAATCAATACTAAAATAGACGAACTGCTTCAAAAGGATATAATAGAAAAGGTGGAAGGACCGTCAGAATGGATATCTCCGGTAGTACCGATTTTAAAAGCAGATGGTGATGTCCGTCTCTGTATCGACATGAGACGCGCAAATTTGGCAATCAAGCGGGAAAATCACCCCTTACCAACGATGGAACAGCTACTACCAAAGATCCAAAATGCTAAAATGTTTAGCAAATTAGATATAAAGGATGCTTTTCATCAACTGGAGCTTTTGCCTGACTCACGACACATTACTACATTCATTTCTGGCAAAGGATTATACCGTTTTAAAAGATTAATGTTCGGAATAACCTGTGCGCCGGAAATGTTTCAAAAAACACTCGAAAGAGTGTTAATAGAATGTGAAGGGGTCGTTAATTTTATCGACGACATTTTAGTACATGGAAAGGACAAGCAAGAACATGACAGACGATTACAAAAAGTAATAGAAACACTAAAGGCAAATGACATAATGTTAAGGGAAGATAAATGTATCTACGCAACAACGAAAGTCCAATTTCTAGGACACGAATTGTCGGAGGAAGGAATTCGACCATTAGACAAATATTTATCGGCTATAAAAGATTTTAGAACCCCAATTAATATTTCGGAACTACAAAGCTTTTTAGGACTTATTAACTATATTGGAAAATGGATTCCAAATATGGCTACCCTCACAGAACCGTTGAAGCAATTGCTTCGCCAAGGATTAGCCAGAAACGCTGATATTAGGGATTCTTGGGGGAAAAGTCAGCAAACAGCCTTTTGTGCTCTAAAGGCTGCTTTGAGTGACACACCAAATCTGGGGTACTACAATGTAGACGATAAAACCATGGTATTTGCAGATGCTAGTCCGGTCGGACTTGGAGCAATTCTGGTACAGACAAATGAAAGTGGTCCACGTATTATTGCGTTTGGAAACAAAACTCTCAGTGATTGCGAACGTCGGTATTGCCAAACTGAAAAAGAGGCTTTAGCACTGGTGTGGGCTGTGGAGCACTTTCATATGTTTCTGTATGGCAAGGAATTCGACTTAATCACTGACCATAAGCCTCTTGAGGTCATATTTGGTCCAAAGTCCAAACCCTGTGCACGGATAGAACGTTGGATACTGAGACTTCAATCTTATAAATACAATGTCATATACCGTCCAGGAAAAAATAACATAGCCGACCCCTTGTCCAGATTGTGTACATTTAAGCGTGATGAGACTCAGCAAAAAGATTACGTTCAGGATATAATTGACCATGCTAGACCAATAGCCGTATCGTTAAAAGATATTGAAGAACATTCAAAGACCGACATTGATATACAAAAAGTAAAACAGGGCATATTTAACAGAAAGTGGGATGATTCAGTGAAGGGATACAAACTATTTGAGAACGAGTTTTGTTTTTTTGGGGACATATTGCTTAGAGGCACTAGAATAGTTATACCAAAACAATTACGACGACTTGTTTTGGACGCTGCCCACGAAGGCCATCCTGGAATAGTCGCAATGAAGTTGAGACTTAGAGCGAAAGTGTGGTGGCCTAAGTATGATAAGGACGTGGAAAGCTTAGTACGGTCCTGTAAAGGGTGTACACTAGTATCGGCACCAAACCCACCGCACCCACTCAAAAGGAGAGAATTACCTACCCAATCCTGGGTTGATATCGCCATAGATCTTTTAGGTCCATTACCAAGTGGCGATCACCTATTAGTGGTAATTGATTACTACTCAAGGTACAAGGAAATTAAAACTTGTCGAGACATAAGCAGTAAGGAAAAGATCCGCTTACTAAAAGAGATTTTTAGCCGCCTAGGACATCCAGTTTCAATAACTTCCGATAACGGAAAACAATTCATTAGCGCAGAGTTCAAGACTTATTGTCATGAAAATGATATAAAACTGTTTAATTCAATACCTTACTGGCCACAACAGAACGGTGAAGTGGAGCGACAGAACCGGGATATCCTTAAACGTCTCAAAATATGCCAAGTAGAGAGAAAAAGCTGGCAAGAAGCACTGATTGAGTATTTGACTATGTACAATAGCACCCCACATCGTGTGACTGGAAAATCCCCGGCTGAGCTATTTTTTCAAAGGAAGTTTAAGGACAAGATCCCCATGATAGATTATGCGGAACAAAATTTTGAGGATTTTGATGTAAGGGATAAGGACAAAGAACAAAAAGAAAAAGGGAGAGAATATACTGATAGGAGACGAAGAGCACGCGAAGTAGATTTACAGATAGGGGATAAAGTGTATGTAAAGAACACCAATAAATCCAATAAATTGAGTTTAAATTTTGATACAGCTACACATACTGTGAAATCTAAAACCGGTGGAGACGTGGAAGTACAGAATGATGAAACGGGACAACAGTTAAGACGAAACATACTACATCTAAAGAAAGTAGAGGGTGAATGGAAAGCGATGAATGAAGAAATCGAAGTTGCAGTAGAAGAGAGTTTAGAAGAGGATGTTGGAGATTAGCACATTTACTCAGAAAACCAGAATTAAAGTTAGAATGAGGTGATCGATGTTGATTTGAATCAATAGTCATGAGTATAATAAAATTATTAATTGTTAAATTGATTAATCATTTATTGGTTTTAAAAAATTAAAATAAGGAAGGGATGTAGTGTATGTGAGTGAAAGAGAGGGAAGCATTATGTCATCTCTGGCGCGCGTGCGACCGTTGACAGCTCAGTAAGCTGTGAGCGGTGCGAGTGAGAGGGCACGCGTGACTAAGAGCCGATAATATTGAAGGAGATACTACAGCACCCTTTGCTTTTAGATTCGAAACATCGTTTGTCCAGGCTTATCTTTGACTATGAGCATGAGCGATTACTACACGCAGGCCCTCTATTGCTATTAGCATCGGTTAGGGAAAGGTATTGGGTCATAAATGCTAGAAAGATAGCTAGAAGCGTACCTAACAAATGTTTAATCTGTAGGCGTTTAAAAGGTAAGGCTAAAGAAACTCCGTTCGAGGTTACTGGAGTGGACCTAGCGGGTCCCTATTTGATAACGGATAGAAAGGGGCGCGGTTGTAAGATAACAAAGTGTTACCTTTGTCTATTTGTATGTTTTACCACTAAAGCGCTGCATTTAGAGATAGTTAGCGAATTAAGTACAGATGCATTTATTATGACTCTCAAGAGATTTATTGCTCGCCGCTCTAAACCTACCGAAATATATTGTGATAATGCGACAAATTTTGTTGGGGCTAGTAATGAATATAATAAATTTTTTGAATCAAAGAAAAATGAATTAGGTAAATTTTGTGCTGATGAAGGAATGAAGTTTTCGTTCATCCCCCCATTAGCACCGACGTTTGGGGGAATATGGGAGAGAAGTGTGAAGTCAGCAAAGTTTCATGCAAAAAGAATATTAGGTAATAGACATTTAACGTTTGAGGAACTTTCTACTTTATTTGCTCAAATAGAGGCAATTTTAAATTCCCGTCCTCTATATCCCATGACGTCCGATCCTGATGATTTCCGTCCCTTAACTCCCGGGCACTTCCTTGTTGGCAACCGCTCGTAGCTCTTCCCGCACCAGATTTAAGCCAGATGAACTGCCACAGGCTCAACCGCTACGAACAATTAGAACAGTTGAGACAACACTTCTGGGCGAGATGGCAACATGAATACATATCTGAACTGCAGCAGCGGACAAAGTGGCGCCAATCCAACCCTGAGCCACGCATAGGAGAGATGGTTATCGTCAAGGATCCAAATCAGCCACCCCTGAAATGGAAAATTGGGCGTATTCACGCATTGTATCCTGGGAGCGACGGTGTATCCCGAGTCGCTGACATCCGGACTGCTAATGGCATTATTCGTCGCGGTCTCAGTCGTCTTTGCCCAATGATGGACAGCACTGAAGACCATGAAGAGGAGCAGTTGAAGGTTGCCCTTCCCCCCGGGGAGGATGTTCGCGCCTAAGATCGCCCTGTCGTATCCGCGGGGGTGAGGGGCGCAGGAGCCGCCTTGCCACCCCGCGCACCTCACCGACCCCCCACCAATCGATATATAAGCCGCGCGCACGCACCGTGTGGCCCTCTTTTTTCTATCACTTTCTTCCTACTAGAAAGAATTGAATTGTATAATTTTCCCGCCGTCACCATTACAACTCTCTTGTACAGTATTTTAACAAATATAGAAGATATAACCCGTCAACCTGGAGTTCATATTTCGACAAAGTCCTGCAACATCCGTACACGCACATACAACCTGGATTATATTAATACTGCCTGAATGGTCTTGGGTTCGATTCCCGGGTCGGCCAAAGTATTATTTGTGAACGGATTTTGATAAAATAGTGCCATATTTTATCAAAATCCGTTAACATATAGTTTATGACCTAGAACAGGACAGGTGGATATTGTTATCTAATATTAACTGTCATTTATCCATGTCGGTAAACGATTTATCTTTGTAATATTATTTTATTAAGGCGGTGCAGCTTACGAAATCTGTTCTTTGAAGGGGGTGAGACAAGGGAGGGACGGCAGCAGGCGCGCGAGGCCCCGCGATATTTAGACGTGTTGACAGTTGTTTCAAACTGACAGTTGACATTTAGGCGCGAAAACGGGTCCACAAAAAATACATAATGTTCTCGTTGAAAAATCAATTTATTTATTTTATTTTAATTCACAAAGCTCTTTGTGAATTACTCTTTCTACATGATTGTAAGGATTATGTACTTATATTTTGTATTTTATTCCACTTCGTAATTAAACTCTGTTCAGGTAAACCAGTCTTTGAAACACGACGATTTTGTCAAATGTCACCTAGGACATCGCCTTAAATAACTTTTCTCGTTCGCAACTAACGGGATCTAATTTACTGACCTTTGCAGCTTACCCTTAATTATATTTTACGAGATGTTCCGAGTATAAGCTAATATTATTACATCACGTCTATATTATCTAGAAAGGGTGTAGCCGATGTGTATATATTAACGCACAAAGCAGTCATGTTTACGTCTTATGATTCGTAGTACTAGTGAGAACAAAACCTCCCATTAGTTCTACCCGATGGAACAGGTAGAACAAGTGGGAATAAAGACTCCCACTAGTTCTACTCTTTTGTTACATCTAATATCGTAGAACTAGTGAGAAAAAAAAATCCCATTAGTTCTACCGTAGAACTGTTCAGTAGAACAAGTGGGAACAAAGGTAATATATGACGAGATTATACAGGGTGTAAATGACACAGAGACGAAGCCGGCTACCAAAATTACCGGAAATTGCCACAAATCTGAAAATTGGTCTTAGTCTTAAGTTGTCTTGTAAAAACACTTTTCAACGATTATGAACATATTGAAGCTGTTGGTAGTCTTAGTGATAGTACCCCGTATATACTAATAACCCGTATAGGCTATAAAATAATCTCAGTCTGAGTTTTTATTTCATTTTGTTTTTAATTTTTTTTATTAAAATATCGGTTGACACTATGTGGAAGCGTAACATAATATACATATTTATTGATATGATTTTAACGGGCATTAACGCAATTCATTTCTATTTACCGTTTCGGTATCGACGTTTAATTTTTCGATAACAACGTTCGAAAACCAACAAAAGTGAGGGTGGTTTCCAAAAAAAGAACATCAACCTCACGAACGGAGTCGGGGCGCTGCTGCATCAGTCTGAAAGGTAAATAAAAATTATTCGCGTTAATCAATAAACATGCAACGCGAAAGTTTAAAAGTTATAATAACTTTTAAACTTTCGCGTTGCACGTTCGCGTTGCAATAGATAGATAGATTATTCATAAATAAAAATATACATTTTTAAACAGGCTGCACAAAACCGAATGATCGGTTTGTCTGTGGAAATACATTGCCCTCGGATTAGAACAACATTTCACTTGCACTTCAATTAACATAATTTAGACTCTTTGTTTATTCGCTTTTAACATTAAAGTAGATATTAAGATAATCTTTATCATATTATGTTATGTAGTATAAACCGATGTTTTATTTTGAGACGGCAATTTATTTAGTTGATGATTAGATGATGACGATCTTTCCTGTTTTAATCTATTTTTATCTGATTGATTGAATTCCGAAAATCCAAGGCAACTATTCGTTTGATCACTATGAAATATTTGCACGATATGTTCTATATCTTGATCGTTATTAAAGTTATTGAAAAATATAGATCTTTAATGGGTTACGTCAATCTGGATGTTGGTATAAAAACAAATATAAAATAATAATATAACGTCACGCCTATATTACCCAGAAGGGTGGGGTAGAAGTGTACAACACCCACATTTCACCTGGGTTTCATGGCATAGGAGGTGAGCCTATCGCACATTCACCGGATACAATTCCAACTCTGCAGCTATTGTAAATTTCCTGACGGAAAGCTTACAAATAACACTTTGTCCGATCCAGGCATCAAACCCGAGACCTCACGGTGAGAGGCGCTACGCTGCGCTAACCACTAAACAGTCGAGGCAGTCCGACGAAATAATAAAAAATATCTTCTTCTAGCCTCTGCACCTGGCTTTGCCTGCTTTAAAACTTTTTGTTACTTAGAACTAATCTAGCCGTCCAATATTGAAGACATTTTTGTCATCAGTTTAGTAGTTTTGTTAAATCATAACAAACTAACAAAACAAAAATGATACAATTTCTCCTTATAAAAATGGATTATATTTTAGAAAAGCGTAGATATATCTTGGACATGAACTCCCTTCAAAACATATCTGTTTTATATCAGAGCTCTACTCTTTTGGCAGCCTATAAATTACTATTCAACAAAATAACGTTTACCCATCACCAATCTACGCAATTTATTATGAAAAAAAAACTAAACAATAGAGACCAGCCCTTCGGCTAATGTTTTCCATCAAACGCGGATCTCTCAATGGACGCTTATAAATATGTTTTGATGAAATAAACAGACACGGTCAGCAAAAGCGTCTATTGAATGCATAATAGACTGGTGGAAGAGCTCTTGTGAATGAACTCGAGGGTGGCAGCCCCACCGTCTCACCTTTAACCTGCCGCCAAATAGTAGTGCTTCCATTACTGTGTTACGGTTTGGTGGTGAGATCAGGCCCTGAAATTATTGGCACATGAGGCATAACACCGTAGTCCTCAGCTGCAGCGACGCATCTATAATATGCTTTTGTGGATTCTTGGTGTCCATGAGCTGTACTCCACTTACCATTAGGTGGACTACACGTTCGTTCGCTGTGGGAGTAGTAGCTGCTCCCCACATGGTTATTCCCGTACTACCTCGATATAATGTCGTACGTGGTACACCTATATTACCCAAAAGGATGTCGCAGAGGTGTATTACACACACATTCCACCAGTATGTGTTAGGTCACATGTGATAGGGATAAGCCTATCGCTATCCACCGCTGTACTGCTATTTATGATGACTTGCAAATTTACCCGACACAAAAATCGAACCCGAGACCCTCGGTGGAAATAATACAAATACAAATATTTTATTTGTCAAAATGTGGTTTTTACAGGAGTTATGGTACAATAATTTAGTTCTACACATTTGCCATGTAATACTATGGCATACAAACATAAACTTACAAACAAGAAATATTTACTTTGCAATATATCAGCATTACTTACATTCTAATTACATCTTATATTTTAAGAACTCATCCACAGAATAGAAACATTTTTCACGTAGAAACCTAAATAACTGGCTTCTAAATTTATTTTCTGGTAAGTTTCGTACATCACGGGGTAGGTGGTTAAATATTCGAATAGCGATTACGTAGGCGTTACGTCTCCATAGCTCAGTCATGATTGTAGTTATCACAAGTCTATATTTAGCATCTAGTTTTTGAGTTAAATCATTACATCTTTCGTCAGCATCTATAAGTCTGCAGGAATATGTTGGCCATGAACTCCTTTCAAAACATAATTTTATAGCTTCACTCTTTTGGCGGAATATAAATTACATTTCATCAACAAGAAATATGTTTACCCAACACCATTCTACGCAGTTTATTAATAAAACAAAAGAGACCAGCCCTTTGGCTAATGTTTTACATCAAACGCCGATCTCTCGACGAAGCTGATAAATGGTTTGATAAAATAAACAGATACGGTCAGAAAAAGCGTCTGCTGAATGCATAATACCAAGCGGTTCCTCCCCTGGTACCTCGATATAACTTGGTACATAGTACCACGATAAAAATATAATATCATGCCTATTTTACCCAGAAGGGAGTGGCAGAGGTGTACTACACACACACACATTAACCTGATATTTTTTAGGTCACATGTGATAAGGAGTAAGTCTATCGCCATCCACCGGGCAAAAATCCAACTCCGTACTGCTATTGATAATGACTTGCTTTTTTGGCCCGAAAAAGACTGCTATTAACTATTTGATTTTTAAAATATTAATAGTAAATAAAGTAAAGAATGATGTAAAGTTACTTTGAATTTTTATAATAGTTATTTATGGTACAAGTGAAAAAAAGTTTATATTTTTGTTGTGAGTGCCAATTTTGAATCTTGAGCTTGCGAAGTAGTCTTAGATTAAATCACGAGCGTAGCGAGTGATTCTAATAAAGACTACTTCGCAAGCGAAAGATTTTAAGAGGTCACGAACTGGAAATTAAATTTTTCTCACGCGTTACATACAAAACTTTTCACCTCTTCCAATGAGAAAATATTGAGATTTTTTACTTTTTTTACATTTTATTACTAACCTACATGGTGGCTGCTTTGTTATTTTTTCAGCCCCTATTCATTGGAATGATTTTGTGTTTCGAAATTTGAATCACTTTGCCTCACTAGTGAGTAAAAACGTTTTTACTCACTGGCAAGCAAACAATCTTTTTCGTGCTGGTGTGGTGAAAAAAATATTAATGATCCCATAATTTAAATCTGTATTACGATGTTTTTCACCAAACTATGAGAAATGTTTATACAACCACGCGATTGATGAGCAGCCGCCCTTTGGCTAATGTTTTTGATCAAACACCAATTTTGATGAAAGCTGATGGACGGTTAATAAATTACACAAACACGGTCAGCAAAAATGCCTGGAGATTATAAAATTATTCTGACACTGTTCACATTCTTATAATGGTTTCTGTCAGCGACTTTCCCTGTGTGCTACGTCAATAAAAAGTTGAAAACGTGTTATTCTAAATTTAAAAAAATATTTTGTAAAATGTCATTAAAATACGTTTTCAACAACAGATTTTGTGAACAAATATCAAACAATTTTTTTTGTACGATTAACCAAGATGAATAGAAATTAGCATGTTTGTCCATTTGACAGTAAAATTCTTCCTAAACCATAAATTTGAAAACTTAGAAGCTATTTTTTTAATAGTTTACTGTTGGAAATTAACACTTACCACGTCTTAAATCTATGGTTTTAATCAATGTGTTAGACGCAGCCAACCTCTGTAGCTCGTTCATTCATAGTTTACTTTGCATACCGTTTCAAATATTTCGGACGATTTAGGTAAAAATAAAAGTTTGCTTTTTTTCTGACTGTTGATTACCTAAATACACGAGTATTGTATTGAATTGTACGTGTAACTTATTTTGCCGACCAGTGTTCGATTTTCAATCAGGAAAATCTTTATCTGGGCTGTCAGTGCAGTACGACCGGTGCACTCAGGACCTCGAGACCTCGCGGTGCGAGGCAAATACGCTAACCCCTAGACCATCGAGACAATACAAATCGCTAACCACTAGAACATCGAGACAATTCGAAATTGAATCGAGGAACTGAATAATATAAAAGCTAAACCCATATTACTTTTGTATGGCAAACAGCGAACCAATTGTTGTTGTGTGCCTCTTAACATTTGCATTTCCACTACATAACATTATAAACATACTATTAATAAACTTGACTGTACAAAAATCTAATTACTTTGAATCGTTAATGATTTCTACGTATTTCTATGGCTTTAAGAGAAACGCGGGCTTTTTATAATTACTTTTTAAAGTATCGACTTTTGAAACCTTTTTGACTGAAAAGGCCTCATTACTTATGTAATTGGAATAAGGCTGGCCTTGTTTTGTCAAACCTTTTTTGACTTTAAAAAGAGAACATTTTTTACTTCTTCAGTTTAGTTCAGCTATGAATCGACAGAATCGAGGGTTATCAAAATAGGAATAGACATTTTTATTTTTATTATTACAGTTAAACCCATATTACGTTAGTATGAAAATACGGCCCTCGGGAGTCTTCCCTTAATAATGTTAATAATGTTTTTAATTTTATATAATATTAAAGTTGAAAAAATTAAGAAGCCAGTAGGATTCGAACCTGCACCCCCTGGGTATACGCCCCAAGTGATTTGCCAATTCTGCTATGGATTCGTATGCTGCTAGACTCGAAATTTATCAAATCTTTTCGTGCCGTTTTCGTACAAATCCTGCTGGATTCTTAATTTTCCAACTTTAATATTATATAAAATACAAAAAGGCTGGGCACAGCTACAATTCGTTTCAAAATATTACAAACATTTCTAACCTTTAAAAAATTACAGCCACTCACAAATTTTCCCATTTACAAAATAAACTGCAATGATAGCTCGTGTCCGTTTAAAAAGATTAAATAATGATTGATCGCTGATCAATATCTTCATACATTTAATATACTGAAATAAACTGCAAATTGGTTCGCCCACGCCATACGCCTACATAAAAATAGCTCACAATGTATGAATGAATAACACACGGATCAGATAAGATGACAATAAATCTTTGAAATGTGAATGTTATTGCATACCATACATATGACATGTACATACATAACTTTACATTCTTAATTCTTAATTCTTTATTGTACACAATAAAATTACAGTAGAACTTATAATTTAATAATAAATCATGTACAAAGGCGAGCTTAATTCAAAATGAATTTTCTCCCAGCAAACCTTTAAAATAGAGAGATAGAACATCCTTACATTCAATTGTACATTCTATTTTTTTTTTCAAATAAAATAAAAATAAATAAATGTATGTATCTGTAAGTGCTGGCGCGGTGGCTGATTCTGCCGAGTGCCTCAAGAGGCGCAAATATGGCACGCTTGATAACTGTTACATGTTTGCGCCTTTAGCAGTCTAAACATAAGGACCTTGGGGCCATAGCACTAATACTCCGGTCAATTTAGACATTCGAAGTTACATAAATTCCCACCAAGCTGAAAATCGGTAAGATTGTTTAAAATATAATTAAAAACAAAATTTAAAAGTTCCCCATCTTTCCCCTGTAAGCAAAAAAAAATATTCAAGGTCAAAGGTAAAAAAAATAGTTTTACGCGATTTTCAGCAACACCGTAAGTTTTATCATAAAACATTTAAACAAAAATTGTAGATCATAAAATTATCTACAAAAAATTAATTAATACTTTTTCTACGAGCCACCGTTTTTGAGATATAACGATTCAAAAGTTGTAGAAGTTTTAATCGTCATAATATAAGAATAAGAATAAGAATAAGAATAATTTATTTGAACAAAAAATAATGTTTACATTTGAGTCACTTGTTACAACAATAGAGTTCTTAAAAAAGTCAGTCAGGGCCCGGTCACTGGGCAAGTGGCGACAGAAATCCGAGGACTCTACTTGTTACAAGGACGACATAAAGATGTTATTTATCTGTGGCCACCAGCCCCAGCTATCAGGGTCATGGCTGACAGATACTATAGTCGACTACTGAAATTATATAAGTTCAAGTGTTGCTACGTTGGCATCTGTACTAATGTTAAACATTGTGTCACAGATACCAGCGCCCTCCTCCAGATTGACTATGATTTTACAGTTAACTATTCTAATTGTGTTTATAGCGACATGTCATGTAAGTGTGTAAATGCATGTGTGTGTGTGTGAGTGTGCTGGTGTGTTCGTGAAAGTGTGTGTGCGTGTATGTGTGTGAATGAGAGAAAAGGAAAGTAAATTGATAGTTACACATGTCTAGGTAGTGTTTGGTTCAAAGTTTAACTTGTAATAGATCTTCAGTTTCTTTGTAGGTTAGTTTTTGCAGCCAGTTTTCAGTTACTTTTTTACAATTTTTCTTTAGTAGAGGATAGATGTATATTATTTTATTGACTCTGTTATATAGACGAGCTCCGTTTATATAATAACTTTTACTAGCTAATGTGGTGTTATGGTGTTCAATATTACATATGAGATCTTTTCTTCGTGAGTTGCTGGATTTGTAAGGAGTAGCCATATGTTTGTGGAGTACGGTCTGGAGTATAAATATCTGCCTGACTGTTAGAACAGAATATTCTTTGTATAGTATAGTAGTAGGGTACCTACGAGGTTTGCCGGTAATCACCTTCAGAACAGCTCTTTGTGCTCTTTCTAGTTTAAGCATGTATTTAGCCGCCGCGCATCCCCAAACAGTAATACAGTAAGATATAATTGATTGCGCTAGGGTGAGATAAACTAGTTTTAACGTGGTAGCATCGGCCGATGATCTCAATTTTTTAAAGATAAAAATAAGTTTTCTCATTCGAGCAGTCAGAGTCTCTATGTGCTTATCCCATCGAAAACGGTTATCGATTTGCACTCCTAGGTATTTGATACTTTGAGCTCTTTCCAGGCAAATACAGTTGCAACCAAGTGTAGGGAAGATACAGCTGTGCGCCTTTATATGGTGTGTGCCAATGGATGATGTAGATGATGATGATGATGGAGCAAAAGTTAGGTATTTAGTTTTATTTACGTTTAAAGTGAGTAGGTTTTCACTTAGCCAGGCCATTACGGCTGACAATGCGTACTCAGCGTGGCTGTAAGCTAGTTCCCAAGTGTTTCCTTGCACCACCAAGGCTGTGTCGTCCGCATAAGAGATAATTTTGGTATTTCGAAGGTTTAGTTCACACAATTGATTAACGTAGATTAGAAAGAGTGTTGGGCCTAAAACACTTCCCTGTGGTACACCGTAGGTCATCATTTCATCGGCACTTATATGCACACCTATCCTAACATATTGGGATCGATCCTCAAGATAGCTACGAAAAATATCATGAACGCTACCTCTGATGCCAATACTCTCCATTTTATCCAGAAGGATGGGAACAGAAACAGTATCAAAGGCCTTTGAGAGGTCAAGAAATATAGCCAAGCTTTTTTGTTTACAGTCTATAGACTTTATCACAGACTGCGAAAGTTCCAATATTGCGTCTTCCGTGGATTTTCCTTTCACAAAACCAAACTGATTAGGAGAAATTATATTATTTTTAGATAAAAAGCGTGTTAACCTACTATTTAGTGCCTTTTCAAAGATTTTAGATATGGTTGACAGTATTGAAATTGGCCGATAATTTGTGATACATTGTCTGTCCCCACCCTTGTGGATAGGCCGTACAAGAGCTCGTTTAAAAACCTTAGGGAAGGCACCAGTGGATAAGCATAGGTTTAAAACGTACTTCAGAGGAGGTATCAAGAAAAGACGTGCAGCTTTTAGAATTGACGATGAGATGCCATCCCAGCCTACTGCACAGTTATCTTTAAGGTTTAAAATTAATACTTCTAATTCAGATTCTGTTATCTCTGTTAACACCATAGAGTCACCGGCATTATTTAACAATTTTGAAGATAAGTCCGAATTTAGAGTGTTAAGTGTGCGATGCTGGATCTTAGAAGCTAAATTTTGACCAATGTTTGCGAAATAGTTGTTAACCATATTAGTGGATTGTATTGGATTTTTGTGTAAGTTCAATAGTTCCTCTGGTTCAGCCTTTATTGAACCTGTGTTGGTTATGCTTTTGATGACGTCCCAAGTGGCTTTTGGATTACCTTTTGCATCCCTGAACATACCTTGCTCGTAAGTGGTCCTAAGTTTAGTTAATAAATTGTTACAAAAATTTCTATATCGCTTGTAGGTCATTTGGATGATGCTATCATTTGGGGACTTTCTGGCTTTTAGATGTAGCTCATCTCTATTTCGGATACACTTAACTAAACCCGGGGTAATCCACGGTTTTCTACATGTTTTCCTATGTGGTAATTTTATTTCTTTAGTGTTATTTATGATAACCTTCGAAATATCAGAAATAAAGCGTTCTGCTGCCTTACTAGAATCTTTAATGTCATATAAGGAAGTGAAATCTACTTTCTGCAACTCAATCAAGACGTTAGGTATATCTGTGCGTTTAATGAAGCGTTTTGATTGTATTAATCTGGTTTTAGACTCAATATTGAGCAATGTTGGAAGATGATCTGTTATATGTGTATCCAGAATGAGCGAAACAGCACATTTATTGGTCTTTAATATGATATGGTCCAGACAAGCCTCACCACGAGTTCCCATAGTGTGAGCGGGAAGAAGTTCATGCGATGAACATATATTTAAATATTCTTCTGTATGAGGCTCTAGATGTTCAGCGATTATATTGATGTTTATATCACCGACGATAGCTATAGTCTTAAATGTACTGAGGGATGTTAATAGCTCATTTAGGCTGGCAAGAAAGTTTTCCATATTTTTGGTGGAGGGAGAGCGATATATAGCTATCACCGCTACATTGCCGGTTTTGCAAACCAAACAATTTGCGTCTAAAAGTTTTGGTTCGCAAATTGAATGTTTAAGACCATTTTTTATATAGATGCAGACGCCGTCATTTTGGTTTGTATATGAGGATTGGTAATTAGTATAATTATTAAGGGTTGGTATATTACTTCCTACCTTGCTTAACCAGCACTCTGATAAGATTACTAAATCGCTCGCAATATCCATAGTATTAAGAAGAATTGTGAGTTCATCAAAATGACAGCCTATACTCCGTATGTTCATATGAAATATATTCAGGGAATTTCCGCTTCGTGACAGGTGTTGTGAGCATTGGTTTGGGGGGCATGAGATTACTTTGCTAACACTGACTGTTTCTAAATCATTCGTGATATTGGTTAAATTGTTATCTGTAGTGAATTTTGATTATTATTAATTGAAGGGTGCTTATTGAAGGGGGCTTGAATAGATCACTTGGGAAGTTAATGATTGGATTGCTAAAATATAAATCAATGGAACGTAATGATACCTGTATATGTGTCATGACTACCAAAGTCACTGGATGTAATAGACAATTGTAAATTAATGTAGTAATTAATCCAATGCAATATAGCTCAACATCTGTCGAGGAGCGCAAATAACCCAAAAGCTTTTGCCATATCTTTTTTGTGTTGAAATATGCTAGATTATTTAGTTTGTTTGTAATAAAAATAATTTTAAATTTTGCGTAATAAAATGTACGACCTTTATATAGTTGTTTAGGTAACGGTTGTATTAATTTATTTGTAGATATTATTTTTGTGTGGATTAGTGTATGTGTGCGTTTGAACAGTGTTTTTAAGGGACTGTGTGTGTGCTTGGAAACAAAGTTATAACTAAGCTTAGAAATTAAACATGCATTCTGAGATCGATAAATTAACGGTATGTAGTAATAAAAACAATAAAAAAATAAAATATTGACTAGTCAGTCTTGCTGTTTGAGATCTTTAAGATCAGATTCTGCGGTAATAGCATGCGCAGTGGCACCTTCTAGCTTCCTGATAAATATTTTTCCATGTGTGGTCCAGCAAAATTTATAGTCGTTGGACTTTGCAAAGTCCCGGGCCAAATAAAACAGCCTTTTCGCTCTAAATGTCAGGCTTTCAGATAAGTATAATGGTTTCTCAGGGCCTTCTAAATTTATCTTACTGGTTGATAACTTATGTGCCTTGTTATTATTGTTGTATGACTTTACCGACTTTAGAAGCCTATCTTTCGTAAAGACTGATGTGAAGTTGATAAGAATGGGTTTATTCGTATCAGATTTTGTCCTCAGGCGATGGATATCCTTTATATCTTGAGGAGTAATCGACACATTCAAAGCGCTGCCAACGTCCATAACAATCTTGGCTAGATCCTCTTTGGATTCACGACCTCTCGCAGGAATATTTTTCAGCTCTATGCAAGAGGCTTTTTGCTGTCTCTCCATGACCTCAACCTTTTCTTCCAGTTGTTTAATGTACGCTAACCCGTCGTTCCGTTCTGATGTTAATTTGTTGAACTCTTTCATCAGGTTGTCATATTTTTCAGAAACAAAGTCCGCCGATGTTTTCAGCGATACATTTAACTCTTTGAACTCCATGACAGTCGCCTGTATAATGGCATATTTCGCGTCTTGTTGTTTTTCAAAGTTGAGGAATAAGCTCTTCATCTCGTCCATAAAAATGCTTACATCTTGAGATTTATCATTATTACGTTTACGTAGCGTCACATTTGAGTCAAACTCTAAGTGCGATGTATCCAAATCAGGCTGCGAAATATTTTGTGCAGGTGAAGCAGGGGGTGGTGGAGTTCTTTTTAGTGGCATAATAAAGTATATCTATGTTATTGACAAGTTATAAGAACCACCAAAAATATAAGTTTTTAGAAAAACAAAGTTTTCAAAATTCACAAAAAGATTAATTCTCGGGTGAGATTCGAACCAGCTTCTATTGTTATTCCAAGCGGGCGGCTACTGCACTGTGCCACGCTGCTAGTTACAGATGTTTTAAAATTAGTCCTCTTTATGTCTGTGGGTGACTTATGACTGTGGTTACTTATACTTGTTTACTCACTGCGTTGTTCTGCTCGCCTGGTACTTTTCTTCGATACCGCTACCGCTGTCGCGCGTGCAGTGGCGTGGCGTTACACTCACTTCACAACGTCGTTGTTCGAGTATCTCACTGTTCTATGCTTGCCTGGTACACTATGGCATTTATTTTTCTGATTTGTTTGAATTTAATTAATTATTTACATTTATTTTTGAAAAATAAAAATGTGCATGTGGACACGTCTAATCGCTTTCGCGGTCCGGAGGGAAGGGGAATATGCACACGTTTCCTCGCCACCTATGAGGTAGTGTACTTAGCGGTATTTTTTTTTTTGGCGTATACCCCGACACTCTTATTTAAATGACATAATCCGTCAAGCTTTTGGTACTGGACCGTACTGGAACCCCAGATGGTATGTCATTACTGCCATGGAAGATGGGTAGGCCTTTGGTGTGGGACGCCACTTGTGTCGACACCTTTGCGCCATCACACTTTCCAGGCACCTTGAATATTTTTTTTTGCTTACAGGGGAAAGATGGGCAACTTTCAAATTTTGTTTTCAATGATATTTTAAACAATCTTACCGATTTTCAGCTTAGTGGGAATTTATGTAACCTTATTCTTATTTTTTGGTCTAATTTAACCGGGCTATAATCTTATTGTCTGTACAAAGAGTTATGTGCGCGTCTAACTAAGCCAACTCGTTTTCGTAATGCTGGCTTATATTTCGGCCAGCGACTTAGTATCGCAATACAACGCGGTAATGCTGCCAGCATTATGGGTACGAGGCCTTCTGAAACAGACTTATTAAGTTTAGATTATGTTATTAGACTAGTTTAATTTAAGATTTATATTATCTCTGTAAATAAAGATCTATTATTGTACACGTATCTTATCCAAAAGTGTTTAAAAGGTTTATAACCACACATTTCAACTGTCTTGATCCTTGTAATATTTAAAGCAAATTATAGCTTTGCTATGCCTTTTTGTATCTCTTGATATCTCTGTCCCTTACAGACATTTACAGATTACTAAATCGTGGATCAGAGTAAGTATTTGAAATTTCGAGAAATCGGAGATTTAGTTATTAAATTATCTTAGGCTAAATAGGCTAGTTGCTAATGAAGACCGTCATTAACGAGGTAATCCTGAAATAATAATTAAATTGAATGAGGATCAAATACTTATAAAGGTCACTGAGCTAACAAAGTTCCTAGCAGAAAATAATGAGCCCAAATTATTATTAAATAGGCCATTTCTCTTACAAATGAAGGCTTTTCATCAGTGTTTCTAACAGAATATTACGTACAAATAGTAAAATTGCGCGTCAAAGGTTTTTCGAAACACATACGATTTTAGCGTTCTATAATTAAATGGCACCAGTGTTATTAATATTATTAAGTTTTTAATAAATTATAAGTGTCTGACCAGTGACTTAAATTTTAGAAATCTCCATTCAAAATCCCAAAAAATCAAAAAGGTTGGCACGGCCAAAAAATAAGGAAAACTGCAAAAAGTATAGAGAGAATGAAAGGGTTGTTGGGTTGCCCGCGAGCCATCAACTTTTTACTTCTACGATTTCCCTGAGGGTGGGGTTTAGTGACTTCGTAATTTTAGAGTGGCTTTTTTTATAGCAAGGGAGTGAAAAGCAAAGTAGAGATTTACATGAGGATAAAATAAAGTAGATGTACGAGTAGTCATTTAAGAATCTGGTCGGATGAAAATAAATCTTATGTATGGTGTTTTTTTTTGTGATTTTCGTATATGTTAATAAACTGACATTAAATTTTGACAGTGGTGACGCTTTTCTGAACGGAGTGATAGCACCTTTAATCTGCCGCCAATAGCAGTACATTTCTATGTTTACCGGCACCTGAGGCATAATATCGTAGTTTATAGATATAGAGGTTCAAAACTACCAACATAATTATTGAACTTGACTGTACGTAATAAAAAACCTTGAACACTTAAGCCACTAGCCTATTATTCTGTCTACTCTGTGGCAGTTATATTACTACGTAGGTAGTGTACATTGTAAGGTAAATATGGAGCCCTCGGGTGAGGTTACAAATGTTAATAAAGTGACATGGGGAGAGCGCACTCAAGATCAAATTAGTACTTATCATCGGATCTGCCATTCACAGCTTAAACAAATTGATTTTCCGAGTGAGCTCTCTCAATGTTGTGACGGAATGTGTACGAATAAAAAACATAGAGATATTTTGGATGAAATGTACTCGGATATGGTTGCCGTTATGTCAGAAGCCGCGACAGACTCATGTGAACGTAAAAGTGCACGGAGGAGAGGAGGGTACGTTACCGGGTGGAGCAAACATGTGGCCCCCTTTCACAGGGATGCCAGACTAAAGTTTTTTGCGTGGGTCGCAGCTGGCAAACCAAATGGTGGTCAAAAATACACTGAAATGTGTGAGAGTAGGAAGCTGTTTAAACATAAATTGAAGCTGTGTAGAGACAATCAAGAGCAGTTAAAAATGGACGCTCTTGCCTCACATCACACCGCCAAAGACTTCAAAGGTTTTTGGAAAGGTACCAATAAATTAAATATAAAGCCTGGCATCCCTGTGACGGTGGACTCGGTTAGTGACCATACAATGATTGCTAACATATTCAAAGATCATTTTAGGGTTACTCCAGGGGTTAGTTCTGCTACGGGTGAACTACTTGACGCTGGGAATGTCGTGACAGGTAGAACTGTAAACTTTACTGCCAAGCGCGTTAAAAAGGTAATAGAAACCATGCATAGAGGCAAATCACCGGGTCACGACAGTCTCAGCATCGAGCATCTCAAATATGCTGGGGTGCATCTGCCGCGCGTGCTCTCTATGTTTTATAATCTATGTTTGTGCCACGGGTATCTCCCGCAAGAGCTTACTATGACAGTAGTGGTACCTGTTATTAAAAGTAAAACTGGTGATGCTTCAGACAAAAATAACTACCGACCAATTTCTCTGGCGACCATACTAGCAAAGGTTCTTGACAGATTGCTTAATGACGCAATGTTGCCATATATTAAGTTGCATGACTCGCAGTTCGGATTTAGGGCGGGTCTTTCGACTGAGAGTGCAATCTTGTGTCTTAAGCGAGCTGTCGGGTACTATACAGACAGGGGGACGCCAGTATATGCCTGCTTTCTTGACCTCTCCAAAGCTTTCGATACGGTTCTGTATGGAAGGCTTTGGAGCAAGATGCAGGAGTCAGGCGTACCTTCTGAGATAGTGTTTTTGCTAAAAAAGTGGTATGAGAGTCAGCAGAACCGGGTTAAATGGGCTGGGGCATTGTCTGATGCATATGGCATGGAGTGTGGCGTGCGGCAGGGTGGGATAACCTCTCCTCTGCTATTTAATTTATATGTTAATGATCTCATTGGTGAACTCAGCAGCACTCATGCAGGATGCATCATTGATGGCGTCGCTGTCAATAACATCAGCTATGCTGATGACATGGTGCTGCTGGGACCGTCAGTGGGATCTGTTCGTAAGCTTCTTACAATATGTGAGGCATATGCGGTGGAACATGGGCTAAGGTACAATACCAAAAAAAGTGAAGTTCTTGTCTTCAAGAGTGGAAACACAAAACCAGTTCATGTTCCGCCAATCATGCTCTATGGTGCTGCGCTGAAGGTGGTCACTAAATTTAAGTACCTCGGACATGTCGTGACGGAGGACCTTACCGATGATGAGGATATAGAGAGGGAGCGCAGGGCGCTGGCTGTCCGAGGAAATATGATTGCTCGCCGGTTTGCACGCTGCTCGAGTGAAGTTAAAATCACGTTATTTAAGGCATATTGCCAGTCTTTTTACTCGAGCAGTTTGTGGGTGAATCATACGCGTCGGACGGCTAGCGCCCTGCGAGTCCAGTATAACGACATCTTCAGGGTGTTGTTGCGGCTGCCTCGCTGGTGCAGCGCATCTACGATGTTCGCTGAGGCGCACACTAGTGACTTTCATGCGGTTATCCGTCAGAAAGTTGCTTCTCTACGACAGCGAGTGCGAGACAGCAGTAACGGCATCCTGAAGATGATTAATGACAGAATGGACTGTCCCATCCAAAATAAATGGATGAGAACGCTGATGGGAGTAAAGTTATAATGTACCTACTATTCTTTGTAATTATTATATCTTTGACCTATTTTATTTAAAATGATGAGGATTTTATGACTTTGTAATCAAATGTGTCTATTTATATTTTTATTTTTATTTTCATTTTTTATTATTGTAATTAATGTGTAATAATGTAATGTAATCTATGGTGTTTTTAACTGAAATAAATGAATATTTAATTTAATTTAATTTAATTATCCGAACCCTAATCATCTTTTATACGCATTCAAAAACCTCCTATGTGTTCCTATCGCCCTGGTACCACTAGCCACTTAGTAATTAAAACTTCCTAAGTTGGACTATGCTATATGTTTTATTTTTAGGGTTCAGTACCCAAAGAGTAAAAACGGAACCCTATTACTAAGATTTCACTGTTTGTCTGTCACCAGGCTTTATCTCATGAACCCTGATACCTACGCAGTTAAAATTAGAACAGATTCTATATAACTGTTGCTGGTTTACCAACAAATAATAAAAACCAAATATTAAAGTAAAAATAAACCTGTTTTTGCTCTATTATTCTTTTTGCTCTATATCCTTGGGCCATTATTAATGACTCGCGACAGCTCGATAGTTGAGATTTTTACAAATGATGTATAACTGTTGCAACAACAAATACCTACTAAAATCTGAATAAAATAAACATTTAGGGAAAGGGAATCCCATACGTCAACGTCATTTTTTTTGCTCGTTTTACCTCGATATTGATTATGGTAACAGGTAGACGCTTGAAATATTTACACAATATTAAGTTATATATTATTAAATAGGGAGGGGTCCAATAAAATAGACGCGATTTTTTGCCTTTTTTTATTGATAATGGTACGGAACCCTTCGTTCGCGAGTCCGATTTGCACTTGGCCCGTATTTTTAATACTAGTTTCCTTCCGCGGCTGTGCTCGCAAGCCTATGTCAATCGGAAAATTTCCAATTTCTTATCAGTGGAAAAATATTCAAGATTCGCTGTATTTGCTTTCCTATCATTGAGTTTTAAGGCAAAGAAACTGACTGTATATTATTCTCTCTTATCTATAAATACTGAGTACACGAACCACTATCCTGGTCACTCTGCGGCAGTAAGCCAAACCCCAATCAACTTTTATACGCGTGTGACAATACAGATATACCTCCTTTTACGGGATATAATCCCACCCACACGCCCACCACTGTGACTCCTGTGACGCCAGGATCTACAGCGGTTACCAACTGAAAGGCACCGTGCATGACCCACGGGCAATCCCAGGGAGAGTTAAAATTGTCTGGGAACCCGCAACGAATTTAATCAGAAGTATATAGTTGGAGTTGGAAAGTAT
Source organism: Hypena proboscidalis (assembly GCA_905147285.1). Classification (NCBI taxonomy): domain Eukaryota; kingdom Metazoa; phylum Arthropoda; class Insecta; order Lepidoptera; family Erebidae; genus Hypena; species Hypena proboscidalis. The sequence goes on from LR990149.1 coordinate 14,933,214, forward strand.
GTGATAAATATACCTCCTATGTTTTCTGTTACCCTAGTATCGCTGGCCATTCTTGATTATGGAGTAGTGTTTTATAGTTACGTTACCCAACAGATATTACCCAGAAGGGTTCAGTAGAAGTGTATAACACCCACATTTCACTTGTTATGTTTAGGTCCCGTATTGTGAGGGTGCGCCTACCGTTAACCACCGAGTTCAATTCCAACTCACTACACTTACACTACAAATTACACTTTTGCCCGAGAATTGAACTCAAGACCACGCCGTGAGAGGTCGCATACGCTTATCACAAGACCAACGAGACAGTCAAAGACAAAGGAACTGACCGAAATGTAATATACTTCTCTTAAATACAAACACAGCACACGAGCCACTATCCTGGTCACTCGGTGGCTGTAAGCCGAACCCCAATCAACTTTTATTCGCGTGTGACAATAAAGATACCTCCTATGTTTTTCTTTTACCCTGGTACTGCTGGCCACTTTCGATAACAAAGTAATGTTATACTACAATTTAGTAATTAAATCTTTCTCACTTAAAATTATTGTATTAAGTACGCCTATCTCTACGCATAACTAAAATTACTAGTCTGATTTAGGTATACTTTGATTAGATCAACAAATCAAAATATTCCTAGATGGGAAAAACGCAAACTTTATCTACGGCATGTAGACCACCTAGAGCGATCTAAGGATAACTGACGACATGTAGGTATTATAGTAGTTATAGTATATATACACCGATTTCAAATACTAGAAATAAAATAAATATAAATATCTCACAACTTACACTCAACGCCATCTAGTCTCAAACTAAGCAGAACTTGTATTATGGGTACTAGAATAACTGATACTAATACATATGTACTTTTCTTTTGTAAATACATACTTAGTATACATAGAAAGACCCAGATTATGACCAACCTCTATGTTCATGCACACAAAGATTTGTTTTAAGCGGGAATCGAACCCGCAACCGCAGCGTCGCAGGCAGGTATACTAACCACTCCGCCATCCGGTCGTCAAAAAAAATACTTAACGAAATAAATGAATAAATGAAATGAAAAAATTAAATGAAACCTTCGCCATACTTTTCTTGATGATAAAGCCGTGATGAACGTATATCCTTGGTCTAGTGATTAGCGTAGGCGGTCTCAGGTTCTATTTTCGACGCGGGCAAAATGTTATTTGGGATTTTCCCGGAAGAAAAATCTATATATAGAAGATTTTTGTGTTGTATAGTCAAACTACCCTAAACTCCACGGGTGCGGACCAGTAGGGTTTAATATAAAGAATTCTACGCGACCAAATTTGTGGACATCAGGTAGTTATTTGATATAAATATCCAAAATTACTTCAGCACGAGTACATTTCACTGCCCCTAAATGTCGATCGCTTAAGTGTCGTTGGATTATCGCGAGTTCGTATCGAGTATTACCTTATCCCTTCCTGAGCCGGATTTACCCACGCACCATTCACGGAGATTTCATAAACATTATGTATGTATATACAAATTTTGTTCTATAAAAGGAGCCGAGGCTGTGATGGATATTTTTATGTATATAACAGTTATATTTAACTTTTAAAATATCCACTGCCTCGTAGGGCTCGTAATTCGCATAGTATGAATAAAACCAGTATTCTGATTGGATCCTATTCCATGAAATAACAAAAGACAATCACGCAATGCCCGATAGGACGCCCACTTACTTACTGTATGTATTAATATTATGTATAATTAATAATAATATTAACGATTTCATAAAAATATGTATAATGTCTTGTTAAAAAAAGTGAAGATAGTATATAAATGTAAATTTTATCAATCAGTCTGTCGGCCCTGCATGTTTGGTTTTGATATTCAGGAAAAAAAAGATTTTTTCAGAGGCGTATCCCTCATGGATTGTAAACATTTGAAGAGTGTGAGTTTATTATTTTCAACATTACACTAATTATAATGTTACGTTATAACCAGAGGGGCTAGCAAAGCGAGCACTAGAACGATTTTGCCACGGATTGTCATATTTGTGTATAGAAAAAACGCGTCAAAATATATCTCGCTCTCGTAATGCCAGCTTGACAGGAGGGTTCTGTTATTTGGTCACGACTGCAATCACTATACCTTTATGATAACAGGTGTAATACAAAGTCTAATCGTCCGTAACGTACTTAGCACTAACGTTTGTAATATGTCGAAGCTATTAGATGAGGAGTTAGCACATCACTTGCTAGATTAAATTCCTTCTTTGGTTAAATTTCGCTAAGAAATACCTGCATGTAAGAGCACCGTCACACTAGCATGTGTCCAGCGTATTCGTTCGTTCGAATGCATCGAACGAAGTAGTGTGATGTGTGCGTCAATGTTTAATAATCTGCAAGGAAATCGCCGTAGCAAAGTGACGTGTTGCATGCGTCGTCGCGCACATACGTTATTAAACCCCTACGTTGCGCAAACGCAGCTGGCGCTTCAGGGACTTAACCTATTAGTTTGCATGACTTGTCTAATAAATAAATAGATAAAACAAACAATTAATACTTATCATCAGTGTATTATCCCCTTAAGTGACGCAAATGCATATTCCTTTACGCGTAAGTGGCAGGGGCCCACATGGGTGGCCGTGTGCTATCAACATGGTACCAATAAATGATTGATATCTGTAATATTTTAAAGCAAATTATAGCTTTGCTATGCCTTTTTGTATTTTATATAATTTTAAAGTTGAAAAATTAAGAATCCAGCAGGATTCAAACCTGCACCCCCTGGGTAAACGTCCCAGGTGCTTTGCCAATTCAGTCATGGATTCGTATGATGCTAGACTCGAAATTTCTCTCTATTTAAGAGTACTTCTTAATGAGTTAAATTTAATTTAATTTTCATTAATTGCCATTGAGCAATTACGAGTACGATCTCTTCTCGCGGGTCTGGTGGAAGAAATTTCTTTAAGAAATAAGCAGTGCCTTTGTATTTTTTGCACTCTATTATATTGTGTTTGTCCTTCTAACCATTCTTGTGTGTGTAAAACTTCTATATATATATATAGTAAAAACTGACTGCAATAGATATGCAAGTTTGTATTTCATATTTAACAAGTGTAATATACCCACTATTTAGATATATAACTCACTTATCCATAACTGGTGTCGTAAGGCTTTACTATGACTAAGAAATTTTTACCCTGCATACCCAACTCATTTACCGACTGTACATAATTTGTTAAATACAAATATATAAATAAAACAAATCTTAAGGATTAATAAAAAAATAGCATGATATTCAATACAAAAAATTACACCAGTCGGGATAATTGAGCTATTTGACATTGAAAATTCAGTATTCAGTATTCAGTATTCAGTCTTTATTGCACTCCATAATGTTACAAAGATCTTAAATATAGGTAAGTACAGCATCAATTATGGACCCTGACGGGCACGGCAAAAAGTAGGAGAGAGGAAGAGCTTTTTGTATTAAATAATTAGGTAAAATTTATAATAGTATAATAAAATAATAATAAAAAAAAATGTATGGTCGTTGATGTGTTTATTTTTCTCCACTCAGGATTCAGATGGGTAGTCTCTATTTCAATATACTGGCAGCACCATGCAGTCAGTCGCGAATACAACAACCAACAAATATTGGAACCAAACAAACATGACAGATTAAATACAAACACACGCAAGTTAGACAAATGTTTGTTTTTATGAATGTGAAACATGCGATGCAAACACGACTCTATGTTACTAAAAATTCTTGATTTAGTTTATGTTCACCAGTTGTGACCACGAATGATGCAAGTCATTTCGAAACGTTGCGTTTTTTTTACCTCAATAATAATAACGCGATTTAATAAACATCTTAAGAGACTCGCGTTGGGTGGCTGGATCAAGGGTCTGATGCAGAAGGCGGTGCTACTCGACACGGCACGCATTGTGAGGAGGTTCCTCTCTAGAGCCCTAACCACCGGAAACTTGGTCCCTGCATCCGATGCCGGTGGGGTACTATTTTGTATAATTATTATTAAATATTTTTTTGTACTTTATATTTAAAAATGTAGAATTTTGTAGTATTATATTTTTAAATGTACTTTACTTTTATAATTTATATTGAAACATGTAAAAAATGTCATAAATGAGTTAATAACGAGATTTAGACATATTTTCTTATTAAATAAAAATATATAATATTAGACTTAAATAATAATGTCTTGAGTAAAAATGGCGTCGCTTTGTACTGTAAAGTTTTCTAATCAGACGGCGTTAAGTCGAAATAAGAAAAGTTTTTGCTCTCAAATATTATTATGGCAAGACTGTGTGTCTTTGGATTGGAATAAAATATATTAAATAACTTTTACTACATCACGCATGTATTACCCAAAGGGGAGTAGAATAAGTGTATAACTCCCACATTATACCTGTTATGTTTAGGTCCCGTAAGAGATGAGCCTATAGCCACCCATCGGATTGACGACCGGATGGCGGAGTGGGTAGTGTACCTGCCGGCGACGCGGAGGTCGTGGGTTCGATTCCCACTTAAGACAAATCTTTGTGTGCATGAACATGGGCATTTGTCTTAGTCTGGGTATTTCTATGTATATTAAGTATGTATTTACAAAAGAAAAGTATATATGTATTAGTATCAGTTATTCTAGTACCCATAATACAAGCTCTGCTTAGTTTGGGACTAGATGGCGTTGTGTGTAAGTTGTGAAATATTTATTTATTTATTATTATTATTATCGGACTCAACTCTGTGCTGCAACTGAGAATTTCCTGACGGAAAATCCCAAATAATAACTTTACTCGAACTGGGCATCTAACCCTAAATCTCGCTATGAAAGATTGCTTACGTAACCCACTACACCAGGGATGGTAAACCGTCAGAACTGGTCCTACAGATAGAACGAGTTGCCTCAGTTAGACGCGTTGACAACTCTTTGTACAGATTATAAGTGGTACTTCCCCAAGGCCCTAATGTTTTGACTGCAAAAGACGCAAACATGTGACAACTATAAATCGTGCTTTATTGGCGCCTCTTGAGGCACTCAGCAGAATCAGCCGCCGCGCCAGCCTCTAATCCGTAAACTTTATTTTTTATTATAATCAAACTTAAGCTGAGATGTATAGAGCGTACTTAGATTTAGCTTAGGCTTAGTTAAGACTTTACCTTTTTGACAAAAGTTAGAAGCAGTGTTTTGTTTAACGTAAGTCTAAATACGCTGGATCTCAGCCATAGCTGCTTTAAAGACGTAGCAAATGTGTTACGGCAGCTATCAACTTTTTAAAGGAAAGTTGCTGCAGCGTCAAAATTTTATATGAAAAGTTGATAGCTGCCGCAACTAAGGTTTTACATCTGCAAAACGCCTTATGCTACGGCCACAAACTTAACAAATTATTATTTAGTAGTTTCTCGACTAAATGCACTGCGCTCTTGGCGTCGAGCTTACCTAGCTCTCCGTGGGGTTATTCGCTTATTGAGATTTTGGTTTCTTAACAAATAGTTTCTGTTAATTAGTAATTCTTTCACTCAAAACATGCATTTTTGACATAACGAAACCACGGATTACTCTCCTGGTTACTTGCCTGATATTAATACTTACGCTTAAAAATTCATTTCAAAATAGCAAAAAATCAGAGTGCGTGTTATTACTAATGGCTTACGACAATAGGCAAAACTAAATGGAAATTACCAATTTGTAAATTATTAACTGATATTAAATTATTTCTTATTTAATAGGACGAGGAATATACAAATTTATCCACTTTTATTGTTGTGTTATAGTTTTAATAGAAGTAAAAATGATTTAGTTTTATAGTTTTTTACTGAGTTGTGGCGCGCACTGTATTAGTTAATGATGTTTTATCTGTGGTTGAAATAACTTGAGTCGTAATAAGAGGTTTAATAGTTTTATGATTATTAGCTAATCCATACGTATAATAAAATTTGAAATCATAAATGCCTGTTCATTAAAGACATTTAAGAAAAATTAATAAGAGGAGACTAGAACAGCAGTAGAAGCCGAAACATATTTTTTGGATTTTTGTCTGTCTGTATATTATGTTCATAATATGCTCCTTACAAGTAAATAAAATAAATTTTGTAGATGAATTTGGGATAGACTTTTTGGAAATTTAACTCCCAAAGGGGGTAAATTAGGGGTTGCAAGTGTATGAGGAATGTTCCTCAATTTTGAAAGATATAATAACTCAGAAATATCGAACTTAACGGGGACGAAGCCACGGGCAGAAGCTATTTAACAATAAAATAATACTTTTTAAACTACATTTGAAATTGATGTAAAGAGTGAAATATAACTTCTACATTTTTAAAAATATATTTGCAATGAAATGACGCCATTAAATTGTTGACTTAAAAAAAAAGAAAAATATTTTTAGTATTACCACAGAGGTAAAATTTGCGGCCGCTTACTGTGAAATTTCGCCATGTTCGAGTATAAACACAAAATCATAAATTAAGTTTTTGGGCTTCCAATATTTAACTTGAACATCCTCCATATTTTTAATTTTATAACTACTTTGCCCGGCACCTTGTTTGCGTGGAATTCATTATATTAGTAATAGCTACGCCCACGTTTTGACACGCATTAAACCTTATAGCTCCACTCCCATGACGTTTAGCGTAATCTCAAATATCAGTTTAATATTCAGTAGTTCGCGAAAATAAAATAATAAAATTAACGAACTGACTTTCGCGCGCGGATTTTTCTGCGTGGTAGCTAAATAAATTTAAACTGGATTTTATAAATAAGTATCGTGCAAATAACTATAACATAATTATACTAAAAATATTGTTGTTTTGACATTAAAATAAAAAGAGATAATTCAATTTTATTTATTTGTATTGATAAAACCTTCTTGTTGACACCTACTAAAATGCATTTTTACTCTGTGGCAACTAATGTCTTTGACTGAAGAAAATTGGAACGTTTCATTACAACAAAAAGCATATAAATAGCTTTAAACTGAATTAAGAAAGTTACAAATTCATACAATAAAATTCAAATTATTTAACTGATTATATCAAAAGAAAATTGTACACATTATAACAACAAACACAATATAAGTGATTATGGTAAGCGATATTTTCGGAGAGATTTTCTCTTTAGTGTAAAACGAGTGCATAAAATTGAATAAAATAAGAATGGAACGCGATGTGATGGAAAGAAAAAGTTATCCTCAATACAAAACAAATATCAAAGATCAAGATAATTTGGACGCTTACAATAATTTTAATTATATTTCACACTTGACACTGGCAGAAATGGTCACCGCAAGGAGACCCAGTTGCCATTAAATAAAAGAAGAAGAAGAAGATAATCTTATAAGACAACTATAAAAACGATAATTATATAAATGTGATTTTAACTCTTTGCTATTGCTATGTACTAGAAACAGTAAGTATGCGTTATAATTTCTACTTAGTCCTCCGTGACACGATGAAATCACATATAAATATCTCTCACTTGTGTTGTAATGTTTTTTGTCTTTCAGGTGCAATAATAGTATTATGATAAAGATGATAGCGGCGGGTGATTTCTCAGCTAAACATTTTTTAAGACTTAAGTTTCATCAGTGCAAGCCTAGCGAACATTAGAAGAAATGTGCCTGAAATTCTGTGAAATAATAAAATTTTTCAAACTTCTGATTTTTCTTTAATATATTCTTATTTCTCTGATATAATTATCATAGACATAGACACTACGTTACGTACATAAGAAATTATAAATGTAAACTCCAAATAAATTAATAATCGTGAATACAGAATGTAAGTAGTTACATTATCTGGTGCATAACCTGTATTGTCCCATTGTTGGGCAAAGGTCTCCACCATCCATGAAATGGAATGAATCTGGTTTTTAATTTTTTATTAAAGTATGTAACTAGATTTGAACTACGTCGATAAAAAGCACTTACCCGTGTGCCAGAATTCATTAAAATTTGTTTAGTTTGGCGAGAAAGAGGAAGCCTACAACTTAGCTACATAATATTATTGTTTCAATATTTTGAAGATACATTATTTTCATTTAGTGCTTTTTATATCCCAGACTGGCATAATTCGTGCTACTATAGGCTGTCAAGAAAGAGTAGATTTGGAACTAATTTTTTTGTCTGTTAGCAACATTGTCAAAATAATGACAGATGTCAATATTGTCAATAAATAATGTAAACAGAGTTTACGCGTTGGTAAATTTTATTTATAAGAGTATAAAACGGCAATTAAAACAGGAAAAAAGTAATAAACAATGAATAAAACTATCCGAAGGTCTGGCAGAGAAATAATTTACAATGTATAATATAAAAGATGTTTAATGGAATATGAGGCAAAAAAAAATCTTTCGGATATCGGCAATGTTTATCAAAGAACCGCTGATATGACCGGTATGTGAGAGTTTAACATGTTGTTTTTAGTAAAATCAAGTATAGGTAATGGATAAAACCAAAGCTGTTTTGAATTTGTTGCTAAAATAAGCGGATTATTCAATAATTAAAACTAGCACATTGGTTTAGTTGACGTTTGTTGTACTCAGTGTTGCGGTATAGCGCGACTAGGTTAATGTTGATACTTGAGCTATACTACTATGTGAATAACATAAAATATAATATCACGCATGGGCGTAGCCAGGGGAGGTGTTTCAAATTCAAATTCAAATTCAAAACATTTATTTTCATAGGCCCCAGGAGGCGCTTGAACAGGCGTTTAGGGGTTCAACCCTTCCCTCACTCCGAAATGGCTCGGACTGCTTTATCTTTTCTGCTATATCTATGATTTTTACTTAATTCAGGTAAATCAGTAAGTACTATTCGAAGAATTGCACGAGGAGGAGCACAAAATAGAGGCGTATTTCTTACACCAGGAAAAAACCGAAAAGGTCGTCCGAAGAAAGTGTTAGATAACTTTGATTTGTGTGCTATTAGACAAAAAGTTCAATTTTTTTAACGCTAACCACTAGACCAACGAGGCAGTTTAATAATATGTATAGAAAGAAAAGATTTATTCAAATACTTAAAATAAAATATTTTTCAAATATACCTATTTTTCTTTTATTTTCTGGTTATTGATAAAAACAGAGGACAGTAAAACCACAAATCAGCTTGGCAAAATAGTCTGGAAACGGAACCTAATTTATGACTGCTGGCTGTACAAATTAATTACATTATTTTTACTATTACTTAGTGCCGATTTCATCGTGTTAAACCGACGTTTAACGCTTAGCTACAGCTTTCGATATAATGGGTAATAATAGATTTTTTTTAGCTTAGTATCAAGTCCTGGGAAGTGAACTATATGGGTTGCCATACGAACAGTAGAACAGCACTCTAGCGCCCCTATTAATTTCAACTCTTTCTTGACAGCCTATACTTACTTGTCATATTTATAAGTTTTCGTATGAAAAATCTCGAGATCTATGACTGAAAATAATATGACCTAAATTCTATTGCATTACGTATTTAATTAGTATTTTATGTCATACATAGTATTAAACAGTTATTAATTTGTTGTATTACGTTAATCTGAAGTAAAAAAACCTTTTATTTATCATTATTTTATCTCGCCAAAGTACAAGAAATTACTAAGAAACTGCTCCATGACCAGTTTCCGATTTTGACATAAGAAATTGCGTTACTTGCCTGAAAAGCTGTCAAATCTGCTAGAGGATAGTAACTGGCAAGCTGTCAATTTTTTTGCCAAGCAGTTATCAACCGTATGTGTATGGAAATAAGGATGCAGTAAATCCGAGATGAACCGGTTTCAAACGAAATTTCCAGTCGATTTCGAAATCGACTGGAAATTAGTCACATTTACGGAATAGCCATACCGGAGTGTTTATAGCGGCCATAATTTTTCATAGATTTTCTCGAATCAGTCCAGGCGTCTTCAAGTAAGCAGCGAAGAAACATTTAAAAAAACCAGTTTAATTGCGAATCTCCTCCTTTTTGAAGTCAGTTAAAATACTATACATAACTTTTAACCTGTATGTATGTATGTATGTAACCGACTCCTTTGGACTCGATTTTGGCCCACTTTAAACGGACAGATTTCATTCAAATTTTGCACACCTGTCAAAGATCGATGACAATAAAATAATTCGATAAAAAAGCGTGGGTTGCTCGATAGACGAAAAATATGGCACAGAGCGCCTCACGCTTTTTCACAATAATACTAGTATTTTTTGTTCATTACCATTTTCAGTTATAAATCTGAAACACATTAGTGCATTCATACTTATTTAAGTATATGTTTTAGCTCATCTTCACCTCCCAAAGTCATGCCATCGTGCCACCAACACACGCTTTTCACAGACACGAACACCGACGCCAAACACCCACACACTCTCGTAGACAAACATCAACACAGGTACTAACCCTGACGTTACCACTATTTACTTATGTGTATTATGTGGAGACCTGGCGACCTGAAATACAGATTTTATCTAGTTTGGGCACCAGTCTCCTCACAATAATTTGTGAAATAGTATGTAAGATAACTCATGAACGAAAATAATTATTGTGGTGAGAAATAAATACTTATTTTCTACTATACGTCCTTATTACAGATTATGTCTTTCTTCAAGGCTTGTCTAATAATAATAAAGTCCTATAGCTGTGACGTTATGAGAATGACGTCATTAGAACGGGGGAATGTGGTACTTACTTGTAACTTGACGATAAGGTGGGTTGTAAGTTGTAACAAGTTAGGGGTAAGGTAGTAAAATGTCTGGTGATAAAGTATTTGTATAGATGATATTTTGACTAATGTGTCAGTAATTTGGGATTGATCGATCTTGCAGGTTAAGCAACCTTAATCACGGTTAGCCATGGATGGGTGACCATCTAAACATAACGAGTTTTCCTTCGTGTTTTGGACAGCACGTTAAACCGTCATTCCCGGTTGCCTTTTAAAGATCTTGGCAGTCGTTACAGGCAGTGCCGGATTAGCCATATAGCAAAAGTAGCAAATGCTACGGGCCCCGCGACTTGGAGGGCCCCGCGCTTCAACGCTTGTCTGACCGTAAAAAATATTAAATTTAAATAGGAGCGTAAATATCTTGGATGCGTAAAAGGCATAAAATATGAAAGCACATCATACAAATACTAGTGGTTTTGGAGTATTTCGGCAGCTAAAATACTTACAACAAAATATATTCTGAAAACATCCTCAGTAATGGTCAGTGCTTACAAAGAAGATTTGGAGAACAACCTAGGCAATGAATTTGTGCTGTTCGCAGAGCTGCTGAAAACAGATGTTGAAAAACTAAAGCAACCTAAGAGGCCCATGAACCCATTGTGTAATTTAGAATCTTCATAGTTATAAACTAATTTACTTTAGGTACCTAACTTAATTTAAATTTTATCTTATTAATTTTATTTTAGTTTTTAAATTCCTTTTGTTCTTTGTTTAACGTACTACCTTGCTTGTTGAAGCTATTTAATTGAAGTGCTATATACAGATATAATTGGGCGTCAGATTTGCATTTTTTTTTTCATGTTAAACATAATAATGTATGAAGTGTTTAATCTGTCATCTGTTTTTGTACATACCTTCTAATTTAAATAAAATAAATAAATGACAATTTTTGCTACAGGCCCCGCGCTAGCTTAATCCAGTACTGGTTACAAGTAAGAACAATACCAAAACCAATTATATATAAATGCACACAATACTGCGCTTTATGAGAAAAATGTATTGGGTATGGCTACTATTATTTACAATAAAGTACCAGACATTATAAAAAAAGAAACGTTATTTGAATTTAAGAAAAAACTGACAGCCATACTTATAGAAAAATGCTACTATTCAATTAATGATTTTTTAAATGATAATAATCTTAATATAATAATATCTTAATTATTTTTTCATTTAGTAGTAGTGTAATTTGTTCTAATTGTAATTAATGGTCTTATAATGATTATATGTGCATGAAACTGACATTTTAATAATGATATTTAATAATGATATTTAATAATGAAAATTTTATAATGTAATCACATAGAGTACATAAAAAAAGCAGGAGAGAATGTCACTTATAAAATGATGGAAGCACCAAAATGGCGGTGGTCTGTTTATGTGTGCGTGTGTTAGGGGTTACCAGCCATGAGAAATATTACCCACATTTTTACAATAATTTAAATAAATATTTTAGAGGTTTTGTTCTTTTATTTTTTTATTTGCTGCTTTTTACCATCAAACATGATATAGGTAGTTTTATACTACCGTGGCCAAAAAACCAAACAATATAAAAAAACTGTATGTTTGAATTTCGAAACAAAGTTGATTTTATATTTCTAGCAGTCGATGCGGGCCTGCAGGTGGAAGTTGTTTGTTTTTATTAAGGGAATATGTACAAAATTCGTTGCTCTGGGCACTCCTGACGCAAGGCAGCGAAGATGCTTTAGTGCAGCAACCCAGTTTTTGGAAAATATTTTAAAATTACGACTCCTACGGCGCTTCCTGATTCTTAGATGGTGAAGATGCTTTAGTGATATACAGGGTGTCCCAGTTTGGGACCTGGAGCCGAAATCGGATAGTAGGATAAGTATGGCAGTTAGCAAAAAATAAAAAACAATTCAAAATCAAAAATTCTTTCTTACATAAACTATCAGAAAGTGCTTGAAAACGTCAACAAAATGTACAAACCAAATAAAATATCTAAGTTAAAATAAACAAAAAATTGCGGAGCTTATATTCACTTACATGTGATTCTTCAATATTTAAAGAAATATTGGCAATTAAAATAATCGAGAAAATTTACACCCTGTGACGGACTTCCCGCTTCATTTCACCTAAATTCTTTTATCGTTTCGTTTTGACATGGCTGCCACGAAATCTCAAACTCGTATGACATTCTGCGGGCCCTTGATTTGAAGGTCAACATTCGTATTCGCTAATGTGAGAAATCGTACATTTGTTACATCAAATCGTACTTGTGTTTTACACAATAATCAACGAAATATTCATTTTTATTAACACTTTCTTTGACTATTTCAAAAATAAAAATCTTTATTGACATAAACTAGCATCCTTAACTTGTGAATCCCCTAACGCCTGCACAAGTAATAACTGGGTTGCAGGAGATAGCGTCTTCCCCGTACAGCAGACACTATTACATTTAATCTTATGAATAGGACAATTTAAATCAAATTTGACAAAAAACAATTCTTCGTAAAATAGTTTTTTTATAAATTAACTTCTTTTGTAATTATTACTAACATTTATTTTTAATTTTACTGTGCAAATGTTCAAGCAATAATTGCTTTAACATTAGCACAGTAAAATTAATTGTGTCGTTCCATTTTTTTTACAGTAAATAATAATGTTCAGTGGTGTGCTTTTCAATTACTTACAATCCCTTATGCTGATTTAATTTTACCAACTGTTATAATTTCTGCAGTTTCTAATTATTTCTACCCATAAATTTTTCCATGCGTCGTTTGCAGCAGGAAATCTATAAAACATAGAATAATAATTTATACTAAATGTATTATACTACTAAAAAATATTTACCCAAATTCAGGGTAAATGAAAATATTTATTGACTGTCAACACTGATAGTTTTAGTATAATTTTTTACGAAAACAATATAATTTCGGCAATAAGCTGAATATATTACTTGCTTACCTATGAAAAGTGATCCCCTGGTTTTTTTTTGTCGAGGCGCTATGGTTTCGGCAGCTTTACACAACACAAGACGGCATTTTTAATTATTTTTCTTGAAGATCCGAGCATCAGCACAGTCCAAAGCGTAATGGCGGGCGATTGACTTACTATTGTGTCAATGTGTGTGTTCTGTGTGTACGTGTGACTTACTATGGGTGCTTCAGTAAGTGTTTCAAGAGACTATGTCCTGCTTTTTTTTATGTAGTCTATGTGTAATCAAATCAATTTAATCTTTCTTATATTTTGACATCTGTTATATGCTATTATTATGTTTTTGCATGCTTATTTAAAGCAGAATGTACTTGGCTTCCAGATAATGTTAACACCTAATTTTATGTACCTACATTCTATGCAAAATAAAGATATATTCTATTCTATTCTATTCTAGAAAGTTTAACAAAGAGTATCGCATCGCCTCGTACTGGGTTGTGGCGGTCTGACAGCAGTTCTGGCACGTTAAATACTGATATTTAGCTTCATCGGTATTTATTTAGACGCCGTAAATGCAAATAAGAGATATTTTTTTTTTTTAAGATAATTCTTTATTGCCATAACATGTGTATACATACTGACGCATGCAAGATATTAGGTAATGTCCAGACATGTTAGCCACATTTGGCGTACAAATTGTTTTCATAATACCAGTTAGTTACATTACTACATAATATCAATTATCAAAAATTATTTACATACACAGTGCTAATATGCTCGGCAGATTGCTTGTCTGTAATGCAAGACCAAATTTCATTACTTAACCGGAGCAAGGTAGTGCAGGCACAACTGATTAAAATTAGGTGAAAGGTGAGACGTAGTGCGCCGTAGACGAGAGGTAGTGCTTCTTTCAAAAAAGTTCATTACCTACCATTCAAAGTCAAGGATTTCATTATATTTGATCTTCTTCGTCGTGTCGATGGCTGAGTCAAATTTTATTTTGACTTGTCATCGTGGTGAAAGGATTAGCCAATTCGCTTTGGAGAACTCGCGAATTGCCCAGGGTGCGCCGGACGTAGGGAATCGTTGTGTACGTCACTCGGAGAGGCTCCTTTTATGCACCCCATTATATTTGATATTTATATATGAAATGTGTTTACAGTGTGTTTGCGGTTTTGTGAAAGAGATGGATGAATTATTTATGTTTTTATGTTTCTTTAAATTATTTTGTATATGTATACTTAATTTAATTATGTTAATCTGTCTTTAATTTATTGTGATTGGTGTAACAACCGTTGTAATTTAAGTAAAATAAATAAATAAAATAATATTTTTGATAAAAAAATATTATTTATTTTGTAAGCAAATTAAGTAGTAATAAAATAGGTCTACTTCAATATTCGTGATTTTGTAGCGTGACTTTGATAGCTCAGATGGTAGAGCGATTGACGGAGCCCAAAAGTAGCGGAGTTAAAGCCCGCTTTGAATCTTATATTTAATGATTAATGAAATTCTTGTTAAAATTAAACCGGTGGATCCAGAGATAACATTCTCTCCAAGCTAACAATATCTCATTTTCATATAATTAGTGCTGATTGTTCTGAATACACAAATGGAATGGTAGTAGAAAGTTCTACCATTCTGAGAACGTTTGCACAGTAATACTAATATTGACTTTTATTACATGAGAACATTGTTCTACTTGTGCAATATTTATTTTGTTTCTACACTTTCTGCTACTTAGCCCTATTTTACAGGTCTTAGATAAACCTTATTGGCAGAGATTTCCCTGACGGAACTATCCCAAATAACACCTTTGCCCGACCCGAGAATCGATCCCAAGACCTCGCGGTGAGAGGTGCATACGCTAACCACTAGTCTATCGAGGCAGTAATATTTAAATATACTAATATACGCGTAATGTAATGTTATATTATGAAATAAGACCCTGTACAATGTATTTGATTCAACTAAAGTTGTTCTGTTTGGAGCAAAAGGCTCATGCATATTACTTCCTAACTTTACAACGAAATAGTCTGTTGTAACATTATGAACATAAAAGTTATTCCTATTTCTTCTCCACGAAACAACCAATATAGTTGGTGATTTAAGAACAAAATAGTTGCTTGGTTTTTAGTTAGTCAGTTCAAGTTAGTCAGTGAGGAAGTAGCGCTATTACACATTAAATGAAAATGACAGCTGTGTTCTTTTATCAAATTTTCTCGTGTCACTTTTAAATTCCGTCAGGTTATACTTTATAGGTCGAATAAGATGTATACCTACAGAACCTCAGAAACTGGCCCTTAGTATTATCTTCTCTCTTCTTCGTCGTGTCGATGGCTGAGTCAAATTTTATTTGGACTTGCCATCGTGGTGAAAGGATTAGCCAATTCGCTTTGGAGAACTCGCGAATTGCTCAGTGTGCGCCGGACGTAGGGAGTCGTTGTTTCCGTCACTCGGGGAGGTTCCTTTCATGCACCCCATTAGTATTATAATTGGTAGTTTGTAAATTTGTACTACAATTTCACATTCAAATTGAAAATATATATTGACATTTTAAACCTTACACACACTAAAACTCTTTTGATTTGAAAGGCAAAAAGATATGAAACGACTACATTTAAAGGCACTCCCAGACCACGAACAACCACCTGTTGTAACATTTTTTTTAATAAATTTCATATTCTAAATTGTATCTTTAAGTTGCTGAACTTACGACCATACATACGAATGTTTTGAGTCTAGGAAACCGTAAAGAGAAAAATTCTTGGAGTTATTTGATTTCTTTTCTTTGATAGCCACTTATCTTTAATCTGACCAGCGAATAGTTGTGTTCTTTGTAGTCCACAGATGTAGCGTGGCATCTCCAATATACTTTTGTGTACTTTTTCAGCGGCTATAGTTGCGACATACCATCATAATATATAAAGTACCAATAGCATATGTTTTAACCGTACACATCTGTATTAAAAACCACTTCGTTAATCTAGAGATTAGCGTAAGCGACCTCTCATCGCAAAGTCATGGATGGTCTCCACTCACGGGATGGTCAAAATTTATTTTGTGATTTTTTCGTAAGAAAATTTTCGATTACAGCAATTTGTTGTGCCTGGCGAATGGCGATTGGCTCTTCCACTTACATGGGACAGGTGAAAAGTAGGTGTAATACAACTCTACTACACCCTTTTGGGTAATATAGGCGTGATGTTATCAGTAAAAATAAACCTTGCGCACCTTAATTGTGAACACAAATCACACAAAATTAAATAAATTTGTCAATTTACTGTTTGCTTTTGGTGACCGTCGCCCTTCGTTAGCAACAATTAACTTGGGACGACTCGTAATTAAAATATATGAACGTGTAAAATAAACAGAATATTCTGAATGCAGCATAGATATATAACACCTAGATCAATAGTCTTCATACGAGCGCATCGTCTAAGTGAAGCCAAAAACAATATGTGTTGCCATTAACTCTGCGATCACAAAAAAAATATCTGATTTGTACATCTAAGTCGTATTGAACTGCACCGGTATAATTCAAATGGCTTTACTTTTCATTCTTGCACGCAGTTTCTAGGTTTAATAACTCTATGGCACGAACTGAATGTCAATTATTCACATATTGTTTTAATTTGAATAATTTACTGAATTTTAACTTTGTGTTGTGACTTTAAGCCGACCAAATAACAGAGGTGTTTGATCATATTTAAAAAAAAAAAAAGATTTTGAAGTTGAGGTTGTATACTACCTTTATTATACATGAATCTTGGTACTTTATTACTCTATTAGCCAGTGCTATTGAGGCAAGTTGGTGAAGTTGTAGTGGTTGAAGCGGTCGCCTCGTCGCTTTCAACTACGCTGGTGTTGTGGGTTCGATCCCCACATGGGACAAATCTTTGTGTAATTCGCAAAGATTTGTTCTGACTCTGGGTGTGCTTTGTGTTTATTCCTAGTGCGGGCGTCGTTCTAAAAAGTAAATCAATTAGTCAAATACGAAGAGTTTATGAAGATATATATGGTATTGAAGCCGGCCACTCACTACACTGGAGTAACCACTAGAATATTTAGGAAGATCCACTTGATAAAATAAAAAATAAGTAATAATGCATGTTATATTTTTTTGTGTTTTATATAATATTAAAGTTTATAATTAAGAATCCAGCAGAAGCACAAAAAAGAGTTGATAAATTTCGAGTCTAACAGCATACGAAACCATGGCTGAATTGACAAAGCACTTGGGGCGTATACCCAGGGGGTGCAATTTTTCAATGTTAATAATTATATATAAAATACGTATTAATGGTTGGAGTTCTGCGAAGCTACAATCTACTGGCGAATTAAGTATTTCATACATTTCTAAAACTGTTAAAAATACAAAGTAAAACTGCTACGAGGAGCAAATTCTCGAGTAAACTTTAAAATTCCTCAAACACGGAGCCATAGCATTAGTTCCAGTAAATATTGAGTTAAACTGCAAACGACCTTTAGCTGTTTTACTCGGTATTTGTAAGAGGAATAAAACTGCATAGGGTTGATAAAACGTGGATGTAGTAGCTGAATAAGTAAGCATTCTACCTTATAACTTGTACTGTAGCATAGATGAAGAAATTAAAAGACAGTACTGCAGTAGTGTTTTTTTGTTTTCTTTATACTACGCCCACAGCGAACGAACGTGTAGTCCACCTGATGGTAAGTGGAGTACAGCCCATGGACATCAACAATCCACAAAAGCAGATAATAGATGCGTCGCTGCAGCTGAGGACTAAGGTGTTATGCCTCATGTGCCAGTAATTTCAGGGCCTGATCTCACCACCAAACCGGAACACAGAAATGGAAGCACTACTATTTGGCGGCAGGTTAAAGGTGAGACGGTGGTGCTGCCGCCCTCGAGCTCATTCACAAGAGCTCTACCATCAGTAAAAGTGTGTGTACAAAAGTGTGTATATATTTATTTAACACCAGCTTTTGCCCGCGACTCCGTCCGCGTGGAATTCTTTATAGTTAATAGTAGCTGCTCCCGCGTTAAACGTTACTGCCCCGCTTCCATGGAGTTTAGCGTTATATTAAATATATAAAAAATATTGTGATTTATCTAAATTAATTCGATACAGTATTTACGGTTTTTTGTTCCACACTAATTGTTGGCTTTTATTATCTGTAAATTGTCAATGTATTTTTAGTCTGTGCTATTTCCGTGTTCTTAAAGGAAATAAATTCACTCTGATTTATACAAGTTCAAGCGTCGTTTCATTTTAAAAATCGTTATGGTTAGTTAGCCTCACAAAAATAATTATAAAATCCATTAAGTAATAGGGTCCGAGGTTAGCGCTAACAGCTTTGTTGGTTAGTTTTGTTGAGTTTTGTTATGTATAGGTAATCACCTAAAAATAACAAACAGAAGAATAAGAATTGCCCGAATTTGGTACAGAATAAATCTAGTATTTACTACAAGACAATGTGTATGGACACACGGCATCAGCCTAAAAATAATAAAAATGGCTGTTTAAAATAAGTTATTTTTTTTTCACATCACACACAACGCCATCTAGTCCCAAACTAAGCAGAGCTTGTACTATGGGTACTAGAATAACTGATACTAATACATATATACTTTTATTTTGTAAATACATACTTATTATACATAGAAACACCCAGACTAAGACAAACCCCCATGTTCATGCACACAAAGATTTATCTTAAGTGGGAATCGAACCCACGACCTCGGCGTCGCAGGCAGATACACTACCCACTCCGCCATTCAGTCGTCTGACACTGTCGTTTTAATAACGCATTACGCCTATATTACTCAGAATGTGGCATTTCTCATTTTATGTTTGTCCCATTTGATAACAGTGGGTCTATTGCCATCCACTAAGCACAGCACAATACCAACTCTGTGCTTGCTATAGGAAATTTTACTAAACGAAAAATATCAAAAAATCCTTTTGCTACACCCGGACATTGAACCTATATCCTTGCAGTGAGAGGTCGCATACGCAAGAAAACATTAACTTAAAAGAATAATACACTAGATAAACAAAATCAAAACAAATTTTAATCCAATTCAGTACCGATATTATACGTAAAGAATTTTTCAGACGTGCAATTAGTTATCTATCAGAAGCATCGCGAAAGTCTTGATTAAAAAGTCTGCGGCTACACGCCAAAGGGAGCAATTACAGTGTAGAAATATTTACTAGAAAAGATGTAAACACTGATACTATATAGTAAGAAGCGATAGCCAAATGGGAAACCGTAGGACTGCTGTCTCGGGTCCGAACCCACTTCCCCACCTCTGTCAATAAATCGTTAAAATTCGTCTTTTCGAAGATATGTGTGTATTTGTCATATAAATAATCGCTCGCTGAAGGAAAATGACGTGAGGAAACCTGCATGCCTAAGAGTACATAAAA
The DNA here is from genome assembly GCA_905147285.1 of Hypena proboscidalis. Lineage (NCBI taxonomy): Eukaryota > Metazoa > Arthropoda > Insecta > Lepidoptera > Erebidae > Hypena > Hypena proboscidalis. The sequence goes on from LR990149.1 coordinate 14,953,232, forward strand.
GTGCTTGAGGGTGTGTAAAGTCTACCAATCCGCACTTGGCCAGCGTGGTGGACTATGACCTGACCCTTCTCGTCATGCGAAGAGACCGGTGCTCAGTAGTGAGACATGTATTAGATACAGGGCTGCTATTATTATATAGTACAGATTTGGTCACGCAAAAAAAGCGTAGAGATAGAACGTAGGGCCCAATTTCCAGCAAGTGGAGAGGAGATGAGTGGAGACGTACGGCGAAGCTGGCATGTCATTTTTACCAAAATGGAGAGGAAAAGAGATGCGTGGCGGTACAGAGAGGTACGTAACCCGTCGTTAAGCATCTCCTCCCCTCTCCACTTGATCCATTTCCACTATAGCTAAACAGTATTCAAATCTTGTATTAAATCTTATAGAAACTTAATACTTGATTTAGCATGGAGCAAGATTATTGTTCTTCTCAGGAATATGAACGTTCACATCTATCCTGTCAAATAAAATGGTGAGTGACCTACAACACAGGTTTTCCTAGCGAAAGCATCCACTGAACAAAACCCAATTATAATGTGTATAGTATACACATTATAATTGGGTTTTTTCATTATTTGTCTTGCTATGTAAATGAGATTTAGTATGCATGCACCTAATTTGAAATGAATTGAATTTTAATTTGATTCTGAGAGAGCAGATTTCGTATATTTCCACAAATATACGTAAATGATTGGTTATTCAAGACACAGTTCTTCTCTGCTTTAGTAAAACCAGACAGAACGCGGCTTTTCTTACCACGGTAAGAAATTCCACGCGGACATAGACGCGGGAAATAGCTAGTCTATCTAATAAGCAGCAAATTTTCTACAACGTTCTAGAGCGCAAGAATGTCCTTATTAATAAGTTAATTAAATTGTTATTACTACAGCACGTCATAAAGGGGTAGTTAGTGGTATAATTATGAAACCATCTAAAAGGCTGCGCAAAGTTTGCAAAAGCTGCTTAGGTGAGCTCATGCTTGGTACCTATATTCTAGTTTAACTATCGTGGTACACGTCTGTTTTTTTCTTCATAAAATATGGGTTACGTCATTTACAAAATCCCTTTTGCGTGCCGAAGTCTTGAAAGGCACATTTGTGCAAGGGCTCTGCGTTGCTGATTCAGCCAGTCATTCAGTTAGTTGAGCGAGCAATTATATATTATTATTAAGTATTAGTTGCTCCCGCGCTTTGACAAACGTTAATCTATTCTGCTCCACTCTCGTGGAGTTTAGCGTGACCTTAAATATGTAAAGATCTTTATTGAGAGTTAGACTATCAAACACAAAAAGAATTATCAAAATTCTTCCTGTAACCTTTCTCTAGCGGTTTCGTCTGCGTGGTAGATGTACATTATAAAAAATTTAGTCTATGTTACGCGCCTTGTAGTCTGTTCCTGCATCCTTATTACCTGCATCTAAATTTTATTCAAATCGTCCCATTCGTTTAAATAATTAGCCGATTCAAACATGCAGACAGTCATATAATTTTTTTATCTGTATTTAGGACAATCGTGCATACAACTATACCAGCTTGAAAACACATTGTTATTTTAACATTAAAAACAGACGCTTCATTTTTATTTATTTTTATTGATGTATTGATACAGAAGATTATATAGGTTTGCCATAACATATCAAAATGTAGACCCAATTTTACTCAATATTGCTCAAAGATGGTAAGGAATACCATCTAATCGGTTTGCACATTGCACGTCATAACAAGGTTCCTATAATCTTCACTAACCATATCGGTAATCAATCAATCAATCAATCAATCATTTATTTGCTAAAATATTGTACATAAATTATTGTTGTTATTATTTGTATATTTGGCAGAATATGAGAACAAACTGCATTCAGTTTGTCCTCATATTCTGCCAAATAATGGCGTGCAAATATTTAGAAAGATTCAAATAATAAGTTACAATAGTACAAGTTAAACATTTACAAAATTAAATTACAGCAATTATTATATTAATACAGAATTAAATTAATATATCCTTATCATCTAAGTATTCCTTAATGTCATAGTAGGTACGTCTTATTTAATAAAATTTTATAAAGTGTCCTTTTGAATGATAATAATGATAAACTTCTGATATTATGTGGTAGATTATTGAAAGCTTTTACACATATGCAATATGAATTGCTTTTAAATAATTCTAAATTTATTTGTGGTAGTTTTAGTCTATCTTTGAGTCGAGTTCTGCTATTTGGTATGTCACTGAACTTTTGAAATAATTCTGAATTAATTAATTCTTTTTAGCAAATATACATAATTCCTCTATATATAAGCATGGAGGTGATAGAATATAAGGTAATATCAATAACTCAATACTACTTCGGTAACTTGAAATATAAATGATTTAAAATGTTCGCGATTTGTACACATAATTATGTATTGTAAATACGGGTTTTAATCGCGTAAATATTTTTAAATGCATAAATATTTTTTTTGCTCGACAGGGGGACAGGAAAAGGAGACGACGCTCAGCCTTCACCAGTCGGCTCGTGACCACGATCAGTGAGATTCGATCGAAACTGTCGAGCAAAAAAGGTTATTATGCCTTTAAATTTTTTTACGCGATTAAGACCCGTGTCTACCCGTGTATATAATTATTGAAAATAAAGTCGGTTAATTCTAAAAACGCAGTAGTTCATTCCCATTTAAAGCAACCGTACTTATTACGTTAGACCAGTTTTTCAAACCTTTTGCGAAACAAACTGCGGACACGATCTTACTTAACATTTTAAACCAGTTTTTCAACCCTTTTGCAAAACAAACTTGGTTAGAACCTGTTGATGCACTTTTGTGTGCTTTTTACTGCACTTAATTTACATTAAGGTAAAGGTTTTAACTATGTTCTATTCAAAAATACATTCTTTTTATATAACTCACGATGCAAATGGGCATGTTGAGTACACAGCCGTGAAGTCCACCTGGTGGTAAGTGCTAACTACAGCCCATGAACATCAATCTATGTGTACGGGGAAGGTACATCAAAATTATAAGTCATAAGATAAAGTTAAAAGAAATGTATTTTAAGTCAGATAGAAAAACACTTAAAACTAATGCTAAATGACCGACACGCGGCAAAAGGAACGGTTTGATGTTGCCCGAACCGATTTATTGCAACTACTGATTCTTGTGTCGATATATGTATTTTGTTCACTTCGCTGCGTGTTGATGTCAGCATAAAACTAAAACTATTGCGTTGTACGGGTTTGCTCGTACACTATGTATCGCCTAATCAGAGGACAGTGTTAAGCGGTATGCTTCATGTACCAGTCATTTCAGGCCCTGGTCTCACCAACAAACTGGAGCCAAGTATAGCAAGCATTACTACTTGACAGCGAGACGATGGACCTTTTTGCCTCAAGCTCGTTCACAAGAGGTCCACAAACATTTATGTATGGTCTAAACAAACTAAACTAATACCTTATTTTGTAACCGACTTCACAAAAAAGAGGAGATTCTCAATTCTATTCGTATATATGTTGTTTTTTTTTATCCGCAAAGATTTCAAATAATCTTTGCTTGAGATTACAAAGTGTAATAAATTGTTGCCTCACAGGAAAAGTTTTACTGGCAACTCTCACCTCGAAGAAAACCAGAGAGAAACTTTAAATTTCATTCCTTTTGCTACGACTTGTGATAACGTAAACAAATACTATGTTTAAATATTCAAACAGTATAAAGCACATCATTATATTTGAAATTAAATGAAAATATATTTATTACTTATGAATTTGAATCGTTTTTTGTACAAAGGTATTTCTCTAATTTAGTTTAAGAAATTAAATTATAATTAATTAATTGTAAAACGATCAATAAACTTATAAATATTTCATGAACATTAAAAAGATCATATTCCTTAGACTTCACAAAGCATCTAGAAATATAAAATAAAAATCGCTCGATGTATAGTATTATTTTGTAATATAAAATAGATACACGCGATACAGTAAAAAATACATACTGTAACTATTGTATTGTTAAAAATTAATATCTTATATTATAACGTATCAATCAAAATTTGTTTCATGTTTCTATAAAAAAGTTTGTTTCAATTGCTGAATAAAAATAATGACTGTATCTCGTTATTTTAAAATAACATAGAATTTTATGTAGTCGCTTAGGCGGCGTTACCCGAAGCGGAGTGGAGCGGCGCAGAGTCGTGCGGTGTGTTTGTATATTTTATTTTATTTTATATTCCGTAGTACCTTATATATAGTTCTGTTAGTTACCTTACTCCTCCGAAACGGCTTCACTGATTTTTACCAAATGTTCATTTTTCTATAATGTGGCATTAAAAATACATACAACCCTAAATTTTTACCCTTTTATCAGCGACCTCAAATCTATCTATTTTTAAGAGCCATTTTAGTAATCATTTTTCATCCCGCTCGATAACTGATCAATTATTGTCTTTTTTGTAAATGTTTTCACTCTATTTCGATTAAAATTTGCCTGAGCATAACAATAATGAATGATTAATGTACTTATTTTTTTTAATTTGTATTTTCTAATAAACAAATTAACATAGTAAATTCCAAAATCTGCTTATTTATTGCCTTTAAGGCGGAACAGAGTTCGCCGGGTCAGCTAGTAATATATACGAACATGTGGCTTGCTTCTGCTCCACTCCACTTTGCTTCATAAGAGACGCAGCCTGAAAGTCCGCGCAGCTGGAGCGGGGTGGAGCGAAGAGGAGGGAAGCAGACTTACACGGTTTCAAGATCTGTGGTTGGCAATGCGGTCCGCTTGGCTTTAGTGAGAACACAGCCTAACAGCAGAACAACAAGTTAAATTTAACTTTTACTGTTTTATTTACAATACGAATTTTGTTATCTATCAGGTTTCTGTTGATCAAATTGAAGATAAATAAAAAAATAAATGAATAGTATCTTTTGCAGTTACGAAACCGTTTAACAGTTTTATGATATGTGAAATGATTTTAGACGCAGAAAGAGTAGAGTGATGAAAGTTTGACTGCGATTTCTGTCTGTGTGTCTGTGGCTCTGCAGCTCTTGAACAGGACACCCGTTTTAAAGCAAATTTTCTTGTGATGGTTCTTAGATGCGTTGAATAAAAATCAGTTCAGCAGATTAAATAAATGGGGTGGTGGTTAAAATAATTAAAATAAAGTTCGCATTTGTTCTTTACAATATTTGAGCTGGATGTAACTGCACTATTTTGATTTCTATGCTACTTAAGATAGGTACAATTAATTAATTAAATAGCTTATAAATTGGATTTTTTTTATTTATATTTTTTTTTAACAATAGATAGAACGCCAGAAGCAATTACACTATCCAATGATCTCCAATGACCAAGCCAAATACACACATTCACTCACTCAAGCAGAACTCAGAACTCAGAACAAATCTTTGCTAAACACACAAAGATTTTTCTCATGTGGTGATAAAACCCACAACACCAGTGCAGTAGAGAGCGGCGTGGCGACCGCTTTAACACGTGCAGACAATCATGGTGTAAGCGGGGATAAAAAACTAAATAATAGTTTAAAAAAACTAAAATACACGCTTTTAGAGTACTTCTAACTAAAAAGTGAAAAATAATTCCTAATATAAGCTGAAAAAAGCGTGGGTTGCTCGATAGACGAAAAATATGGCACAGAGCGCCCCACGCTTTTTTCAGCTTATATTAGGAATTATTTTTCACTTTTTAGTTAGAAGTACTCTAAAAGCGTGTTTTTTAGTTTTTTTAAACTATTATTTATTTTCTACTTTTAAGTTTGGTTTATTTATCAGAGCGTTTTTTTTTTTTTTAAATTAATTTTTTTTTTTTTTTTAATTTTTTTTTCGAATTATGGCATTGTCATCAATCTTAGACAGGTGTGCAAAATTTTAATAAAATCTGTCCGTTTAAAACTCGTCAAAATCAAGTCCAAAGGATATCGAGTCCATACATACATACATACATACATACATACATACATACAGGTGAAGCTAATATAAGCGTGTTAAAAAATGTCAAGACTGATCCATCTACGTCCGACCGCAGGAAGCATTGCTTATCACGACAATCGATCGATCGGCTTTGACAAAATCCTCGAACTTCTTTCTTATGATCGCATCCTAATGGTGCATAATTGTACCAATGCTTCAAGGCCACGTAAAATGTACAAAAGTAATTTGTATTCAAAGCATTTTCGTACCAAATTGGTAACGAACGCTTTGCTGTTACTACCACTGGTGTCTTCAAAATTGTTCCTTCTTATTCTTAAGTAAAGTTGCCTCAGTATAAACGTGACGGGAAATGATTAGCGAATTACTGAAACAATTTGTAATTTATCTTTTATGCTAGCAAATTCTTTACGGTTTTTTTTCTTTAACGACTTTATTTTGGATATTTTTATTTGCTGATTTTCTCGTTGCTCTATTTTCTTCAAAATTGAGGAACTTCCTTCGAACACTTTTAGACCCTAACTTACTCCCTGAAATAGGCAAATTTTCAAAAATCAGTAACGTAACGCATCATTGTAGAATTTTATGCTATTTCCTTAAAAACTGCTAAACTTTCTATATAAACTTACAAATCGTCTGGGTTTATTATCTATAAAAAGTAGCCCATGTCGTTTTTCAGTTCTTGAACTATTTCCATACTAATTTCCATCAAGATCAGTTCAGTAGTTTAGCCGTGAAGGCGTAACATACAGACAGACACTCATAAATAATTTCACATTGACAATATTAAAATAAGTAAGTAAGGATAATAGTTACCTTATCCAGAGATACGCCTTGCCCGAGTCTGTGTTTCCGCATGAGTACAACTTGGATCTCTTCAAAGCAAGAGTTAATAGGTATCTCATAGGTAAGCGTGCTCCACCGTAGACCGCATCATCACTTACCATCAGGTGAGATAGTGGTCAAACGCGTGCCTATCCACCATAAAAAAAAAAGATAATTCACTAAGTCAAATATCTAGCACAAAACCTTGAAGAAGTTAGCTCTGTCTTTAACTTCTCTTTGTTGTGTCGATGGCTTTTACGTCAAATAGAGGCCAAGTGAGTTGCCACTGTTAATTAGGGGGAGTCCGGGCGAGTTGAACCGCTTTTTACATGAACCATAGTTTCTTATCCAATTGGTTAAGAATATCATTTATACATGTTTGCAATGAAATACCTTACTCTAGTAGCTGAATTTGTGCATATTTGTATTATAATATAACGCATAGATTACATTTTTTAGCATTAAAAAAAATAGAAACGGCTCCCCTTGGCTGACACTTGAACCGGCCATGGGGTGAGTCGACCATAGTATTTGAAACTTATTTAACATATAGGTTACTTGTTTTAACAACATTAATTCAGATATCAAAAACAAATCTCCTTTAAATTTATATAAGGGATTTTCCAACGACAATAAATTGTAAATTTGTTCTTTGTTCTGTTAGTATCCTCCATCAGCACCCAGGGTATGGATTATTATGTACGTAGTAACCGGCTTCGTCACTATGTAATTTTCACCCAGTATTTGAACATTTTCAATTTTTTTTTATTAAGAGGGCAATAAGTACAAAATATAAAGACGTGAAAAAAGCACCACTCGCAACAACAAAATAAAAAATAAAAATTTTGACAGTAGTCCACTCTCCCAGTTGGTCAAGTCTCTCGGACTCCCCCTACTCGAAGCCGTTTGTTTTAGACGCCTGCGGCATACTCCAAGTTAAAGTGAACTTGTCAAAGCTAACATCTACAAGTTTTGTTGTTAAAGGAAAGTGAAGACACTCAAGCTTGGTCAAACTAGCGACTGGTACACACGACACTATACAACCCATAAACGTTCACAAAAAATTAACATACTTCGTACGAAATAAAGAAACGATAATAAAATATTCCATATTTAAAAAAAAAAAACAACCTAAACTGTATCATTATATTTTTTTTTCATTTGAAAGTAATCTTTATTTTATGTGTATTAAAGTTTGGAGGACACCTTTGCTCAATATATGTTTTTAAACATTCGCGATTTGAGAACATTTTTGAAAAATTTGACAACAGGTCTAAAAACTAAATAAACATAAAAAAATGTGACGACCAAGTGAGGGTAGTGGACAATATCCGCGCTTCACGGAGACGACGCTGAGCTTCAACAGTCGGCTCGTGACCACGAATAATGCCAGTCATTTCGAAACGTCGAGCATAGATATTTATTTACCTTTATAACCTGTTGCGAAAAAAAGGTTTCTTTTTAAATAACATCTCGGATGGAGTGTCGATTCAATGATAATCCTTTTACACAGTGATGAAAATCGTTTGACACGCAGCACACAAAATTTGCCGCGCAAAATTCACGAATTTCTTGAATGAGTCACGTCATGGCTAAATTATTCTTTGTTTTACATAATTATATAATAGCACGTGCATTATTTAAAGTTCGCCATGCCTGCTTAGCAGATACTTATCTGGTTCTTTCTTTCGCCTAAATTATCTTATATTTTTAATGACCTTGATTTTGTTTCTCCTTGTATAACCAAAATATGGTTAAAGGTATACGCAACAGGATATGAGAAGATTAATTTATTAATTCAAGCCTTAAATAGTTAAAAAATATATTAGCAATGGAAAGAACGAACCTTTTAAATCGGTATAATAGAAATTTACATTTCTTATTATGGTAAACTTTGATTGTACATACCTACCACTTTTATTCTCTTTATCAGACAATGCCTCAGGAATTACGTCCGCCTTGAACATACTTTTGTGCTGAAGTTTAATAAATAAATAACTTTAAAGCCTCAGAGTATCCAGCCACGAAGGATACTTAATAAATAGAAAGGATTACTAACTTAATCTTAAAACGGAAGACCGTGGATTAAATCTGTAGATATTGAACATCGGCTTCAGAAATGCTCTTGAGTTTTCTAAGCAGTCGTAGAAAATATATTTAATTGGTTAAACTTTTCCATTTTGATTGCCATAAGTTTTTATTTATAAAGTTTAATTAACTTAAGATAAGGAATTATCCGTGTCCGTTATAATTTAATTGGAAAATGACAATATTTTGTATAAATTGGAAATGCAATGGAAGTACTTTTAATAATATTATATTTTGGTTACTGCCTCGATGGTTCAGTGGTTAGCGTATGCGCCACACACCGCAATCGATTCCCGGGTCAGGCAAAGTGTTATTTTTTTAACTTGCCGTCAGAAATGCCACAATAGCAACACGGAGTTGGAATTGCGCCCGGTGGACAGCGTTAAGCTCGCCCCCCTATACCATAGGACGTAAACATAACAGGTGAAATGTGGGTGTTGTACACCTCTGCCACACCCTTCTGGGTAATATAGGCGTGATGCTTATGAATGAATGAATGAATATACATTTATTTCAGATAATTTAAAATCCATATACATTATTTAAACACATAACACTACATTAAATACAATTAGACATCATAACATTGAGACACAAATACAATACAGCACATACACATTTAAATCAAAAATCCAGCTACTTCAGATAACAGCCCCAATTACCCTTTTTGCTAGATGGCGGTTTATAGGTGAGGTATAATCCTCACTATTTATCTTTAGGATGCTGTTGCTACTAGCACACGTTCGATTTATTAGCGACACGGACTTCTTACGTAATACCGCAAAAAAGTCCGCGGTGTTAGCATCTGAAAACATGCCCGAGGCGCTACGTTATGTTTAATAATTGATACTATGATTTCCTTCATCATGTATTCATAAATGTGTTAGAGCTTTTAAGGCTTTTACCATTCTATTACCTCACGATCCCCAGTGATTAATGAACAAAACCCTATTTATAATGGTTGAATCTTCTTAATACGGATATTAGTAATCCGCACTATTAATACGTTATGAGTTTATAATGGGAGTTGTGGTATTACTGAATATTAATAAGTAATATTTTTATTTACAGAAAAATGTACGTGCTGGATCTTAAATTAAGCTAGTGTAATAACTTAATCTTAAATTAATAAGTCACTGTTAGAAGATTTAGTAACTTAATGAATAGATTTTTTTGTTGAATCATTGCTGTAGATAATCTGGTAATGGCTTAAATTATTTATATATTAATCACTATGCCAACCGTACACTCCAATATAAACATACAACCCCAAAAGTACCCTCTCGAGGAATTTAATTTCCAAAAATACTATCTTATTGTTAATTAACGTCTTGTAAAGAACCTACCAAAGCAGGTGCTAACCGTGTGGGAGACCGTAGGACTGCGAAGTCAACGGTCTCGGGTTCGAACCCACGGCACACACCTCTGTCAATAAATCGTTAAGATTCGTCTTTTTGAAGATATGTGTGTATTTATCATATAAATTATCGCTTGCTAACGGTGAAGGAAAACATCATGAGGAAACCTGCATGCCTGAGAGTGCCTAAAAAGTACTCGAGGTCGTGTGAAGTCTACCAATCCGCACTTGGCCAGCGTGGTGGACTATGGCCTATCCCTTCTCATCATGAGAAGAGGCCCGAGCCCAGCAGTGGGACATGTATTAGATACAGGGCTGCTAATATAAGAACCTATAAGCAAAATTTCATACATTTTTCTTTAAAATTGACCAACCTCCCATATAAAGTTACATCCCTTAATTTACATCCCTACAGGCAAAATAAAGAGATTAATTAATTATACCAGTTTTCAAGTTAGACCACCAGTTACACAACTGCGGTAACCGCATTCAATTCCATGCAGTTGTTTTTGAAAAAAAAACTGGAAAATATGTTTCGACTTCTATTGCTTTTATAAAGACTCCTTGTATTAATTCTCGTAAAAACCTTCAATGTAAAGGCATGGAAAATTTACAATTTTATTATAATTATGTATGATACATAAAAATTCGAATCTGTGCTTTATTATACTTTTTGATAAAAAAATCTCTCCAATATCAAAAGCTACCTTGATATCTCAAATCAAAAATATTTTTTTCACATTCTCAACTTCGTAAAGATATTATGGACTTTTTGAATAAGAATTTCATTGGTTCGACTGAGAGTTACAAAAAGTAATATTGCCGAATTTTCCAATAAGCATTTTATTTATGCCTACCCTCATAATTGTCGCCGCGCAGGTGTTGCGCGTAATAGTCTATTTAATGAGCAGAGATGCCGGGAACGACTTACGTCTTCTGAATGTTTATTGAGGATTTTTATGATAAAAATTATACATTAAATAACATCAAACTTTTATTATTTAAATGAGTTTGGCAGAAGTGTGTAACACTTAGGTTTTTCCAGTTACGTTTAGTTCCCAGGCTTAGATAAATAAGCTAACCAGAGGTCTGCACGTGTGGTGTAGTGGTTTAAGCGTTCGCCTCGCCGCTCTCCACTGCACAGGTGTTGTGGGTTCGATCCCCACATGGGACAAATCTTTGTGTGATTCGCAAAGATTTGTTCTGAGACTGGTTGTGCTTTGTGTATGTGAAATGTATGTTTGTGAATACCCCGCGACACAGCAGTTATTCCTAGTGCGGGAGAAGTTAAAAAAAAAAAAAAAAAAGGTTACATTGTCAAGCTGGCCTCGCTGCCAAATGTGAATGACCGCCGATCATACACTTCATATAAAACTACAGTGGACCTGCGGTAATCCGACAAACAGTTTGCAGGGCAGTGTCGGATTAGCGAATTTGTCGGATTATAGAGTAGTTACTGCCTTTTTTACGAAAAGTACCTTGTAATCCGACAGATCCAATGATAAGTTTATACATGTTATATATGTATATAATATTATTATGTATGTAGGTACTCTGAAGTAAAAATCATACTTCATTATGTTTGGCAAATTTAGTAAATTAAACAACACAACAGAGAGACGTTTTATTATAAAATTAACGTTTGTAATGCTTTAAAACTAACAAAAAATAAGCAATCACTTTACATTAGGAAATACAAATTGTGTACAAACAAATGTACATACTAAAATAATCAAAAATTATGAGTCAATCAATTTAACACGCATGAAATATTCATTAATTTTAAAAAAAAAAGTTTGTTAAAAAAATATTCGATTCATAATAAATAACAGACCTTGTCGGATTGCAAGGGCTGCCGGATTAGCCAGGGGCCGGATTATCGGGGGTCCACTGTAGTTGTGAAAACCTATGATTTGAAGCTAGCGCGGTATAATTTTCCGCCCCGCTTCCTCGCACGGGGAACAGAAGTCTAAAAATCTGCCTCTTTGAATCAGTGGTTAGCGTATGCGACTTCTCACCGCCAGGTCTCGGGTTCGATTTTCAGGTCAGGAAAAAGTGTTATTTGCGATTTTTCCGTCAGAATATTCTCAATAGCTCCATGGAATTGTCATCGTACACATAGATGGCGTAGGCTCAGCGCTCTCACGTGGAACCTAGACATAACGGGTGAAATAAATAAATAAATACATACACACAACGCCATCTAGTCCCAAACTATGCAGAGCTTGTACTAGAATAACTGAAAAACATACTTATTATACATAGAAACACCCAGACCTAGACAAACCTCCATGTTCACGAACACAAAGATTTGTCTCGAGCAGGAATCGAACCCGCGACCTCAGCGTTGCAAGCAGGTACACTACCCACTCTGCCATCCGGTCGTGTGGGTGTTATACACCTCTGCTATCCATTCTAGGTAATATAGGCGTGATGTTATGTAAATAACTATCTATTAGAGTATAGAAAACGTATCACAGATAGTAACAGTAAGTTCAATATATTGAGCATAAAATAATATTGAAGTCGATAACCCAAAGCTTTGAATAATTTCATGATTTTTTTAAGTATAACTTATCTTTTAAACATACCAGCGGTAATCCAAATATTTGACTAAAAGTGATTACAGAAGAATTTGTATTCCATTAATATAGAATCTAAATAAAAAACGTATCTAAAGTGTTTAAAACAACATCAAACATGGTCAAACTTTGTTTGAAACTTTACGAATAAGTTAACCTGTTTTCAGTTTTCAAATTGACTTTTAGAAATGTTGGCATTTTATATATTTTTTTTAGAAAAAACTTACCATATTGTATTTGCGATTGAAATTACTTTTTTTATAAACATGTCTTACAAAAATACTAGCTTCAGCCCGCGGCTCTGCCCACATGGTACTTAAAAAAATATATTTGTTTTATTAGGCGTCTTAAACTGCCTCTGCAATTTTTTTTATAAAGATCGGTCCAGTAGTTTCAGAGCCTATTCGTTACAAACAAACAAAATATATTTTCTCTGAATAATATGTAGCTATATCTGAAAGACTAGACCCCTATGTAAGGCTTCGGAATGAAGCCTTTTTTCACATTCACTCTTCATTTTGGTATAAAAAACATTCGACATTAAGAATCACTTAGCATATTTTTTTCTGAAAAAAGGTTAATACACCTTTAAGTATCCGGGTTGAGGCATCTATTGAGGACATTTCGTGAAGATAAGCATTTAAGTATATTCAAGGAAGGGTGTTAAGGCGATAGTCCTGACGCCGTACTTCATCTTCATCTTCATCAAAACAAAAAAAGAAAAAAAAACTGCTTATTCTTTCTTTCTGTGTCTCTGATAATTTGTTTTTGTTAAGTTAGGTTTAGTTACTACTATTTTTTGTTATGTTCTTTTTTTTCTTTGATTGTTTGTTTGTTTTTGTTTTCAACTGAGTTGTCCAGAGTGTGTCTGTGAAATAAATGTTTTTTCTTTCTATCTTCTTTCTTCTTCTATCTAGTAACGAATATTATTTAATAATAAGAAACAGTCGAAAAAAATGTTGATCTTGAAGTGGGGTTTGAACTCGCGACCTTAGGATTCCGACCTATTGCTCTCCCATCTGAGCTATCCAAGCCACACTTCAAGTCCACGAATCTTTTGACTGTATGAAATGAATTACAATGCTATAAGTATCGAATGAATTATGCACGTCATTTCGGACGTCTCGTGTCATCTATTTTACCTACATATAAGTAGGTAGCAACCAACATGATTGACGTTTCGATCAATACAAATTTTGTATGAATGAAAATGTTATATACAAATCAATTAGGTATAATATACAGGGTGTATTTTTGAAACGGGGCAGTAAGGGCAAGTACCTTAACCGTTGCAGTTACAGCAAAACGTTCTTAAAAGAGCTTCCCTAACTTTTTGGGACATTTTGAACTGCATTCACAGATTTTGTAAAAAACTTACAGTTAGCAAAAAAAGTGCAAAAAGTTCAAAATTTTTTTTTTATGCCAATCGATTCTATTTCATGTGGGGATCAAAAAACTCTACGGGACCATTTTAGCTTTCAGTACTAGAAAAGACAGAAATCGCCAAAAACGTTTCCCATACATTTCGGCAACAGAAACGAATTTCTACGATGGTCTAACTTTTTGTTATGGCCTGGAAGTGGGTAGAATTGACTGTAAAGTAAATAAAAAGAATTTTTACCCTCAAATTTCGAATTTGATTCGAAAATCTGTGTGTTATACTTAGTTTCAGCTGAGAAACTTCGTATGAGTTATTAATTAAGGATTTTCGCTAAAATGTCTTCTAATCGTGAAAAAATTGACTTATTAGAAGCGTATTTTGAAAGAACCCTGCAATTCCAGGTTTTTCAAAAGATTTGTAATAACCTTTCTTGTTGGCACATGTCGCAACGGATACTTATTGCGGTACCACACTAATGCAGCTCCCGCATTTCGATTATTGACAAAATACGCTTCTAATAAGTAAATTTTTTCACGATTAGAAGACATTTTAGCGAAAATCCTTAATTAATAACTCATACGAAGTTTCTCAGCTGAAACTAAGTATAACACACAGATTTTCGAATCAAATTCGAAATTTGAGGGTAAAAATTCTTTTTATTTACTTTACAGTCAATTCTACCCACTTCCAGGCCATAACAAAAAGTTAGACCATCGTAGAAATTCGTTTCTGTTGCCGAAATGTATGGGAAACGTTTTTGGCGATTTCTGTCTTTTCTAGTACTGAAAGCTAAAATGGTCCCGTAGAGTTTTTTGATCCCCACATGAAATAGAATCGATTGGCATAAAAAAAAAATTGAACTTTTTGCATTTTTTTTGCTAACTGTAAGTTTTTTACAAAATCTGTGAATGCAGTTCAAAATGTCCCAAAAAGTTAGGGAAGGTCTTTTAAGAACGTTTTGCTGTAACTGCAACGGTTAAGGTACTTGCCCTTACTGCCCCGTTTCAAAAATACACCCTGTATATATTTAAAATTCAATGAAATATTATTCGATACTTCGCTCTGTTGCACGTGAATAAATATACACGCAATCGCACGCAATCTATGGACTTTTTTGCGTAAACTATTTACTTAAAGCCCTAAATTCACCCTCTTCGAAAGAAAATTATGATACAAAAATTATAATTACAAGGCACTAAAGTGCATGCTTTGCGTGGCCGTTCATCAAAATTGTTTTGTATCATTTATTTATTTACATTCATCATTCATCATTTAGCCTTTCGTAGTCCACTGCTGGACATAGGCCTCTCTCAATTTGCGCCACAACACCCGGTCCTGCGCCTTCCGCATCCAGTCCCCTCCAGCGACCTTTTTCAGGTCGTCAGTCCACCTGGCAGGGGGGCGTCCTACCTTACGGTTGCCGAGTCGCGGTCTCCATTCTAGGACTCGTTTGCTCCAGCGGCTGTCGGTCCTTCGGCAGACGTGACCAGCCCACTGCCACTTCAGCGAGCTTATTTTGCGAGCTATGTCGGTTACTTTGGTTCTTTGTCGGATGACATGTTTATTTACATTAAACTGATTAATTCAAATAATAATTTTAACAAAATAGGAACACACATTCATGAATTTCAGGGGTTAATGAATAATCCACTTATTCCGTGTACATAACCGAGTTTCATAACTCGGTTATGTACATGGAACAAGCAATGATTATGCATTGACGTAAAACAAAAGACATCGGGTCTGCGCTCAAAAGCGTCCAAACTGGAAGTACGAAAGAAAGAGTAAACGCTCATAAAATTTAAATTTATTTTGTGACAGTTATTTATATTTCTAAACATAAACGTTTATGGTTGGTATAGTGACATTATTGCCGTAAATTTTATTCGAGTTCCGGCATACACTGTTTGACTTGTGATTATGTATAAAAAATAGTACCGAATAATAAAAAAAAAGAAGTATCGGGTGTATCCCCTTAAGTACATTTAAGGAAGGGTGTTAAGTCTTTTGATAAAATTATTATGAAGAGATAAGCTAAAGGTTAAGTTAGGTTAGGATTGATTGCGAAAAAAGACGATTAAAATGAGATGAGAGATGAGGATCATGGTGGTAGAGCTCTTGTGAACGAGTTCGAGGGCGGCAGCACCACCGTCTCACCTTTAACCTGCCGCCAAATAGTAGTGCTTCCATTACTGTGTTCCGGTTTGGTGGTGAGACAAGGCCCTGAAATTACTAGCACGTGAGGCATAACACCATAGTCGTTAGATGAAGCGACGCATCTTCTATATCTGCTTTTGTGGCATGTTGATTTCTATGGGCTATAGTTACCACTTACCATCAGTGAACTATATTTGCTTGCTCCATAATTAATGTCGTAAAAAAAAAATGTTAGTATAAGTAAAAATATTGATTGTTTTACTTTTACCGAAAGGATGATGGAAACTCCATCGTTGGTCCAGGAAAATTCTCAATAACAGCACGGAATCACGGAATTGGAATTATGCCTGGTGGATAGCGTTAGGCTCGCCCCCTATCACATGGGACGATGAAAGGCTACAAAAGGTGTAATGTGGGTGTTATACAGTGTGTTAATAACCTAACCAATACCCTTACCTCTAGCTTAGTAATAACAACTAGTCTGGAATACTACTCTTGGGAAGTCTATATCTAGGTTTTTATAAAATAGTATTTTCAGCCAGTACCTGAAATACTGGCTGGAAATACAGAATTTTAGAACCTTGTTGTTTTTTAACTCATCGAGGATACGGCACACGGATATGTTACGTGTCCCCGATGCTGGCCGCATACTAATGACCGTTATCAATAGACAATATGTCATTGATACGCATGAAAAATAGCAATGGATACCACATAACGCATATTTTAGTAATTTTTTAATAAACGTAAACCAAACAAGAATGATATTTATAGGTATATTTTTAAACTTATGTTATAGTTAAACCACTCCCTTTTTTATGCAGTTTACTATATTTGAAAGCTTATTTATTACGAGGAGCTCGTGGATAAGTCAAAGCAGTGTGGGAAATCAATTTTGCTGGTTAAGCAATGCTAACCGCGGGTGGCCGCCATAACATGAGTTTTCCTACGTGCCTTGGAGAGAACGTTTAGCCGTCGCTCCCGGTTGCCATTTGAATATATTTATATGGACGTCGTTACGGGTAGTTAAAGGACAGAAAATTTGATAACTAGTCTAGTCTGACAAAGAGTATCGTATCACCTTGTAATTGGTTGTGAAAATCTGATGGCAGCCGATCCACGTAAAATACTGATATTCGATTCGATTAAGCCGACCCCAATGTAATTGGGAAAAGGCTCGGGAGATGGTTTCAAATTCAAATTTCAAATTCAAATCATTTATTTTCATAGGCCCCAGGAGGCTCTTGAACACGTCAAAACATTACAAAAAATGATATAAAAGTAAATAATAAATAATACTAAATTATACTAATTACAATGATTTGAATAACCGGGGCTCAGATTAATTTTAATCAAACTGTTTAGAATCGAATTAAAATCAATCTAAGTACCAGCTCCGATGGGTATTGCATTATGAGAAGAGCTGGTGAGAAACTCATGTGCACCATCTTTTAAAATGAAAAATATAACAATATAAAAGTACATAAAAAAATCACATAAGAAGAGCAATTCCAAATACTATTATCATTTATGTAGTCTGAAATACTATAGTAAGCTTTTTGACATAGTTTAGTTTTAACATATTGTTTGAAAGTTTATTTATAAAAGCCTAGGTACCTTACAAGGACCTAATATTATGTTATGCGACTTAACATGTTATGAAAACATAAGCACGTTTACGTTCTACATTTGTAGAAAGGAAGCATTCAACAGTTACAAAACGTTGCTACGTTTTATTCAAAAAGCACTTTATAAAAATGAAGAGGAAAAGAATTTAAGCGGCCGTAGCGCAATGGAAAAGGCATCGGTTTTACGATTGAGAGATCGTGGGATCGAATCCTGGTCATCACACCACGGAAGTGAACTTCCTACTGATATAAACTAATTAGGCTTAGCTGGAGGGAGATATGAAAAATACAAATAATTTGTATTTGCAAATTACGAATCATAGAATATTATATTGCTACGTTAACAGTAGCAGTAGCCGTAGAGGATGTAAGCATCTGCTACGTAACCAATTACCTTGCGCGTAAACCATCCAGTGTAGTTAGATGTTAATCGCTAAAATACTATATAATATAGGGTGGAATTTTGTAATGCCACCCAAAGGAAAACACCCTTAATACTGTAAATAGACAAATTTACTCAAAGAAAACATTCCTTTATTTTTGAATACAAAGACACACCCGGGAATCGAACTGACAAAAATTTGTAATTAATTAAATTTTGAACTTTTATTGCATTTTTCATTAGGATCAACTATAAGGATGAAATCTCACTAACAAACCATATTAATAAAATAAAAGGACAGTCATAAAATCTTAATTTATTAATATACTAGATTTTACCCGCGACTTTGTCTGCGTGGCGTTCGTTATATTAAGTAGCATTTGCTCACGCGCTTTGACCCCGTTAAACGTTACGTTAAATATCAAAAAACCTTAATGAATCGTTAAACTATTAAATACAAAAATAATTATTAAAATCCGATCATTAGTTGCCGAGATTAACGCTAACAAACAAAAACAAAGTAACTTTCGCCCGCGGTTTCGTCTGCGTGGTAGGTACATCAATAAAAAGTAGCCTATGTTACGCGCCTTGTAGTCAGTTACCTGCATATAAAATTTTATTAAAATCGGTTGAGCCGTTTAGAAGATTAGCCGATACAAACAGACGGACAGACAGACAGACAAAAAAATTTAAAACTGTATTTTAGGCATAGTGATGATATTTGTAATGATGATCTACCGATATTGAATCGAAATATCGGTACTAATTATTATTATAGCCGTTGCCAGAAATACCCGACAACGCCCATCGCAAAAGCTGTCATGAAAACAAGGTAAGTACATAGCACTAAAGCGCGTCTATGCTCTATATCTATGAATTTTAGTAGCTACGTTTAATTTTTAAAGAGTTTACCAGGGCAATATGAAAATATACAGAGCGAATAAAAACATGCATTTTTAAATTATAAAGTGCATTTTTCTATAGCGTTGCAAAAGCATTTGAATGAAGTTTTACCAAGCTATGAAAAGCGCTGTGAATTTTTTGTTTGTAGTAAGTAAGTAAAAACTAATAATTTATTTTTCTAAGCACAAATTTATTTTATCAACTTACGAATTTGGGTACGGTTTTTGAATATATGAGTATGAGTTTTATTATGATTTAATCACTTGTTAACAATTAATTAATTGACATCTTTTGCATGATTATAATTGTGGTGCCATCAATGTTTATTATGGAATAGAATAGAATAGAACAAACTTTATTTGCATATATTATTATACTTGTAATATTTAAAAGCAAATTTTAGCTTTGCTATGCCTTTTTGTATTTTACGTAATATTAAAGTTAAAAAGTTAAGAATCCAGCAAGACTCGAACCTGCACCCCCTGGGTATACGCCCCAAGTGCATTGCCAATTCAGCTATGGATTCGTATGCTGCTAGACTCGAAATTTCTCAACTCTTGTGTGCCAGCGTCATAGTTATATATATTATATACCTTAGATAGACGAACCTTACTTGGTTTTAGCGCCTATACGATGAGTGATTAGTCACTTAGTCACATACAGTAAGTTTGAATTAAGATCAACACAATACTGTCGAAAGATGACGCATTTTTATCAAATACTTGTAATATATAAATATAATGTAATGTATAATATATATTTGCATACATGCCATTTTCATAAAATACAAAGACAACAACAATATGCAAAGGGCGGCCTTATCGCTTAAAGTGATCTCTTCCAGGCAACCTTTGGATACACAGATAGGAAAGTGAAAGCGTGGTAGTTTAATTATCTAAGGAAAGTAATTTTTTTATAGTAGTTTATTTTACTAGATTATCATTATTTTCATATGTAATTAATTAACTTTATATTGCTTAAATTGTTATTCGTGAGCTTAAATTGTTATTTATAAGAGATTTTAAATATGTAAAAAAAACATTTACATACAATGTAAAAATAAATAAATAAGTGAATTTTTTTTAATTATTTATGCACTTATTTTTTTATCCACAAATAACAAGCTTTGAAAGGTACAATTAAAATAACGGACTGCTGTTGTTTCTTATTTTGCATCGTTTCTTTCCTTGTGTATTCTTGATAATTTATGTATTAACACAGTGTGAATGCGGAAATAGCAACGCTGTATAATTTTGCGGGGATATTTCCATAATCACCTTACTTGGCAAGCTCTTGAAATGCAGTAACATTTAACTGTTCACCCTCTGTAATAAACCAGAAAAAAAGCCGTTTGTCTGTCTGTACATTCATTCGTGAAAAAGTCCTGGAAGCTAAATCTTTGTATGTGTATTTATTATACTGTGTTGTTGTTCTAGTAGTTAACGTATGCGCATCTCTTACCGCGAGATCTCTGGTTCAATTGCCGGACTAGGCATAAGCGTAATTTGGGAGTTTTCCGTCAGGAAATTTTCAATAGCAGCATAGAGTTGAAATTGTGCCACCGGGGATCGCCTCACCCCTATCATATGCCATTCTCTTCTTCGTCGTGTCCATCCATGAGTCGAATTTTATTTTGACTTGCCATCGGGGTGAAAGGATCAGCCAATTCGCTTTGGAGAACTCGCAAATTGCCCAGGGTGCGCCGGACGTAGGGAATAGTTGTGTACGTCACTCGGGGAGGCTCCTTTCATGCACCCCATATGCCATGAATCCTAAGCATAATAGATAAAATGTTATACACCTCTGTCAAACTCTTTTGAGTACTATAAGCGTGATAATACAAATATTTTTGGTAAGTGGTCATTGTAACCCATGAACATTAACAATACACTAAAGCAGATTATAATTGTGTCGCTCCATCTGAGGACTATGGTGATATGACTCATGTGCCAGTAATTTCATGGCCCGATCACACCACCAAACCGGCACACATTAGTACAAGCAGTACTATTTGGCGGCAAGTTAAAGGTTAGATGGTGGTGCCGCTCTCGTACTCAATCACAAGCGCGTTACCGTCATAATATGCTATGTTATGTGATAGGGCTCCTAGCTTGCTGGAGAATGAAATAAAAGTGCACTGTAATACGCAAATTTATATTGGCTAGATTTGAATACGGCGAGTGTCGCGGGTAGGTTCGCTTTTGTACATTGATTTAAAATCGTACCAAATGTTATTGTATAGGTTCGCAAAGCCAAGTGAAGTGTCGATGCCTCAAAGCGCTGTTCGCAGCGTTGAATGGGACCGACCTACCGCCGCCCCCCACTTCTTCTCCCGTGCGTCGGTGTGGTGATGACTGTCGGGATTTTGCTCCGACAGTATGAATACGGGAAAAACAACAACTGTCATATTTCGAGGGTATATTTCCATAATCACCTCGCTTAGCGAGCTTTCCTATCTCAGTAACATTTAACTGTTATGAGAGTTCATCCTTTTAAATAAACCTGAAAAGTTAGTGCCGTTTGTCTGTCTGTCCATCCATTCTCGACTTAAGTATTTCTTGATAACTTGACCCTTTTCTTGAAGAATATTTAAATTAATATCGCCGATAAAGTGGTGAAATGTAATATTGAAAACAATTTCCTCTCATACGATTGAAACATATAATTATATAATGTAACATTTATATTTAAATAATAACAAAACAATTAAGTTCAATATTGTATGAACAAATAATTCGATTCTCGCCAAGGACATCCACGCCACGCTCTATACTACTTTTACACGAAATGTAAAATGTTTTTGAACCGATATCAAGAAAAAGAAGACGTTCTCAATTCAATTGTATTATTTTTTAATCGGTTTTTTTTTTGTAATTGTTCGCCGATTACTTGAAGATGCCTGGACCGATTAGAGAAATTATTGTTTTGTCCTAAATATTGGACCACGTTACCAGTATACCCACCGGTCACGTGGTCCCATTTTTATCACGATCTGATTATAGAATCCTAGATAAATCGAGGGCAACCCTCAAATTTTAAAGTCTTTTATATTGTTTTTCGATTATAACTTAAAGCTACTTGGATCAAGAAATCAGTATTTCATGTAGCTGAGCTGCTGCTGGCAGGTACAACTCCTCAACGTTTAGGAGTTCGGGGATTACTCTTTTAATACAGACCTTAAGGCCGTTAACTGTATTCTTTCAAGTGATACACAGATGAGGCGAGACATTGAATATTACTCAAGTATTTCTTTCTTTTTAGTGCATTTTTTGTTATCGAAGTCTGTTTTGACACGATTAAAAGGTAATAATCGCATAAGCTTTCACTTAAATGTCTTTGTATTATATTTTATCCTCTGTTCAACATAAACTTGACGATGGTGAAACAGTCAACAAGCAGAGCTTAAAGATACTAAAGGTTCAGAGCTTTACTCTGAACCTTGAGAGTATCTTTAAGCTCTGCTTAGTTTGGGACTAGATTACATAGTGTGTTAGTTGTGAGATGTTAATTATTTATTATTATAGACCGTAGCCAACGTTCCCAAAATGCTTGCAGCATTGCCACGTTAGATACTCCTTGTATTATATTTTATCATTTGTGCAACATAACCTTGACGATGGTGAAACAGTTCATTAGTCTGAACCTTGAGAGTATGTTGACCAAATCAATGTATTGGCATCCCATCCCAAGGACGCCGTATCTTCTGCTCAGTCAAGCGATATCTGAGTACCTGAAGCTCGGTCGAGCGATATATGACGTACATCTCACACTTGGTTCACGTAAATTACTGCTTGACTGCGTTATATGTATATGGTGAGACCATATTTTAAGCGAAATAATATTGACATATTTTGTCTATATATTTATTTAACACTAGCTTTTTACCTCGATAGTCTCTAACCCCAAGGTCGCGGGTTCGATTACCGCTTGAGACAAACCTTTGTGTGCATGAACATGGGGGTTTGTCTTAGTCTGGGTATTTCAATATATAATAATTTTACAAAAGAAAAGTATATATGTATTAGTATCAGTTATTCTAGTACCCATAGTACAAGCTCTGCTTAGTTTGGGACTAGATGACGTGGTGTGTCAGTTGTGTGATTATTATTTATTTTTAGAAACCGTAGCCAGTAGGCAACGTTCCCAAAATGCTGGCAACATTGCCACTTAAGATTTTGTTTGTATTATATTTTATCCTTTGATTAGAGAGTTAGTTAGAACATGTTATATTTTAAGCAAAACAGTATTGACATTATTATGTCTAAATATTTATTGAACACTAGCTTTTTGCCTCGATGGTCTAGTGGGTAGCGTATGCGCCACTCAGCAAGGTCTCGGGTTCGATTTCCGGCTCGAACAAAAAGGTTACTGTAACTCCCACACTCCACATTATACGTGATTGGGGTCGAGCCTAACCACCAACGGAGAATTTCTTCCTCGCTATCAAAGACGTACGCATGTCACTAGACCAACGGAGGCAGTCAAGAGGATGTCAATATATTTATTTACTATAGTATGTACTGCTTAGGATACCCGACTGGAGCGACTGTTGTTCGTGAGATCCTAGATTCGTATCCCGGGCCAGGTAAAAGTTTTTACGAAGGTGCATAGTCTGGACATATCCCTGTGTAACAGCCTTAGGGCAATCAAAACTGGTGAAATTTATTTATTTATTAAGATTTACCAACATTTGATTACACTGTTACATACTTTGAGGTATACATCTTATATCTAATAGCGTTAATGTAACAAACAGTTATTGGCAAATACAGCATGTGTCATTGCCTGCATAATTTTGACATAATTTAACTTGAAAATATTAATTGCAAATGTTAGTACTTAGCTAAACATATTTAATAATATAAACAATTGTAGTGGAACAAATTTAAAAAAGGTGTAGAAAATATAAGTACAGGCATATTGTTATTACTGTTACTTTGAATGTTTATCTGAATAATATTTTTTAAGTAACACTAAACGAAACCTGCCAGGTGACAGCGTAAATAAAGCGAAATATGGGTGTTCATACACCTCTGCTAAACCTTTTTCAGCTTGATATTGGCGTGATGTTTTTATCGATTCCCCAAAATAGTGCGCAACGATCGGTCACCAAACATTGCAAATACTTCATTCAACCTACAAAATCTCTCAAGATTTGAATTTTATCCGAGATTTAAAAAAAGGTCCTTGGCGAAGAGATTTTACGGTACAGACGGCGCGATAAGATTAGATTGGATGAGAATTTAATAATCTCGGTAAGAAGATAATGACTTTTATAATAACATGACAGAGGGCGAACGATGCCTGCAGGTCAAATGGTTTATGAGATATCTAATAATAGTATCTATATATATATATATAGTATATATCTAATTGGCTAACCCGCTTTTGCCCGCGACTTTATCCGCGTGGAATTAGTTGTTTTAAGTAGTAGTTGCTACCGCGCTTTGACCAGCGTTCAACCTTACTGCTCCACTCCCGTGGAGTTTAGGGTAATAAAGACCTAAAGACCTTATTAAATACCTAATTGAGAGTTAGAATATCAAACGCAAAAATAACTATCAAAATTCGACCAGTAATTTTCGAGATTAGCGCTATCAAACAAACTAATCAACTTTCTCCCGTGGTTATGATACGTACGTGATACGCACATCGATGAAAGTATAGATATTAAGTAAGATATTACGCGCCTTGTAGTCACCTATTGTATCTAGAAAATAAGCCTCTACAAACAGACGGACAGACAACAATTTTAAAAACTCTAATTAAGGTAGCAGTAGCGTGCAAACAACTATAATTTTTTAAATAAAAAAAAAAAAAAAAAAAATACTAAGCTTGAAAAAACATTACATAACATATAAAACAGACACATCAATTTTATTAATTTGTATTGATAAATAAAGATAAAATTTGGTAATATTATGCGGAGGACATAATTTCGTTTGTTTCTGTACCGAATAGGCGTATTTAATAGGAGCAGCTACTGCTATAAATTTGATGAAAATTAATGTGGTCTGCTTTTTATCGACGTTTCACCGGGTGGAGCCGCGTACAGCTAATTACAATTTTAAGGTGAAATCGCTTTTTGTCGAAAAACAGAGTTTAGATGGCTCGATGAATGTGCTGTCTAACTGGTTTTAACCTACTTCAAACATAGTTCACTCATTCTCTCTGCCTCCCATAATTAAAAATATGTATGAATGATCAACTTTTTCAACCAAACACCCAATAACAAATATTATATCGCAAAATCAGTTCCATCGATTTCATTATCGGGTACAGACGTGACGACAAACTTATTCCATCTCCTGTCTGCAGATGCAACAACTCATGAGCAGAAAGCGACATCTAGTTAAACTTTTATGTACTAAAGTTGAGTCAGTTAATCATTTAATTTTGCCTTGTGAAACATTCGCAACTGTTCTACTGATCTTGAGGGTCCCGACCTCGATTCTCTGAACTAAGAAAAAAATTAGCCTTCAGCTTCTGCTGCTTTTTATTCATTATGTTATTTCTCACAAGCAGTAATAGTATTAAGTGGCAATAAGCTTGCCTAAAGACTAGACAGCGCCAATGTCAACTGTGTGCTTATCTCTGCTTAACTCTATTCGGAAACATAGTGTGATGATGATGTTATGTGTTTATTTATGAACAAGTGCTGAACTATCTCTAATTTCTGAACTCTCTAATTAAATTTCTATGTGCATGAGATGTAAAAATTTACTACCGCTGTACTGTTCACTGTCGTGGAACTCTTTAATTGTCTGAAGACACTTATTGTAGATGCAATCAGTTGAGGCTGATTGCATGGTATAAACAAAGCATGTACCTTGTAATAAAGCTGTTGAGTTTCCTTAATAAATAAATAAATCTTTATACCAGTATTCATTAAGATCAGTTCAGTACTTTAGCCTTAATAGCGTAACAGACAGACCCAGTTACTTTCGCATTTCTAATATTATATTATAATAAGGATTTCTCCATAAGATACATCAAGATCTATATTAATAATCCTAATAGGATTCACGTTATCAAACGTACAGTTTCTCTTTAATCACAGGCAAAAGTCCGTACTACAACTAATCCGCTTGATAACGTCAAAGTAAGGCTTTTCTGTCAAACGGATTTAGCCCCCACGCGGATTTGTTTCGGGCCTGTTAGGGTATCGTTTTTTGTGAAAAATATTTTTAGGGTGAAACAAAAATTTGTCTAAGCTAAAAGTTGGAAGTTTTATTTCGACTGTCTGTAATTTTTTATGTAGTCTAAGATAAATTTAATTTAGATATCGGGATACTAATAAAGCTTCAGCAGCGATAGCAGAATGGAAGATCGTAGTACTGCGAAGTCAAAGTCCTTGGGTTCTTCGAACCCACGGCACACGCGTCTGTCAATAAATCGTTAAGAATCGTCTTTTCGAAGATATGTGTGTATTTATCATATAAATTATCGCTCTCTAACGGTGAAGGAAAACATCGTGAGGAAACCTGCATGTTTGAGAGTGCCTAAAAAAGTATTCGAGGGTGTGTCAAGTCAACCAATCCGCACTTGGCCAGCGAAGTGGACTATGGCCTAACCCTTCTCATCATGAGAAGAGGCCCGAGCCCAGCTGTGGGACATGTATAAGATACAGGGCTATTAGTATTGTGTATGTACCTGATGCTGTGCTAGTGATAAATAATCACCATTACTGCGAATACATCTTTAATTCAAATATACAGTCCACTAAGACCCCAACATATTATGTTAATTAACTATGCTAAGAAAAATATTAAATAAAATCTTACAAAATATTTTTATTTCGGGTACCTCCGCTCCATGTAAAGTGAGGCTGTTTTATTTCTGTCGTTAAACCTACATTGTGGGGTATCACTAGATAGGTGTTAAAAACATTGAGGGTTTGCTAAGACAGTTTTTTGATTTAGAGATCCGTTTGCGAGATAATGATCCTTAAATAGCAAATTTTCGTTTGAATAGGGCGTTCCTTCTTTAAAAGTGAAACTACTGTCATATATCACTACATAGTATAAAACAAAGTCGCCTTTTCTGTCCCTATGTGCGCTTAAATCTTTAAAACTACGCAACGGATTTTGATGCGGTTTTTCCAATACATAGAGTGATTCAAGAGGAAGGTTTTTATGTATAATACATGCATAGAAAGGGGGAATTGTTTTACTCCAAATTTAACGCGTGCGGGCCACGGGCAGTAATGAATAAATCAAACTACTGGATCGATTTTAATCATTTTTTCAGTGAGTGACATAGGCTATATATTATATACCCGTGCGAATCCGGAGCGGGCCGCTGTGTTTTTATATACAACGTTCACAGTTTTTCTGTAGTGTATTTAGTATCAGCATTGTACCCGTGCGAAGCCGGGGCGGGTCGCTAGTATATATATATAATCGTATCGGTAATACACGTACTAAACTTTAAAGGAAATCTATAGCGAAAAAGCTGACTTTTTAAAATGCAGTTATTTGGAATATTTCGTATAATTTACAAAAACTATTAAAAATAATGATTTGTATAATGTCATTGATATTGTTATAGCATATAGCTTAGCTAGTTATATTAAGAAACAGTATTGTATCCTACTTAAGAGAGGAACAAATGGATGAAAATGACGTAACATACAGTTGAGAAATATCTGATGTTACCGTAGCTGGTTCCTGGTTCGTTAAAGCGGCTGCCCGGTGTGCATATGGTTGCAGGGTCAATTTACTGTTTCTTTGTATAATGTTGTTACGTGTTTCATATAGGTAGTAAACCACTTTAAATCCGTATGTCGCCCACGAAGCTCTTCATTGCCCGACACACACTTGGCCAGCTTTTTAGTTTTTTTTTTTCATTTACATCTGATGTACAGACGGCTACACAGCAACCTATTAAACTAACTAACAACACTAACTTAGCTAACTAACTGCACTGGTGTTGTGGGTTCGATCCCCACATGGGACAAATCGTTGTGTGATTTACAAAGATTTGTTCTGAGACTGGGTGCGCTTGTGTTAGTGAATGTGAGTAGTCGGCCTTGTCATTTGGACCATTGGATAGTGTAATTGCTTCTGTCAAATCCAAATTTATTTATTTATTCAATAATTTCGAGGATAAGGAAATTAGGGTTCATGAAATGAGCCTCCCCGAGTGACGTATACAACGACTCTCTACGTCTGGCGCACCCTGGGCAATTCACGAGTTCTCCAAAGCGAATTGGCTAATCCTTTCACCACGATGGCAAGTAAAAATATAATTTGACTCAGCCATCGACACGACGAAGAAGAAGAAGAAGTATATAAGATAGTCTCATGTTGCATAGTCATCCCGTGCAATTGGAGACCAGCTTATACTGGGAATGTATATGTTGATAGGTAGCCTCGTAGATGTGATTTACAGCCCACAATCAACTTTATCTCTATGATTAACTACCAACATAACATTAATACTTTCGAACCCATCGCAATAAAGGTAATATTCACAGCAAATGGACAACTCTATCTTAATGTTCGAAGGCTCTAA
This sequence comes from Hypena proboscidalis, assembly GCA_905147285.1. Taxonomy (NCBI): domain Eukaryota; kingdom Metazoa; phylum Arthropoda; class Insecta; order Lepidoptera; family Erebidae; genus Hypena; species Hypena proboscidalis. The sequence goes on from LR990149.1 coordinate 14,981,983, forward strand.
TAGCAAGTCGTTTAGCTACTATTAAAGAGATTGGGCTATTTAAATAGCATCAGTGGGTAAACTATCTCACATTGTAGAAATTTTGATAAAACCCCTTTTTCAGTTAATAAGTGCGCCTATAAACTTTTGTCTTCATATAGGTTACCCAAAATAGAAATAAATCAAGTAATTTGAGTTTCTGCGAACGTTTTCAGCATTTTAACACGAGCCTGTCCGACTACCTTCAGGTTATTCACCAAATGAAACTTGAACGATCATAAAAGAGACACATTGTTAACATCAAATCAAAACACAGCTACCATTTAAGTTTTTTATATTGCAATTACATAATAACAAATTTTAAAAGGCAATATTCTTGCTATCTCCATCTTTTTAATCGAGATAAACAAAGCCAGCAATGGAATTGTCGCAATCCAAAGCAAGCATTCAAACTGCGGTAATTCTATTGCTTGCTTTGTTTATTACGTTTTCTTCTTCTTCTTCTTCTTTCGTGTTAATGGCTTTTCATGTTTACGCTTTTTAGCCAAAGCAGCAACGTCCACTCCTTTTTAGGGTTCCGTAGTACCTACAAGGAACCCTTATAGTTTCGCTATGTCCGTCTGTCCGTCCGTCTGTCCGAGGCATAGCGACGAAACCGTTGGTGCTAGAAAACTGAAATTTTGCATAAACATGTATGTTAACTATACAAAGAATGTCGTAGAATAAAATTTGGCAAAAATTTTTTTTCAGGTAGCTCCCCTACATGTAAAGTAGGGATGTTTTTTTTTTGTCGCCTACCCCATAGTGTGGGGTATTGTTAGATAGGACTTTTAATAACGTTTAGGGGTTGGTAAGACAGTTTTTTGATTTAGAGATCCGTTTGCGAGATAATTAACTTTAAAGAGGAAATTTTTGTTCGAGTAGAGCGTCCCCCCCCCCTCTAAAAGCTAAACTACTGGATCCCAAAATCTGAAAAAAATTGTGTCGGTAGTACATGTAATGAACTTTAAAGGAAAACTATAGCGGATAAGTTCACTTCATTAGTTCAAGAGAAATAGGGGTCCGAAATGTCAGATGCAGTTACTCAGAATATTTCGTTCAAAATTCTTGAAACATAAATAAACTTACATAATACATATATAAAATCACGCCTTTATCCCACGGGGGTAGGCAGAGACGATGGAACGCCATGTGCTTCGCTCCTTACATACTTCTTTCGCTTCCTCAACATTCATACATCTCGTCAATCGTTATACGTGCTAGCTGGTTTCGTGTACTACAAACATTTCCTTTCTGAAGGACGCTATTTATCTGGTCCCTATATGTCTTTCGAGGATAACATAAATAAAATAAATTAAAAAAAAACATTACATATCTAGGTCATATATAAGATCACGATTTTTATCTCAAGACGAACTACTAGAACAGGTTGAGTGAAAAATCACACGCGTCTGTCAATAAATCGTTAAGAATCGTCTTTTCGAAGATATGTGTGTATTTATCATATAAATTATCGCTCTCTAACGGTGAAGGAAAACATCGTGAGGAAACCTGCATGTTTGAGAGTGCCTAAAAAAGTATTCGAGGGTGTGTCAAGTCAACCAATCCGCACTTGGCCAGCGAAGTGGACTATGGCCTAACCCTTCTCATCATGAGAAGAGGCCCGAGCCCAGCTGTGGGACATGTATAAGTTACAGGGCTATTAGTATTGTGTATGTACCTGATGCTGTGCTAGTGATAAATAATCACCATTACTGCGAATACATCTTTAATTCAAATATACAGTCCACTAAGACCTTGGGGTCTTAGTGTGACATATGTTAATTAACTATGCTAAGAAAAATATTAAATAAAATCTTACAAAATATTTTTATTTCGGGTACCTCCGCTCCATGTAAAGTGAGGCTGTTTTATTTCTGTCGTTAAACCTACATTGTGGGGTATCACTAGATAGGTGTTAAAAACATTGAGGGTTTGCTAAGACAGTTTTTTGATTTAGAGATCCGTTTGCGAGATAATGATCCTTAAATAGCAAATTTTCGTTTGAATAGGGCGTTCCTTCTTTAAAAGTGAAACTACTGTCATATATCACTACATAGTATAAAACAAAGTCGCCTTTTCTGTCCCTATGTGCGCTTAAATCTTTAAAACTACGCAACGGATTTTGATGCGGTTTTTTCCAATACATAGAGTGATTCAAGAGGAAGGTTTTTATGTATAATACATGCATAGAAAGGGAGAATTGTTTTACTCCAAATTTAACGCGTGCGGGCCACGGGCAGTAATGAATAAATCAAACTACTGGATCGATTTTAATCATTTTTTCAGTGAGTGACATAGGCTATATATTATATACCCGTGCGAATCCGGAGCGGGCCGCTGTGTTTTTATATACAACGTTCACAGTTTTTCTGTAGTGCATTTAGTATCAGCATTGTACCCGTGCGAAGCCGGGGCGGGTCGCTAGTATATATATATAATCGTATCGGTAATACACGTACTAAACTTTAAAGGAAATCTATAGCGAAAAAGCTGACTTTTTAAAATGCAGTTATTTGGAATATTTCGTATAATTTACAAAAACTATTAAAAATAATGATTTGTATAATGTCATTGATATTGTTATAGCATATAGCTTAGCTAGTTATATTAAGAAACAGTATTGTATCCTACTTAAGAGAGGAACAAATGGATGAAAATGACGTAACATACAGTTGAGAAATATCTGATGTTACCGTAGCTGGTTCCTGGTTCGTTAATGCGGCTGCCCGGTGTGCATATGGTTGCAGGGTCAAATTAACTGTTTCTTTGTATAATGTTGTTACGTGTTTCATATAGGTAGTAAACCACTTTAAATCCGTATGTCGCCCACGAAGCTCTACATTGCCCGACACACACTTGGCCAGCTTTTTAGTTTTTTTTTTAATTTACATCTGATGTACAGACGGCTACACAGCAACCTATTAAACTAACTAACAACACTAACTTAGCTAACTAACTGCACTAGTGTTGTGGGTTCGATCACCACATGGGACAAATCGTTGTGTGATTCACAAAGATTTGTTCTGAGACTGGGTGTGCTTGTGTGAGTGAATGTGAGTATTCGGCCTTGTCATTTGGACCGTTGGATAGTGTAATTGCTTCTGTCAAATCCAAATTTATTTATTTATTCAATAATTTCGAGTATAAGGAAATTATACTTTGTCCACTCCTTTATTTTCTTTTTGACAGATCACGCCTATGAATTACCGTTTCTTTTTGTCAGATTAATATACTACAATAATAATGTACTTTATTGACAAGCGGCACTTTTTAGGGAAGTTCACTGTTTGTAACAAACAACCACAGACTATAAATCAAATCGTGAAATGAAATAAATCGATCATTATGAAAAAGAATAATTTGGCTTTTTTTTGTGTATTGTCTGTATTTATATAAAAAAAAGAATATAATAATAGTATCATGATTCCATGAATCATTATTCTCAAGAAATTAAGTCGAAATCTTAGAATTAAAAATGAAAATGTAAACAAAGGTAACTAGGAAACCGTCATAGACTAAGTATGTGACATTATTATTATAATATTATTATTTTGTATATTTATTTCATCTAATAAAAACTACTAATAAACGAATAATTAATAATGAACCATACCATTTCGATGTAATTAATCGATTGAAAGTTCTTCTTAGACAACATCGATTAATGATTTCAAATCGAATCAGTAACGTGTGAAGGCATCCCTAAATGTAATATGTCAAAAAGAAAATAAAGAAATGGACAGAGTATAGGGTTTATGAAATGAGCCTCCCCGAGTGACGTATACAACGACTCTCTACGTCTGGCGCACCCTGGGCAATTCACGAGTTCTCCAAAGCGAATTGGCTAATCCTTTCACCACGATGGCAAGTCAAAATAAAATTTGACTCAGCCATCGACACGACGAAGAAGAAGAAGAAGTATAAGATAGTCTCATGTTGCATAGTCATCCCGTGCAATTGGAGACCAGCTTATACTGGGAATGTATATGTTGATAGGTAGCCTCGTAGATGTGATTTACAGTCCACACTCAACTTTATCTCTATGATTAACTACCAACATAACATTAATACTCTCGAACCCATCGCAATAAAGGTAATATTCACAGCAAATGGACAACTCTATCTTAATGTTCGAAGGCTCTAATAGCAAGTCGTTTAGCTACTATTAAAGAGATTGGGCTATTTAAATAGCGTCAGTAGGTAAATTATCTCACATTGTAGAAATTTTGATAAAAGCCCGTTTTTTTTAGTTAATATTGCGCCCATAAACTTTTGTCTTCATAATAGGTTACCCAGAATATAAATAAATCAAGTAATTTGAGATTCTGTGAACGTTTTCGGCATTTTAACATGAGCCTGTTCGACTACCGTCAGGTTATACACCAAATGAAACTTAAACGATCATAAAAGGGACACATTGTAAACATCAAATCAAAACACAGCTACCATTAAATTTTTTTATAGTGCAATTACACAATAACAAATTTTGAAAGGCAATATTCTTGCTATCTCCATCTTTTTAATCGAGATAAACAAAGCCAGCAATGGAATTGTCGCAATCCAAAGCAAGCATTCAAACTGCGGTAATTCTATTGCTTGCTTTGTTTATTACGTTTTCTTCTTCTTCTTCTTCTTTCGTGTCAATGGCTTTTCATGTTATACGCTTTTTAGCCAAAGCAGCAACGTCCACTCATTTTTTAGTTGCCTGCATTAGATCTTGACGTGTACACGTGCCAGGAGACAACGGGCATAATAGCAGGTGAGCCGTATATTGTGTGTGGAACCCATACCTACTCACAATTGATATTATTATGGGTATGGCTTTTGCGTTTTAAATGACAGAGATGAGAGATTCCCTTAAACGTTATCCTTTGAGTAAAGTTTACTTGGCGATTGTAAAACAGGCTTTAAATCAAATAAAGTGTCTTTGTTGCTGTCACAGTGGAACTTGCGGTGGGTTGTTTAATTGGGGTTGAAAATACTTGGAACGTAATTTTGCCATTCAATTTGATTCTATTAATAGCAGTTGTTTATTGAAAATGGTTTTGATATTTTTGACAAACCGTTCTATGATCAATACAAATTAATGTCAAAATAACAATATTTTTTCATATACCTTTGCCTGAAATCGATTTTTAAAAAATGTTGTTGTCTGTCTGTTTGTATCGGCTTATCTTATAAGTGGCTAGACTGATTTGAATAAAATTTAAGACGCAGATAACTGACTACAAGGCGCGTAATATAGACTACTTTTATTTAATGTACCTACCATACAGACGAAACCGCGAGTGAAAGTTAGTTTGTTTGTTTGATAGCGTTAATCCGGAAGAATACTGGTCCAATTTTAATAATTATTTTTGTGTTTGGTAGTCTAACTCTCAATAAGGGTCTTTCGATATTTAACATAACGCTAAACTTCATGGGAGCTAAGTAGTGAGGTTGAACGTTGGTCAAGGCGCGGAAGCAACTACTACTTTTAAAAACGAATTCCACGCGGACGTAGTCGTGGGCTAAAGCTAATTTTAAGAATAAAAAGACAAAACCTCTTACAAGAAATTTCCTTTTCAAGTCATAAACAAGATGGACATTGCCAGCATGGCCTAAGCTCAGCATATCTCTCTTTAATTGACAGCCATCTTGGCTATCTTTTATTTTCTTGCAAGCGTATTTTATTATTATATTATCCTAACTCGCCGCGCTCTGGGACGATGGCATATCCTGCATAATTATACTAATAGCCTATTAGCCAATGGCCACCCGACTTACGCTACTTTATAAAAGCTGAAGGTTTTCTGTTCGTGCCTCTAATACAGGTTAAAATAATCATCGAAGTGGCTTTCGAAGACATAAACAAGAAACAGCTTTTTTTGAAATGACGTGATTTTAATGTTCGTTAAATTATAAAATAAATAAATTAATAATACAATTATTTAGTGAATCAAAATACATTCAGCAATTTAGAGATAAGCCCTGATTCCCAAACTAGCGTGAGCTGTATGTTTAGAAGCAGTTCCCTCCTAATGTAGTTTACATACTTGTAGTTATAGGTATGTTTGTCACAATCCTTACATTCAACTTAATTCAATGTACACAATTATTATCTGAAATACGTGCGTGTGCGAGTGCGTGAGCGTGTGTGTGTGTGTGTGTGTGTGTGTGTGTGCGTGTGTGTGTGTGTGTGTGTGTGTGTGTGTGTGGGCGCGTGTACGTGTGTCTGTGTGTGTGCTATTTAGGGATAACTAATATTTTTTCCACTTCATTGTAATACAAGTTTTTAAGCTATAGTTTAACAGTGTTTTTAATTCAATAATTAGATAAATGATTGTGCAATATTATTATAATGTTCTTGGAAAAAATGTGCTTTGAACTCTTAGTACCGGACACTTAACTATTAAAACTAATGTTGGTTTAACTATTACCCTCGCTGTATTAATTAATTCAACAATTAATCCGCTCTTTTCGTCTGTAGTTGTCTTAATAGATTATTTATTTATTTATTTATTTTCATCCTTACATCTATTTTTACAGGAAGACCCCAATACAATAGAGTAGCACACGTAATATACAACTCTTATAACCTATAGCTAATAACATGTAGATATTATACAAGAAGCATTTCTTCGCGATATCTACTGTTTTCGTAATAAAATTTCAGTCGCGCTCTAAGTAAATTCCTTGTCTATTTCGTGTTTGACAAATTATTTGCCATTTTTTTGCCATTTGCCATTTCAGAGAGAATTAGCATTATTTCACGTTATCACACTTTACACAAACTAATTTTATTTTGGTTATATTTTATACTTGTTTCCGTACGCGACTCCGCCTGCGTGATACGTTGATAAAAAGTAGTTGTTATTTCTGAGGTCAAAAATCTTTACCTTATTTTTTATCAATATCGGTGTAATAAATTTGTAGCTACAAATATACATTTTTTTTTTATACTACGCCCACAGCGAACGAACGTGTAGTCCACCTGATGGTAAGTGGAGTACAGCCCATGGACATCAACAATCCACAAAAGCAGTTTTGTAGATGCGTCGCTGCAGCTCAGGACTACGGCCTCATGTGCCAGTAATTTCAGGGCCTGATCTCACAACCATACCGGAACACAGTAATGGAAGCACTACTATTTGGCGGCAGGTTAAAGGTGAGACAGTGGTGCTGCCGCCCTCGAGCTCATTCACAAGACCTCTACCACCAGTCTACCAAACTCTAATATTTCCTCTTTATAATAATATTATAACATCACGGCTATATAACCAAGAAGGGAGCGGCAGTGGTGTACCCTTATTACACCTGTTATGTTTAGGTCCTATGGGGTAGGGGCTAAGTCTATCGCCATCCACCGGGCACAATTACAACTCCGTGCCGTTTCCTGACGGAAAGTTCAACAAATAACACTTTGCTATACCAGGAATCGAACCAGAGATCTCGCGGTGAGCGGCGTTACGCTAACCACTAGACTATCGAAGCATCTTATAATGATATAAGTTTCAAAATACCCCCGTATCGAAATTTTATGCTCAGTTCCATGTATAACTTTAGTTTGAACACGACTAAACACTAACTATACACAAGGATTGAACAATGTTATTATTCGCTCGATGAGTTTGTAAAGAAAAATGCCTGTCGATCTTACAAATTTAGAAATGATCTTTAAGATTCATTTTATTTTATGGTTTATATTGGTTATGGTTGGTTATTAATTTTTTTTTTATTTTCATTTTATAAATTATATTTGTCCATGTTTATTTTGTTGTGTTATAGATATAAGTAATTGATAGTAATAAGAAGATTACAGTTTGTTACTTTTATTATTACCATTATATTTGCATGCTATTTAATGGCTGAATATGCTAGAGTCTATACTATTGTACCATCTTAATGTACCATATTCTTGGCAAATAAAATATTTCATTTCATTTCACACCCTGTATAAGGAAAGCTGCAAAGAATCGTACGGATCAAAGGGTCGTAGCCTTAGGACATTTTCATTTGACTCTACAATTTCCCAAGGGCTTTAGGGTAACTTTAGCAGGCTTCGTAATTCTCTAAACTGCTATTCTTATTCCTAGTAAAGTCGTAGAATTTATTATATTTAATTAAATATATTGCAGAGTTGACTGCTTCGATGGTGTAGTGGTTAGTGTATGCGCTTCTCACCACGAGGTCTTAAGTTTTATGCCCGGGTTGGGCAAAGTGTTGTTTGTGAACATTCCGTCAGGAAATTCACAATAGCAGCACGGAGTTGGAATTACGCCCGATGGATGGCGATAGGCTCACCCCCTATCTCATGGAACCGCGAGTAACCCGTTTTTTCTCTAGTAACAACTTAATGTCGTTGACAATATGGTGCAATTCAGCTAACCTCAAAGTGGAGCATCTTTTTTTTTCCCATCTAAAGAAATCTACAATTAGCAAATTTCACTCTTATTTCTCTGCATTACGATTCAAAATACGCTAAACATTTTTACATTTTTTTTTGAGTGGTGCAAATGTGGCACCTCTGGGTTGACAAGCTACAACAAGATACTATCGCCATCTAGCGAACAGCGCAAGCGTTTACTCGACCGTACAATACAGCGCACGGCCAATCGTAGCGCCGCAATATGTATAGTCAGTTAAATTAGGTACATAACGAGATTTCCACTGTGCCTTAAAATGTGAAGCCATCAATCCCTGAGTTTACTTAGTTTTTTGAGTGGTGCAAATGTGGCACCTCTGGGTTGACAAGCTACAACAAGATACTATCGCCATCTAGCGAACAGCGCAAGCGTTTACTCGACCGTACAATACAGCGCACGGCCAATCGTAGCGCCGCAATATGTATAGTCAGTTAAATTAGGTACATAACGAGATTTACACTGTGCCTTAAAATGTGAAGCCATAAATCCCTGAGTTTACTTAGTTTTTTGAGTGGTGCAAATGTGGCACCTCTGGGTTGACAAGCTACAACAAGATACTATCGCCATCTAGCGAACAGCGCAAGCGTTTACTCGACCGTACAATACAGCGCACGGCCAATCGTAGCGCCGCAATATGTATAGTCAGTTAAATTAGGTACATAACGAGATTTCCACTGTGCCTTAAAATGTGAAGCCATCAATCCCTGAGTTTACTTAGTTTTTAAAAGTTAGATCATTTCATAACCTCTAATTAATTATACACACCCCCGGAAAGCGCTTTTTTTCTATCCTTCGTGTGTGTCCCACTGCTAGGCAAAGAACTCTCCCCATGACTTCCAAGTATTTTTATTATTTGCTATCTCGGGCCAATCGTTCTGAAATGCGTCCACGTCGTCCCGCCATCTCCTTTTGGGCTTTCCTCGTCGCCGCTGACCGTCGCGTGGTACCCAGTTAGTCGCGTTTTGGGTCCACCTCTCTGGACTCATACGGCAAACGTCACCAGCTCAGTCCCAGTACCCAAGCTTTCCTTTATTTTATGTTTTTAATCTTTTTAAATATGAGAACATTTTTCAAAAATTAGACAACGGGTCTAAATAATGCAAGTCATTTCAAAACGTTGAGCATAATAATTTATTTACCTTTTTATTAATTACGACATTTAGACCCTGTATCCATTCCATTTATTTATTTTTATAGATGGGTTATCAAGTAAAAAAGACAATTAAGGACGCCTTAGTAGCTAATCGGTGTATATAATTCCATCTAACCTATAAAACGCCATTAATTGAGGGCGTAACTTCAAAATTATGCAAACGATACAATTTACATAAATTGTATAACTATTTAACTTAAGCTTTATATCTTTTCAGATTATCGTAGCGTATTCTAAACTGAATTTTATGCAAATTAGTCTTAAGATAGAATTTGGACCGACGACGGTGACGCTCTTAAGAGGAGGCTTCCGACCATCCTATTTTTATATTCCGGAATCGGTGTAACTTTAATATTATTCAGTCTTTATTAATTTTCATAGACATTATCATATCTTATTTAATAATTTACATAAAAACTTGAAAACGTTATTAATAATTTTGACAAAATGAGCACGAACAAACATATATTTTAGTGTTTTCACTATATATCTATGAATATAATAGATAAATACTTAACAATACTAAGAAAAGTCTAAAAACAATTTGTACTTGTAACGGGATTTGAACCCTAGACTATAGAATTCCAGTCTATCGCTTTCCCGTCTAGCTATCCAAGCCCTATTCCAAATAAATACACGACTCTTTTGTCTGTATGCATCGTCTTTCCGGACGCAAATAATGTTATTATTTCGTCTGCTCTTTTGTATTACATTGTTAAGCAAGACTAAATTCTATATATATCAATTAGAAATTAAATACTTAACAATAATAAAGTTAAAGGGAATTCAATACCGGCAGTTCAACACTGAGAAATGCTCCGGGATCCGGAAACTTGATATTCCGGGATTGAATTCCCTACCAACCCGATAATCAAATATGAAAAATGGGACGGTCGTGGAGTCCACTCTTAAACGATTGGAGCCTCGTAAACGATTTGATTACCTGAATGAGCTGGGGAAATAGAAATAGCTGGATGCAGAGCGGAAATTATCTAAATGAGGTACACGTATTACACAGTATTCGACGTCTTTTTAACCCACTAGCACTGAAATTCACTTTCACATTCAAGATATTGTGATGATTGATGAAAGTGAGTTTAAGGGCCGCGATTATTTTTGTATAACGATTTTAAGTGCTTTGTGAAGTCTCATACTGGTGGTAGAGCTCTTCTGAATGAGCTCGAGGGCGGCAGCACCACCGGCTCACCTTTAACCTGCCGCCAAATAGTAGTGCTTCCATTACTGTGTTCCGGTTTGGTGGTGAGATCAGGCCCTGAAATTACTGGCACATGAGGCATAACACCGTAGTCCTCAGCTGCAGCGACGCATCTATAATCTGCTTTTGTGGATTGTTGATGTCCGGGCTGTACTCCACTTACCATCAGGTGGACTACACGTTCGTTCGCTGTGGGCGTTGTATAAAAAAAAAAAGTCTAAGGTCTGTTTGTATCGGCTTATCTTGTAAACGGTTAGACCGATTATAATAAAATTTTAAATGCATGTAACTGACTACTTAACTACTTCATAAGTTCATATAGATGTAGATGTATTATTTAATAAATATATATGTATGTATATTTTTATATATTTATAATATATATTATGTTTATGTTATTTATATATGTATATATATGTACTAGGATGTAAATATGTATGCGGATTTAGTTATATTTTGGTACTTTCTTTTTAAGTTGTACACTTATCTTGCCCTCTATGGCATCATCGTCTCCTCTATTGCTCTAGGTTTGCTGGAAGAGAACTCAAGCACTGAGTTAAGCTCGCCTTTTGTATTCAATTACTGTCTTATGTATATTTCTTTGTAATCTTTTGTGTACAATAAAGTATTAAATAAATAATGAATAAATACAAACCGTGGGTGAAAGTCAGTTTGTTTGTGTGATAGCGCGAATCACTAGTGGTCGATTTTCTTGTGTTTGATAGTCTAACTCTCAATAAAGGTCTTTAGATCCATACTAATATTATAAAGGCGAAAGTTTGTAAGTATGGATGTATGGATGGATGTTTGTTACTCTTTCACGCCAAAACTACCGGGTCGATTTCGATGAAATTTTGCACACATGTAGCTTATAGTCTGGATTAACATATAGGCTACTTTTAATTGACATACCACGCGGGCGGAGCCGCGGGCGGAAGCTTGTATTTAATAATACGCTAAACTTAACGGGAGCGGGACAGAAAGATCAAAACAGCTTCTAAAACTTAATACAACAAATTCCTCGCAGACAGTCGCGGGCAAAGCTAGTTTATACGATAAAACTGGCAATCTTATATTTAACAAAACCTTCAGCTCATCAGACCAGATTCCAATTATTCCAATCAACGTCGAACTGAACAAGAAAAAAGAAAAACAAACCGTCCTATATATAAGTCTTTGATTTAGTTCTCGGTAATGACGGCAATTAGCATCCATTCCCACTTGTAGTAACTAAAGAGACTCGCTAACTCGCTACTAAACCGCGTATCTTTAACGACTATCTAGCACACAGCATTTTGTTTCATTTCATTGCATTTATTTCATAATTAATATTACATTGTGTTGAAAATACGACACGAATTATCTCTTGATTATGTCTATGTCTAAAATTTTAAAATTATCTCTATGTCTAAAATTAAATTAACTTAAAACTTTTAAAAAATATTATAAATTTCACAGTCATATTAGAAATAATCCGATTAAAATTGACTTATTTATTTAAAATAATAATGTTAATAATGTTATAAATAATAATGTAAAATAAAATGTAATTTTTCTATTGAGTCGAAACAACCACTGACAAGAAAAGCCTTAAGTTTGGATCTAATCTCTTTATTGTACACGATACTCTTAAGTTCTATTGGAAGTTTATTGAATACTCTGACCGACTAACAAACTAACGAACTCTTTAACTATTTCAGAATTTTTTTTAAGATCAAGATGAAAGTGTTCTAGAAATATTTTCAACAAAAAATATGTAGTAAATAATATAATAAAAACGAAAATTGTATCGTTTATTTCATATCCAAGCTAACGTTTTGATAATAAAAAACACTTATTAAACTGTTAGGGTGTAACGTTCGAAGTGTTAAAAATTGATTAACTAATTTCATCTGAATCTACATACTACGCCTTTTTTATGTAGATTTTTAATAATATTTTATTTTATAAATTTATACTAAACAAAAGTTGATTAAAGTAAGTATAGTTTTATGTTAGATAGAGCTCATGGAAATGCCCCGTTTTCACAAGACTTCTTAATCTGCAGTTAACGCTAATCTCGCATCCGATCTTTCTCTCTTACTATGTATATTTATTATTTATTTATATACTAATATAGTATTAGTATATAATAATACTCTTTACTTTTGGAACGTGAAAGAGAGATCGAAACACATAATTATTGTAATGAAATCAGTAGCAAATATAGTTGAAGTATAAATTGTGTTATCTCGTTTCTATCAATATTAAATAACCGACCTTATACATATTGACACCATATATTCGCTCTGCATATGTACATATTTTTTGTAATAAATCTATCACGCTTACTGTTAATTGGGCGTTGACGCCGACGCTTGCTTCCAACTGCACGCCCGAATAACGCGCACGCCTAACGTAGGGTCAGCCTTAAGCCGAAGATCTATTCAGTAAACGGTCTTTGTAAATACCCATTTAGACCTAATCCAAATAAACGTATATTTGTAGTATCATTCTTCTTTGTAAGAAAATCCTATTTTCCTCACAAATATTTTGCCGATCATACTTTTCGATTATCTTTTACTGAGGGAACTGATCACGTTTCTTTACATACATACAGAATGGTACTAATTGATAATAGAGATTGTTTATACCTCACGATTCGTAGCGTAGATTTGTCTTGCGGTATAATATGCGACTGCTCATCGAAAGGTCTCGTGTTTGATGCCCGGGTTAGGCTTTTTCTTCTTCGTCGTGTCGATGGCTGAGTCAAATTTTATTTTGACTTGCCATCGTGGTGAAAGGATTAGCCAATTCGCTTTGAAGAACTCGCGAATTGCCCAGGGTTGGGCAAAGCATGGAGATTGGAATGGTGTCCGGTAGATGGCGATAGACTAACCCTCCATCACATGAATAAATGATGACTGGTGGCGATATGTCATCTGCCAAGCCATTCTGAGTAAAAGAGAAGTGATGTTACGATAACATTTTGTAGAATTGTTTTACTACGTCAGAAGTGGTAGAACTTTTGGTGAGTAAACTCGAAGAAAGTTAACACAAGTGTTATTTAGCTATTAGGCTTTCTATCCCTCTTTTTGCCCAACAGCAATTGAACTCGAGACCTCTGCGCGACTGTCACGTGCCAAGACCAAGAAGACAGAAAACCACGTAGGTGAATCCGGCTTGAGCTTGTGACAATAACCTACATATTGCCATTGTCTGATCAATCGTATATTGTAATGCTGTATAATTGATACGATGACGCATATGCGGTTGTACAAGTAAATATGGGGTGATCAATCATTAGCGATGCTGATCAAACAATATTATTAGCAGGGATCAGATGCCAACGGTTTGTTTTGGATAATAGCGAACTTATTTTGTTTGGTATGGGAATATTATTGTCCATATTAAATTATTATTTATGTTAACATATTATCTCAGACCTGGTTTAAAATAAATTTGGCATAGGTTTGGTTGAAAACCTGGAAAAGGGCAGATGCTACTCTTAATCCTTTGTTTTTATCTACCTATCACGTGGGTGACGCCGCAGTAGATACTAGTGTAGTAGGATTATATCCGCAGAGTCACACCTTAAATAAATCCTAAATAAAGGTCTTAAAACATGAATAATATGGAGAAACATGAATACATTTTTGACGTTTGTCACAAACCTCAAAACTCTCTCTTACTCTCTACATTACATATTTATTGCCATTGTCTGATCAATCGTATTGTAATGCTGTAATTGATACGATGACGCATATGCGGTTGTACAAGTAAATATGGAGTGATCAATCATTAGCGATGCTGATCAAACAATATTGTTTGAGACCAGATGCCAATGTTTTGTTTGGGATAATGGCGGGCTTATTTTGTTTGATAAGGGAATATTACTATCCATAATAATTATTATAAATGACAAAGTATCTCAGACTGTCTGTTATATTTTTAAAACTGATTTTTAAGAAATTTGGTATAAGATTACCTAGTTGAAAACCTGGAAAAGGGCAGATGCTACTGTTTTACCTATCAGACGGCAACGCCGTGTCTGATTTTAATGGTCGGTACTCATATACGGGTTTGCTCTTAGGATTATTACTACTAAATCAATTAAAAGGAAAAGATACATTGATCGAAGTTGATCGATTTAGGGGTAATAACACACTTAAACTTAATTGGTGGACAGCGGGGCTCGATGAAAATAAAAAATCCTACGTAGGTACCGAACGTGTTGTCGGTCTCGACAGATACTCGATCAAGTAAAACAGTGTGTGAGTACGGACCACAATAAGTACCCCGTATATATTTTTATCGGTTACATAAACTAAACCAAGTAAAAAATGAGTGAAACATAACACATTTCATTTCCTTTCCAAACGTAGTATGGATAATATAAAATGTTTTATTCATATTGAACTCTGTCGTGATCCTTTCAATAATGGAACTACCATCTTTGGTGAATATTTTTAACACGTATGTATTTGAATATTGTAAGCTGAAAAGGTTGAAAAGGATTTAAATTACTTATAGTATGTATAAAAGGAACTGCCTCGATGGTCTAGTAGTTAGCGTATGCGAGGTCTTGGGTTCAATTTCCGGGTCGGGCAGTGTTATTTGTGAATTTTCCGTCAGAAAATTCATATTTGCAATTGTGCCCGGTGGATGGCGTTAGGCTCAACCTCTATCCCATGGGACTCAAACATAACAGGTGAAATGTGGGTGTCGTCTGCTCTGCCTTCTGGGTAATATAGGCATGATGTTATGTTATAAAAAAGAATGAATAGGTATTGTAGGTACAGTGTATATTATTAATTTATTATGTTAACATAAACATAGTTTAAAATGTAAACAACTAGCGACGCGGCTGCGACCCGTCACTTAACTCAGTCGTGAATACAAACAGTTTGCGTGAACACGTATCATCTATTATTTATATTCCAATTACCTTTCCTCAACAAAATACCAAAGTAAAACCTATAGGTATAAAGATAAAAGTTGTTTTAATTAAGAGTGAGATTACTTCTGAGATAACTCACTGGTTTTTAGGCATAATATCCTTAGATGCATAATTTGCAATCTTACATGATTTCTTATATTGACGGCTCACGCCTATCGCCATCCATTAATAAGAAGTTAAAGATTATTCTTATTACTTTCTTAAAAGGGACGCAATTCCGTTGAATTGGATTATTTACAGCTACCAATCAAAGAAAATAAGTGAATATTATTCCTGGAAGCTAATGGAAAAATATAATCAAATGAATCTGCAAAAGTACAGCGAAGTTTAGTACTTCCATTTTGCAGTTGGCACTGAATAATGCTTTTAACTTGCACGATTCGTGAAGTGAACGATTCTGCTAGTGAAATTAAATTATTTAAAAGACTCAGCCCTAATATCGCAGGTGTTAGATAAACCTAATTGGCAGGATAAGTATATAACACACATAAATGAAAGTGACAGCTGTGTTCTTTTTTCAAGTCTAACTTGTGTCACTTATAAATTCAGTCGGGTTTTATTTTATTGTTCATATCTAGTTTTAAGAAACATAATATATATTCAAGAATCTTTTGTGTACCCAAAAGCAGGTTTAAAAGTAATTACTTATTATTTTTTATTTTTTTGTTATAAATATATATTTTATTAAATTGGTGCAGGTTTTATGGGTGCTGACCTCAGTTTTTCAATTCTTTTTTAATAAATAATTCATTTATAATATCTAGTTCTCCTTTTGCTTTGTATCTGTATCTATCAATTTTCGTTAATTTTTAATTTTAGTTTATTTTTCTTGTATGTTTGGTTGTAATGTTTCTTTGTTTATATTTTCTTGTGAGCGTTGATCTTCTGTGTTGTTTTTTCTGGCAGGGACTCTGAAAATCAGTGCTGTGCATTGCGCGCAGCAAATACTGAGCTAGATCCCTTGCCGCACATTTTGTGTACTATTTATGTTTTGTGTAAACTGTTTTTATTTTTTTCTAAATGTAAGATAATGTGTGGTGAATAAATGGTTTAAATGGTTTAAATAAATGGTTTATAGGTCGGATAACATCTATCCGGAACCTCAGAAACTGGCAACAAAAAAACAGTTTTTGCGATGTGTTGGGTTCGATTAACATGTCAGGCAAAAGTAATGTTTTTCTGTGACAAAATCTTTCGACAGTAGGAGTGTGGCACCGTGTTCGGTAGACAGAGCAAGACTCATTTCCGACCACGTCAGCCATTGGACAATTTGGACATCAAGATATTAATATCTAGTGAAATGTGGTTGTAATACAGCTCAGCGAAATAATTTTGAGCAATACAGCCATTATGTTATCTAAAAGGTGTTTAGTTTTTTTTTTAGTTCTTAAATTTCTTTATTAGATTCTGAAATACATTGATTTATGTACCAATATAAGTTTTATCCTAGATGTACAAAATATTATTATAATAAATGTTTTACAAGTGTTTTAGTTTTGTGAAAACCTTTAGCATGTTCATAATTATAAATGGACTATTAAATTATTGTAATTATTAATCAGATATTAAATAACATAACTATACCTATATTTGTCAAAATGCTTTAGTGATAGCAATTCGTTTATAACAATGATAATCTTTAATTAATATTATTACCTATTTTAAAATAATAGGCACTTCTTCCAATTAGTAAAATAGTGAAATTTTAACTGACTTACTAATATAATATTACGAATTAACGTAGTAACCTGTCTGTTAACGGCTAAACGGCTAAACCGATTTTGATTAAATTTGTTATTATGATAGTTGAAGGCTTAAAGAAGGTCATAGGCTACTTGTTATCGACATACCACGCAAGTAGAGCCGCGGGCGGAAAAGAGTTTTCAATATTTCTTAATTTTTCAAACGGAGATCATAAAATAGGATATAGATAATAGATTCAATTGAATTACCAATAGAATCTGTCCAAACCACACACTGACCGTTTGTGAATAGATTTAAATAAATTGTGATCTAGATAGCTCTTTTTACTGGAACTTAATTAAAATGTCGGTTAAGTGAAGTTACTTTTTTTTCATTGAGAAATAGTCTCTTACTTATAAATGCAGTGATAGTAGAATAGGAATCTTTAGGACTGCAATGTCGAAGGTCTCGGCATATCGGGTTGGATTTTCGACAACTGTGTTTATCGTTAAGTTTCGTGTTTGACATTCTTAGTCCCAATTTAACCAACCTTCGATCTCTCTATTTCCAAGAGAGAGTTCGAAAATCTTAGCTCAACGTTGAACTCTACTGGTGAATTGAAATTTACATACGCACCCTCGATTACGAAGGCACAAACGATACTATCGTTTATGCCTTTTGGTTCATATTTTTTTTATAATATGTGAGCCATAACTGTCTCGGTGGTCTAGTGGTTAGCGTATGCGCAGGAAATTCACAATAACAGCACGGAGTTAGATTTGTGCCCGTTGTATGGCGATAGGCTCACCCCTATCCTATGAGACCTAAACATAATTATCAGGTTTGTCTTTTTTATTGGGTAGGTAATATCAGCGTAATGGTATGTTATGTAATACCATACCATGGAGGGAGTCAAGTGGGTCGAGTTTGTATTTAGGAGCTCCAGCCCAGAGATAGGAATAGTACTTTAAATGTGACCGGACCTGCACCTTTTACAACTTTCAGCACTTTCAATTTAAGGCGTTGGCAAGGTACATACGGCAGGTACCGCTTAGCTCAAAATAGAGCAGTGTGTGAAAAAAGTGGGCGTCCTAATTAGAATTTCCACTTTATGCTCGCCAGTTTGGTTTTGTCAGTTGATTTGCGCAACACTGTACTCTCTCTCTCTCTATATACTTTAAAAAACACAATAAAAAAATGAAAGGAAAAATAAAACGTAATAAAACAAAATTATAACAACAGCCAAGTGGTTCTATCACTATTCCCGACCAAGTTCCTGTCTCAACACATCCCTAGTCGCAACCCTAATGTAATGTCAATAACGTCATCAATGTCAAAATTGTCAATTACAATTTGTTATTGTGATTCGTGTTTGAGGACGATGAAATTTGATATATTTACCTTAAAATTTTACTAAAAATCAATCTGAGATCACGACAATCAGATTTACATAATATGTGATGTGTGTATGTAAGATGGGTATTCATAGAATCTGCTGTGCATGTTTAATTCAAGGAACAAAAATGTACAATTGTAATGAGTACTCCTTAAAGCAGTTATATGAAGATATTATAGCTGATAAGGTGAGAATTTCTATGCAGGACCAAGCTGCCGATGGACTTTAAAGATAGGAACCTCCTCACTATGCGTGCCGTGTCCTACATGGTTTGGCAGAGACGATCGAAAAGAACTGTATTTGTCTCTTGACCCAGCTGCCTAGCGCGAGCCTTTTAAGATTATGGTCGAGGGTATACGTCCATTGACCGTAACGACTATCTTTACAATTACTGCTGCTCTAATTTATCATTATTAAACAGGGCAGGCCATAAAACAACTCACACTTTACCATTTTTGATTGTTTGCAGATGACAGATGATTTGCCACAATACTTCTGCTATGAATGTGCTGCCATGTTACTCAAGTTTTATAAGTTCAAACAAAAGTGTAATGCGGGTCTGAATGTGCTCAAAGATGTGTTAAAAAATAGTGTTGTAAGTTATAACTGTGTTAAATCTATGTATTTCTAGGGCTCCTAGCATAATGTGCGTGCAATAGATTCTTGTCTCGTATTTGTCATATTGAAGTATGGTGAAACAGGACAAAACACTAAATAATCTATCTTTGGGGGGTGTGCTGGCTCGGCAGATAAAAAAACTAGTTTAAATAAGTGTTTTGACTTCACTCTTCCAGTTTGGTGCTGAAATTACTGGCTCATGAGTCATAATATCATAGTCCACAGTAGCAACACAATTTTTTGCAGATTGTAGACGTCCATAGGCTGAATAGTGTAGATACCAGACACCATGGTGGACTATGCACTTGTTTCTTACATATATTTTCTTACACACACTAATTATTCAGACTATTATAGTATATCACATATAAAGACTATTCATTTTACAATTTCATACATTTTCAGATCACTGCCTACACAATGTCAAAAATCAATAGAAGAAAAAGCAAATTAAAATCATCCATAGACATTTTAAAAGTAAACAAAAGAGTGAAAAACTACATATTTATTCATAAAAACATTTTAGATGACTCAAGCCAACTTAAAATTGAAGAAAACATTTGTAATGACAATTTATTGAAAAATATGAAGTTATCTGAAGAAAAACAAAGTCTTAGTGATAGGAATGATAAAAAAATACATTTATTTGAAGAAATAAATGATAAAACTACATCTAAACAAACAATTATTGATGAAAGAGAGCAACAAAATAGTGATATTTCGATTATCGATGATAGTTTTGAAGAAAAAATAGAAACTGAAGAAACTAACACTGAAAAAGAAAATAAAATGAGTAATATAGAGTCTAATCTATCTGATTCAGAATCAGAAAACTTGCCATTGGCTGCACATAAAAAAGCAAAATCTATAAATCAATCCAAAGAGGTTTGTAATAAAAAGAAAAAAGGGAACATTAAAAAGTCTAACAATGACACTGGCCAAATTAAAAGTAAAAAAATGAAATCAAAATTCGAATACCCGAAGCAGGTATATTTAAATCCTGAGCATTGGAAAAGGTCTGTATTATCTGAAGAAGAAGCGATGACAGAATTTCAAGCTAAAGGAAAAGATCCCAAATATTTAGCTTTTCCTTTTAAATGTGAGTTTTGTTATAAAGGATTTTCTAAATTGGATATTAAAGAAAGGCATATGAAGTTGGCTCATTGTGAGGTAAGATATTTTTTTAATTTTTTTTTACTATGGTGGGTCGCAAGTGTACAGCTGGCTTGAAGATGCTATGGAAATAAATTAAATAAGATCAGCTGCTGGAATTCTAAACTTCTCGTAAAATCTGAAACAAGGTTTGGTTATAACAAATGTATTTGAACAATAATATTTAGTGTATTAAGAAAATTAATACCTTCTTTTAATCAAATCTCGCTTCTGACGTGTTTCTGGGAACTTCAGCCACTTCCGCAGAATAGTATCACTATTAAGTGCTTCCGTCACTTCTGTTATTGCTTTAGAGACGGATTGTTGGGACATCATAGTGCCTTGAGTCCCACCTACTAGGCGCTGATAGCTGCCTGTGGCATAAAATGATAGTGCCACTAAAATCTAAAATATAAACACTCATTAAAATTATATATCATACGGATTTACGTGATACTACAGTGACAAATTGTTAATCAAACCTTATATTTGGTAGTAATATCGCTGCGACGAGTAGGCTGGTGCATTAAGGGCTCCAAATCATCATAAATTTCTTCAAAAACTGCCTTAGTGACTCTGTAATTTTGTCTAAACTCGGCGTCACTCATGGCGAATGCGTTGCCGGTGTAACGCGCAATTCTTCGTACATTTCGCCTTTGCCTCACATCAAATACATGGCCATTATCCAGTATATCATTAATTAGTACTAATCGTGCCATTTTTTCTATTTAAATCCCTTGCTAAAGTATTCAAAACTATTACAACAATAGATCTCGACTCCGTAAAAGTAACGTTTTTGTAACTTTGAGATTTCGCTCGCAAACTCGATCCCTAAGTCGATATGTCAATGTCAAAATCCCGTCAAGAGTGCCAAAAAGTGATGCGATCGAGTTAGGTCGATTTCGTTTAGTTCCAAAAAAATCCACTCAATTCGATTCTAATCGTGCGCTAGTGTTGCGTTCAAGAGTGCCAAATGTACGAATGTCGATCCCAATCTCAAATCCCGAACACGATCGAGCGTCAAGGGTAGGGCCCCAGATTTTTCGCCCATATTGAATGTGTTCCATTTGCCTTATTGTGAAAAAAAAATTTTCAGATGGGTTAGACATGTGATTGAACATTTCATTCATATTAAGACGGGTGCAACCTATTAAATATGACTAAAAATCTATATAATTATATAAAATTTTATGGGAAGGAACTATCCAAATCCCACCAGTAGATTCAGAGATTGGTGCTTTCAAACAAACATACTGCCAAACAAACACTTATACAATTTATACTTTTTCTGCTTTTCAGTCACGTGGATCTTTAGTATGTCGATTTTGCAAATCGCGTTTTAGAATAAAGTGTTATTTATCAAAACATCTGCAGATGCACTTTCAAAGGCTCAAGTGTCTCAGGTGTGATTTTGTGTGCAATGTTCAGTAAGTATACCTCCTTTTTTCTGCCAAAATCAGATCTCTAGACTAGAGTTTGCCGATGATATTTTTTTTACTAGATATTAGATATCACGAAATATTTACCTTGTATATTTGTTGTAGCGAGTAATTTCAATATTTCAGAGATGTTTTATCTTGAACAAAGAGATTGCAACATCTCTGAAATATTTTAATAACTCGCTACAACAAATATACCTACATGGTAAATATATCTAATAAGAAAATAATCATGTTCAAAACATGTCTCAAATATTTTTTTGTTTACAGTGCTTTGATGGTCTAGTGGCTAGCGTATGCGCCTCTCACCCTGAGGTCTACGGTTTGATACCCGGGTGAAGCAATATATAGTCCATTTATTGAGGAAGGCTTATATGCAATTTTGTATAAGATTTCACTAAAACTAAGGATCAGAGCATGTTAATAGAAGTTGGAAGCGAAATATGTTATAAAAATGGGGGCAATTTATATTACAATGCTAAATGAAGTAGTAAATCACGTTTAAGGAGGACCACATGAACGTAATTGCAAGCAATAGCTTATTTCATGAAATAACTGCTTGTAAAATATTTTATCTAACAGCCTCGAGTTCGATTCCCAGGTTGGGCAAAGTGTTATATGTGAACTTTCTGTCAGGAAATTCATAATAGCAGCACAAAGTTGGAATTGTACCTGATGGATGGCAATAGGCTCACTCCCTATTGTTACTTACAAGGCTGGTATTTAGTCCCGATGCCCCCAACCTAATGAGGTAGTTAAATCACAATGCTGGGTAGCTACGCTAAGAAATCCGATATATTCAGACTAGGAACCCACAGCGCGGTTCAAACATTCGCCCGCGTGCGGTTGCGGGTCCGTAGAAGGCTAGATTTTTATGTAAACACTTGAAACACATTGCAAAACGCGATTTTCGCCCGCAATTATTACTTACATGTATATCACAGCCTTGAGTGAAAACCCCTTTGTTAGTTCCTAGCCTTAAGTCCTGTTCTAAACTAAAATACACATAGGCTGTGTGTCTGCCCCGTGTGCAAAAGGTCGCAGGTTCAAATCCTGCCGCTCCCATAATTTCTTCATCTGTTTCTTAGTATAATTTGCTAAGCAAAGCTAAATGCTATAAAAATAATCATTAACAAATGTGTTGACTATCCGCGTGGCTACGCACTGGGCTCATAAAATATGACTGCAGCATAAAAGAAGAAGAACAAATGTGTGTAAAATGTAAAAATAATCTACTATTTCAGGAACTGGGCGCATAGCCATAATAGACTCCATAGCGGTATCATGAAGAAATGTGCACATTGTGGACTTCAGTTTGCGTATGTATCATAATATTCACTACTTAATTATGGTTAAAAAAAACTAACATGGCCTTAACATTCGTAATTATAAGGCGTCCCCCCGAAAGGCGTGCGCGATCATCGGGCATGTGGGCGCGCTGGTTGCACACACGTCACACGGCAGCAACATGCGACGCCGTCCAACGTGTGTGCAGTCAGGATTGTTCCAAAATTTAAGTCTGCAAAACGCCCTAAATAACTGCGCCTCTATAAAAACATATATACTCGATGGTTGAAAAAAAATCAATGTAAGTCTACAAACTTTGACAAACCTTATTCTATAGTGGCGCCACCTGTTGAGACAAAAACGATAGCCTTCATTTTGCACGAGTAGGCGCATTATTTATTTTTAATTTTTAATTTAGATCTTACCTTTTCTTATTTATTGATATGTACTTAAGATGTGATACCGTCCGTCTTCGCTCTGGTGCCATCAGAATATCAGCGCTGCAGGGCTTTGTAGCTCTGCATCATATGGCTGAGATGATGTCCTTTTCTGACAAAATATTTGTTTAGTATTGTGTTTTATTTTTATTGTTGTTTGTCAGAATAAATATGTTTCTTTCTTTAAAAACGTTTTCAGTGATATTTTGATGTGTTGGTATGACTGTGACTCATGCTTTGAAACTAAAACTAATAAAAGATTTTGATTTGGTTTCATTTGATTTGTGTATTTATTTCAGTCACCCATCTACATATTACACACACCTCCGAATATACCACAGAAGTGAGCATGTGTGTCGTGTGTGTGGAAAATCGTTCGTCAGTCAGAAGGGCTTAAACAAGCATACCAAAATTAAACATTTGTTTGAAAATGTTGTAAGTATTAAAAAGTTTCTATGAGAGTCGTCGTTCTCTGACCCTTTCCCATTCCCCAATTACATTGGGAGATGATTCCAGTCTTACAAATAGTTTTAGACAGAGATGCCAAGATGAAACATGAAGAAAATTGACGGTTATACTTTTGCAACAATGGGACTGTCAAATTTCATAGAATATTTTCCCCGGGCCGGGTAAAAACTGTCAAACCCCATAAACTTCTAAACTTTGACGTGAATTTTATTTTATCTGGTACGCGCAGCTCAACTCACGCATTGCGAATAATGTAATTTAAAACTTATAGTTCTCTCTAGTCAAAGGCATGCTGTCTGGTTTTAGACTGTCTGACCTCTGGCTGTCAGAACGACTGTCATAGATCTTCAAATGACAATCGTAACCGTAAGCTATCAGTTTTAGCGTTATGACAACATTTGAATGTGTTCTCAAAGAAACGGAGAAAAAGAATTGCTTAACCAGACAATTAATTCACTTAGACTTAGTTGCAAGCCCCTCTTAATGGTTAACATTTTTTTTTCAGAATCTGTCGTCAGATGATAACAAAGATACTTATTGTGAAACATGTGATATAAAATTCGAAACTCTGAGAGCATATGAGGAGCACTTCAATCAGTCAGCGAAACATGCAGTGGATAATTTCAAGGATAGAAGAACTATTAGTGAACTTGAGTATGTACAAAACCATCTTTAGCCAAAATCTAGCGCTAGTTAAATATATGTTGTTAGTGTTTCGTTACAAGAGGCGACCGTAGCTGGTTGGTTAAAGCGACTGCCCGGTGTGCAGAAGGTCGCGGGTTCAAATCCTGCCGGTGCCATATCTTTTTCAACTGTTTTTTTTAGTATATTTTGCTAAACATAGTTAAATGATATAAAAATAATCAATAACATTTAAATATCGTACGCGTTCATTCTGTACAACATTTGTGCTGAATGCAACTTCGCCATGTCGATTTGTATCCTACTTAAGACAGGAACAAATAGATGAACGTGACGTCACGAAATGACGTAATATACAGTTGAGAAATTTAGGGTCCTGGCAGGAGGCGACCGTATCTAGTTGGATTAAGCGACTACCCGGTGTGCACAAGGTCGCAGGTTCAAATCCTGCCCGTCCCATATCTTTTTCAACTGTTTCTTAGTGTTTCGTGGTTAGTTACATAATCCGCAAACCGCGGTCGACTAAATAGACCAACATTACGTGAGTAACACCCGAATTTCATAATTTGAATAATGTTACAAACTCACGTCAGTTTTAATAAAAATAGACTTAGTTAATTTTTCCAATCTTACAGAAAATTGGCTGGCGTTTCATTAAAACGGCTTGGTGAAACTAGAAAAACATGTTTTATGGTAAGTGATCATAAACAATTACATGTCATGAATGATAGCTCGCAAAACAAGTTCGCTTTAGTGGCAATGGGCTGGTCACGTCTGCCGAAGGACTGACAGCCGTTGGAGCAAACGAATCCTAGAATGGAGACCGCGACTTGGCGGCAACCGTAAGGCGCTGTCTCCACGAGCGAGTGAATCGCGACGAGTCCGCCCTTATATCGTCGGAGAATCTCCACGAACGAGCGATAATTCCGCCGCGTATCGTCGCGAGTCGTAACGGAATCGCAGCGTTTCCGCGGCGACTCGTAACGGTATCGCCGCGTTTCCTTGACGACGCGTTGTAAAAGAAAGAATTCAGTTACGTTTGACAGCGCGCCCGCTGCGCGCTCGTCGCGAGAGCGCGGCGAGCCCGCTGCTAGTAGCGACGGGCTAGCGACGATGTAATGACGTTTCACACGCTCGTTGCCACTCGTCGCATCGCGGCCATAATATCGCCGTGTGGAGATGGCTCCATAGAGAGTGTATAGAAATACGTGGCACGACGATAATATCGCCGCGATTCACTCGCTCGTGGAGACAGCGCCTAAGGTAGGACGCCCCCTGCCATCTGGACTGACGACCTGAAGAAGGTCGCTGGAGGGGGCTGGATGCGGAAGGCGCAGGACCGGTGTTGTGGCGCAAATTAGGAGAGGCCTATGTCCAGCAGTGGACTACGAGCGGCTTAGTGATGAAATGATGATGATATGTTTTTCAAACAATTTTTTTCACTTTCAGTGTGCACTATCCTTCCGTTGCTACGCAGACTTCGTAAAGCACCATCTTTCGGAGCACAAAGACGTTCCAATGGACATGCCTATCATACAACAAATACAAACATGCCACATCAAACCTAAGTCTGCGTTGCATAATGTGGTGTGTGAAATATGTGGCGTCACGTTGAAGGTAAGAAACCAAGATGGCGGATTACAATTGTCTTCCTATGCTTTATTTATTATTTTTTATTTTATTTTATTTATTAGGGATAAACAAACAGTTACAACATTAAAAGTAAATTCAAAAATTTGTCAAATTAAACAATGATTAAATATGCACTCACAACGTTATCCACAAAATATAAGTGAAAAATTGGTGACATTTTTGCAACTTAAAATTAAATAATAAGAATAAAAGAAATGCAAACAATAGGCAAAGAATGCGAACACCTCCAGTTATTCCTTAATTCGCTTGATATTTTGTATTAATGTAGTTCTAAATACGTAAGCGCGTATGGCAAATATATCTAAATCTGTAAAATTATCGTTATAATTTTGACACAAGCGGCGCAAGGGTGCTCGAACTCGAATATGCAAGTTTGTATTTCATATTTAATAAGTGTAATATACCCACTATTTAGATATATAACTCACTTATCCATAACTGGTGTCGTAAGTCTTTACTATGACTTAGAAGTTTTTGCCCTGCATACCCAACTCATTGGCCGACTGTACATGGATATAATGTTACGCGCCTTGTAGTCCTGCACAAAATAGATAGATAAGCAGTCAACTATACCAGCTTGAAAAAACGACGTTTCACTGTTGTATTATCGAAGCTATTATGTCCACAGGCGCAGAGCATAATGTATCATATGAACGCAAAACATACGAGAAAACAATTATTTCCTTGTACTACTTGTGGAAGGGAATTCGCATCGAAAATCATATTGAAAAGACATTTATTGGTAAGTAAGTTGTTTTTTTATGTGACGAAAGTAGTTCAAAACTTTGACAATTAAACCAAAAGGTCTAGTCATTATCAGGCGTAATGGGTTATTGAGGTCAAATGGCAGTCGCTTCACATAAAATACTAATATTCTGCCAAATCCATTAGACTTAAAGCCGAGCCCTATGCATTGGAAATAAACTCGTAGAATGCGTATTCCACCTGATGGTGAAAGACAGCTATAGGTACCTCATGGACCTCCACTTATTTGTAGATTTTGGGTCTGATGCAAGCGTTTTTTGGGCTTTTTTTCCGTCAGGAAATTCTCAATACCATAGGCAGTGCCAGATTAATCATATAGCAATAGTAGTAAATGCTACGGGCCCCGCGACTTGGAGGGCCCCGCGCCTCAACGCTTGTCTGAGTGTAAAAATAACTAAATTTAAATAGGAGCGAAAATATCTTGGATGCCTAAGAGGCATATGAAAGCATACCATACAAATACTAGTGGTTTTGTAGTATTTTGGCAGCTAAAATTACTTACAACAAAATATATTCTGAAAAAATCCTCAGTAATGGTCAGTGCTTACAAAGACGATTTGGAGAACAACCTAGGCAATGAATTTGGGCAGTTCGCTGCGCTGCTGAAAACAGATGCTAAAAACCTAAAGCAACCTTAGGGCTCCATTAAAGATTTTGCTACAGGACCCGCGCTGGCTTAATCCGGTACTGACCATAGGCTTACCTCCTATACATAGAATATAAACTTAACTAATGAAATGGGGGTGTTAATGCTCCTCACCATACCCTTCTTGGTAATGTAAGCGTAATTAAATATGACTTATTGAATTTTTTAGGTACACACAGGCGAAAAACCTCATAAATGTTCATTATGCGAAAAACGGTTCACGCAGAAAGGCAGTATGCAGCTCCATTATCGAACATTCCATTTGAAAGAACCCTATCCGAAAAGGTGCAGAAAAAAATCTATATGTATAGAAATAATAGTAGTATAAAGTATACTAAGAAACAGATGAAAAAGATATGGGACCGGCAGGATTTGAACCTGCGACCTTACTGCACACCGGGCTTTAGGCATCCAGCTACGGTCGCCTCTTACCAGAACCCTAAATTTCTCAACTGTATGATACGTCACTTCGTGACGTCACGTTCATACATTTGTTCCTATCTTAAGTAGGATACAAACCAACATGGCGAAGTTACATTCAGCACAAATGTTGTAAAGAATGAACAAGTACGTTATTTTAACTTCTAATTATTGTTTTTTTTATAGCATTTAGCTATGCTTAGCAAATTATACTAAGAAACAGTTGAAAAAGATTATAGGACCGGCAGGATTTGAATCTGCGACCTTACAGCACACCGCTAAATGCTATAAAAATAATCAATTAGAAGTAGTGTAAAGGCCCATTGACACGATGCAGATTTTGCAAGGCAAAAAACTAAAGCGTTGTTCTACACGAGCAATGTAACGAGATAATTGCTTCGCTATGCGACGTGATTCATACAAAACATTTGATGGACGCCTCGTTTTGACAGCGTTCATTGCTTGTTTTGAATGAATCACGACGCGTAGCGTATCACTTCTCACGTTACGACGTTTTTGTGGCGGTAATTCGCACATAATAAATGACGGATAACACACGTGACATGTGTCGACGAGTGCTGAATCGCTATAACGAAATGTTCACAGCAAGTGACTATAAATACCACTTCCAATACGCTACCGTTGGACAGCTGTCCGCCAGGCAATACCACCGAGCCAGGATCCTCCCTTTGTGGTGGAGGAACATCACGCCCTGTTCCTCTACATCGTTCACGTAGTATATTGCGATTGAAAAGACAGAGATGGTAAAAAGATTTACGCCCGCAAAAACTTGAAGTCGACTCGACCGATTTGAATTATATTTTTTTATTTATTGAGTTTTCCTCAATGAGTTATAGCAATTTGATCTCATATAATAAAAGCATGTTTTTTTATTTACAGAAATAGAAGAAAATGGAAGGAGACTGAATAAACGATATTATTTAATCAGGATTTTTATATCTTTTATATTGTGTAAATAAAATTTTATTATCGCATCTTTTTTTAGTCTTTTATGGCTTATGTGTATCATACCATTGATTTAATACATTTTAAAATTTGTATGTAGCAAGTTACGTATTTGCGACGCTGGGTGCGAGAAAGAGGGATGAGACCTCTCGTTCACACCCAGCGTTGCGTTATCTATTCGAACTAACAGCTGGCCCTAGACGAGCGACAGCTGCAGAGCAGCATTTAGTACGAATAGATAACTTAGCGGTGCAACCGTGGTGATAGGTCATTCATCAGCGTGTTATAGGGCCACTCGCTCGCACCAAGCGATGCTATTCGAACTTAATGCCTGCCGTTTGTCTAAAGTGACTGACATTGATAAAATAAAAAAAAAGTCAATCATAATATACAATTTTATTATAACTTATACAATACTTTTGTCACTTGCTTGATACATAAATAATACACGAGTATCTTGGAACCTCTTATTCTCATCTTCCAAGCCCCGTGGTACATAAGAATCAGCGATCTTCACCGGGACTTCAAAATAGATGTTGTTGACAGAGTCATACAAAAATATGCAGAAGCTCACGAACGAAGACTTCATCATCACGTCAACATCGAGGCAATCCAGCTCCTTGATAACTCGGAACTAGTGAAAAGACTAAAACGAACGAAACCTTTCGAGTTAGTGTAGTGATAAGTGACAAATAAATTAGCGCGATAAGTGTCGTTATAAAGAACACATGAACAAAGTGACTTCCCCTTAAGAGCGTGTATTCCTTTTCAAAATGTAACTGTCAATTTTTGTAGTGTTTTGGGAATATTTCGTAAAAACTGAATGAAAGTATGATTTTATTCAACTAACTTTTAAGAATGCAAGTTTTGAAAGGTAAATATAACAATTTCATTCGTAAATACAGCATAATTTTGTAATTTATCAACTTAACAGTTAATACTCTTTCAACTGATAAAATAGAAAAGTATGCTTTAGTTATTAAATGTAATTGTCATATTTACCTTTTAAAGCCCACATTCTAAAAAGTTAGTTGAATAAAATCATACTTTTATTCAGTTTTTACGAAATTTTCCCGAAACACTACAAAAATTGACAGTTACATTTTGAAAAGGAATACACGCTCTTAACAAAAACTAAGGAAAGTGTTAATGGACGCATTCTTAGATTATATTATAACGTAGCAATTTAGGTTAGCATAATATTACTTATTAGCCTTGATAGGCTAGATTGTAATACAAATAAGATATCTTAATTTTAATAATTGATTTCTTATAAATAAAAAAAAATAAATGTTCCAAGCCGTTCCCATTAACATTGGAATTAGCGACTAGTCGAACGTATTGAACTGAATATCTTATGTAGAGCAATTGCCATCAAACTTAAGCAACAATACTGTGCGGGGCGATTTTATGCTCTTATAGTTCGGCTAGTTAAGACTTTCTACGACTACCCGTCACTAAGACCGAAGGCTTAACGTGCTTGCCCAGGCACGGAGGAAAACATGATACACCACCAGAATACCAGCGCTGTAGTGCTGATGTGCTGCAGTAGTATCTGAGGTGTGTACCTTTTTTGGCACATCAATTTAATTTTTATTATAAGTAGTTTTAGTGATACTAAGCTAAAGATTTGCCAAAATAAACGTTTCTTTCTTTATATGTTAAGACGATCTTCCATTCAACGGACGACCGCGGTAAGTATTGCTCGACGAATAAGATCGATCGGTACTTCGACTTAGCCATGAGCTCCTCGATCTTCAAATAATCTTGTTTATTCAGACTGTATTTTCTTCCTTCTGTCTCTGTAAATAAAAATAAAAAAAATTTCAATATCTCCCTTTTTTTTTTTTTTAAACGACGCCCGCACTAGGAATAACTTCTGTGTCGCGGGGGTGTTCACTAACATACATTTCACATACACAAAGCACACCCAGAGTCAGAACAAATCTTTGCGAATCACACAAAGATTTGTCCCATTTGGGGATCGAACCCACAACACCAGCGTAGATTACAGCGGCGAGGCGACCGCTGTAACCGTTACGCCAACCGTGCACTCAGTATTTTCTGAAAGTCGCTTGAAAATGTGATAATGATAGAATAATATTAAAAAATAAATATTCCTCAACTCACACACAACGCCATCTAGTCCCAAACTAAGCAGAGCTTGTACTATGAGTACTAGAATAACTGATACTAATACATTAAATACTTTTCTTTTGTAAATACATACTTATTATTCATAGAAACACCCAGACTAAGACAAACCCCCATGTTCATGCACACAAAGATTTGTCTTAAGTGGGAATCGAACCCACGACCTCGGCGTCGCAGGCAGGTACACTACCCACTCCGCCATCCGGTCGTCCATACTATATCAACATTAAAACATACATACATTAAAATAATAACCAGAGAGCTGATTTCTATTTGGCACAAAGAATAAGCATTGCCATACAACGTGGCAATGCTGCCAGCCTTCTGGGCACGATGTCGGCATTTGACTTCGATGCGGAGGAATTTTTTGATGCTGTATAAAGATTTGTGAATATCTTTTCATATTTTATATGTATATTATTGTATATATATATTTTTTTATTTAAAATGTATAGTTGTAAATATTTAAGTAATCAATTATTATTTTAGTTGTATGTTGAAAATAAATATTTAAAATAATATATATTATAATATTTACACTGGAAATATTAAGCTTTTAATGGCTCTGCTGTAGTTTCACCTTGGAGAATGGCGCACTCTAGTTTTGAATGTGTCCCGGGTGGTGCACATCCTGATCTCAAGATAGAGTGCATTCCAAAGAAGGATGGATTGAATGTAGAATGAAGACTGAACTGAAGCAGATAGACTTTCAAATTACCTTTTCGGATAGGGTTCTTTCAAATGGAACGTTCGATAATGGAGCTTCATGGCGCCAATAGCCGTGAATCGTTTATCGCATGAACCACAGGGATAGGGTTTCTCGCCAGTGTGTACCTAAAAAACAATTGGAATATTATTATAAAATGTACGTTCCACTTAAATTAAGATTGTACAAACATTTGTTTGTTGAACCAGTTAAATCAGATGGTTAAAGTGGCGTTGGGCAGGACACGTGATGGTTATGAGACACAATTCGTGACTTTCATCCATTTGTTACAATCTTAACGAAATGACGGATCATACAGTTGAGCAATTTAGGATTCTGGTAAGAGGCGACCGTAGCTGGTTGGTTAAAGCAACTGCCCGGTGTGCCGCAGGTTCAAATCCTGCCCGTCCCATATCTTTTTCAACTGTTTCTTAGTATAATTTACTAAGCATAGCTTAATGCTATAAAAAATCAATAAGCAATGTAAAGTTTGGAGGAGGTCTTTGTCTTCTTGAAGACGCCTGGACCGATTTAAGAAATTATGTTTTATCTGAAAGAGTATACTTGTCATATGATCTCATTTTCATCAGGTCACGATCTGATGATAGGATCCTAAAAATTCAAGGGCAACCCTCAAATTATTTAGGCTTCTATATTATTTTTCGTATATTACCTAAAGCTACTTTGACATTTCCATCTAGTAGTCAGCATTTCATGTAGGTGAGCTGATGCTGGAAGAACTGGAGGAACTCCACAAAGTTTAGGAGTATGGGGATAATTCTTTTAATAGACCGTTATTGTATTTCTTCAAGTTATACACAGATGAGGAAAGACGTTGAATATTACTAAGTATTTCTTACTTTTAAGTGCATTTTTTGTAATTAAAGACGGTTTTTGATTTTTAATTATTACTTACCAATTGATGTCTCTCCAATACATACGGTGATGCGAATTCTCTGCCACAAGTGATACACGCGAGCAATTCCTGTCTCGTATGTTTTATTTTCATATGATGCTCTATACTCGCTGCCTGTGGACAAATAACATAGCATCACGCCTATATCACCCAGAAGGGTGTGGCAGAGGTGTACAGCACCCACATTTCACTTGTTATGTTTATGTCCCATGGGATAGGGGGTGAGCCTATCGCCATTCACCGGGCACAATTACAACTCCGTGCCGTTATTGTGAATTTTCTGACAGAGAACTCACAAATCGCACTTTGCTCGACCCGGGAATCGAACCTGAGACCTGGCGATGAGAGGCGACGCTTACCGCTGGACCATCGTGGTAGTTGCAGTCGTAATATATGC
Organism: Hypena proboscidalis; assembly: GCA_905147285.1. NCBI lineage: Eukaryota > Metazoa > Arthropoda > Insecta > Lepidoptera > Erebidae > Hypena > Hypena proboscidalis. Next base: position 15,015,462 of record LR990149.1, read on the forward strand.
TAACCTAAACACTAGTTTTTGTTTACTTGACGCATCGCCAGTTCACTGACGACCGGATGGCGGAGTAGTGTACCTGCCTGCGACGCCGAGGTCGTGGGTTCGAATCACGCTTAAGACAAATCTTTGTGTGCATGAACATGGGCGTTTGTCTTCGTCTGGGTGTTTCTATGTATCTAAATATGTATTTACAAAATAAAAGTATATATGTATTAGTATCAGTTACTCTAGTAACCATAGTACAAGCTCTGCTTAGTTTGGGACTATATGGCGTTGTGTGTGAGTTGTAAACATATTTATTTATATTTAAAAAATATTTAATTAATTTACTTAATCTTAAGCAAAATTAATAGACCTTCGCGATAATAAATAATTACTTTGATCACGTGGCACCCGCGCAGTTGTTCGTGCCCCGTCCTTACCATATACTTTAAATTCGAGGCGTCTTAACCGACATACACGCTTCTAAGACGTCCTATCTGAGCGACAAGTGCGATGCGTTGCAACACCATAAAAACTCCCCTGTTTCCATAGCAACCGTCACGTGCCATCGCATGTGTATGGAACGCGTCGCGTTGCGTTGCGCTTGTCGCTCAACTAGGACAACAGTTGCTTTGTCCTGCTCTTACCTTCATAGTGACGCCACATATTTCGCACATCGCAGAATTTTTAGAATCTTTGCCTCGCGTATTTTGTATGTATGGCATTTTAGGGCTATCCATTGGAATGTCTTTGTGCTCCGAAAGATGATGCTTCACGAAGTCTGGGTAGTTACGGAAGGATTTAGCACACTGAAAGCATAAATCTTTTTTTATTAGGTCTGAACGGATATCGAAGGATAGGCACATATAGGTGTTATATTGTATAATATGTCAAACGATGCATCGTTTGATTGGTGTTATAGATTAGTGGACAGTCTTTTTACTGTGCTTGAAACCGTGTCTGCTCTGCTTCATTTCTGCTTCGCGGCATTTCAAATAAACAAATGAACACGTGGTCCAAACTTTCAAATTTTAAAATAAAATGTATGAACATGCGGCTCTCGCTCAGTTCTGCTCTGGTCCATTACGTTTTAATGGAAACGCGTCTTATAACAGTCTAATGACGTCATTTTATCGACCATTGGGCCGTCGATAAATAAGGTAATAACATTCCTTTCTTACCTTGAAACACGTTTTTTGATATTTTCCATAACGTTTCAATGGCACGCCTGCTAGTTTTCTGTAAAGATGGAAATAAACTTAAGTATATTAAAGACAAGCAGAGAAGAAGACAATATTAAACAATAGCATTTTTGCTACCACACCGCATGTTTATAAAATAATGTTTGTATATACTGATGTAGCACCTTAAGTCGAATATATTTTAGCGACTGCGCACAAGCGACGCCGTTTAATCCCGCACGTACATCTGCTCACGGCCGTTGCGGGCGCGGTAGAAAAACGCGTCATCAGTTCTTAGCTTTAGTGGCAGCTACCAGCCACTTCTGGCTAGTGGCAGGCAGTTGACAAGATTTTCCATATAATTTGTATGCAATAGCCGCACACGCGTAAAGAGTGGCGACCACTCGCAAATGAACAGCGGTGACGAGCCACCGGTAGCGAACACTTGCTACATAAAACTGTGTTGTACAGAGTAGTGGCCAACAACCACTAGTAGCGACCTCCAAACACCTTCATTCGAAATCAGATTGCCTTTGGGAGCGTAGGTTTGTATCCTTCCGACTGCGCCAATTATTCATTGACGAGGGAGACGACCAATTTATTTATATATATAAATTTTATTATAAATTGAACAACATGCTACCATGTAAATAATGACAACGTCTGAATTATTGAACTACTGTCATTGGTGTCATACCCCATGCGATTCCCGTTACAATATACACAGGGAACGTGACACTCGACAGCCATTAGTGGTCAGTAACGCATGGGTGATGTACATACGTTTCACACTTCCCTCCCCGCTACTGCTCGCGGTACAGTGGATGTGAATTGCTCCGTGCAAATAAATTAATTACTCGGTTTCGTGGACGTTTTTCGTGTGCATCTTGTGTCTAGCGTGTGTTGTTTTGTGTTTTGAACCTGTTTTCGTAAGTTTTTAGGCTTTTTTAATGGTAAAACTGTGTATATTTGTGTAATTCAGCTATTTCGGTAAGTCATTTTATTATCTTTGGTTATGGGTAGATAGTAGGTTTCGCGCTAACGCGCAAACGTAGGATTGAGTAGGAATTTTCGCTTAGGTATCTGCATTAGGCTTATGATTAGGAATTATGCCGTTATTTGGTGACGACCCACCGGATGGTCGCGGTGGCGGGAATGTTTTTAGCACTCCTCGATCGCCTCAATCGGGCAAACGAACTTTGAGTGATGTCTCGCCATCGTTTATCACACAAATTGATAATCCAAAGCGATTGCATACCGATTCAATGGATAGCATTAGCGATAGGCTTTCTGACCGCGACAACTACTGCGAACTCGTAGCCCAAGCGACAACCTATTTGGCAAAAATTAACGAGTTAGTCGCCGATCAGGGTTCACGCATGAACATTACTAATAAGACTGCGATTATGGACTTTACTCAGCGTGTCACGGGAATTGTTTCATTACTCGGGAATTACTGAGAAATCAGAGTCAAAATGCACCGCCAACTATTTTAAAACCGAAGAGTTATGCTGACTCGTTGAAACTCCGTTTACCACCGAAATCGGCGCCGGCATTGGTGGAGACGCGACTAAAATTACTCGTAGGCGTAAACTAGATAGTGGGCGTAAGTGGATAGGGTTAGAAATTGAACCTGAAGTACGTAAACATTTGGTAGCTACTAAGGATAAATTATTCATAGACTGGGCGACATGTAGGCTTATCGATGATGTAGAAGTGGTTCGTTGTTTAAGGTGTCAACATTTGGTCACGTTCATAAATTTTGTACGACAAAGTCACCTAACTGTGCAAACTGTGCCGGCGAGCACGAAACCCGTAACTGCCCGGACAAGAATACCCCCGATTTTATACCAACCTGCGTAGCATGCAAACGACTCAAAAAGCCATGCGATCATCGGTGCGGCTCTCAAGATTGCACTACGTACAAAATGAAACTCGAACAGCTAATCTTAAACACCACTTATTAGCCAATTCTTATTATAATTAAATATGGATAGTTTAAGTATAGGACAGGTAAACCTAAATAACAGCAAATTAGCTACCTCAGAGTTAGACCGTTTAGTCTTAGAGCACAAATTACACGTTGTTTTATTACAAGAGCAATATCAGAATACTCGCTTGAAGCGCAAAGTGATTCAACTAGACAACAAGGCACGCGCCGGGATATACGTTTCTAATTGTAATTTTACTGTAACTTCCTTGCACAATCTTATGACGTCACACTGTGCCGTTGCTGAAGTATCATCCCCGTCCTGCAGAGTATACATCGTTAGCTGCTACTTCCAATACTCCCATCCTGTTGGTCCTCACCTACACCACCTTCGACATGTTTTGCGATCTCTTGTAGGCCAAAAAATTATCATTGGCGCTGACGTCAATGCCTCATCTACACTATGGTATGGCAAATATCGTTCTAACGATAGGAACCGGCGCTGTAGCGTCGAAGACTTCATCGCAGAAATGAACCTTTTAATACACAATACCCCCGATGCACCACCAACTTTTTGCAGCCCAATGGGCGAGTCTTCTATTGACGTCACACTTTCTAGTGGGGACGTTCGTATAAGTAGGTGGCGCGTTCTCCCGGACGCGTCGAGTAGTGATCACCGCTTAATTGCTTACGAGTTTATGTCTGGGGCGGCAACAGATTCTCATAGTAAGTTACATAATAACTTTAGGTATAAATGTAAAGGGGCTAACTGGGGCTTTTTCGGTGCATTATTCGCGGCTCATGCCAAAGACTTCACTCGGAAAAATCTATCCGCGGAACAGAGTGCTGAAATTATGACGGATACTTTTACATACTGCGCCGATATTGCTATTGGACGCGGTTCCGTCACTAACACCCGTAGATGTGATTGGTGGAATGACAAGTTGGCTGCACTACGTCGTCGCTTCCGTAGGGCACGCCGAAAGCTCGGTAGTCTTAGGAAACGACGCATCACAGGCGATTTGTACGAAAATGCATTAATTGCTCTTAGGGTAGCCAAATCTCATTACAGAGCTGCCGTTCAAAAATCGAAGGGTGTTTTACTTCAAAAAATAGTCACAAGACTCGATAGTGAGGGCCCGTGGTCTCCTCTGTATCATGAATTTAAAGCAAATCGATCAGTCGAACTTGCATACATACAGAACATCAAAATCAACAATGTTCATACTTCTGGTATTGAGGAGACGACGGAACAACTTCTGCACTCACTTATCCCTGACGATCGACCGGAAACTGACACCGAATATCATCAACAGATTAGACAATGGGCCACTGAACTGCCACACTCGCCAATGTCAGACCTACCATCTACTGACGAATTTATTTACATTGTCCAATCCTTACCTGTTAATAAAGCTTGCGGTGACGACAAAATTTCAAATCAAATAATTAAAGAAGCTTGTAAACTATCTGGTGACTTAATTTTAGGTATTTTTAACCGTTGTATAGCAGAAGGTGTATTTCCGCGTGTATGGCGCTGTGGTTATATAAGGATCATTCCAAAAAGAGGTGATAAACCACAAGACGATCCAAAGTCGTATCGGCCTATCACGTTGCTACCAGCCCTGGGCAAACTCTTGGAGCGGCTCATTGTTCCTCGGCTTATACCGGGTGGTGCAAAATTCTGTGCCAGTCAATTTGGTTTCACTTTAGGTAAATCTACAGCAGATGCTGTGTTATCAGTTAGAAAAACCGTAGCTCTTTCAAAATTTGAATACGTGCTGGCTATTTTTCTGGATATTTCTGGCGCCTTCGATAATGCATGGTGGCCAATGTTACTCCTCAAGTTAAAAGCTCGCGGTTGCTATAGTAATATTTACGCACTAATTTACTCGTATTTTTCACAAGGAACCACTAAATTAAAACTTGGCCACCATGCTGCCTCGAAGACGCTAACAATGGGTTGCCCTCAGGGTTCGGTCATAGCTCCATACCTATGGAATCTAGGTTTTGATGACTTCCTTACCTTGCCTCTACCATCGGGCTGCTCGCTGACGGGATATGCCGATGACGGCCTTTTACTGTTACAATCTAACACTAGAGTAGGACTTGAACGTTTAGCTAACACTTGTCTAAATTTAATTTTGAAATGGGGGGAAAGAAATCGCTTATGCTTTGCGCCACAGAAAACTTTTCAACTACTTTTAAAAGGTAATCTAAAAACACCTCCTCGTATTAAATTTGATAACGTAACTATTAAAAATAAAGATTCTGTTTGTTACTTAGGCATAGTTCTTGTAAGAAACTTTTCGTTTGTAGAACATATTAGAGCTGTAGGGGAAAAGTCTAAGAATAGTTTTTACGCCTTGACAAGGATATCGACTGCGACATGGGGACTTTCTTTTAAAACCTTAAGAATCATTTACAGTGCTACTTATCTTGGTTCTATGTGTTATGGTGCGCCCGTATGGGCTGACAGGGCCACTGTCGGTGCTGTACGCCGCAAAATGCTTCAAAGTCAACGTCTCGCATTGATATTTTTGTGCAAGGCTTATAGGACAGTTAGCACCGGGGCTTTACCGGTACTGGCAGGTGTACTTCCGGTCGATCTCGAGGTCCAGAGACGCGCGGCAATGTATTATTCTACGCGCGATGATCTCAATAACAGCTTTCTAGGACCTCGTGACCGCACAAAGATCACAAGACTATTTAATAATCCAACGGATGTCTATAACCACCTCATAGACGAATGGCAGCAACGCTGGGACACATAACCTAAGGGCCGTCACCTCTATCATTTCTTTCCATCCATTCGCGACAGACTTGCGAAACCATGGCTAGAGGTTAATCACTGTGAAATTTAAGACTTCAAATGCCAATGCATTCGACAATTTTTTATGACAAATCTTTTGTTGTCCAAGCAACAAGGCTGTGGAATGCATTGCCAGTAAACATCAGGTGCGCCCAGTCACTAAACTCGTTTAAAGTATTGGTTAAAGATTATTATTCTACTGTAAAACCATCATCATAGTTTATTTATTTTTTGATCAGACTTTTAGCAAATTTGAGTAAAACTGTATTTCTCCTATCTTTTATAGTATTTATATATATGTAATTATATATTTATTTATATATTATTATATATTTATTTATATATTATTATATATTTATTAATTATTTGTGTATATGTTATTATATCTAACTATATGTTGTTTATAATGCAAATAACTATTGTAAGATATGTGTAAATATTAAAATTAGGATATCTCTGTTTTTGTAAATATTAGCTATAAGACTTATTTCAATTTTTATTTTTATACACCAACTGCCCTATATATTGCCTGCAACACAAACTATCTGTTTATCCATCCAAAGGTTGCCTGGAAGAAATTGCTTTTTAGCGATAAGGCCGCCCATTGTGCATTTGAAAATATTTTTAAGTTGTATTTTTATTGTCAAACTGTATATTTTTGGTGTACAATAAAGAATACTCTACTCTACTCTACTGTGTGGCTCAATTCCTGACGGGTCATGGCAATTTTAAGAGCAAACTATTTTCGTTTAAGCTAATCGATTCTCCATTCTGTACATGTTCTACATCTGAGCACGAACAAACCGCCCACCATATCATCTGGGAGTGTAGTCTTTGGCACAACGAACGTAATGTTATGTTAAATAGCTTACAATTGACATCTGGAGTGGTATACTATGAGGATCTTGTATCGAACAGAATAAATTTCCGTGCATTTAGCCGTTTCTGCCATACCTATTACAGCAATCAAATTTAGGCCCCATAATTTTGTCACTATCCGTGGTGTCTACACTCTTTCCATATAGACACTTTGTCTATATTTGGCATTGCTAAGTCTCCCGCTTTGCTCTGGAGGGAAGTAAAGATACATACTTTCCAACTCCAACTATATACTTCTGATTAAATTCGTTGCGGGTTCCAAGACAATTTTAACTCTCCCTGGGATTGCCCGTGTGTCATGCACGGTGCCTTTCAGTTGGTTACCGCTGTAGATCCTGGCGTCACAGGAGTCACAGTGGTGGGCGTGTGGGTGGGATTATATCCCGTACATACGTAGCGAATTTTTATCTTTTTGTGAAACCTTGGATAGAATTTAACCATAGTTGTTATTTATTGTATTGTTTGTGTCGTGTGTAGTATTATTTTGTTTGTACTTACATGTATCAGATTATTGTATAATGTTAATACATTTTTCCTATGTATGACGTCTTCGTCTAAAACTGTAATGTTGTACATATTATAAGTGACTGCCAGGTGGCCTGACTACCTGAAGAAGGTCGCTGGAGGGGACTGGACGCGGAAGACGCAGGGCTGGCTGTAGAGGCGCAAATTAAGAGATGCCTACGACCAGCAGTGGACTACGAGAGGCTTAATGATGATGATGTATAAGTAAATAAATAAATGAATGTGTGTGACATACTTACTCAAGGTCAGTAATGACTTTCTTATCCTTAAGTTTTTCATCATCTTTTGTGTGTTTCACTGACTGGTTAAAATGTACTTTGTAAGCTGTCAACGTTTCGAATTTTATGTCACACGTTTCACAGTAGGTATCCTTGTCATCGTCCTCCGTTAGATTCTGAAAAAAATAATAATATCACTTCTTCTTCTTCGTCGTGTCGATGGGTGACGAGTGACGTACACTACGATTCCCTACGTCCGGCGCACCCTGGGCAATACGCGAATACTTCAAAGCATAGAAATCTAAAAACAGGAGAAGTGGCAAGGGGGCGTGTCTGTGTCCACGCGATATGCGCAAGCTGTGCATATACGCGGCAAATGGCCGTCTCCATGAACTAGTGCACTTTCGACCGTGGTCGCGATATATTCTAAAAATGCCTTGTTGTTCGGTGGTTTCCTGCAAAAACCGAAGTGATATTAAAAACTTCGTATCTCACGGTATCACTTACCATATATAAATAACAGTATTTTACTGTATTTGTCTTTAAAATCATAAAAAACAACAAATCGTAAAAGATTTCTTGCTTTTACTACGTTATTTTTGTTTTCAAATATCGCAGCGGCTGTACTATTTTTGCAGAAAATACATTGCTCCTTAATCACTACCTTTAGTATGTCGCTAAGCGACTGGACAAGCAATGTAAAAATAACAAAACGATACTTTTTCTACACAGAGCGTCGCATAGTACAGCCGATGTGTCTTGCGGCGAGATAGTGATGTGGTTAAGATCCACTAACGAAGGCTTTCGATAATAATGTCGATTGCTCAACGAATATTATATTGCTATCATAGTTTATTTTTAAATTTTTGTCAACCGTTTTAGCCCGGTTGGAATATTTGATTGGATGACATTTAAGTACGGTTGGAAAACCCTTGAGAATGTAAAATAATCTTTTTTACTGTTTTTGATTATTTTACAGCGTACCTAGTAGATAAATGCATAACCAACGGTCGTAAAGTAAGTTTTCACCACACCAGCACGAAAAAGATCGTTTGCTTGCTAGAATTCAGTGAGTAAAAACCGTTTTTACTCACTAGTGAGGCAAAGTGATTCAAATTTCAAAACCCAAAATCCTTTCAATGAATAGGCGCTGAAAAAAACCAAACAGCCACCATGTAGGTTAGTAATAAACATTGACATAAATTTTATTAAATAACTACAAACGATACGTTTTAATTATTTTAAATTATATAAATACACGCTTATTTAGTATTTTAATGTTTTTATATTCGTGAATTGACCATTAAATTAATTAAAATCAGGTACTTAAAATATTAGACTCTATAAATAAATGTTACGGAACGAATTTCCGAACGCATTTTAAAAAAGAAAAAATCTGTGTGTCTTGAAATCGGGGGCAAATATAAATTCTTTTCAGTTTTATGTTCCGAACCGCCCGCGTAGCCTCACATAATAATATAATACTTTCTGGACATATCATTTTTTATTTTATTTTTAGGACCCCAACTTTATCGGAAGTATCGATAACTTTCCGATTTAGTCAATCACTAGCGTATATGTAAAATAAATTGCTTTAGCACAGTACAACGATAGCGACAGATGTTTAAGTGTGAGTATGATGTAAGGTGCATGGTAAATGCACGCTGTGTGTGACGAGTTAAGGTTTATAATTGATTGTGTAATATGTTCTGATTTATGAATTGCAAGTGTGTGCGCGACTGTGTATCTATTGCTTTTACTGAACTACATTTGTAGTAGTGGCGCGGTGGTGGGGCCAACCTAGCGACATCGGGTTCTAATACATTTTTAACTACCGGGCATATCTCCTTCTATCAAATATCTATGCTTCAAAGCGAATTGGCTAATCCTTTCACCACGATGGAAAGTCAAAATAAAATTTGACTCAGCCATCGACACGACGAAGAAGAAGAAGTCGTGTCGATGGCTGAGTCGAGTCAAAATTTATTGGTCCAATAAGTGGCCACTGTTATGGCGCTCTCGTCAGCGTTCATGAGCGCCTCTCTTGTGCAGGTGGTAGGGCATTTTGGACAATCAGTAAGGTGGTCAAGGTTTTGACTAGCCATCGTGGTGAAAGGATTAGCCAATTCGCTTTGGAGAACTCGCGAATTGCCCAGGGTGCGCCGGACGTAGGGAATCGTTGTGTACGTCACTCGGGGAGGCTCCTTTCATGCACAAAAATTAATATCACTAATTTGGTGATTAACGACGAGACGACCGGATGACGGAGTGGCTAGTGCCTACGACGCCGAGGTCGCGGGTTCGATTCCCGCTCAAGACAAATCTTTGTGTGCATTAACACGGAGGTTTGTGTTGGTCTGGGTGTTTCTATGTATAATAAGTATTTATTTACAAAAGAAAATTATATATGTATTAGTATCAGTTATTCTAGTACCCATAGTACAAGCTGTGCTTAGTTTAGGACTAGATAGCGCTGTGTGTACAAGTTCGTTCGCTGTGGGCGTAGTATAAAAAAAAGCCATCCTGTATACTTACAACATCATCCAATATATGTCTAATTTTAGTATGTTTGTTTAATCCCAGCTTGCTGACGAACGATTCTCCACACAAACGACACACATGCTCAGATCTATGGTATTTGCGCAAGTGTGTGTAATATGAGGACGAGTGCCTGAAATACAAACATAATAATATACTACATTCATATAATTAAGATGATAATAGTCTGAGAGCAATATTTAAGTTTATTTTCTCTCCATAACCATCTAAAGCCACAATGTTGTTTTGGTTGCTAAAACTTACACATAGAATTATTGTCAAAAAAACTAACAAATATTGTATGAATTATTTGAGAAGATGGTGCACGTGAGTTTCTCACCAGCTCTTCTCATGATGCAATACCCATCGGAGCTGGTACTTGGATTGATTTTAATTCAAATCTCTAAGTTGAATTAAAAGTCAATCTAAGCTCCGGTGTCAAATCATTTTAATACAATAAGTATTATAATTTAGTTAGCAAGTTTTATTTTAATTTTATATTTTTTGTATTTTGATGTTTATTTTGACGTGTTCAAGCGCCCCTTGGGGCCCATGGAAATAAATGATTTGATTTGATTTGAGAGCCTGTGGCCGCCAGACCTACGTCATTTTATACTTGGGTACTATTCCCGCTCAAGACAACTTTCTGGGTGCATGAACATGGGGGTTTGTCTTAGTCAGGGTGTTTCAATGTATAATAAAAATATATTTACAAAAAAAAGTATATACGTATAGTAAGCTCTGGTATTCGTTTTAACCTACATCAGAGGCACAAACAACGTAGGTCTGGCGGCTGTAGTGTATGTATTTAATAGATGATAGTTGTGCCATACGCACACTACTACAACGCGATATGTCACCTGTCACTGCGACGTCATTCAGTCGGAATAAATGCATTAAACTAGTGAGACGTGTTTCTACTACTCGCTCCTAACCGCCCTCCCGACTCTTCAGCGGCCATGGGCTCTTGTGTGTTATTAGAAAATTATCATTAGTAGCACGGATTTAGTAGTGCCTTTAGAATAGGCTCAACCCCTTTCCCATGGGACCTAAACATATCAGGTGAAATGTGGGTATTGTACACCTCTACCACACCCTTCTGGGTAATATAGGCGTGATGCTATGTTAGTTATGAGAATCAGAGAATGATGATTAAGAGATAACGACCGGATGGCGGAGTGGAATCACCTGCCTGCGACGCCGAGGTCGCGATATTCGATTCCCGCTTAAGACAAATCTTTGTGTGCATGAACATGGAGGTTTGTCTTAGTCTCCGTGTTTCTATGTATAATAAGTATATATTTACAAAAAAAAAGTATAATGTAGTAGTATCAGTTATTCTAGTACCCATAGTACAAGCTCTGCTTAGTTTGGGACTAGATGGCGTTGTGTGTAAGTTGTGAGATATTTATTATTTTATTTATTTATTTATACATACGCAAACTGCAGTCCGCATTGATCACATGTCGTCAAAACACCGCTGTGCATCCTTTCGTGAAATGCCACTAAGTCTCTAAAATAAAAAAAATAAAGTTAGTAAGTAACGGTCGACACACACCAAAAGCGCGTCGAAGCGCAGCGCAGTTTCAGTGTCATATGAATTTAAACTTTATTTTTATAATTATAATACTTATTAAAGCATGAGAAACTCGCGGCGCCGCGGGAATTCCGGCGAATTCCATAGTAGTAGTGGCGAAGAGTTTCTCATGCGATAATAAGTATTATAGTAATAAAAATAAAGTTTAAATTCATATGACACTGAAACTGCGCTTCGCTAGCCGAGTGGGAGACCGTAGGACTGCTAAGTCAGAGGTCTCGAGTTTGAACCCACGGCACACACCTCTGTCAATCGTTAAGAGTCGTCTTTTCGAAGATTATGTGCATTGTCATATAAATTATCACTTGTTAACGGTGAAGGAAAACATCGTGGGGAAACCTGCACGCCTGAAAGTGCCTAAAACTGCTCGAGGGTGTGTGAAGTCCACCAATCCGCACTTGGCCTGCGTGGAGAACTATGGCCTAACCCTTCTCATCATGAGATGAGGCCCGAGCCCAGCAGTGGGACATGTATTGGATACAGGGCTGCTATTATATTAATATTATAAGGCAATATGCGGGCAGAGTCGTGGGACGAAGCTAGTAATAAATAAAGGTAGATAATGTACTCACGTGGCATTGCATACATAATCACATCTAAGACACTTGATCCTTATAAAATGCTTTTGTAGATGTCTATTCAAATAATGTTTGATTCTATAACGTGATTTGCAAAAACGGCATACTTGCGATCCACGTGACTGCAAAAAAATACAAAATTATCAATCGAAAAGCCAAAATTTCGACGAGAATTTATGTAATATCACGCGTATAGAACCCAAAAGTTTTGGGGTGCATGAAAGAAGCACAACGATTCCCTACGTCCGGCGCACCCTGGGCAATTCGCGAGTTCTCCAAAGCGAATTGGCTAATCCTTTCACCACGATGGCACGTCATAATAAAATTTGACTCAGCCGTCGACACGACGAAGAAGAAGAAGAAGAAGAAGAAGAAGAAGTACCCAAAAGAAGTGAACGAGAAATCAGGAGAAGAACACAAATGGCCAAAGCTGCCATGAGCAAGCTGACTCGTATGGCAAAACAGGACAGGAAGGTCTCCAATGTCACTAAAATGAGACTAGTCCGGACATGAATTTTTCCGATTTTTCTATATGGTTCAGAGTCGTGGACAATTAGGGCTATAGATCGGAAAAAGATAGATGCTTTCGAGATGTGGTGTTGGCGTAGAATGCTCCGTATACCTTGGACTACCAAGAGAACGAACAATTCTATCCTAGATCAACTTGGCATAAAGACTAGACTGTCCGCCGTATGCTACCAACGTATTTTGGGGTATTTCGGTCATATTGCCCGCCGCCAACCAGATAATCTCGACAAACTAGTCGTGGTTGGAAAGGTGGAAGGAAAAAGACCACGTGGCCGATCAACTAGCCGATGGTGCGACCAAGTCACCACTCACACTGGGCTCTCGGTTACAACTGCTATGAGAGAAGCCGCGAAAACAGGTCAAGTTGGAAGGAAATAACTAAGAGAGCAATGAAAGCCTTTCAAGGACACGACCTTCAGCAATGAAGAAAACGAAGAAGAAAAAGAAGTATCTAAAAGGGTGTGGCAGAGATGTATAGGGATTCATGCGACAGGAAATTCTCAATCTGCCTCGATGGTCTAGTGGTTAGCGTTACGCCTCTCACCGCGGATCTCGGGTTCGATTTCCGGGTTGGAGAAAGTGTTATTTGTGAACTTTCTGTTCGGTAATTCACAATGAGCATGGAGTTTAAATTGTGCCCATTTTTTTTTAAGCTTACTAGAAATTTGCAAATACAAATTACTAGTATTCTTGTTAACCCCCTCCAGCTAAGCTTTATTCGCTTATGTTAGGAGGAAGTTCACGTCCGTGGTGTAATGGATGGTGATAGGCTCACCCAAAGGGGGTGAGCCAATGGGACCGAAACATTACAGGTGAAATGTTGGTGTTGTACACTTCTGCCACAACCTTCTGTGTAATACAGTGTGATGTTATGATATGTATGACATTCTCAACAGTAGCACGGAGTTGGTATAGTTCCTGGTGGATGACGAAAGGCTCACCTCTTACCCTATGGGACTTCAACATAACAGGTGAAGTGTGGATGTAGTACACCTCTGCCACTCCCGTCTCGGTAATATTAGCGTTATGATTACTAAATTATTACAAATCTTACAGTACGGGACAATGACCGCACATCTCACTGCGTCAGCGAATTCATAATTACTTATACATTAAATTTTAAGTCACTTGAGCCAAGTCAATGTCATAAGAAACTCGTGTATTAATAAATGTTGGATTGATTTTAATTCGACTCTAAACAGTTTGATTAAAATTAATCTAAGCCCCGGTTATTCAAATCATTGTAATTAGTATAATTTAGTATTAATTATGCGTGTTCAAGCGCCTGTTCAAGTTCAAGTTCCTGGGGCCTATGAAAATAAATAATTTGTTTTTTTTTTTTTTTAATCATTTAATATAATCGCCTAGGATTTATGACCTATCAAGAACTGTCAGCGGATAGCAACAAGATCGACAGAGACTTACCTCACAGTGAGAAATCTTCATATGTCTCTCCCAAGTGCCTTTATCAGTAAACCCCTTAAAACAAAATTCACATTGATATTGTCGAGCTAAATACATAGCATTGTTCCTTTTAGCCTGGAACTCTGCGATAGCTTCTTCTTCAGTCAATAGAGACTTATGCCAATGCTTAGGGTTTAATTCCGGATGCTTGGGATATTCGAAATTCAATTTCTTTTTCTTTTTAACTGTGCCTGTCTCATCATTCGATTTTAATTTATTTTTCTTTTTTGTCATGCCTGTCTCATTGTTAGACTTTTTAGTGTTTCCTTTTTTCTTTTTAGTTGTAACCTTTTTGGTTTTATTTTGTGAGTCAGAAGGCAAAGGAGATTTTGCTTTTTGATGTACAGTTAACGGCCAGTCTTCTGATTCTGAGTCTGATTTATCCGAGTCATCAATGTTTAATTTGTTTGTTTCTTCTGCTGTTTCAAGGCTAGTTTTTGTAGTAGCATTTTTTACAATGTCTATTTTTTCTTCATCATCAACATCTTCACTCTGATGATTTATTTTTTCTGATTCTGAATCAGACTCAATACTTATAGCTTCGTTTTCTATTTTTATATTAGTTTTAGTAGCAGTTGATTCAGATTCTACTTCTTCTTCAAACTTATCATTATCGTCGAAAATATTAAAATCATTAATCATATCATTATCATCGCAATGTTGAAATGTTTCATTAATTATAATTTCTTTAACATCAGGTATTTCATTTACTTTTTCATCATTATCATTAACAATTTGTTTATCATTAGTTTCCTCACTTACATTTTTTACTAGACAATTGTTTTTTAAAGGATTTATATGTTTATATTTACAATTTTTCACTCTCTTGCTAACTTGTAAGATGTCTATGGATGATTGTAACTTGCTCCTGTCAACCTTTGATACTGTGTGAGGCGTGATCTAAAAATATAAAATAGTAAAATTAGCATTATGCAACACAATTGGCAATCGTTATTATAGTACCCACAGGACAGGCCTAGTGTGGGACCAATGGATATTTGTGAATGTTTATGCTTTTTGGTAATAAATCATTTTTATATATATTTTTTTTTTAATAAATAAAGGAAATAATGAGTCATATCAAAAATGTAGCAGATCATTATTTGCATGTGTAATGCTTACACGCGATAAGTCCGATTTCAAAGCTCGGGTAGCGAGACAGGGCTGCTATTAAGTAGTACAATCGTTAAGCGGCCGTGGCGCAATGGATAAGACATCGGTCTTACGATCGAGAGGTCGTAGGTTCGAATCTTGGCCGTGAACTTACTCCTAACAACGAAATAAGCTTAACTTAGGTTAACAAGAATACTAGTCATTTGCAAATTACTAATTAATAAAAAAAAAAGTAACAACAAGCAATGTCTAAATCATAACTGCCTCGTTGGTCTAGTGATTAGCGTATACGCCTCTCACCGTGAGGTCGCGGGTTCGAGTCCCGGGTCGGGCAAAGTGTTATTAGTGATTTTTCAGTCAGAAAATTCTCAATAGCAGCATGGAGATGGATTTGTGCCCATGGATGACAATAGGCTCACGCCCTATCACATGATTAAGAACCGCACTCACAACGAATTTTCAAACTTCTATACAATTTACCTACATTATTCACATTAAAAATATCCCTTTCATAAAATAATGCACATATAGTTGATTACTATTAGTTTTAATTCATCCAGTCATTAAATAATTAAAATTTTAGAAATAAGCAACTTTAAAAATTTGTTTGTGCGTAGTACTACTTCTGTTGCTTCTTATCGCCAGTTATTGCTAATTTTAATGACTTACATGTCAGTAGTCCCACACTGCATACTAATCAATAACTTGCTTTTCAAAATGGCCACTTAAGGGATAAATATATAATAATAAAAAATTATAACTTACATCTCCATCTTCGGCCAAAATCCTCAGATTATTCAGCCCAATAAAACATTTCTCTTTGAACTTGTAAAATTTCAACAACATGGCCGCACACACATAGCAAAAGTGTTGTGGTAATTCATCCATCATCTACAAACAAACACAGTAAGAGCCAGTTTCAGAGGTGCATAATAAGTCCTTGATAAACCTATTTGGCACTTTTTTAAATTGGTGTATTGTGCCGATTTTTTTTTTAAGCTTACTAGCAATTTGCAAATACAACGAACGAAACGAAAACGAAACCAGTGGTTGTTACCATACAAGACACAACGGGTGCCAACATGCAGGGGGCAATACAGCTAGCCCAAAACAGAGGAACTTTGAAGGATATGATTAAGAGCAGCGCTCCAGGTGGTCACAACCCTCCCCCATGAGGACCTGACCAAGAAGAAAAACTAGAATAAGAAACCAGTGGTAGCATGAGATGGCACCAGAGGCGATTCTTTAATTTCATAGAAATGGAAATATTCTTTATTTGTAAAAATAGGTATGGTAATTTATTAAAACACCTATTGTAAAATAGGTGTTGTAATAAATTATGTTTGCTATAGTATATCAAAAAGGTGTAAAATCATGTTTAACTAAACATACAAAATATATCTGACAACTAATATTAAAGCATTAAAGTTCGTAATATGCATTGGCTTATAATAAGACTTTAAATATTTGCTTAAAAACAAAGGAATTGCACCAAATTGCCTTTGCTGTCAATACAAGAGTCAAGGAACGCTGACTGCTAAATCTTATGAAGAAAAATTAAGTTCCTTTAAATGCCTTAACTATAGTAGCTATGTCCAATGCTGTTGATTTCTGCACACCTTCCAAGTTAGCACTCTATACCTGGGTACCAATGACTCCACTCTATTTATGTAATTAAAATAGAGGCGACCGTAGCTGGATGGCTAAAGCGGCTGCCCAGTGTGCAGTAAGGTTGCAGGTTCAAATCCTGCCGGTCCCATATCTTTTTCAACTGTTTCTTAGTATTCATTTCAAATGTCAAAAGTTGTGTTATCTATAGTTAACAAACAATGAATATGTAATCAATCATTTTTATAAGAAATGTGAAAAAATTATGCTATTCAAAATTTGCATGTCTACTGGACAAAGCATGCTGAGACCTTATTGTACCTTTTATATTTACCAATATAATGTACGTATGTTGTGACAAATAAATGGTCTTTATCTTTATTTTTATCTATAAATGCAGGAATAAGGATAGGGTCAAATTCTCCATCTGCAAGAAAACCCCAACTAGAAAAAGATACTAATAATACTCACATCTTCATCCAAAATTTCTTCATAAAAGTCAATTAACATGTACTCAGTGCAATTGTACATTTTTACACCTTGTATTAAACATACACGGCAAATTTTATATTCACCCATCTTGTTTATTTGAATTTTTTATAATATTAAAAGATGACACACATTAAAAAGCCCGATTTTCTAAATTATATGTTCCTTTTGATGTAAATAATAACTTCTTAACATATTATATTGCCATTTGCTAAAGGAATTATGGCAATAATTCACCTGTAAAAAATATACTTCATAAATTGAAATGCATACATAAAGAAATATTTTACATAACATCACATTTATATTACCCAGAAGGGTGTGGCAGAGGTGTACAACACCCACACTTCACCTGTTATGTTTAGGTTACATGGGATATGGGGTGAGCCTATCACCATCCACCAGGCACAATCGCAAGTCCGTGCTGCTATTGTGAATTTTCTGACAGCAAGTTCACAAATAACACTTTGCTCAACCCGGGAATTGAACCAGAGACTGTCAAGGCTGTTACATAAAATATTTTACAAGCAGTTATTTCATGAAATAAGCTGTAGCTTGCAATTTCGTTCATGTGGCCATACTTACACATGATTTACTACTACATTTAGCATTTTAATATAAATTGCCCCCATTTTTATAACATATTTCGCTTCCAACTTCTCTTAACATGCTCTGCTCCAGTGGCGTAACAATAGGGTGGCAGGGCTGGCAAAATGCCACGGGCCCCCGACCCAAGAGGACCCCGGCCCAAGAGGCCGCGAGCTCAAAAATATTTTCTAAAAAAAAAAAATATTTTTGGCGCCATGTACTTTCTAGGCTCCTTGATCTTATTCTGATGAATTATTTAATCCATAAATGACAAAAATATTCCTCTAAATAAGTGTTGAGGACAAAATCTCATAAAAGATGTCGAGTCAAATGCCGTATATGTTCACTATACTGCTTATAATTTAAATCTAGTATTTAATGATGCACGGAGGAATGAGGAGGTTATTGAAATGCAATTTTTTTTTAAATAGTTCAATAAATTTATATTTCTTTTGGGCATAGCATCAAAAGATGTAATAATTTATCAAGTTTTATTACTAATAAAGAAAGTGAGTCTTCAACTTCAACCCTACTAGATGGGCAGGGCGTTATGATGCCGTTTTTGCTTTAAAAGTTTAACAATTAAAGAATTGTTTTTTGGACTTCAACAACGGTTTGTTGAAGTCCAAAAAGCGCTAACGAAAACAATTCTGTTAAATTGCTAATCAGATGCTAAGAAATGAAGAATTTTTACTCAAAAAGAAGATCGAAAACTATAATGTTATTATGTTATTGGTTTTCCATTACAAGATCCTACTTACTAAAGCTCTAAAGCACTTCAGTCTAAAGCCACCGACCTTTCAAATGCCTTAAAACGTTTTAAAATTTGTCTAGAAGAATTGGAAATATACCTACCAACATGAATTTAAAAATTTAAAAATGGAAGCAAATACAACTGTAATCGCGTTTCCTTCCAATAAATGACATATTATAGTTTCAAATTTCAGTGTTTTGTAGCCTTTCACTTTAAAAGTTTTAAATGACACTGCTGTATTAAAAAAAGCTCTTGAATTTATTGAGATATATACAAAACATATATCTGAATCATTTGCCAAATACACTCTCAGTTTTCGATCCACCTTCAGAGGCGAAATAGAAAAATCTTCTTGTATTAGAGACCTTGTTGATTTATTAATAATAAAGATCATTTTATGTCCAGCAGCTTTCCTGAAGTAGGCACTGCATTAATGTGTTAATGTTATTTCTTATAATTCCTGTGACGCTCATTTTCAAAACTAATATAGATGAATAAGAAGTCTCCAATACGCATTGGGCTAGCATGGGGACTACAGACCATTCCCTCTCGCATAAGAGAGGAGGCCTATGGACATTAGTGGTACATATACAACATCTAATTGAGTACGCTGCAAAACTAGAAGTTTATTAAAATTTAACTGGGTACAACGTGATGATTTTTACTGATTAGGGCCCCATCAAAAGAATTTGCCACGGGCCCCAGATGGTATAGTTACGCCACTGCTCTGCTCCTTAGTTTTGGTGAAATTTATATAACCTACACTGCATATAAGCCTTCCTCAATAAATGAACTATTCAACACAATATAATTTTTCAATTCGGTCTAGTAGTTCTTGAGATACGCGCGTTCGAACATAACAAATTATAGATGCGAAATTGTGTGAGTATGACTGTACATTTTGTAATTGTTTTACAAAAAACTGCTTGATGGATTTGAATGAAATTTGGCACACATTCATTTAGTCTGGACTAACATAATAGGCTTTTTAAATACGTCAAACCCGGGCGGAGCCGCGAGCGGAGGCTAGCAAGATATGTAGTAAATTGTAATGTAACTCTATTTATATCCCAGTAGCTTAAGAAAGTAATTTTCAACATTTGACACCTACCATAATTATGTGGATTGCTTGTTTGACCTTAGATCGGTTATTTGTTTGTATTTTGATATAATTATTAAATATTAATAAAATTATTCTCACAGATTAATTAATAGTAATTATTCTCCTCTCCTGCACTAACAATTTACAAATTGACATAACTGTCAATTTTGACATCGGTGACATTTAAAATTAGCGTTATGGTTAGGGATGGGGCGAAATTAGAGGATCCATCTTCTCGAAAATGTTTTCGAGATTCGGCAAAAATAATATAAAAAATAAATAATATTGTAATATTTTAAAGCAAATTTTAGCTTTGCTATGCCTTTTTGTAATTTATAAAACCAAATAAGGTTCGTCTAGCTAAAAGCTGGCACAAAAAGAGTTGAGAAATTTTGAGTCCGGCAGCATACGAATCCATAGCTGAATTGGCAAAGCACTTGGGGCGTATACCCAGGGGGTGCAGGTTCGAGTCCTGCTGGATTCTTAATTTTTCAACTTTAATATTTTATAAATTACAAAAAGGCATAGCAAAGCTAAAATTTGCTTTAAAATATTACAAGTATTTGATAAAAATGCGTCATCTCTTGACAGTAACGCCCCAAGTGCTTTGCCAATTCAGCTATGGATTCGTATGCTGCCGGACTCAAAATTTCTCAACTCTTTTTGTGCCAGCTTTTAGCTAGACGAACCTTATTTGGTTTTAGCGCCATCTATGTGATGCGATAAGTCACTATTCACATACTGTAAGTTTGAATTAAGATCAACACTGTTACTGTCAAGAGATGACGCATTTTTATCAAATACTTGTAATATTTTAAAGCAAATTTTAGCTTTGCTATGCCTTTTTGTAATTTATAAAATATTAAAGTTGAAAAATTAAGAATCCAGCAGGAATCGAACCTGCACCCCCTGGGTATACGCCCCAAGTGCTTTGCCAATTCAGCTATGGATTCGTATGCTGCCGGACTCAAAATTTCTCAACTCTTTTTGTGCCAGCTTTTAGCTAGACGAACCTTATTTGGTTTTATAAATTACAAAAAGGCATAGCAAAGCTAAAATTTGCTTTAAAATATTACAAGTATTTGATAAAAATGCGTCATCTCTTGACAGTAACAGTGTTGATCTTAATTCAAACTTACAGTATGTGAATAGTGACTTATCGCATCACATAGATGGCGCTAAAACCAAATAAGGTTCGTCTAGCTAAAAGCTGGCACAAAAAGAGTTGAGAAATTTTGAGTCCGGCAGCATACGAATCCATAGCTGAATTGGCAAAGCACTTGGGGCGTATACCCAGGGGGTGCAGGTTCGAGTCCTACTGGATTCTTAATTTTTCAACTTTAATATTTTATAAATAATATTGTATTGTAAATTTTCTTATTTGAAAATCATTGTTTGTATAATTAAAGTCTAGGTTTTGTTTTTTTGTGCGCGAGGGACTCGTGGATGCCCGTGATTTT
Organism: Hypena proboscidalis; assembly: GCA_905147285.1. Lineage (NCBI taxonomy): Eukaryota > Metazoa > Arthropoda > Insecta > Lepidoptera > Erebidae > Hypena > Hypena proboscidalis. The sequence continues at coordinate 15,036,805 of LR990149.1, forward strand.
ACCGAGTTGTGCGTTACCGCGAGTTTGCCACGCAAACGGTAATCTCTGTTTACGCTAGACGCGCATTTCAAAAAAAGTGCACAGCTCTAACTATTGCGTTTTGATGAAAACTTTCTATTAGCTTTAAAACCTTAAGTCACATCCAGTTAACTTTAGGAAATCCCTTTTTAAGAAGTTTATTTTCTTTTCATCATTTAACAACGAATTATTCACACCATGAGAAACACCAACATTGTCATCAGCTGATCAACAGCGGCCGCCATTTTTACAGTAACAAAAGCAAAACAAACACGAAATTAACTAATTTACGAAATGGCCTCGCCAATAGATTAAGCCTCTACTCCAATCCATTAATGACTTTTCTTATAAAAAAAAACAATAACTATGTGCAATCTAGTTAATTGCTTAATAATCTTGATAGGTAGATTTCCATTATCAAGTTCAGTTATTATTAATTTATTATATTAGTTATTTTGTAGCCTTACATGACATTTTCAAAATAAGAAGGCAGCGTTACCTTAAGGTACCTACTATTCACAGCAGCATTAGCCTAAATTTTAAATTTAAAATGAATCCTATTAACAAAATTACAGTAAAAAGCAACAAAAATTTCGTGTTTTTAAACAACTAGACGAAGATGTGCAATCTATGCTTTATCCATTAAACTTTATGCAAACATTATTCCTATGTCCAAAATATCGTATCAAAAATAATTTTATTAATAAAAATAGTGCATTTTCTATTTCCATGTCAATTTTTGGCACGCTATGTGCAATTTCTATATTCGCCTATTCGCCTACCGATTATTTATTTACTTTAACCATAAAGCTATCAGAACATTTTTAAATATGGTGTACACATCACTTCGTAGACAGAGAATCCTTCATCCAAGCATCACTTCCCAGATAGTACGAGAGCCCACGACCAAAATTTTTGTCTCATAGCAATACGGCCAAAACCGCATCAAATCGATAGATACGATTATCCTGAACTCGAAAATACCAATATCAGACATTTTCCGCGTAGCGTTTGATCTGACCGAATTTTCAAAATTGTCAAAGAATTTTACCGAACTGCATCATAGCAATATGTCTGATTTGCAGACTGTAGTTGAATGATAGTTCTGAGATACCGGAAACATATTTTTCAGACGTTAGTGGTGTAGCGCAAACCCGTAAAATCACTTAAAAAAATTAAAAATGAGACAAAAAAAATGTCTCATAGCAATACGTCTGAAAATCTTTTTTATTAGTAAATTTTGGTTATTTGATGCGAACAAAACAATTTTCAGACGGAAATGTGAACGCATTAAATTTTGAGACCGTTTTGAAAATGTTAACAAATTTTACCGATCGGTATCATAGCAATATGTCTGAAAATTGTTGGACATGATAAAATAAGTTGTCCACATGTGCAAAAAATTTATATCAGACAAATTAAGTGTAGCACCTTCTCTATCAGACAACTTTTCGATACTCAGATATCATTTAAAATCATCATCGTTGTTTCTTTACAAAACACACAACTCAGGTCCGACATTTTACACCATCACAACCGCACAACGTATGACAACTAAGTGAGCGTCGTTCCAACGTTTGGAGCAGCTGGCGAGTGAGCTGTATAATAGTAAGAAAGGGGCAGGAGCGTAACAAACGCTGAGGCTGTTGAAATTAAATACTGATTGATTTGATAGTTTTGGTTTTATTTAAAGCACACTTGAGTAACTTTTACAAAAGAAATAAGTAATGACATCTGTCATCTGTCAAAGTACATATAATAGACAAGGGAGATTCTTGAATATCTATGAAGGCTGTAAATTTAAAAAAACATTTAACAGAGGCGTCGGCCAGGCGACTCCGAAACGTTATTTTCGTTTTTGGGAGTATATGCTACACTTAAAGTGTCTGAAAACAGGTTTTTGGTAATCATGGCAGCAATACGAAAAGTTGAAAAAAAAATTTATCCGTATTGCTATGATACAGGTCGCCTAAATTTGTTGACATTTTCGGAAAATGCGCTCAGGCTATATGCTACGCGCAAAATGTCTGAAAACAAACTTTTTCGTAATACAATTATAAAATCTATGTACATTTTCACTATCAGACGTATTGCTATAATACCGACTGTCTTTTTTTTTTGACACAGCAGAAATGGCCTCCCACGCAGTTGCTACACTTTCGACCGTTACTACACACCTAGTCGGGTACAGAATCATACAATCTAACGATTTTATAGGGTTTTTGCCGTATTGCTATGAGACATGGTTTTGGTCATGGGCTCTCGTACTAAGAGAACATAGATGTCAAAGAAGAAATATAAAGGCAATTTGACAGTTACACATTTGCAAAAATTGTATTGTCACTGCTATAGTGATGGCCTTCATTGTCGATGTGCCCATCGATATCGAAAGATTGCATTGCATACTATGTCAATATAATATAAGATATTTTAATATTCAGGGAATTCGTCTGCCTAAAGAAGATTGTGAAGACGCTGTTGCATTAAAAAAACAAGAAATAGATAACATGAAATACTTGTAATATTTAAAGCAAATTTTAGCTTTGCTATGCATTTATTTTTATGTAATATTAAAGTTGAAAAATTAAGAATCCAGCAGGACTCGAACCTGCACCTCTTGGGTATACGCCCCAAGTGCTTTGCCAATTCAGCTATGGATTCGCATGCTGCCGGACTCGAAATTTCTCAACTCTTTTGTGCCAGCCGAAGCTAGACGAACCATTACTTGGTTTTAGCGCCATCTATGCGTTACTTATTCACATAATCGCATACAGTACGTTTGAATTAAGATCAACTCATTACTGTCGAGAGATGACGCATTTTTATCAATACTTGTAATATTTAAAGCAAATTTTAGCTTTGCTATGCATTTATTTTTATGTAATATTAAAGTTGAAAAATTAAGAATCCAGCAGGACTCGAACCTGCACCTCTTGGGTATACGCCCCAAGTGCTTTGCCAATTCAGCTATGGATTCGCATGCTGCCGGACTCGAAATTTCTCAACTCTTTTGTGCCAGCCGAAGCTAGACGAACCATTACTTGGTTTTAGCGCCATCTATGCGTTACTTATTCACATAATCGCATACAGTACGTTTGAATTAAGATCAACTCATTACTGTCGAGAGATGACGCATTTTTATCAATACTTGTAATATTTAAAGCAAATTTTAGCTTTGCTATGCATTTATTTTTATGTAATATTAAAGTTGAAAAATTAAGAATCCAGCAGGACTCGAACCTGCACCTCTTGGGTATACGCCCCAAGTGCTTTGCCAATTCAGCTATGGATTCGCATGCTGCCGGACTCGAAATTTCTCAACTCTTTTGTGCCAGCCGAAGCTAGACGAACCATTACTTGGTTTTAGCGCCATCTATGCGTTACTTATTCACATAATCGCATACAGTACGTTTGAATTAAGATTCTTAATTTTTCAACTTTAATATTACATAAAAATAAATGCATAGCAAAGCTAAAATTTGCTTTAAATATTACAAGTATTGATAAAAATGCGTCATCTCTCGACAGTAATGAGTTGATCTTAATTCAAACGTACTGTATGCGATTATGTGAATAAGTAACGCATAGATGGCGCTAAAACCAAGTAATGGTTCGTCTAGCTTCGGCTGGCACAAAAGAGTTGAGAAATTTCGAGTCCGGCAGCATGCGAATCCATAGCTGAATTGGCAAAGCACTTGGGGCGTATACCCAAGAGGTGCAGGTTCGAGTCCTGCTGGATTCTTAATTTTTCAACTTTAATATTACATAACATGAAATACATTTATTTATTACACAAGAAATTAGAAAATACAATAATACAAATATGATCACTTATGCATTAACGTAAAATCAAATGGGCCTTGGATCAGCGCAAGAAAACGTAACCCAAAGCGCTCAAAGTCATCCAATTTGGTGCAAACTAAATGGAACATGAAGTATTATCATAAAATTTGAACTTATTAGTGACAGTTATCTAAATTTCTATACAGGGTGGCTCATTTATAACGGTCAGTATGGGGAAGTCTGTTATTATAAGAGATGCAAAGATCTGTTCTTAGGGACCATGACATCGATTTTCGTAAAAACAAAATCTGCTTAAGCACTTATATTTTTTTTTAAACTTGTACTGAGCTCGGGAATTGATGCCGATCGTTTTGAAAAATGAAACTCACATAATTTGAAAAGGAAATACAATGAATATTATCAATCTTAGATATCATGTTATCTAGTAAAATTTACTGCTTATTAACTACATGATCGATAACCAAATAAAAATAATGTAATATTTATCAAGCGCCGATTATTGATATGTTTATACAGGGTGTAAATGACATGGTGACGAAGCCGCTTACCAGTGACTCAGTACATGATTCAGTACGTATCCCTCATGACGAAGAAGATTGAAATGCGATGAAAATGTAACACTAACAATAAACAAATGACTACTTTTGAAAAAATAATTCCATGTTTTTTAAATAAAATTAGTTTGAAATTAAAATTCTTAAACAAACAAAAATATTTTGATTTGCAATGGCCAGTGCTGCAAAACGGCAATATCAAAGGTAAAGACCTATGAATATTTTATTTTTCTAGTATTAAAATGATATCTAGTTTCACACTGTTTAATAAAGTCGCGACACATAACATTTTATTAAAATCGATCTAACGTTGTGACATGAGACTTTCAGAATAAGGTTTTATTTTTTATAGGTTTATCACATTTATGCATTGAACAGTTTATCGATACTTTCACAACACTACTTAGTTCTAGTAAACTGAATATTTTTAGTTTTTAGCATATAACTACATTAAGCGAGGTGTTAGACCCTATGTAGACTTGGCTAAACATCCAATAATTGTCATAGAATTGTATTATTAGTAGAGTTTTGTGATTCACGGATGGAAACTGAATAATATTAAAATCGACTTACCGATGGAAAGAAACTTTAACGTTATTCGGCGTCATATCCCCCGTTTTGCTTTCGCAGCCGGGTACTGTACACCATCCCATTGTATCCTACAGGGTTTTTTACTTTTATGAAGAGATTTTGTTGGTTTAATTTTAAAAAACACCAAGCGAAATAAGACCCGGGCCGTGTCATAGACGTTTAAGACGTCAAATTATCTGGCACGCGCAGCTTTTTACGCGCAGTAGGAATTGGCAGGACTAAAAAGTTTATGTCACGTCTAGTCAACGAGCGGAGCGAGTGATGCTTTGTCTATGTCACTTCCATTTACGATTTTGTTTTTTATAGCTTAGGCTTCAGCATAAACTGCTTTGGCTTTGTCAGCCTTTTTCAAGCTAAAAAAAATATCAATTTCGTTTTAATTTTTCAGAATATTCATAGGTTCATTAACAATAAAAAACAGTTTAGATTTTTTACAATTGGTAATTGGATTTGCCTGATTCAACTTATTATTTTCAATAGTAGTGGTTTAAGCGGTCGCCTCGCCGCTCTCCACTGCACTGGTGCTGTGGGTTCGATCCCCACATGGGACAAATCTTTGTGTGATTCGAGATTTGTTCTGAGACTGGGTGTGCTTGTGTGAGTGAATGTGTATTTGGCATTGTCATTGGGACCATCTTATGTAAATTTTCAAATTATTTATTTAAATAACTATATATTTAAGTCACCTATTATGTACCATATTCGTCTAAATAAAGATTTACTTTACTTTATAACGTAATATTTGTTTCAGGTACTTTTTTACACTACGGAGTTGTTTACTCATTTATTATTAAATATTCAGGTTCTATTTGATCTCATAAAATTGATTAAGAAAAAAACCGGCCAAGTGCGTGTCGGGCCACGCGCAGTAGGGTTCCGTAGAAAAATATTTTTAATTTTACTTTTTAACTAAATGGCGTCCTTCAGAAAGGAAATTATGTTTGTAGTACACGAAACCAGCTAGCACGTATGACGAGATGTATGAATGTTGAGGAAGCGAAAGAAGTATGTAAGGAGCGAAGCACATGGCGTTCCATCGTCTCTGCCTACCCCCGTAGGATAAAGGCGTGATTTTATATATGTATTATGTATGTTTATTTAAGTTTCAAGAATTTTGAACGAAATATTCTGAGTAACTGCATCTGACATTTCGGACCCCTATTCCTCTTGAACTAATGAAGTGAACTTATCCGCTATAGTTTTCCTTTAAAGTTCATTACATGTACTACCGACACAATTTTTTTCAGATTTTGGGATCCAGTAGTTTAGCTTTTAGAGGGGGGGCACGCCCTACTCGAACAAAAATTTGCTCTTTAAAGTTAATTATCTCGCAAACGGATCTCTAAATCAAAAAACTGTCTTAGCAACCCCTGAACGTTTTTAAAAGTCCTATCTAACAATACCCCATACTATGGGGTAGGCGACAAAAAAAAAACATCCCTACTTTACATGTAGGGGAGCTACCTGAAAAAAATATATTTTTCCAAATTTTATTCTACGACTTTCTTTGTTTAGTTAACAAACATGTTCATGCAAAATTTCAGTTTTCTAGCACCAACGGTTTCGTCGCTATGCCTTGGACAGACGGACGGACAGACGGACATGGCGAAACTATAAGGGTTCCTTGTAGGTACTACGGAACCCTAAAAATGATGTAAGTTGTTTAAGTATCTAAGTTGTTTGATGGGTACGGCCGGGGACGGTGGCAGTTGGGAGGGGGATGATCGTTACTGCCCGCAGAACCCCAGGGTTCTAAACTTTGGAAACCGCTGGTCTAGGGGTTAGCGTATGCCGTTTTACTGGTGGTAGAGCTCTTGTGAATGAGCTCGAGGGCGGCAGCACCACCGTCTCGCCATTAACCTGCCGCCAAATAGTAGTGCTTAAATTACTGTGTTACGGTTTGGTGGTGAGATCAGGCCCTGAAATTACTGGCACATTAGGCATAACACCGTATTATAAAAAAAAGCCACTTCTCATCGCGTGGTCTCGGGTTCGATTTCCGTGTTGGGCAAAATTATTATTTGGAGTTGGAAAGCAGCACGAAGTCGGAAAAGTCCCCGGTGGATGGCGATAGTTTCGTCCTCTATCCCCTGGGACCTTGACATAACCGTCGTCATTTCCAAACCCTCTCAATCACTGGGATTTGTAACTATTTCCTAAATAAAAACAAACAACTTCCACCTGCAGGCCCGCATCGACTGCTAGAAATATAAAACAACTTTGTTTCGAAATTCAAACATAAAGTTGTTTTATATTGTTTGGTTTTTGGCCACGGTAGTATGAAACTACCTAAATACCTATAATCACGCTTGATGGTCAAAAGCAGCAAATAAAAAAAAATAAGAATGATACCTCTAAAATATTTATTTAAATTATTGTAAAAATGTGGGTAATATTTCTCATGTCTGGTAACCCCTTACACACGCACACATAAACAGACCGCTGCCATTTTGGCAGTGTTGCCACCTTAGCCCTTTTGGGCTAGATCTAGCACTTTTTAGTGTAGGTGAACTCGTTGTTTAATTATTTAGCCCGGAAAGGGCTATTTAGCCCTTTTTACATTTGTGTCATAAATATTGATGTTTGTAGATAATCCGTTGATACCATTTGTTCGATTATGGCAACATGCCGCATTTCTACGCCGCGCCGCTGGTCGATGTGTATCAAAACACTATTCTTTGTAATTTGAGGTTTTTCATAGAACATTGTAATAGTTTAAGTTTTTCGTTTTTTTTGAGTTTTCACGTTGACAGCCCAATCTAGCCCTTTTTAGTTTCTTCAACTGCCCTATTTCTAAAATTGAGGTGGCAACACTGCATTTTGGTGCTTGTGCTTCAATCATTTTTAAGTGACATTGAAGATTAATTGTATTAATATTTAATCACTTTATCAAAATACAATCAAATAACCGATTTGAGGTCAGAACAACCAATTTACATAATTATGGTAGGTGTCAAATGTTGAAAATTACTTTCCTAAGCTTCTGGGATATATTTAGTGTTACAATACAATTTACTACATATCTTGCTAACCTCCGCTCGCGGCCCCGCCCGGGTTTGACGTATTTAAAAAGCCTATTATGTTAATCCAGACTCTAAATGAATGTGTGCCAAATTTCATTCAAATCCATCAAGTAGTTGTTTGTGAAACAATTACAAAATGTACAGACTTACACAATTTCGCATCTATAAATTGTTATGTTCGAACACGCGTATCTTAAGAACTTTATAGACCGAATTGAAAAATTATTTCGTGTTGAATAGTCCATTTATTGAGGAAGGCTTATATGCAGTGTAGGTTATATAAGATTTCACTAAAACTAAGAAGCAGAGCATGTTAAGAGAAGTTGGAAACGAAATATGTTATAAAAATGGGGGCAATTTATATCACAATGCTAAATGAAGTCTCAATCATGTAAGGATGGCCTCATGAACGTGATTGCAAGCAACAGCTTATTTCATGAAATAACTGCTTCTAAAATATTTTATCTTAATATTACATCTCCGCCTCAATAGTCTTGGGCTCGATTCCCGAGTTAGGAAAAGTGTTATTTGTGAACTTGCTGTCAGAAAATTCTCAATAGCAGCACGGACTTGCAATTGTGCCTGGTGGATGGTGATAAGCTCACCCCATATCCAATGGAACCTAAACATAACAGGTGAAGTGTGGGTGTTGTATACCTCTGCCACACCCTTCTGGGTAATATAGGCGTGATGTTATGTAAAATATTTATTTATGTATGCATTTCAATTTATGAAGTATATTTTTTACAGGTGAATTATTGGCACAATTCCTTTAGCAAATGGAAATATAATATGTTGAGAAGTTATTATTTACATCAAAAGGAACATATAATTTAGAAAATTGGGCTTTTTAATGTGTGTCTTCGTGACACATGTGTGTTTAATATTATAAAAAAATTCAAATAAACAAGATGGGTGACTATAAAATTTGCCGTGTATGTTTAATACATGGTGTAAAAATGTACAATTGCACTGAGTACATGTTAAATGACTTTTATGAAGAAATTTTGGATGAAGATGTGAGTATTATTAGTATCTTTTTCTAGTTGGGGTTTTCTTGCAGATGGAGAATTTGACCCTATACTTATTCCTGCATTTATAGATAAAAATAAAGATAAAGACTATTTATTTGTCACAACATGCGTACATTATATTGGTAAATATAAAAGGTACAATAAGGTCTCAGCATGCTCTGTCCAGTAGACATGCAAATTTTGAATAGCATAATTTTTTCACATTTCTTATAAAAATGATTGATTACATATTCATTGTTTGTTAACTATAGATAACACAACTTTTGACATTTGAAATTAATACTAAGAAACAGTTGAAAAAGATATGGGACCGGCAGGATTTGAACCTGCAACCTTACTGCACACTGGGCAGCCGCTTTAGCCATCCAGCTACGGTCGCCTCTATTTTAATTACATAAATAGAGTGGAGTCATTGGTACCCAGGTATAGAGTGCTAACTTGGAAGGTGTGCAGAAATCAACAGCATTGGACATAGCTACTATAGTTAAGGCATTTAAAGGAACTTAATTTTTCTTCATAAGATTTAGCAGTCAGCGTTCCTTGACTCTTGTATTGACAGCAAAGGCAATTTGGTGCAATTCCTTTGTTTTTAAGCAAATATTTAAAGTCTTATTATAAGCCAATGCATATTACGAACTTTAATGCTTTAATATTAGTTGTCAGATATATTTTGTATGTTTAGTTAAACATGATTTGTACACCTTTTTGATATACTATAGCAAACATAATTAATTACAACACCTATTGTAAAACCATACCTATTTTTACAAATAAAGAATATTTCCATTTCTATGAAATTTAAGCATCGAGTCTGGTGCCATCTCTTGCTACCACTGGTTTCTTATTCTTCTTGGTCAGTTCCTCATGGCTGAGGGTTGTGACCACCAGGAGCGCTGCTCTTAATCATATCCTTCCAAGTTCCTCTGTTTTGGGCTAGCTGTATTGCCCCCTGCATGTTGGCACCCGTTGTGTCTTGTATGGTAACAACCACTGGTTACAATACACCAATTTAAAAAAGTGCCAAATAGGTTTATCAAGGACTTATTATGCACCTCTGAAACTGGCTCTTACTATGTTTGTTTGTAGATGATGGATGAATTACCACAACACTTTTGCTATGTGTGTGCGGCCATGTTGTTGAAATTTTACAAGTTCAAAGAGAAATGTTTTATTGGGCTGAATAATCTGAGGATTTTGGCCGAAGATGGAGATGTAAGTTATAATTTTTTATTATTATTTATTTATCCCTGAAGTGGCCATTTTGAAAAGCAAGTTATTGATTAGTATGCAGTGTGGGACTACTGACATGTAAGTCATTAAAATTAGCAATAACTGGCGATAAGAAGCAACAGAAGTAGTAGGTACTACGCACAAACAAATTTTTAAAGTTGCTTATTTCTAAAATTTTAATTATTTAATGACTGGATGAATTAAAACTAATAGTAATCAACTATATGTGCATTATTTTATGAAAGGGATATTTTTAATGTGAATAATGTAGGTAAATTGTATAGAAGTTTGAAAATTCGTTGTGAGTGCGGTTCTTAATCATGTGATAGGGCGTGAGCCTATTGTCATCCATGGGCACAAATCCATCTCCATGCTGCTATTGAGAATTTCCTGGCTGAAAAATCACTAATAACCAGGGCTCGGAATTAGGTAGAGTTTTTCATGTACTTACACTGATTTTATACAGCGAAAGAATAAAGTGGATATGCCTCAAATCCCGAGATTAATTTTAAAGAGCAGAAAAAAATCCCATGATTTTTTAAATAAAAAGTTATAAATTTTTTTACACAATTTAAACTACTGCACGCGTGACTAAATATTTTAATTCCCACAAAATTTATACTATAATGTCGGAAGCGAACACTTCAAATCTTACTGGTAATGAATCGGACAAGGAAAATGATTCTGATGGGCCGTTTGAATAAGCAAAACTTCACGAGTCTAGGCTAGAAGCAAAAGTATTTGCTCGTATTTATAAAAAAGGTGAAATATGCGTATGAGAATTTACTAAGGACTTTCAACAATTTGTATTGTGAATTAATGTAAACTAATAAAAAAAAATATGTTAATTATCTTTGTTTTATTAATTCGTAATATTGTTGGCCACACGGGATTGTCCATTAGAAATCCCGGGAAGGTCCACATTAATATCAACATTTCGATGCAAGTACATAAAAAACTCTACCTAATTCCAAGCCCTGCTAATAACACTTTGCCCGACCCGGGACTCGAACCCGCGACCTCGCGGTGAGAGGCGTATACGCTAATCACTAGACCAACGAGGCAGTTATGATTTAGACATTGCTTGTTGTTACTTTTTTTTTATAAGTTAGTAATTTGCAAATGACTAGTATTCTTGTTAACCTAAGTTAAGCTTAATTCGTTGTTAGGAGTAAGTTCACGTCCGTGGTGTAATGGCCAAGATTCGAACCCACGACCTCTCGATCGTAAGACCGATGCCTTATCCATTGCGCCACGGCCGCTTAACGATTGTACTAATAGCAGCCCTGTCTCGCTACCCGAGCATTGAAATCGGACTCATCGCGTGAAAGCATTACACATGCAAATAATGATCTGCTACATTTTTGATATGACTCATTTCGAAGCCCTGGATGCAAAAAAAATTCCCTTATTTATTTAAAAAAAAAAAAAAAATATTTATTACCAAAAAGCATAAACATTCACAAATATCCATTGGTCCCACACTAGGCAAGCCTGTCCTGTGGGTACTATAATAACGATTGCCAATAAATTGTGTTGCATAATGCTAATTTTACTATTTTATATTTTTAGATCACGCCTCACACAGTATCAAAGGTTGACAGGAGCAAGTTACAATCATCCATAGACATCTTACAAGTTAGCAAGAGAGTGAAAAATTGTAAATATAAACATTTATATCCTTTAAAAAACAATTGTCAAGTAAAAAATGAAAGTGAGGAAACTAATGATAAACAAATTGTTAATGATAATGATGAAAAAGTAAATGAAATACCTGATGTTAAAGAAGTTATAATTAATGAAACATTTCAACATTGCGATGATAATGATATGTTTAATGATTTTAATATTTTCGACGATAATGATAAGTTTGAAGAAGAAGTAGAAACTGAATCAACTGCTACTAAAACTAATATAAAAATAGAAAACGAAGTTATAAGTATTGAGCCTGATTCAGAATCAGAAAAAATAAATCATCAGAGTGAAGATGTCATGATGGTTGATGATGAAGAAAAAATAGACATTGTAAAAAATGCTGCTACAATAGCTAGCCTTGAAACAGCAGAAGAAACAAACAAATTAAACATTAATGACTCGGATAAATCAGACTCAGAATCAGTAGACTGGCCATTAACTGTACATCAAAAAGCAAAATCTCCTTTGCCTTCTGACTCACAAAATAAAACCAAAAAGGTTGCAACTAAAAAGAAAAAAGGAAACACTAAAAAGTCTAACAATGAGACAGGCATGACAAAAAAGAAAAATAAATTAAAATCGAATGATGAGACAGGCACAGTTAAAAAGAAAAAGAAATTGAATTTCGAATATCCCAAGCATCCGGAATTAAACCCTAAGCATTGGCATAAGTCTCTATTGACTGAAGAAGAAGCTATCGCAGAGTTCCAGGCTAAAGGGAACAATGCTATGTATTTAGCTCGACAATATCAATGTGAATTTTGTTTTAAGGGGTTTACTGATAAAGGCACTTGGGAGAGACATATGAAGATTTCTCACTGTGAGGTAAGTCTCTGTCGATCTTGTTGCTATCCGCTGACAGTTCTTGATAGGTCATAAATCCTTGGCGATTATATTAAATTATTTATTAATACATGAGTTTCTTATGACATTGACGTGGCTCAAGTGACTTAAAATTAAATGTATAATTAATTATAAATTCGCTGACGCAGTGAGAACTCACACTCAATGCCATCTAGTCCCAAACTAAGCAGAGCTTGTACTATGGGTACTAGAATAACTGATACTATACATATTATATACTTTTCTTTTGTAAATACATACATATTATACATAGAAACACCCAGACTAAGACAAACCCCCATGTTCATGCACACAAAGATTTGTCTTAAGTGGGAATCGAACCCGCGACCTCAGTGCCGCAGGCAGTTACACTACCCACGCCGCCAACCGGTCGTCGTGATGACCGTAGATGTGCGGTCATTGTCCCGTACAGTAAGATTTGTAATAATTTAGTAATCCTTACGCCTATATTACCGGGACGGTAGTGGCAGAGGTGTACTACATCCACACTTCACCTATTATGTTGTAGTTCTATAGGGTAATAGGTGAGCCTTTCGTCATCCACCGAAACTATATCAACTCCGTGCTAATTTTGATAATTTTATACATACAAACATAACATCACCATGGTCTGCACGTGTGGTGTAGTGGTTTAAGCGGTCGCCTCGCCGCTCTCCACTGCACTGGTGTTGTGTGTTTGATCCCGACATGGGACAAATATTTGGGAATCACACAAAGATTTTTTCTGAGACTGGGTGTGCTTGTGTGAGTGAATTTGAGTATTTGGCCTTGTCATCAGAATCAGAACATTTTATTTGTCAAACATAGGAACATACAATAAATTTTTAGAGTTCTATGCTTTGTTCTAGCTGACCGATGGGACTCCCCACTGCTCAGACGATGGGTGAAATTGCATGCCATCAAATGATAGTGCATACCAAACTTGTGGGAAGTCGCATTGGGCAGAGTTCTTATGTTATTATTTATTATTTAGTTAATTAATGTTTACTAACACTAGTTTTTTAAGATTTATCGTGTTACTAACAAAATTATGGATACTGTCCGAAATAAAGATTTATTATTATTATTATTTGTCATCACGACATACAAAATAGGTAGATATAAGATAGTGATAATTCATTATATAAGATTATAGAGTAATGAAATAATTGATTTTACAATGAGCAAGTATTTTATATAATTAAAAAAATATAAAATTGAAATTTAGAATAAATTATTGGGACCATTGGGTAGTGTTATTGCTCCGGGCGTTCTATTTAATGTAAAAAATCCAAATCACACCTGTATTACCCAGCAGGGTGTGGCAGAGGTGTACAACACCCACACTTCACCTGATATGTTTAGGTCCCACGGGATAGGGGATGTGTCTATCACCATCTCATCTATTGGACAGAATGTTCCCAAATAACACTTTTCCCGATGCGGAAATCGAACCCGAGATCCACGGATAGAGGCGTATACGCTTGCCACTTGCATCGAGAATTGAGAATTTCCTGCCGCAAAAATCCCCATACATCTCTGCGACTCCCTTCTTAGTCTATGTTACATGAATTTTCGTCGTATTTTTGGCTTCTCGATTGATAATTTTGTATTTTATTGCAGTCACGTGGATCGCAAGTATGCCGTTTTTGCAAATCACGTTATAGAATTAAACATTATCTGAATAGACATCTACAAAAGCATTTTCTAAGGATCAAGTGTCTTAGATGTGATTATGTATGCAATGCCATGTGAGTACATATCTACCTTTATTTATTACTAGCTTCGACCCACGGCTCTGCCCGCGCGATACGATATTGCAACCTTATATATAATAATATTAATAGGAGCCCTGTATCTAATACATGTCCCACTCCTGGGCTCGGGCCTCTTCTCATGATGAGAAGGGTTAGGCCATAGAAATCTTAATAACTAGTCAATAGAAATGCTATTGACTATCTTTTAACACTGGGACGCATGTCGCCGTTTTTCAAATACCACTTTTTGTATTCCTGCAAACAAAATTATTCTTTTTGCGATGACATTAAGACGACAATTCCTCAACTCGCACTTGTGTTTGACTTGACAGATGCGCGGCGACAAGGTCACGCGTCTTTGACATTTCTATTGCCTTATTATTAAGATTTCTATGGGTTAGGCCATAGTTCTCCACGTAGGCCAAGTGCGGATTGGTGGGCTTCACACACCCTAAAGCACTTTTAGGCACTCTCAGGCGTGCAGGTTTCCTCACGATGTTTTCCTTCACCGTTAACAAGCGATAATTTATATGACAAATACACATAATCTCAAAAAGACGAATCTTAACGATTTGTTGACAGAGGTGTGTGCCGTGGGTTCGAACGCGAGACCTCTGACTTAGCAGTCCTACGGTCTCCCACTCGGCTACTTTTACTTACTAACTTTATTTTTGTTATTTTAGGGACTTTGTGGCATATCACGAAAGGATGCACAGCGGTGTTTTGACAACATGTGATCATTGTGGACTGCAGTTTGCGTATGTATAAATAAATAAATAAAATAATAAATATCTCACAACTTACACACAACGCCATCTAGTCCCAAACTAAGCAGAGCGTGTACTATGGGTACTAGAATAACTGATACTACTACATATATACTTTTCTTTTGTAAATGCATACTTATTATACGTAGAAACACCCATGTTCATGCACACAAAGATTTGTCTTAAGCGGGAATCGAACCCACAACGTCGGCGTCGCAGGCAGGTACACTACCCACTCCGCCATGCGGTCTTCATCTCTTAATCATCATTCTATGATTCTCATAACTAACATAGCATCACGCCTTTAATACCCAGTAGGGTGTGGCAGAGGTGTACAACACGCACACTTCACCTGATATGTTTAGGTCCCATGGGAGAGGGGTTGAGCCTATTCTAAAGGCACTACTAACTCCGTGCTACTATTGAAAATTTTCTGACGGAAAATTAGGAAATAACACATAAGCGGCCGTGGCGCAATGCATAAGGCATCGGTCTTACGATCGAGAGGTCGTGGGTTCGAATCCTGCCCATTACACCACGGTCGTAAACTTCCTCCTAACACAAGCGAATTAAGCTTAGCTGGAGGGGGTTAACAAGAATACTATAGGCTGACCGCTTAACTGAGACTTCGCCTGCGGGGTACAGGGGCGCGGGGGTATGGCGACAAAGGGGACTGAAACAGCTGCGGGCGGTGGGGGCACTTAATGAAACATACAGGAGATGAAATGTACCAAGATATTTCCTAAGATATGTGACATCATAGGAAAAAAGAAATAGTGATTTATCAAATGAAAAATAGTTCAGAAGATACAAAATTGTAATAAACTTATGTACGTAAATAAAATAATTGAGAATAAACTATTATACTATTTTTTATCCAAACATATAATTAAATCGTAAGAAAGTCAAAACTTTTTTTGGGTCCAGTTTCTTTTTTCTAAAATTTATGTATACGTTAAAAGCCATTTGCTTGCACTGACTGTTTACTTTATGTCTTAAGATTTTTCGATTCATCTTGAGATTGTCATTACATGTGTACCTCTCACAAGGTGTCTGCAACAGTTAACACATGCGATCGCTACCCATGTAGCGAACGTAATGAACAATCACAAAAATTTGCCCACCGCCCGCAGCTGTTTCATTCCCCTTTGTCGCCATACCCCCGCGCCCCTGTACCCCGCAGGCGAAGTCTCAGTTAAGCAGTCAACCTATAGTAATTTTATAAGCAAAATTGCTAGTGAGCTTAGAGCCCATGGCCGCCAGACCTACGTTGTTTGTGCCTCTGATGTAGGTTAAAACGAATACCAAATACAGAATTCGAGCGTAATGGCTTTGAATTTAGATAAAGTTACGTCATTGTTAGTATAAAGCGAAATGTATGGTATATGTTGTTCATGGTGATGATAATAATCGTCCTCCCATTGGTAAACACTTAATTTTCCACCCCAGACAGACACCCTTAGTTTGAAAGTTGAGCTAGCTTTCATAAAATAAATAAATATCTCTTAACTTACACACAACGCCATCTAGTCGAAACTAAGCAGATCTTGTACTATGGGTACTAGATCAACTGACACTTATACATATCTACTTTTTTTGTAAAAGCATACTTATTATTATACATTGAAACACCCAGACAAGACAAATCCCTATTCATGCACACAGAGAGTTGTCTTACGCGGGTCTCGAAGCTAAATATAAAATGTCGTAGGCCTGGCGTCCACAGGCTCCTGGGCTTTTATTATGTGTATGTATATTTGTTATTACTTTAGTATATGTTTATATTTCAGGCACTCGTCCACATATTACACACACTTGCGCAAATACCATAGAACTGAACATGTGTGTCGTTTGTGTGGAGAATCGTTCGTTAGCAAGCTGGGATTAAACAAACATACTAAAATTAGACATATATTGGATGGTGTTGTAAGTATACAGGATGGCTTTTTTTTTTATACTACGCCCACAGCGAACGAACTTGTAGTCCACCTGATGGTAAGTGGAGTACAGCCCATGAACATCAACAATCCAAAAAAGCAGAATATAGATGCGTCGCTGCAGCTGAGGACTACTGTGTTATGCCTCACGTGCCAGTAATTTCAGGGCCTGATCTCACCACCAAACCGGAACACAGTAATGGAAGCACTACTATTTGGCTCATTTATATTGGTCAGTATAGGAAAGTCTGTAATTATATGAGATACATAAATCTGTTCTTGGGAAATTTGGCATCGATTTTAGTAGAAACAAGAAATGCATATTATTTAGATTTAAGAAAACTTGTACTCAGCTCGGGATTTGAACTCCTTCGAATTGCGAAATGCAATGTAAAAAAATTAACTGCACATTGTTGTACCAATTATTTTCTACTCCTCTTTGCCGATTTGTACGTGCGACATACAAATCGGCACCATCCTGTATTATAAATAAATAAATAAATATCACACTACATACACACAACGCCATCTAGTCCTAAACTTAGCAGAGCTTGTACTATGGGTACTAGAATAACTGATACTAATACATATATAATTTTCTTTTGTAAATAAATACTTGTTATACATAGAAACACCCAGACCAACACAAACCTCCGTGTTAATGCACACAAAGATTTGTATTGAGCGGGAATCGAACCCGCGACCTCGGCCTCGTAGGCACTAGCCACTCCGTCATCCGGTCGTCTCGTCGTTAATCACCAAATTAGTGATATTATTTTTGGTGCATGAAAGGAGCCTCCCCGAGTGACGTACACAACGATTCCCTACGTCCGGCGCACCCTTCGCAATTCGCGAGTTCTCCAAAGCGAATTGGCTAATCCTTTCACCACGATGGCAAGTCAAAACCTTGACCACCTTACTGATTGTCCAAAGCGCCCTACCACCTGCACAAGAGAGGCGCTCATGAACGCTGAGGAGAGCGCCATAACAGTGGCCACTTATTGGACCAATAAATTTTGACTCGACTCAGCCATCGACACGACTTCTTCTTCTTCGTCGTGTCGATGGCTGAGTCAAATTTTATTTTGACTTGCCATCGTGGTGAAAGGATTAGCCAATTCGCTTTGAAGTATTCGCGAATTGCCCAGGGTGCGCCGGACGTAGGGAATCGTAGTGTACGTCACTCGTCACCCATCGGTTCGACGAAGAAGAAGAAGTGATATTATTATTTTTTTCAGAATCTAACGGAGGACGATGACAAGGATACCTACTGTGAAACGTGTGACATAAAATTCGAAACGTTGACAGCTTACAAAGAACATTTTAAACAGTCAGTGAAACACACAAAAGATGATGAAAAACTTAAGGATAAGAAAGTCATTACTGACCTTGAGTAAGTATGTCATACACATTCATTTATTTATTTACTTATACATCATCATCATTAAGCCTCTCGTAGTCCACTGCTGGTCGTAGGCTTCTCTTAATTTGCGCCTCTACAGCCAGACCTGCGTCTTCCGCGTCCAGTCCCCTCCAGCGACCTTCTTCAGGTAGTCAGGCCACCTGGCAGTCACTTATACATATGTTTTTGACCAAGACATCATACATAGGAAAAAATATATATAACATTATACAATAATCTGATACATGTAAGTACAAACAAAATAATACTACACACGACACAAACAATACGATATGTAACAACTATAGCTAAACCATAGTACAAGCCCAAAAATTTCGCCACATACATCACACATGCGTCACTGACCACTGCCACTAGTGGCTGTCGCGTGCCACGTCTCCTGTGTATATTGTAACGGGATTCGCATAGGGTATGACACCAATGACAGTAGTTCAATAATTCAGACGTTGTCATTATTTACATGGTAGCATGTTGTTCAATTTATAATGAAATTTATATATATAAATAAATTGGTCGTCTCCCTCGTCAATGAATAATTGGCGCAGTCGGTAGGATACAAACCTACGCTCCCAAATCCAATCTGATTTCGAATGAAGGTGTTTGGAGGTCGCTACTAGTGGCTGGTGTTCGCTACTATTTGTTGATCTCTGTACAACACAGTATTATGAAGCAAGTGTTCGCTACCAGTGGCTCGTCACCGCTGTTCATTTGCGAGTGGTCGCCACTCTTTACGCGTGTGCGGCTAGTGCATACAAATTATATGGAAAATCTTGTCAACTTATACTAAGAAACAGTTGAAAAAGATATGGGACCGGCAGGATTTGAACCTGCGACCTTACTGCACACCGGGCAGTCGCTCTTAGCCATCCAGCTACGGTCGCCTCTTACCGGCACCCTAAATTTCTCAACTGTATGATACGTCATTTCGTGACGTCACGTTCATCCATTTGTTCCTATCTTAAGTAGGAGACAAACCAACATGGCGAAGTTACATTCAGCACAAATGTTGTAACGAATAAACGTGTACGATATTTTAACTTTGATTATTTTTATAGCATTTAGCTATGCTTAGCAAATTATACTAAGAAACAGTTGAAAAAGATATGGGACCGGCAGGATTTGAACCTGCGACCTTACTGCACACCGGGCAGTCGCTCTTAGCCATCCAGCTACGGTCGCCTCTTACCGGCACCCTAAATTTCTCAACTGTATGATACGTCATTTCGTGACGTCCCATATCTTTTTCAACTGTTTCTTAGTATAATTTGCTAAGCATAGCTAAATGCTATAAAAATAATCAAAGTTAAAATCTTGTCAACTGCCTGCCACTAGCCAGAAGTGGCTGGTAGTTGCCACAAAAGATAAGAATGACGCGTTTTTCTACCGCGCCCGCAACGGCTGTGAGCAGATGTACGTGCGGGATTAAACGGCGTCGCTTGTGCGCAGTCGCTAAAATATATTCGACTTACGGTGCTACATCAGTATATACATACAAACATTATTTTGTAAACATGCGGTGTGGTAGCAAAAATGCTATTGTTTAATATTGTCTTCTTTTCTACTTGTCTTTAATATACTTAAGTTTATTTCCATCTTTACAGAAAACTAGCAGGCGTGTCATTGAAACGTTATGGAAAATATAAAAAAACGTGTTACAAGGTAAGAAAGGAATGTTATTACCTCATTTATCGTCGCCCCAATGGTCGATAAATTGACGTCATTAGACTGTTATAAGATGCGTTTCCATTGAAACGTAATGGACCAGAGCAGAACCGAGCGAGAGCCGCATGTTCATACATTTTATTTAAAATTTGAAAGCTCGGGCCACGTGTTCATTTCATCAATTAGCCTCTCGCAGTTCACTGCTGGACATAGGCCTCTCTCAATGTGCGCCACAACACCCGGTCCTGCGCCTTCCGCATCCAGTCCCCTCCAGCAACCTTCTTCAGGTCGTCAGTCCACCTGGCAGGGGGCGTCCCACCTTACGGTTGCCGAGTCGCGGTCCATTCCAGGACTCGTTTGCTCCAACGGCTGTCGGTCCTTCGGCAAACGTGACCAGCCCACTGCCACTTCAGCGAGCTTATTTTGCGAGCTATGTCGGTTACTTTGGTTCTTTGTCGGATGACCTCATTACGAATTTTATCCTTCAAAGAAACTCCGAGCATAGCTCGCTCCATAGCCCGCTGCGCGACTTTAAATTTGTGGACTAGTCCAACCGTTAATGTCCATGTCTCGGCACCGTAGGTCATAACAGGTAGGACGCACTGGTTGTAGACTTTCGTCTTCAGGCACTGCGGTAAAGGCAAGGAGAAGACTTGACGAAGTTTGCTAAATGCTGCTCAACCCAACTGGATCCTTCTATCGACTTCTCGCTCGAAGTTGTTTCTACCAAGCTTAATGACCTGCCCTAGGTAGATATATTCTTGAACAACTTCGAGCATCGATCCGTCGACAAATATTGGTCTCGACATGACATGCTCATTGAGCATGATTTTGGTTTTATATCAAAATTCATGCCGAGACCAACAAGTCGTGAAGCTCCATTTAGGCTGTGCAGCATTCCGCTCAGCTGTTCCAGCGACTCCGCCACGATGACGATAACATCGGCAAACCGAAGGTGCGAGATGTACTCACCGTTTATGTTTATACCCCGTCCAGTCCAGTCCAGAGTCTTGAAGACATCCTCGAGAGCGTTGGTGAACAGTTTCGGGGATATTACATCCCCCTGTCTCACCCCCAGACGCAGCTCGATATGGTTTGTCTTTTGGTCCTGGATCTGGACGGTCATGGTGGCGGTCTCATACAAGCATCTCAGCACCTCGATGTATCGCCAGTCGATACGGCATCGCTGCAGAGCATCCAGAAGATCCGCCCAAGTTTCGATGGAGTCGAAGGCTTTCTCGTAGTCCACAAAAGCCAGACACAGCGGCTGATTGTACTCTTCAGTTTTCTGTACAATCTGCCGAACAGTATGGATGTGGTCCACGGTACTAAAGCCTTTTCGAAACCCGGCTTGTTCTGGTGGCTGGAACTCGTCAAGTCTCCTGGCGAGGCGATTCGTGACTACTCTCGAGAACAACTTGTAGATGTGGCTCAGGAGTGAGATAGGTCTGTAGTTCTTCAGTAAGGTTTTGTCACCTTTTTTGAAGAACAGAACCACCGCACTCCCGCTCCTCGCCTGTGGTGTCAAGCCTTGGTGAATGACGGAATTAAAGAGACTCGCTAGCTCTTTCAGGACTGGGGTCCCACCGGCCTTAAGGAGCTCGGTTGTAATTCCGTCATCACCTGGCGCCTTGTTGTTCTGTAGTTGTCTGAGAGCTGCCTCGACCTCGCCAGCGTCGACATCCGGGATGTCTTCGGTGTAGTGGCGCGTGAGTGGGGCTCTGTGGTCATCATCGCTTGGTCTTGTTGGTTGAGTCATCCGTGATGCGTATAGGTGTCTATAGAAGCTCTCAATTTCCTCGAGTATCTCGAACTTAGAGATGACGGTCCTGCCATCCCCAGTCCTCAGTTTCGTCAGATGGGGTCTACCTAGATGCTGAGCGAAGACTTTGGTGCCTCTATTTTGCTCGATCGCTGCCTCGATATTTCGAGTGCTGCAGCGTCGGAGGTCACGTCGCGTCAGTTGCCTGATTTTCAGATTTAGGGACCGCCTATCTGACGAAGATACCTGAGTGTCTGGCGTTTCTCGTCGTTCTTTCATAAGTTCGAGAGTCTCGGGTGAGAGCTTGGACTCCCTATTACCGCGTTTTCCGGGAAACAACCTTCGAGACATGTTCTGAATCGTTTTGACCACTGTGTCGTGTTCATTTGTTTATTTGAAATGCCGCGAAGCAGAAATGAAGCGGAGCGGACACGGTTTCAAGCACAGTAAAAGACTGTTCAATAATCTATAACACCAATCAAACGATGCATCGTTTAACATATTATACAATATAACACCTATATGTGACTATCCCTCGATATCCGTTCAGACCTAATAATAAAATAATTTTTAATAAAAAAAAAAACCGACTTCAAAAAGTAGGTAAACTAAAAAGCAAAAAATAAATTTACTTCGCACAAAATAATACGTTTTTTCATTTAGTAAAATAGAAATTATTAAATAATTATTTTATAATTCTGAAGTCGGTGCCAAGTAAATCGGATAATTAAGAACTAATATTCAGTCAGAAAATAGATTTTAGAAAGATTAGTCTATACAGAGTTATTGTTTACTTTGCACCGACTTCAGAATTATAAAATAATTATTTAATAATTTCTATTTTACTAAATGAAAAAAACGTATTATTTTGTGCGAAGTAAATTTATTTTTTGCTTTTTAGTTTACCTACTTTTTGAAGTCGGTTTTTTTTTATTAAAAATTATTTTATTTTACGATTTTAAGTGATGGGTAGACCAGAATGTTTCTCAAATGAGGAGACGACGGTTACTTGAGACCGAAAACTTATTAATAATAATCCCCGTACTCCTAACCGTTGAAGAGTTGTACCTTCCAGCATCAGCTCAGCAACTTAAAATGCAAATATCCAAGAAGTTTTAGGTAATATACGAAAAACAATATAGAAGCCTTTGAAATTTGAGGGTTACCCATGATTTCTCTAGGATCCCATCATCAAATCATGACCTCATATTATGAATGTACATAAGTAATATTCAACGTCTCGCCTCATCTGTGTATAACTTGAAAGAATACAGTAAACGGCCTCAAGGAGCCTATATTTAAAGAATTATCCCCGTACTCCTAACCGTTTAAGGAGTTGTACCTTCCAGCATCAGCTCAGCAACATAAAATGCTGACTACTAGATGCAGATATCCGAGTAACTTTAGATAATATATAAAAAACAATATAGAAGCCTTTTAAATTTGAGGGTTGCCCTCGATTTCTCTAGGATCCCATCATCAGAACGTGACTTGAAAAAAATGGGACCACATGACAAGTATATCCTATCAAACAAAAAAATAATTTCTCAAATCGGTCCAGGCGTCTTCGAGTAATCGGCGAACAAACATAAAAAAAAAAAAAAAAAAAAAAACATACCACCGAATTGAGAACCTCCTCCTTTTTTTGAAGTCGGTTAAAAAAAGATTTATGCTTTCAGTGTGCTAAATCCTTCCGTCGCTACCCAGACTTCGTGAAGCATCATCTTTCGGAGCACAAAGACATTCCAATGGATAGCCCTAGAATGCCAGACATACAAAATACGCGAGGCAAAGCAAATTCTAAATATACACCTTCTGCGATGTGCGAAATATGTGGCGTCACTATGAAGGTAAGAGCAGGACAAAGCAACTGTTGTCCTAGTTGAACGACAAGCTCAACGCAACGCGACGCGTTCCATACACATGCGATGGCACGTGACGTTTGCTATGGAAACAGAGGAGTTTGTATGGTGTTGCAACGCATCGTACTTGTAGCTCAGATAGGACGTTTTAGACGCGTGTTTTTGACGCCTCGCATTTAAATTATATGATAAGGACGGGGCACGAACAACTGCGGGTGTCACGTGATCAAAGTAATTTGCTAAGGAGCCCGCGGCCACTGTCTGTCGCGTTTTGTCCGCGCCCTGTCTTTTCTATTTATTTATTATCGCGAAGGATCTATTAATTTTGCTCAAGATTAAGTAAATTAATTAAATATTTTTTTAATATAAATAAATATTTTTACGACTCACACACAACGCCATCTAGTCCCAAACTAAGCGGAGCTTGTACTATGGGTACTAGAATAACTGATACTAATACATATATACTTTTCTTTTGTAAATACATATTTAGATACATAGAAACACCCAGACTAAGACAACCCCCATGTTCATGCACACAAAGATTTGTCTTAAGCGGGATTCAAACCCACGACCTCGGCGTCGCAGGCAGATACATTACCCACTCCGCCATCCGGTCGTCAGTGAACTGGCGATGCGTCAAGTAAACAAAAAGTAGTGTTTAGGTTAGCATATATTACTACCGCAAATGCCACGATGGTCTAGTGGTAAGCGTCGCCTGTCAGCGCCAGGTCTCAGGTTCGATTCCCGGGTCGAGCAAAGTGCGATTTGTGAGTTCTCCGTCAGAAAATTTACAATAACAGCACGGAGTTGGAATTGTGCCCGGTGAATGGCAATAGGCTCACCCCCTATCCCATTGGACATAAACATAACAGGTGAAATGTGGGTGCTGTACACCTCTGCCACACCCTTCTGGGTGATATAGGCGTGATGCTATGTTATTTGTCCACAGGCAGCGAGTATAGAGCATCATATGAAAATAAAACATACGAGACAGGAATTGCTCGCGTGTATCACTTGTGGCAGAGAATTCGCATCGCCGTATGTATTGGAGAGACATCAATTGGTAAGTAATAATAAAAAAAAAACCGTCCTCAATTACAAAAAAGCACTTGAATACTTAAATAATATTCAACGCTCTCCTCATCTGTGTATAACTTAAAGGAATACAATAAACGGCCTTAAGAGCGTATATTCAAAATTACGCAACTCAAATTTGCTGCGAACGCGTGCTCGACGATACCGTGGCGCACACTTGAATAATATCTCTGTGTGCGTGAACGCTGACCCGAGTTGACGCCTCGTATACTACAAGCAAAATTATTGTCGAATATATTGATACTTTTGTCATTTAATTTCATACATTTGAAATAACGTGACTTATTTTTAATAATATGTGTATCTAAGATCTTTAATGTAATATTGTTCTTACCAGATAATTCTATAATATTCGTTTTTTTTTTTTCCTTTTTATACATTTTAAATAACTTGACCTGTTTTTAATTATAATTATGAATATAGCTCCGTTATTTTAAATTGTTTTTGTAATTATTACATTATTAAAATACTTTATTTGGTTATCCGCATTGAGATAGTATACAGTTAAATAGAGTATAATAATATATATTATTAATATTAGAAAATTAATAAAATTTATAAATTTATAT
This sequence comes from Hypena proboscidalis, assembly GCA_905147285.1. NCBI lineage: Eukaryota > Metazoa > Arthropoda > Insecta > Lepidoptera > Erebidae > Hypena > Hypena proboscidalis. The sequence goes on from LR990149.1 coordinate 15,062,434, forward strand.
CGCTCTCCAAATTTATGAATAAAGCAACTAAATCGACAATCATATTTATTTTTACAAATAGCTCGAGTATCCTGACTAATCCCGAGTAGATATTATGCTGAAGTGAAAAGCGAAATTCACATTTACGATAATTACGGCGTTAAATCAATGGCAGATGTAGGTAGAACGGATGGCATTCAGAGATTATTTTTGATTTGATAACCGCTATTAAAACATTAAAATCTAACGTCTTTTATCGCGATTGAGCGGCTTTTTCTTGGGTATATAAATTCTGACAAGAGACATTTATCATAAAAAGATATTAATTGTATGTTCCATTTTTCTTGACCAGAAGACATCGTCTCTTCTTATTCGAGCTGTCTTCAAAGGAAACTGGTCCTGTCATTTTCACAGATTTTCACATTCTGCTAGGTATATTGCGCTCACTTAACATATTATTATCTCCAACGGCAATTGATTGGTATCACAGTTAATTGTTTGGTCGCCGGCAACGTATACGAATAAAAGATTCCCTTTATTTGTGGTGTAACACTACGGCCGGCGTGCCTCAGGGTGGCTTGTTATCTCCTGTACTCTTCGCAATTTTTATAAATTATATTTCCGAGCAATTAAATTCTTCCTACCACCTCTATGCAGATAATTTGCGAATATATGCCCAGGCTCCTTTTGATAAAATATCAGAGGCAATCATGACCACTAATATGGATCTCGAGCGGATTAATAAATGGAGCAATAATTATGGATTGGTAGTAAATCCTGCCAAGACGCAAGTTATTGTTGTTGGCAGCCCCAGGATGGTTTCTAAGCTTGAATGGTCCCACCTACCGCTGTTGTAAAGCAGTTTGTTCATTCATTTTGCCGTATTTTATTGCTGGTACGCTACTCAGTTAATATGAATACGCAAGTCTTCAGAAGTGGAGCAGAGCTTATGCAACTTCGTTTCTTACAAACCTATAAGATATAAGAAATGTAAAATACGTAATTACTTTTTCTATTTACCCGCCTGCGCAAGAAAGTCCAAAGCTAATCTCCTTTTAAATGTAATCTTGCATCCGAATTACTGTAAATACTTAATTAACTCATATTCAATCAAATCACGTTCGTTCGCTGTGGGCGTAGTATAAAAAAAAAAAAAAATCTGCTCAGATCAAGGGAACAGCATTTTTGTTGCATGAAAAATTATAACTAATATTATATATTTACGGGGTGCTGATTTCAGATCTGAATTCTGAATTATTTGTATCAGCTTTAGTTTTTGAGATATTAAAAAAAAAGTTTATTAACGAAATCATTAGAAAAACAATCACTACAAAATCACACTTCAAAAATCTTTTATATGATGTTCGCAAGGGCTGTTTTTAATGCTTCAACAATAGTCCACCATCATAATAATATGCGCATTCCAGTGACCCTGATATCTTTCTTCCATAGTTCGAATGTCTTGATAGAACCGTTCCCCTTGTGCTTCACTCAGATCATCAAGATTTTCAGGGAAACGGTCCAAATGACTATGGAAGAAGTGTATCTTGATGCTCATGTTACAACCAAGCTGCTGGAAGAATGACAACATCAATTAATGTTCTCTAAATAACTTTCATCCTTTTTGTTTCCAAGAAAATTTTGTGCAATCCATAAAAATGCATTCCAGGCATTCTTTTCAATGTCAGTCATGATCATGAAGCTTATAAAATTTTCATCCTTTATCAATCTTCTTATTTGTGGGCCATCAAAAATTCCAGCTTTAAGTTTCTCAGTGCTCAAATTGTGGAACTAAGAAAAAAAATAATAGTATAAAAATATTTTTTACAATATTAGTTATTACTAGAAAAATAATCATAAAAAATAAAATCAGAAGTAAATCAGGCGGCCTTCAATCACATTTGCTCTGGAAAGGCCGCTGTTTACCATAATGGATAATAATCCGTAATAAATGATCGATTAACAAAAACTATTACAATGCAGATAATAATAATAATACATATTATTATTATTATTACAAAAAAAAACAAACATCTTTAACATAGTTACTCACTTTTTTTTCTGCCGTGCGTAAGCTATTGACTTTATTTTTATTTGCTTGCTGCAGCAAAAATATTTCCGTTTGTTACCCATTTCTGAAAACAAATATTTCATATATCATTATTTATCATTACATAATAACACCACATTTGAATATCATAAATTTACATTTAATGTAATTATTAACATTTGGTACTTATAATTTAAAATAAAACTGTACTCACCAAAGTATCAATATTACCAAGTCGCGCTATACAGTGCCTACGCTATACGTGTAAACCACGTGATCGAAGCGAAAAAAGCGATACGTCCTGTCGCTGGGAGAACCCGGCGCGTACTAATAAAATCGAAGCTTGCGCGCGCGGTTTTATTACTGTTTTTAAAATAATTGTTAAAAATACATTATTGCATTAAAAATTTTGAAAAAAATACTCAGTATTAAGCATTACATGCTTGTTATAAAATATATTTTTTTATTAAAATTTCGAGTTAAATAATAGTGAAAAAAAGATGTTGAAATTTACCGATTTTGAGTTTATTTATAACTGATTTAGACTAGTTTTTTTGTAATAATTAAGTATTTTTACACTTTGCTGCACTTCAACACCATACAATATGTATATTTAAGCCTTAAAATAAGATATGTTTCCATAGCAAACTGGTGATATCCGACTTGAAACAAAGCTCTGACGCCAAATTTCGTAAAACGATGTTCAGAAAGTTAATTCCTTATAAAAAACTATAAATAAAATTAAATATTTTGCTCTAAAGTGGACAAGTATAGTAGTTAATCTTAATAGAAATATTATTTATTTTAAATTTTTTGAGCGTATGATTAAGTTATGAGCCCTGAAAAATCCGTAAAAGATGCAGATACCACCTAAATTTGAATATACGCTCTTAAGGTGCATAATTAAAGATTTCCACGTACTCCTAAACGTTGAGTTGTACCTTCCAGCATCAGCTCAGCAACATGAAATGCTGACTGCAAATATTAAAGTAACATTGGTTATCTACGAAAAATAAAAACAATTTTTTTTGTCAAAAAATTTAAAAAAAAATTTAAAGGTGAACCACCTTAGGGCTATGAAAAATAAATAGTAGCCGATTCTCAGACCTACTGAATATGAATATAAAATTTGGTAAAAACCAGTCAAGCCGTTTCGGAGGAGTAAGGTAAATAACATTGTGACACGAGAATTTTATATATAAGATTACTTATTTATTTTTAGGTACACACTGGCGAGAGACCCTACCCCTGTCGGTCATGTGATAAACGATTCAAGGCTATTGGCGCCATGAAGCTCCATTATCGAACGTTCCATTTGAAAGAACCCTATCCGAAAAGGTAATTTGAAAGTCTATCTGCTTTAGTTCAGTCTTCATTCTACATTCAATCCATCCTTCTTTGGAATGCACTCTATCTTGAGATCAGGATGTGCACCACCCGGGACACATTCAAAACTAGAGTGCGCCATTCTCCAAGGTGAAACTACAGCAGAGCCATTAAAAGCTTAATATTTCCAGTGTAAATATTATAATATATATTATTTTAAATATTTATTTTCAACATACAACTAAAATAATAATTGATTACTTAAATATTTACAACTATACATTTTAAATAAAAAAATATATATATACAATAATATACATAGAAAATATGAAAAGATATTCACAAATCTTTATACAGCATCAAAAAATTCCTCCGCATCGAAGTCAAATGCCGACATCGTGCCCAGAAGGCTGACAGCATTGCCACGTTGTATGGCAATGCTTATTCTTTGTGCCAAATAGAAATCAGCTCTGGTTATTATTTTAATGTATGTATGTTTTAATGTTGATATAGTATGGACGACCGGATGGCGGAGTGGGTAGTGTACCTGCCTGCGACGCCGAGGTCGTGGGTTCGATTCCCACTTAAGACAAATCTTTGTGTGCATGAACATGGGGGTTTGTCTTAGTCTGGGTGTTTCTATGAATAATAAGTATGTATTTACAAAAGAAAAGTATTTAATGTATTAGTATCAGTTATTCTAGTACTCATAGTACAAGCTCTGCTTAGTTTGGGACTAGATGGCGTTGTGTGTGAGTTGAGGAATATTTATTTATTAATATTATTCTATCATTATCACATTTTCAAGCGACGTACAGAAAATACTAATTTTAAATGTAGTTTCTATTCATAGAAATGAGTGCACGGTTGGCGTAACGGTTACAGCGGTCGCCTCGCCGCTGTAATCTACGCTGGTGTTGTGGGTTCGATCCCCAAATGGGACAAATCTTTGTGTGATTCGCAAAGATTTGTTATTACTCTGGGTGTGCTTTGTGTATGTGAAATGTATGTATGTGAACACCCCCGCGACACAGGAGTTATTCCTAGTGTGGGCGTCGATTAAAAAAAAAAAAAATAGAGATATTGAAATAATTTTTATTTTTATTTACAGAGACAGAAGGAAGAAAATACAGTCTGAATAAACAAGATTATTAGAAGATCGAGGAGCTCATGGCTAAATCGAAGTACCGATCGATCTTATTCTGCCCCCGATAGTTGAATAGACGTATCTAACAAAAAGTAAAAATGGAGAAAAAAATGTTTGAATGTCAAAATCGGGAATTTCTAAGCTGTCTCTACAATAAACGTAAAAATATAAAAAAATTAAAACTAAATGATAGATCAGGTGACCACCTTTAATGCCACATATTCAAAAATTAAATATCACATTTAATTTAATTACTTTTATTAAAAAAACCTTTTCATCTTAGCAAAAAAAAGAAAGGAAAATACCATAAGCTTAATTGAAAAGGCGCTAATGACCATTTACGCCCTTACAACTACGTATGATTATTCTTGTACTTTTATACTTACTATAAAGTTTATTTGCTACCTTCTAATTTTAAGAAGATAAGGCGTATATGGCGATAACCGTCTTTTTATTTAAGCATTTAAAATGCTACAGATATCATCATTGCGAAGTTAAAAGGTATACCATTTACTTAAAAACCGGCCAAGTGCGTGTCGGGCCAGGCGCAGTAGGGTTCCGTAGCTAGTCGTAACAACATATTTCGACTTAAAAGGGATTTACTATCTGTATTAAACAAGTAACATCTTCATACAAGTCATTACTTTCAAAGGTTTTTGTAATTTGCACGAATTATTCTAAGTAACTGAATTTTACACTTTGGACCCCAATTACTCTAGAACTAATTAAGTTAAAGTAACCGCTATAGTTTTCATGAAAAGTTTATTACATATACTACCACCGTGATCTTTTTCAGATTTTTTAAACCTTATGTTTCAAGAATTTTTAACGAAATATTCTGAGTAACTGCAATTGACATTTCGGACCCCTATTCCTCTTGAACTAATGAAGTGAACTTATCCGCTATAGTTTTCCTTTAAAGTTCATTACATGTACTACCGACACAATTTTTTTCAGATTTTGGGATCCAGTAGTTTAGCTTTTAGAGGGGGGGGGGGGACGCTCTACTCGAACAAAAATTAGCTCTTTAAAGATAATTATCTCGCAAACGGATCTCTAAATCAAAAAACTGTCTTAGCAACCCCTAAACGTTCTTAAAAGTACTATCTAACAATACCCCACACTATGGGGTAGGCGACAAAAAAAAAAAACATCCCTACTTTACATGTAGGGGAGGTACCCGAAAAAAAAATATTTTTCTAAATTTTATTCTACGACTTTCTTTGTATAATTAACATACATGTTTATGCAAAATTTCAGTTTTCTAGCACCAACGGTTTCGTCGCTATGCCTCGGACAGACGGACGGACAGACGGACATGGCGAAACTATAAGGGTTCCTTGTAGGTACTACGGAACCCTAAAAAGCTGTAAAAATACGTTATAGCAATAATAAATGGTTTGCTTAAGTTAAGTCAATGTTCTAGTGTTTATCTTAGATAGGTAAAGTCTATTTTTCATGAAAACAAAATACTTTAATATAAAAATAAATTAGTTTTATTTAAATAAATAATTGATTGTGTCATATAAACTTTTTTTATATGGCACAATCACATCAGTGTCATCGCTAGGTTTTATATATTTAAGAACACTTAATTAAATATTATTAATTATTTTGCAAGATTTGCAAGTAACAAATTGTCAATATAGTAAGATTTTTTTGCATAAATAAACTACATTTGGGATTTTAACCCCCCTACCTCTTTGACGCAAATAGAAACCTGACTATAAGTATTGAAAGAATGTATAAATATAGTAGTAGTAATAAAGTATATATAATAGTATAATATTAATGTAGTTTTTGAAAACATTATTTTTCGTATTCGCCGGTTAGTTAAGCTATCAAATTGCAAGGCAAATTGTACCAAAACGATCTCCGATTCTCTGGCATTAGAGGAACTTATTTGTTTATTTTTTCAGATTTACGCTTTTCAGTTATACCTTTAAATAGATTTTTAGGCTTTGGACTTGGCGGGTTTATTTGTGTTTTTGTATAATAAACTGATTGTTTATGTGAATTCGTTTGCCATATGAATCTACCTGTTCAGTACCTTACGAAACAACAAGCAAAATTTTAATTTAATGATTGGATAAGGAATAATTTAAAAACGAAACTCTTCTGTTTTAAACGCCTGGCTAATTGGTAATAGCAAATATACGATTGGTGTAAGTAGTACTTATTATATTTCCACATACGTTTAAAACAGAAGAGTTTCGTTTTTAAATTATTCCTTATCCAATCATTAAATTAAAATTTTGCTTGTTGTTTCGTAAGGTACTGAACAGGTAGATTCATATGGCAAACGAATTCACATAAACAATCAGTTTATTATACAAAAACACAAATAAACCCGCCAAGCTGACGTCAGGTTGGCGGCTCACTTTCGTTTTGTCCTATTTCCACATTCGAAGAGGTACATTCATTTTCTTCATTGGTAGATTTAAGTAGATTCAAGGTAGATTCAACTCATTCTTATTTCATTCTGATTTATAACATTATACCCGCCATTCTGATACACACCAGTTTAGCCACCCGGTTCACCAGTCATCTTCCCGTGTCGCTAAAGATAGGTCGTAGTTAATAAGTTGATATATAATATGTACTCTGCTACTAGTAAATATAAACATTTAGTTACGTAACCTATCGTCTCTCATCAACAACCAAATAAAATATGTGAACCGCCACATTGGTGAACCTTTGAACACGCAACTTTTTACACCGTGGCGTTCCTGCTTAATCACGTGAGTTCGTGACGAAGATAACACGACATCATGAGATACGACTCGCCCTTCTCGACGCTAGCAACCAGAGCTACTACGACGACCTAGCCAAACTACTACCAAGAAGCACGGAATTTACAATAAAAATGTACTACTAAGCAATTTTTCCGACGTGGTCAAGTAAGTGAAGACAAGTGGCTTCCATGGATAGCGAAATCAAGTAGCAACCACGGCAGGCCACACAAGTTGAAGTGATGACCTTTGGGCTTTCCGGACGACGAACACGACAAAATTTTGAGGACATGTGATGCATAACTCGCGTATTTTGACGTATTACACCCTGGGCTGCGATGGCAATAAGACACAACTTTCTTACATTAACAATATATTTAGATGCGACGTCAAATACCGCTTCAAGAAGGCAATACAATGACAATTCATCCGTCGTCATCCATCGGAGACGTGGACTACATCTGGAGCAAAATACATCACTAGCAGACTAGGAGCAACAAACGGATAATTATCTGCATTTGCATCTTCGTACGTATCGCTGACTCATAAAGCGCCTTACGAAGAGCAACGCTAAGAAAACGTTTTTAGTGTTTGTTAAAAATAACGGCAATTAGTAACAAGTCAATGTTTAAATTCCATGGTTTTTTTAGATGCAAGATCTCAAATCACGTTGGTAACGTATGTGTAAAAAAAATGTTAGTAAAACATTCGTTGACTAGCAGTTTGTTTGGCTCTTACAAAGCACTTGAAATTGTTTTTTATAAGCATCAGTACTAGGAGCCACTTATAATGTATTCCTTGGTTTATTGAAATCTTAGAATGAATTTTGTTTGTGTAAAGTCATAATTTTTTTGTTTAAAAGTTTTATTCTGGTTATAATATTGCAAATTTCTTTTGTGTCAAGGAGAAAATGGAGTAGGATACAGTGTAATCGGCGCATTTATGTATTTAAGTGGATACTTAAGTTTAGCCGCCCGTTTCGTCAGTCATCTTCCCGTATCCCTAGAGATAGGTTGTAGTTAAGTTAGAATAATGTAGTCAATAAATTTGATATATGATAATTTTTATATTTACTGGTACTAGATACCAGTATATATAAAAATTTAGTTTAGTAACCGCTTTAATTAATTCAACACCCGAAAGGAGCCAACCCAACACTACATATGTGTAGTTTTGTGTTGGCTTCTTTTGGGTGTTCATATATTTATGAACCCCCACAATCAAACTACTTAGACGCTCAGGCGCAACTGATCGATTGCCCTACATTTATTTCCCCTCCCCGCACCTCACAGTCTGTGTGTTGCTAAGTTGAAAGGGCGTTTTTACTCATTTGCATCTTTTTAATTACGCACTCTTTGTAAGTCAGGCTTCTTCCATAATGACCAAAGACGTATGTACCACATGCGCCCGATGATACAGGTCGCGCGATGGTTTAAGATCGCTCGCCGTCGGCGCACACCCGCCCCCCTCACTCCGCACGCCTTCAAATAGACCTTAAAATTGAACACTGCGCATCCCTTTCCACTTTTGCCGAGCGATCATAAACCACCGCGCGACCTGTAACTTAATATACGAGGTTGAAAGGGCACTTGTGACAGATGATGACTTTTCATTTTAGTGTGCATGATTTTTGTAACTAGTACTGAAGACGCATATGGTTATTTGCGTCTAATCAATTTCCTATTTAAAAGATGTGCCTTTTCAACCTCAGAACTTGAAAGCATATTATAACACTAAATGTCGTATCTACGTACCTAAATGCGCCATTTTAAATAAGTATAAGCGAAATCCGTCTTTTCGTCTTCTGACTATTAGAAAAAAACCGGCCAAGTGCGTGTCGGGCCACGCGCAGTAGGGTTCCGTAGCTAGTCGTAACAACATATTTCGACTTAAAAGGGATTTACTATCTGTATTAAACAAGTAACATCTTCATACAAGTCATTACTTTTAAAGGTTTTTGTAATTTGCACGAATTATTCTAAGTAACTGCATTTTACACTTTGGACCCCAATTACTCTAGAACTAATTAAGTTAAAGTAACCGCTATAGTTTTCATGAAAAGTTTATTACATAATACTACCACCGTGATTTTTTTCAATAATTTATATTTTTCACTCAACCTGTTCTAGTAGTTCGTCTTGAGATAAAAATCGTGATCTTAATATGTATGACCTAGATATATAATGATTATTTTTAATTTATTTTATTTATGTTATCCTCGAAATTATTTATTTTATTATTTATTTTATCCTCGAAAGACATCTATGGACCAGATAAATGGCGTTCTTCAAAAAGGAAATGTTTGTAGTACACGAAACCAGCTAGCACGTATGACGAGATGTACGAATGTTGAGGAAGCGAAAGAAGTATGTAAGGAGCGAAGCACATGGCGTTCCATCGTCTCTGCCTACCCCCGTGGGATAAAGGCCTGATTTTATATATGTATTATGTATGTTTATTTATGTTTCAAGAATTTTAAACGAAATATTTTGAGTAACTGCATCTGACATTTCGGACCCCTATTCCTCTTGAACGAATGAAGTGAACTTATCCGCTATAGTTTTCCTTTAAAGTTCATTACATGTACTACCGACACAATTTTTTTCAGATTTCGGGATCCAGTAGTTTAGCTTTTAGAGGGGGGGGGACGCTCTACTCAAACAAAAATTTGCTCTTTAAAGTTAATTATCTCGCAAACGGATCTCTAAATCAAAAAACTGTCTTAGCAACCCCTGAACGTTTTTAAAAGTCCTATCTAACAATACCCCACACTATGGGGTAGGCGACAAAAAAAAACATCCCTACTTTACATGTAGGGGAGCTACCCGAAAAAAAAATATTTTTCCAAATTTTATTCTACGACTTTCTTTGTATAGTTAACATACATGTTAATGCAAAATTTCAGTTTTCTAGCACAAACGGTTTCGTCGCTATGCCTCGGACAGACGGATGGACAGACAAACATGGCGAAACTATAAGGGTTCCTTGTAGGTACTACGGAACCCTAAAAACAATCGATGAAACAAGAAAGATGGATATTGTTATACCATTCATAATTATTCTTAACTTATAATCGTGTACGTTACGCCAGCAAGAAAGTGTCACCTAGAGTGATATGAGTAGAACGTATAATTAGTGCGCAATCTGCTGTAAATGTGCGCCGCATAAAAAATTTGTGCGTCTTGTAGTTTTGAAAAAAAAACGTAAAAACGATTCCTGCTGGAGTAACGTTGTTCTAGCAAGAAAATTTTAGACGAATCATCGGAGATATAAAATACATACATGGGCAGAGAGCTTATATTTGTGCAAATTTGTGCGCCATAAATATAATTTGTGCGTCTTCAGGTTTTCGAGATATTGCGTTTCCCGCTGGAGTAACGTTTTGCGAATTCGTGTATCTCAAAGACCATTATATGTGCGCCTGTAGAATGAACATACACGAATAGCTCTTAATTTGTGCATATTTGTGACATAATTAGATGCCAGATAATATTTATAATTTTCAAGTAATCGCGCTTTATTAAAAACTTAAAAAAATATTGTAGCGCCTAAATGAGAAGACGTATAAACTCGCTAAAAACTGTATTCGTTCCATCTTGACGTTTATAATTACCATAAAAAGTTTCAAAACAGAACCTACAAGCGCTAATGAATAATATTACTAAAAGTCAAAACGACGGCATCATAACTTTGACGCCATCAAACAAGAAACTGGCTCAACCTAAGATGTGTAAATGTAAACCAAAAATTAGTGCATTTATCAAATAATATATAGTAAAAATATCCAGCTTCAACTGTTTCGTATTAAGTAAATATTAAGACTAAACCAAAACAGTTATTCGGCGCAGGTTATCCGACCAAATTCGAATGACTACAAAAAAGCGACGGATTCATACGTATCGATGACCACCTTTATTAAACGTATTACACCTAAACTGTGTTCGTACAGTCACACTCAAATGTTCGTTGGGAATTATTATTACAATGACCTAATAAAAATATAATATATATTAAATGTACTTTCTGATCATATGAAATCAAAGAGCTTGTTGGTTTAAAAAAATATTATTTTTATTATCATAATCATGATTCTTAAAGTAATTATGGCATCAAATCACAGATCCAATTTCCTACCTATAAATATTAAAACAAACATTGTTCAATTAAACTATTTGTACCTTGTATATTCATTTGGTATTATTTAAAATCACAGATCAGTTTTTCATTTACTTAAATACACAAACAATAAAATCACTTAAAGTGGCTCAGTACCATCATGGCGTGAAATTTAAATATTAAGTAGTTGTTGTTTTGGCCGAGATATAATTAAGTTTTGGGTATGATTGTATAGTACGCGAACGTAATAAATACCTATAGAGCGTTATATTTTGTTATGAGTTTATGTTTCTTAAAAAATAGCCGGATTTGAAAACTTCAACCCAAGTTTCACATATCGGGCTGCTTAGGTTTGGGTTTTCAAATTAGGCTAATTTTTAAGAAACATAAGCTGATAATAATTTTAACCGGTCTATACTACGTTCGCGTATCATACTATCATATCCAAAACTAAATTATATCTCGGCCAACAAATAGGTAACTACTTTATACTTGAATTTCCCGTTATGATGGTACTGAACCTTTATCACAGAAAATCACAGTTTTTTCCTTTTTCTACTGATATAATAAATGCAAATGGCTAAATTTATTTATGTCTAATCAAAAAAAAATCTGAATTTATTTTAATAACTATTTCTACTGCACTGTACTCGGGCACAATACGTTTCAACCAGTTAGCGAGTAAAGTTAAGAAGGTCATCGATACGTATGAATCCGTCGCTTTTTTGTAGTCATTCGAATTTGGTCGGATAACCTGCGCCGAATAACTGTTTTGGTTTAGTCTTAATATTTACTTAATACGAAACAGTTGAAGCTGGATATTTTTACTATATATTATTTGATAAATGCACTAATTTTTGGTTTACATTTACACATCTTAGGTTGAGCCAATTTCTTGTTTGATGGCGTCAAAGTTATGATGCCGTCGTTTTGACTTTTAGTAATATTATTCATTAGCGCTTGTAGGTTCTGTTTTGAAACTTTTTATGGTAATTATAAACGTCAAGATGGAACGAATACAGTTTTTAGCGAGTTTATACGTCTTCTCATTTAGGCGCTACAATATTTTTTTAAGTTTTCAATAAAGCGCGATTACTTGAAAATTATAAATATTATCTGGCATCTAATTATGTCACAAATATGCACAAATTAAGAGCTATTCGTGTATGTTCATTCTACATGCGCACATATAATGGTCTTTGAGATACACGAATTCGCAAAACGTTACTCCAGCGGGAAACGCAATATCTCGAAAACCTGAAGACGCACAAATTATATTTATGGCGCACAAATTTGCACAAATATAAGCTCTCTGCCCATGTATGTATTTTATATCACCGATGATTCGTCTAGAATTTTCTTGCTAGAACAACGTTACTCCAGCAGGAATCGTTTTTACGTTTTTTTTTCAAAACTACAAGACGCACAAATTTTTTACGCGGCGCACATTTACAGCAGATTGCGCACTAATTATACGTTCTACTCATATCACTCTAGGTGACACTTTCTTGCTGGCGTAACGTACACATCTGAATTTTGGTTTATATGCGATTGCTAAGAAATGTATAGAAACACGTGCGTTATGATGACGCAACAAAAATATTCAGTTTGATCAGAACAAAACATTTGAAATACTATATGTGAGGAGATTATTTTGTATGCAATTCCGATCTTCTCTCATCTTCTTCTTTGTGAACCAAAAATTGTACATGAAGCTTAGAATCTGAATTTACGTCCGTGTGAGCCTACAAAGTAGGTATACGGTACTTGTTTATATTTTAGCTGGAGATCTGGCATCTCCATCTATACAGAAGTGACCCGAGTGACGTCACGGCTTTTTAGGCGTGAAAATTGAAACTGTTAGTTGCATCTTTTTACTTTACAACAAACGCAAAATGAAAATCTATCACGTGTTTAATATTTATTTATAATCGAAAAATCTAATATGCACTAAAAAACATGTTACAGGAAAGCAAATTGGAGCAAAACAACTGTATAGTGAGTGAGTAGACCTAATGAAGCCAACGGCAGCTCTGCATCAATGTTAAAAAAGCCGCAAGCCGTCATTTTCCTAAACGACGTTAAATACAGGCGCCGAATGTTCTTGCATAGTATTTTGTCTTCATCTGAAAAGTTAGTTAAAACCTATTAAAAAATGTTATTATTTTTCTTAGACTCCAAAGAGGTTGTAGTTGTACCACGATCAGCTTTTCAGTGCTCTCATCTCTTCTCCTAATGATGTGGCCAAAGTAGGACAATATAAATGCTGGCAGATCGTGGAAAGACGTGTATGGACACGGAGGTGAGAAAGGATTGATGCATTGGTGTGCATAGTGTGCTCTCAGCATGCGTATTTAGCACCACGTTTTGATAGCATCAATCCTTTGCCTTAAATATTAAATTAGACACGTGAATCAAATTTGATCGGTGTCGCGTTTAATCGTGATAAACCGGCTGTAACGGATCATGAGGACCTCATGGAGTCTTGGCATTCGATTTGGCCAGTTTTATATTTCATAGCAAAGTGACCTTTTGTAGACACGGGTCCAAATCACGTACTTTATTGTTTTGCTTTCTTCTTTGATCAATTTCCATTACGCGAGCATAACTTTTTTATAAATTGCCAATTCTTAAGATTTACTAGTAACAAAAAGAACATTGGTGACTTGGAAAATAACTAGGCTGATTTTATTACCTGTGCAGTTTGAATTTAAGATGAGAGCGCAATCCAAGTAAAACTTTTCACAATAGATGCATAAAACGGCTTGCAACATAAAAGACTTTATGATCCACAGGTTAACTGAAACTAACGCTGTGGATACCGCAATCTGCAAATTCTACAGATTGTTTTTATAAGAAATAAGAAACATCTCACAACGCCATCTAATTCCATAATTAGCTGAGCTTGTACTTTGGGTACTAGAATAACTGATACTAAAATACATGTATATTTTCTTTTGTAAATACATACTTATTATACATAGAAACACCCAGACTAAGACAAACCCCCATGTTCATGCACACAAAGATTTGTCTTAAGCAGGAATCGAACCCATTTTATATCCATTATTATAGTTATAATCTTAACATGAGCAGAGGCCCGAGCCAGCAGTGGGACATGTATTAGATACAGGGCTGCTATTATTATAGATACACAATTTTTAAAGAGTAATAATACCATAACATTACGCCTATATTACCAAGAAGAGTGCAGAGTTTTATAACACCCACATTTCAACTGTTATTTATTTATTTATAGGAAGATCAACAGCATATAACAATTTGGATAGCTTAATGTAAATAAGTGACAGAGAGCCAATAACAGATCTTCACGAATAAATTTAGAATATAAAACAAATTGTGAACATCAAAAACAAAAGTACAAAAGTAAGCGCTTAATTATTATACTAAAACAAAAGATAAAACACATAAAAAGATCGCTATAAATATTTGTAAAAGAAGTCCTGACTGAGCATCCGTCTAACCGGTCCAATTTCTGTATTAAATATATCGATATCTAAATATTTGCATACTTTGTTAGTACTACTGCTCGCTCGCCACAAAAATGCATTCTGACGATAATTCGTGGTCACCAAGGGGAGATGGATAGGATTGGTATTCCTTGCTGTTGTTCTAGGCACGTTAATAGACAATCGCGAGACAAGATCAGGGCTATCAACCGATCCGCTAAGTATCTTCACCAAGTAAGTGACGTCAGCTACTTCGCGTCGTTTAGCTAGTGGCAGAATGTGAAACTTGGCGCAAAGCTTTAAATAATCCTCTGAGGAATATTTCAGTTGTAGCCGGTAGCACATATATTTAATGAATCTCTTCTGGATATTTTCTAGCCGTATAATATATGTGTCGTAACGGGGGTTCCACACTTGACTCGCATATTCAAGAGTACTGCGCACGAATGTGCAGTATAAAATTTTGAATGTTTTTGCATTTTTAAAGTTCCTGGACATCCGCATTAGATATGTACAAAATTCGTTGCTCTGGGTAGTCCTTGACGCAAGGCAGCGAAAAAGCTTTAGTGCAGCAAATATCTAAGTTAAACTAAACCAACAATCACGAAGCTTAGATTCACTTACATGCGGTTTTTCAATATTTCAAAAAAATATTGGCAAAAAAAAAAAAAAAAAATAAACTAAACTAAGAAATAAAAAGTCTTAGATTAAAGTACTGTTATTTATTAATTTAATACTTTATTTAAAACAATATACCTACTATTGTTTTACCTCTTTTTTGGTACGGCAAAGCTGACAATGCGAATAAGTCCACCTTTTGTTTTATATAAATCAATTTCCTCGAAGTGTATACGGCAGACTACACTATATTTTGTTGGATACCAACTGTTATCATTTCTGCAGTTTCTAATTATTTTTATCCAATAATTTTTCCATGCGTCGTTTGCAGCAGGAAATCTATAAAACATAGAATAATAATTTATACTGAATGTCACAGAATAAGAATACAACAGAAAATTCACTTCCTAACAAAAGTCAGGTTTAGGCATAAAAATGTACCTACACTCGCTAGAA
This sequence comes from Hypena proboscidalis, assembly GCA_905147285.1. Classification (NCBI taxonomy): domain Eukaryota; kingdom Metazoa; phylum Arthropoda; class Insecta; order Lepidoptera; family Erebidae; genus Hypena; species Hypena proboscidalis. The sequence continues at coordinate 15,078,328 of LR990149.1, forward strand.
GCAACCTCCTCCAAACAAAATTGAACCTTAAAACCGGGCGCGAACGGTGAATGTTCTTTGCGCACCGCAATTTTACGATCGAGGTGCATAGGGTTGTTACTTAACAAGTTTTTGTACCCAGTTAATTTATGTAGTTTGAAGATATGCATTAAATTACCATTTACACACGATAATTCATCTGGAAGTCGTGTGTTCGATTCCAACAGGTGTAGGTATGGGAGCGAACATGTATTCGTTTGAAAACATTTCAGTTTGTTCGCAATAGTTTTGAGCAACAAACAAATGAGGATTTTTATTTAACTACAATTAACAAAACAAAGCCGAGCGAACAACTTACTTAGACATTTATTGTAGTCTAGGAGCTGACAATATTTTTAATGTTGCCGAACAAATGGACGATTAACTGGGATTATAAAACAAAATGAAATACAAATGAATCAAAAATGAAATGTGTCTTTAAAGTAACATAATAAAGTAGCGATCAACGAATCAATAAATAATGAAACGATTGGGCAACAGCTTGTCTTTTATTATTTCATAGTTATTCGTAAAATAGTTTCACCAAACTGATTATTGCATGGATCGGCGGTATCAGTTTTTCAATTAAAAAACAACATTCAACAATTTTCTCTATTATTATTATTACAATTGTTTTAATTTTAGATAATGTTTGATTGATCGTTTTCCTGATTTAAAATTTCGATTATTAAATCTTAGCGTCGAAAATATGCGAAGCCTTACAAACAGCCAGGGAAACATAATATATAAATGTTTCGCGTGCGTGCGGTCCGTGCGACGAGCGATAGCCCTCTGCCGTAAACACCCCGAAGCGGATCGGCCGGCGAGTCATACCTAAACTGCGGAGTGAGACCCCCCTGCAGGGCTGCCAGATGTACGATTTTAATCGTATTCATACGATTTTTTGGCATTTTTACTCATGTACGATCGCTAGGACAAAATCGTACGGCAAATGTACGATTTTTATATGCCTATTGCCTGGCAACATTTCATAACGAAACAGACTTGATCCTCTGGCAAGCATGAATATTAAGGAATGCCCCTACTATCCGACGCGTACCAAGATCTTTTACTAGAATAAAGAGCCTTAGAGCAATCACATAAAGGCTATATTTTTTTGAATTTTTATGAGACTTACCTACTATTTTTCTCTTTCGATAATTATGTAATTGCGAATGAAAGTGAAGAAGAACGACCAGCGCCAGGTACTCCAAAAAATAAATAAATTTAAAAACAGTTTATCCAATGATACACTGAAGGGCACATTATTAGCCAAGCAATTAATAAGAAAAATGAAAATTGTACTAAATTTAAGCCAACGCAAGAAATGTTAAAAAATATGACTTCCGAAAATTTGTATAGGTCTAACAAATAGCTATATTATTATATTGTATTGTAATTCGTTTCTAAAACTAAACGAATTTTGATTATTTGTAATAAAAACTTTGTATTAAAAAGGTTGTACGATCTTTTCATTTCAAAATTCCACTAAATACGATTTTTTTGTAGTTTGCATACGATCACATTTTTTTTGCACCTGGCAGCCCTGCCCCCCTGCTACTACGCGACTTGACAAGTTTTTATTCATTTGCGGCCGGAACATCGAAGATGGCGGACGACGAACCGGACCGATACGTGGCCTTGGCGGCAAGTGCCGACCTAATTACCGAGCGTGATTTTGTAATATTAATAATATACAGTGCAAAAACAACGTTATTAAATAACAATTTCATGATGTATTTTTTTTTAATAACTCAGTATTTCATTATAATATTTTCGTTTATGCGTTATGTCTTAGCTTCTAAATTCTAAAATGTCTCGTCACAACTGTCGGATTTATACGACATAGGCGTTGGAATACCGCTAGAGTTATAGCAAGGAATGCCTTGTCTGCGTTGGAAACCATTATTTACATTTTTTTTTTAAACTTTCTATTTGCTTTAAAACCTTATGTCACATTTTTGGAAGTTACCTTTAGGAAAACCCTGTTTTAGAAGTTTATTTTATTTTTATCATTTAACAACGAATTATTCACACAGTGAGAAACAGCAACATTGTCATCAGCTGATCAACAGCGGCCGCTATTTTTACAGAAACAAAGAGCGAAACAAACACGAAATTAACTAATTTTTGAAATGGCCACGCCATATAGATTAAGCCTCTACTCCAATCCATTAATCACTATTCTTAAAAAAAACAATAACTATGTGCAATCTAGTTAATTGCTTAATAATCTTGATAGGTAGCTAAATAATTTCCATTATCAAGTTCAGTTATTATTAATTTATTATATTAGTTATTTTATAGCCTTACATGGCATTTTCAAAATAAGAAGGCAGCGTTACCTGAAGGTACCTACTATTCACAGCAGCATTAGCCCAACTATTAAATTTAAAATGAATCCTATTAACAAAATTACAGTAAAAAGCAACAAAAAATTCGTGTTTTTAAACAACTTAGTAGACGAAGATGTGCAATCTATGCTTTGTCCATTAAACTTTATGCAAACATTATTCCTATGTCCAAAATATCGTATCAAAAATAATTTGATAAATAAAAATAGTGCATTTTCTTTTTCCATGTCAATTTTCGGCACGCTATGTGTAATTTCTATATTCGCCTACCGATTATTCATTTACTTTAACCATAAAGCTATCAGAACATTTTTAAATATGGTGTACATCACTTCCATTTACGATTTTGTTTTTTATAGCTTAGGCTTCAGCATGAACTGCTTAGTCAGCCTTTTTCATGCCAAAAAAAATATCAATTGAAGGGCCCAGTTGCAGAAGTCCCTAAGTCCACTTAGGGTCTTTTTCATCTGATAAGGGCAACGTGTAGAGCATGTCAAATATTATATAATCACATTTTTTTTTATTTGGAAACAAGTACCTAGGTCGATATAAAGACACATTTTTTTTTTTTTAAATATGATTTTGACGTAAAAAAGTCACTTGGCGCATAATAAGTCTCTACGTCCTAACACTTTTGGTTAAGAAGTCACTAAGTAACCTCATTCAATATCATAAAGTTCCTTAGTCCAACCAATAAGTTCCTAAGTCCAAGTAAAGTTGATGAAAATAATGCACCAAATCTGGTTGATGTGGACTCTGAGGATGATAAAGAATGATCCTAGAACGCTAAGTGTGATTTGATTTCACATAAAACTGTTTTTGTTATACAGGGTGGATGCGACATAGCGACATTTATTGAAACCACAGCTTCTATACATGGCCAGTATGAATTTCCACTGGATAAAAATTCTCTGGCGAAATAAAAAAATTCACGTTCTCCAAACAAATTGAACATTGCGATCGTGCAATTTGTTTGATTTTTTGTTTCGCCAGAGAATTTTTAACCGGTGGAAATTGATAATGACCATGTATAGAAGCTGTGGTTTCAATAAATGTCGCTATGTTTGCATCCATCCCGTATGTAATTTTTATTTAGTTAAAACCAAAATAATATTTATGTTTAGTCAGTAAGTTCAACAAATATGTAACCAGTTTTCTATTTTGCTCTTCTAAGAGTGTATTATTATAATATTTTGAGAAGATAATTATTATACTGTCAGCTGATGAAAATAACTTACCAAGAAGTGAAATTTAATTTAGTAATAATAATAATGTTTAGTTTAATATACCAGAAACCAAAATATTATGAATGATCTCAGTACATAGTACATTGTACGAGTATATAACTTAAATTGATCTCACATAAAAAATATATTTCAATTAAAATTTAGTGCTTAAGTCCTAAAGTCCACCATATTTTGTTTGTGTAGATTTAAGTCCAAGAAATCTTTAATAAAAGTACCTAAGTCCTTAGAATAAGCGTTAAAAGAGGCTTAGTCCAATGTTTGGGACCTAAGTCCAGTTCACAAAAAGTTGATTATACTGAGAGGTTTAATAGTAATATTTAATATTTTTATATTAAATAAAACGTTGATTATTTTTTAACACTGTGAAGTTTCATTTTCTTCTCTAACCTAAATAGAAATATTTCACTATTTGTTTTTATGTTTTACTATCGTTTTTTGACAACCTGAGTTTTTGGACTTTGGGACTTCTGCAACTGGGCCCTTCAATTTCGTTTTAATTTTTCAGAATATTCATAGGTTCATTAACAATAAGAAACAGTTTAGATTTTTTACAATTGGTCATAGAGTACATAAAAAAAGCAGGAGAGAATGTCACTTATAAAATGATGGAAGCACCAAAATGGCGGCGGTCTGTTTATGTGTGCGTGTGTTAGGGGTTACCATGAGAAATATTACCCACATTTTTACAATAATTTTAATATTTTAGAGGTTTAGTTCTTATATTTTTTTATTTGCGGCTTTTTACCATCAAACATGATATAGGTAGTTTTATACTACCGTGGCCAAAAACCAAACAATATAAAACAACTTTATGATTGAATTTCGAAACAAAGTTGATTTTATATTTCTAACAGTCGATGCGGGCCTGCAGCTGGAAGTTGTTTGTTTTTATTAAGGGAATATGTACAAAATTCGTTGCTCTGGGCACTCCTGACGCAAGGCAGCGAAGATGCTTTAGTGCAGCTACCCAGTTTTTGGAAAATATTTTAAAATTACGACTCCTACGGCGCTTCCTGAGTCTTAGATGGTGAAGATGCTTTAGTGATATACAGGGTGTCCCAGTTTAGGACCTGGAGCCGAAATTGGATAGTAGGGTAAGTTATGGCAGTTATCAAAAAAATAAAAAAACAAAAATTCTCCATTACATAAACTATCAGAAAGTGCTTGAAAACGTCAACAAAATGTACAAACCAAATATAATATCTAAGTTAATCTAAACCAACAATCACGAAGCTTAGATTCACTTACATGCGATTTTTCAATATTTCAAATAAATATTGGCAAATAAAAAAAAATAAAAAAATAAATAATAAACTAAACTAAGAAATAAAAAGTTTTAGATTAAAGTACTGTTATTTATTAATTTAATACTTTATTTAAAACAATATACTATTGTTTTACCTTTTTTGGTACGGCAAAGCTGACAATGCGAATAAGTCCACCTTTTGTTTTATATAAATCAATTTCCTCGAAGTGTATACTGCAGACTACACTATATTTTGTTGGATACCAACTGTTATCATTTCTGCAGTTTCTAATTATTTTTATCCAATAATTTTTCCATGCGTCGTTTGCAGCAGCAAATCTATAAAACATAGAATATCTAATAATTTATACTAAATGTATTTAATACATACTTTACTAAAAAACTATACTACTAAAAAATATTTACCCAAATTCAGGGTAAATGAAAATATTTATTGACTGTCAACACTGATAGTTTTGGTATATCTTTTTACGAAAACGATATAATTTCGGCAATAAGCTGAATATATTACTTGCTTACCTATGAAAAGTGATCTCCTGGTTTTTTTTTGTCGAGGCGCTATGGTTTCGGCAGCTTTTCACAACACAAGACGGCATTTTTAATTATTTTACTTGAACATCCGAGCAACAGCACAGTCCAAAGCGTAATGGCGGGCGATTGACTTACTATTGTGTCAATGTGTGTGTTCTGTGTGTACGTGTGACTTACTATGGGTGCTTCAGTAAGTGCTTCAAGAGACGGAGTCCTGCCTTTTTTTATGTAGTCAATGCAATTGGTAATTGGATTTGCGTGATTCAACTTATTATTTTCAATGTGATAGCCTTTGTTATTTTTGGAACGAGTTCTTTAGAAATACCCATAACTACTTTGATTGCTAGTTCGTTTTTAATATGTTTCGATGGTAACCTATTTTACGCTATACGAATGATACAATTATTGAAAGATAAGGTTGATTTATGGAATAGAGAAGTAACAATATCACTATCAGGGCATTTTGGTGGTGACGAGAATTGGTCCAAAAATATGTATCAAGCCTTCGCTGATATACTGGATTGTTACAATATTTACAAAGACACGTTTACGCATTTGGTAAGTAGGAGGTATCTAAGGTAAAATAAAGAAATTGCACCGATCGTAGTCACGCGCTGTCTGATGAAGGCTCAGCATCATCTTCGTGAAGCGAGGGTTTTGCCAGCTACCCACTACTACTCACTTGATTATAATATCTGCACGTGTGGCGTACCTAGTGGTTTAAGCGGTCGCCTCACCGCTCTCCACTGCACTGGGTGTGCTTGTGTAAGTGATTGTGTATTTGGCCTTGTCATTGGGACCATTGGATAGTGTAATTGCTTCTGGCGTTCTATCTAATGTAAAAATCCAAATTATTTATTTATTTAAAAATAACTTAATATTTGTTTCAGGTACTTTTTTACACTACGGAGTTGTTTACTCATTTATTATTAAATATTCAGGTTCTATTTGATCTCATAAAATTGATTAAGAAAAATGATGTAAGTTGTTTAAGTATTTAAGTTGTTTGATAAGTAAGGCCCGGGACGATGGCAGTTGGGAGGGGGATGATCGTTACTGCCCGCAGAACCCCAATCAATAATATTATTTGGAGTTGGAATAGCAGCACGAAGTCGGAAGAGTCCCCGGTGGATGGCGATCGTTTTACCCTCTATCCCATGGGACCTTGACATAACAGTTGAAATGTGGGTGTTATTCACCTCTGCACCATTCTGGGTAATATAGGCCGAATGTTATAGTATGTTACTCTTTAAAAATGGTGTAATAACTATAATAATAGCAGCCCTGTATCTAATACATGTCCCACTATAACTATAACTAACTATACATTATAACTATATTATTATGGATATAAAAACTATCTCTAGAATTTGCAGATTGCGGTTTCCACAGCGTTATTTTCAGTTCACCTGTGGATCATAAAGTCTTTTATGTTGCAAGCCGTTTTATGCATCTATTGTGAAAAGTTTTACTTGGCGTTGAAGAAAACTCAAGATTCTTGCGCTCTCATCTTAAATTCAAACTGCTCAGGTAAAAAAAAACATTATTATTCCAAGTCTCATAAATACTTTTTTGTTATTAACATATCAGTCTAAAGAATTGGTAATTTAGCCTAGTATTTTTCCAAGTCATCAATGTTCTTTTTGTTATTAGCAAATCTCTCAAGAATTTGGAATTTATCAAAAAAGTTATGCTTGCGCAATAGAAAGTGATTCTAATTAGAATATAATTAAAGCTTCTTGTTGCAATATAGTTAATTCTGTTCTTACCTTGGACTGTGTCCATTAATCGAATGCCACGACTCCATAAGTTCCTAATGCTCCTTTACAGCCGGTTCATTACGATTGAACGTGACTCCAATTTAATTTGATTAAGATCTAATTTAATATATGGCAGAGCATTGATGCTATCGAAATGTGGTGCTGAATGCGCATGCTGAGAGCATGCTATGCACACCAATGCATAAATCCTTTCACACCTTCGTGTCCATAGGTACAGGTCTTGCCACGATCTGCCAGCAGCGTATAATAGGTATATTGTCCTTTTTTGGCCACATAATTAGAAGAAGAGATGAGAGCATTGAAAAGCTTATGCGTGGTAAGGAACACCAAAGGTATACGAACTTGGGGACGGTCCCCGACCAGATGGAGTGAGAGTGTGACCATCAACAAAGGTTGCCTGGCAGAAATTGCGTCAAGCGATAAGGCCGCCCTTTGCATATTGTTATTATTTTCAATAGTTATCTTTAGTTTGTAATCGAATGGTATGCAAATAAAGTTTTATCTATCTATCTATCTATCAATAAGTTTTACTCGACAGTCGAAGACGCGACGAACAGATCGGTGGAGACAGATTATTGAATTAAAAAAGGTGCAATCCACCTACATCCACCGATGACCATCTTCTTCTTCGTATCGATGGCTGAGTCAAATTGTATTTCGACTTGCCATCGTGGTGAAAGGATTAGCCAATTCGCTTTGGAGAACTCGCGAATTGCCCAATTACCGATGACCATGATCCTCAGCCATTAAGGAACGACCACAGAGAGTCAATTTAATAGGTTAAAATTGACACATGATACAAATTGAATTGGAATAGTGTTCAATCGTAATCATCCGAAAGGTGTTATCTAAAAAAAATACATATTTCTACTACAACCTCTTTGGGGTCTAAGAAAAATAATAACATTTTCTTTAAATAGGTTTTAACTTTTCAGATAAAGAAAAAATACTATGCAAGAACATTCGGCGCCTGTATTTAACATCGTTTAGGAAAATGACGGCTTGCGGCTTTTTTAACATTGATGCAGAGCTGCCGTTGGCTTTATTAGGTCTACTCACTCACTATACAGTTGTTTTGCTCCAATTTGCTTTCCTGTAACATGTTTTTTAGTGCATATTAGATTTTTCGATTAGAAATAAATATTGAACACGTGATATTTTCATTTTGCATTTGCGTAATTCCCTTTTAAATAGACCTCAGGTTTGTTAGAAAATAAAAAGATGCAATGAAACTAACAGTTTCAATTTTCACGCCCAAAAAAGTCGTGACGTCACTCGGGTCACTTCTGTATGGATGGAGACGCCAGGTTTCCCGATTGAAGCGGGATGGGACCTGTTTGCATGTGTCTGGTAACTTGTAGAGAACTTTTAGTAGTGGACGTTAAAGGTAAAATCAGGGATCTTAACGATTTTGAAGTCAGCAAAAGAAATGTCACGGGTCGGTATTGACCACGCTCGACTACGGTGCTCATCGATTAGTCATACAGCCATGTGCAGCTAACTAAAAAACCACCAAGATCCCTGATTTTACCTAAACTTTCATATTCTGTCAGGATATACCTATTTTTATGCAAATATTAAGGTTAAAAAATAAGAATCCAGTGGAATTTGAACTCACACCTCTGGAATCTCCGTTTCCAGCGCATTTGGCTATGGATTCAAGTACCATGACCACTAAGTACATCAGCTTGATCCTTTACGGCTGTACAGCGCCATGTAAGAGAAGTTATTTAAGACAAAAAAGCTTAGCAGAACTATAATTTGCTTATCAAAATATAACAAGTACCTATTCCTATTTTGCAGGCTAACACGGACGGAAATTCAGATTCTTAGTTTCATGTATAATTTTTAATTCACGAAGACGAAAAATAGAGAAATATTCTCTTCACATATATAATTATCAGATCATGTTTTGTTCAGATCAAACTAAATATTTTTGTTGCGTCATAACCAGGGCTCGGAATTAGGTAGAGTTTTTTATGTACTTCTATACATTTTTTAGCAATCGCGTAAACCAAAATTCAGATTATAAATTAAAAATAATTATGAATGCCGCGGTCTAACAATGTTGCCATCTTTCTTGTTTCATCGATTGTTTTTATTTTTAGTTTCCACATGCCATTAAATAAACAATCTTGTGACGAACACTTCTAACTGTCTAACTTAATTTGATTAGATTATCATCAAAATGAATGAGTAGCAATTTTATTAATGATGAGATAGCAAGAACGGAATAGACTTGACATTTGTTCTATCCATTGAAGACCGCAATATGAATCACACTAAGTATTTGATAAAGAAAAGTGAAAGAAGTATAAATAATTATGTAAAGGATGCAACTTCTGTGTTAGTCAATCCATGCAGTAGTTCTCAAGATCATTGGGAGACTAACTTTTTGCGAAATGATGTCCAAAAACTGTTTTATCCTTTGCACTTAATGTTGAAACTCAGTTTTTCTGCAAAATTCAAAATACGAGACAATTTAATTTCTCCTATTGGTTCGATTTATAGCATATTTATTGCCATATATCATTTTATGTTAATTATTTTTTGTACTTACTTGGTTTTTTTTAGCAAGATAGGCCAAATTATCGATCTACACGGTGGCGCCGTTCTTACTCTCATCATTTACATTTGTTATATTATTTATTGTTTTGAAAATGTCGTAGTCCTCTTTGTTACGTTAATTTACAGCCGCGAACATGTTGCCCTAATGCTGAAGATCCAAAATATTAATGCCAGTATTAAGTTACCTCGAAGAAATATTAAAATGTTAATTTATTTGAGTTGGTTTATATGTCTGATCTATATATTCCTTAACGCTTATGTTTTAGCCGCAAATATTTATGCATTTGGTTTTTTTGACTCTGTTGAGTGCATTACTTTCATTTTTTTCATAACCTTCGATTTAAATTTGATTTATGCTATAACTATTATAATGTTGCTTGGTCAGTATGTAACTGAATGGAGACATAAAATTTTAACACTTAAAACTGGAAAAAAATTACTTAAAAAATACAAAAAAATGCTACAATTTTATCGCGAAATTTTGGAAGCTTACAATTTGTTTAAGAAAGTTTTTCAGATATTGGTAAGAAATAAAAGAAAATGCACTCATTGATATATTTTGTTAAAAAAAATTAAATAAAGAACTTTATCTTTTTCAGATTCTATTACATTTAATCGATGTTTTCTCCCGATCGATAGTTTACATTCAAATGGGTTTTGAAGTAATTAACTTAAGTAATGAACTTCACATTGTAAATCAGGTTTGATATTTTTTTTATTCATTGAAACATTTTATTATAGAATTAGTTTTGTTATAGAAAAAGTTATTTTACTGTCCAAACAGGTTGTTACGTTAGGTTAGAATGTGCAGACCCTTTGTGTGAGATGAGACCCAGTGGGACTTAGGCCCTTTGTCCACTACGCGACGCCAGTCGCATATTTTTATAGTCTATGATTTTTACGAAAATTGCGACGTATCAATGTCATATTATATAACTGTCACATTGTCATAGTGTGCGGACGCAATGTACGTAAAAGTCATAGACAATAGGAGACTGGCGTAATGGACGAAGGGCCTACGCCCCAAATTCACCAAATTCTCAAATGTTTATTTTGTAAAAAAAATATACATCAAGCTAATGACACTACAATTTTAGCTCAACAATTCGCAAATAACTTGGGTGACGCTCTCTTGGATAGTCAAGTCAGTCCTGTTAGTTATGCTGTTGTGTGCATATATTGAGAAATTTTATACAGCTGTGGAAGATACAGAAACTACTTGTATGCAATTAATCATCGTCTCCAATTGTGGAGGTATTTATACTTCAAAGTATTTACTGATCTACTTTGTTGACTTTATCATTCACCTGCCCTTGTTCTACTGCACCTACTTCGAGTTGGTTCAACGTTTTCTTTTTACATAATATATCATCATCTCAGCACTTCCAGTCATGTAATATTATCCACAATTCATCCATCTTATATTCGATCAGATTGATCTTTCTTTTTTAAATGTTACAGTATTAATTTTGTCCCTTTCCTTTTCATTATTTTTTCATTGCATATCCCCGTAACTCAGCATGTTGATAACATAGAATCTTGACATTATTTTGTGTTGTATCGCAGTATTTTTACTGTAATGCTTGGTTCTCCTGCGAAACTGGCGTAATATACGAATCTGTAATGCTACATTATATGCTAATTCTTGCAGTCTGAAAGCACCTTCATGGAAAATCTATAATAACTTTTTTTCTTTTCAGAATACCAGAAGCATCTTTTTAATAATGTGATCCAGTTAAATCGGCATTTATTCAATAAAATTCGCATTTGTGGTCTTTTTAATGTAGACGCTGTATTGTTACTTAATTTCATAGGATTAATTATTAATCATGTTATTGTAGTTCTTCAATTCCATTTTCTGTATTTTTTTTAAGACTTAAACGATTTTATCATTAAATAATATTGTTATTTTATTTTTTTATTTTAAAACTTTATGCAAAAATTGGTACATGGGCTGACTGATGCAGAGACGATCAGTGGTAGGCGCATTAACTGATTGTTAATTGGAAACCATTAAAATAAGTAAATTAAATACATAGGCAAGAAAAATATTTTTTATAAAAACAATTATTATTATATTGATACTACATATTATAATTATTAAATATGACATGACATCTGTCATGACTGTATGACAAAACATCTACGCTTCCTTAAAAATACAGTTGCGAGTCATCGGCATATAATTGGTATGAACTTTAAAGATTTTGGGTTATGAGATTGGTAAAAAGCGAAAATAACAATCGGGATAAGATACCGCCTTGAAGAACGCCCGTGTCAAGTTCGAACTAGTTCGATGAGGACTCACTGATACGGACAGACTGTTAACGTTCCTGAAGATAAGTTGAAAATAATTCCAGCGCTTCCAGAGAGATCATAAGAGTCTAGAAATATCAGTAATATCAAGATAACGTTCTACAAGTTATTCAATTATTAACGGACAATGTGATTATAACTAATGGAACAAATTTAATATGGATTGTGAAAAAATAATGAAAATGCAGTAAACAACACAATAAAAGGGTCATCAAGCATAGATGATGTATAATCAATAAGTACATTTTATGTGGTATGTCCTTGTCTAGAACTTAGCCACCATTATTAGCTGCAGGCGTGCGATCTCCAGCCGCATTCGAATATTGCGACAACAACGGTTTCCTCCTCCATCGTGGTTGCACGCTTAAAAAGCCCATTGGGCGTCTTGATTATCATAACACCTTCGTGAGTCCGGCATCCTCGGATCCCAAAATGGGCCCTAGTTTTACTGATGACAGCTTGTCAGCAGGCGTAGGTAACTCCCTTATCGACACGGATATCCCCTTCAGTGCGGTCTTCGCTCTCCACACTGTGGCACTTACAGGCGCCGAATATTTCAATATTTTCTTTTAAAATATGAAGCTGTCAAGAGCCAGAGAGCGCCGCAGGCGTTGAATATTTATATTTTTTTTAAAAGACTTTGAAGAGGAGCCTGAGTGTTTATTCTGCCAGAGAAGATATAAAATCTTTCAAATATTCCTTATCAATTCAGATGAGATACTGACGCGTCTTTGCTGTCAAGAGTCAAGCTGTGCCTAAGGTGTCTTAAAAAAAAAATGTGCTACTGAACTGAGCTCACCGCCAAGAATTAGAGAGCAAAGAAAGCAAGAGTAATATTTCATCTATAGAAGAAGTAGCTAGAATGAAATGGCTTGGCGCAGGTGCTGGTCACTCTTGTTACTTGGTCATAATGGCTAATTAGGCCATGTAATTGCCCGCGAAACATTGCTTCTTTTGACATGGCTTCAGAAGCCACGACCGCGTGCAGCGCGCCATTTTCGTAAAAGGGGTCAGAATAATATGTAATATGTTGTGTGGTGGTTATAGTATAATAAATAATTTATTATAATAACTTACTGTTTATTATGTCCTATTTTTAGGGTATCATTTATCAATCTAAAGCGATAATGTATGATTTGAAATAAATCAACTAGATATTTGATTAATTGAATGAGTGTCATTAAATATTTCAATACACGTGTAATTTTCTAATCCATCTATACTTTCTATTGGTATTATAATGATGGTACATAAATAATAATGTTTGGTCGATGTCGTTGTTAAGCAACAAAGCCGTATTGAAAAAAATGGTGAAAAAAATTTTAAAAAAAAGAACGGTGAGAATTCCGATGCCAAATTTGCCTCATGCCACAATTGATGCTGATTTTATAAGAATGTTTAAACCCATTAATATGACATTGAAACCATTTTTTTTATCGAAATACAATATTGTTGATAATGTCATTACTTCAAAGGGGATGTATTTTCGAATATTAGCTTTTGCTTACCCAATTTTTTCGACTGTTTGGTGGTGTTACCGTGCCACGGAATTCGAAGGAGTTAACGAAATAGCAACAATAATAGGAACAGCTCTTACTCTATCGTATTATAGCATCCGATATTTGTCAATTTTTGTTCTTGCTGCTATAAATGACAAAAAAAATGTTGAGCTTATTTTAAAATGCCATGCAATTCATATAAATACACATTTTCATAATCATTCAGGGTATTTTATTATCTGGAGTTGGTTTTTTATCTCTTTGACCTATTGTGCAATTGCGATTCTGTATTTTTTTGAATTCACTACTACTGAAAAACTGGAGAAAACAATTATACTTGATATAATCACGTGTGTCATAACGGCTTCCTTTGATATAAATTTAATTTATCCTTTGTTTGTGATAAAATTGCTAACGAAATATCTCAACAAATGGACTGTAACCATTGTGAAATCAAACAACGAAGAGAATTATGAGTATTTTGATAAAAAAATTGGCATTTATCAAACAATTCTTGAGGCATTTGAATTGTATAAACGCATTTTTAAATTTATGGTAAGTGATTTTTTTAGGATGAATGCAACATAGCGATATTTATGGACATTTTCATTTTTTATCCATGGTCAGTGTTCGTTTCCACCGGTATTTTTTTTCACTTTAATTTTCTCCTTTTCCGAACAAGTTGGACATTGGTGTCATCCAACTGTTTGAAAAATGTTTTATTTTCGTAAAACGAAATAACTTTACAAAATTTACACTGATATAGTACAAAATGTGTGATTGGTTTAACCTCTCCTGTTTTATATAGTAACATAAAAGTGAAAAAATGAGGAGGTTTTTAATCCTTACGTATCATTGTTTTTCAGGCATTATATCACTCACTCGATTTATTCTTTCGGACTTTAGGTTATGTTGAAATAATATTACAAATGATGAAATCATCCACAAATCACGTCGATGAAGCCGTAAGTATGTAAATGTACTCACGGAGGAGGGTAAAATAAAATTGGGGGAGGAGTTAGAGAGTAAAGTACTGGTGCCGATTATTTTAAATGTTTTCAAGTGGCAAATTCACTTTATTGTCAAAGCCAGTATGCGACAAAGATGGCGACTTTTTAAATATTTTCCTTAAAAACCATGACCTGAGTATCTTTTGCTATCAAGAGTCATGGAGCGCCGAAGTCTTTCCCTGAAATTATTTATTTTTGCTGCACGCCTTTTATTACCTAGGGCACACCAGTGTTTTGCAGCATACTGTGTAAAGCTATAAAAACTGTTAAAAAAAATAGATACATGGAACCCTATTCCAATATCGTAAATATCATAAAATGTGTTGTTTTACAGGCTATGTCTCTGACCTACTTATCCTTAGCCTGGCTATTGAAGGATTTATTATTTACCATCACGCGCAGTTTGCTCTGTGAGCAATTCTACATGGCCGTTGAAGAAGCTCAAATTTCTTGTTTGCAACATTTGAAATATGTCGACTGTTCTGGTAAGTAGGTAATAAAAATAAAACAGATAATATTAGAGAGGCTCACAATGACATGCTTCATTAAGCATCAGTGATCGGTGAGCTTTTAGCTTGTAGCTTTTACCAGGGCTCCAAGTCTGATATTTCAATAGTATCAGAATGGTCCATCATTGACATAGAATTGTTGATTTCGACGTCAACGAGTAGAGCGAGCAATAATTTTTCTACGATTTTGACAGTTTTTGTTCCGCCGCTGATTTAGCAGATTACCAAAAATTTCTGTGTGTAATCTGCTGTGTTCCAATGTACCTACAAGATTTGGGGTCAAGTTACGTATTTATAAAGCGTGTGATCGCCTGTGGCTGTCTATTGGGCACAGTTTTGTACCCTACTCCTGAGCGTTTCCTGACAAAAAATAAATAAAAAGACCTTGATAAAATCTAAACGGCTCGGTAAAATGATCCTGAGACCTTACAATATCGCACCGACACCACGCGACTGGATCAGCAAGGTTGTTTTAGCCTATAGGGACTCTATTTCAGAAGATCATAGCTCAGTGTTTAGTTTTTATCCGTCGTATACCAAGGTTGAAAATTAAGAAACCAGCTAGACTAGAAGCCGCACTTTTGTAATCAACAATCCTAGTTGGACCACTGGAAGCGTTGTTCCCAGAGGTATAGGATTAAGTCCCACTGAGTCCTTAAATTTTTCGACCATCATATTGTATGAATATTGGTCTGCCTAAAATAAAAATTGTCACCAGTAAAATTTATGTTTTACTTACAGATGGCAAGAAGAGGTTCTACAAGAAGGTACTACGGTTGAACGAAGCAACATTCAGCAAAATGGACGCGTGCGGTCTATTTGACATAGACGCAGTGCTTCCAATCAATCTCATGTATTTAATTGCGAACTTTACCATCGTACTGTTGCAGTTCTCTTTTATTCCATAGAGCAAAGTTATACTTCTACAGAATAAGTTGGTCTCGCATTGTATAGGCTGGCAAGGTCTTGGTCTATGAAGAAGCTAGTAACAAATTTATTTTGCATACTGTCGTTTTTTTACATTTCAACTTTTGGAACGTGATAAAAATATTTGCTGATGATTTGGTGATCGTTGTCCTTTGTTAGTTACACGGCTACACATAAAGGTGTAGGTAGTATAGGCTTCCCGTGCAATGCGAGACCAGTCTGTCTGTTATGTCTGCTAAACTACTAAACCAATCAAAATGAAAATTAGTACGAAGGTAGATGTAGACACCAGGAAGGAATTGCAATCTATAGTGCAAGCAAATGCACCTGATGTCATGATGACGTCAGGCATCATTGACGTGACCTTGAGGCTATTGCGACTGACTGAAGAAGATAAAATTGGGCAAAATTGCAATTAGGTTTCAATAGGGACTTGTTAGATAATAGCGTTTGAAGAAATTATACTTTAAGTTAATTTATTAAAAAGTTATTTGAATTAATTGATAATACAATTAAATGTTGGTTTTATATCACGGAATTTAATTTGACGGAACCCAAAGTCGCGGCATGTTACTTTGCTGCCTCTGATCTAGTGCTTAGCGCAGGAATGGCAAATATACAAGATATATAAGGTATATAAGTAATGTAAGGTTTATAAGGTTTGTATGGTATATAAAGTGTGTAAGGTATATGAGGTATGTAAGGTATATACGATATTAAAGGTTTGTAAGGTATATAAACCTTATATAACACAGGTTTGATCTTACCATGGGTATCAGTCTTCATAAACTATTTGTGCGTCTAGTTTCTGTGTAAATATTTTAGTATGTAAATTAGCTATAATTTTTGGAAATAAATATATTATTTATATATATAATTAAAAAAACCAAAAGGACTAGGCATTTTCAGGCGTCCATTGCTGGCAAATGTGGAAGAGCGCCGCTCTTTATCGTCATATAAAACTAGTTGTCTAAATATATAGAGAAATACCTAACTTTGTATTTGTTGTCTCAATATAATTCTCATTAATTAATTGATTTATTAATTATAGTAAAGATCTTAAATGTTATAAACCCATATATTTTTATCAAATACAAAAAGCTTTTCCTCTCTCCTACTTCTGCCGTGCTAGTCAGGGTCCATAATTGATTCTGTACCTAAATTTAAGATCTATACGTAACATTATGGAATGCTTTAAAGACTTAATACTGGATTCTAATAGCTGCGTGCAACAACTACCCCCCGCTTCCCAATTTTATGGCAGACTTAAGCAGTTCTCACATAGCAGCTATAAGGGAAATGTGAAATGTTGGTGTTGTGGCTCACATCATAGAGACCTATTGGGTATTTCGTATTGTTCGTTGCACCACCACATGCAGTATATTACAAAGCGGCTCAGGTCATATAGCATTTCTAATCCTTGACTATTAACAATAGTAGTAAAGCCAACCAGCTAACTAGTCAACACATCTCTATTTTGAAGTCAATAACATTACTTTAGGCAATACGATGACAAATGATTGACAGCAGGAAATAAATTAAATTACGCTATTCACTTATCATAATTATACAAACCGTCTTTGTGAGCACTGTCTTTAATCAAACTACAATTGTTTTATAAGGACGTTATTATTAATTCTTTTAATTTAAATTATAAGCCTATAGCCTTAACACCTATAATTTACCCTAAGGCAAAGTTGACACTAGCCTAGGAGCGCAAATTTTTAAGGAAGCTTGCGCACAAATATTTTTGGAAAATGTTGAATCACAATCTTATAGTAAACCTTAAATAAAAATGTAAAATTCGAAAACCACAAAAAATACGTAGTGGCACCGATATGGTGCTTGTCCAAAAATTGTGTTCTCAACTTCACTTCCCTGTGTATGATTAGTAGCGACCAGTCTTTTTGAGTCAAATCTAATTTGTCCAACCATCTCTTTCTGCGTCTGCGAATGGTATAGTTCCTTTTTTATTTGAACTGAAACCCACCGTTTCGTTGCCCAACGCTATTCTGGTAAACGATAAATTTGCCTACTTCAATTCCTAATATGACCTCTTTCGTATAGCAGCTCTGTAATAAGTTGTACCATTTCACCAAAAATATTTGCTTTGATTTTCATTAGACTGAATGATTTTACTACATGTTTCAAAGTTCCACACACTTTGAAACTACCACGCTTTCTCTTTTAAATCTATCCATCCAAAGGTTGCCTGGCAAAAATTGCGTCAAGCGATAAGGCCAGTCTTTCAATAGTTGTCTAAGTTGTCTTTAGTTAGTAATGAAGGTATGCAAATAAAGTTGTATCTGTCATCATCATCAGCCAAGAGACGTCCACTGCAGGACATAGGCTTCACCAGTTGATTTCCACAGCGCGCGGTTTTTTAATCTATATATCTAAAATGCAGAACCTAAAACAAATTCACCGTGTCGAAGTGTTATTGAACAATTATATCAGTGACGACTTGCAAGCGATGCTTCGACCGTTAAACTTCTTGCAGAAAATTGTGATTTATCCCAAATATTGCATCAGGGACAACTTCATAACACCGAATAGTTTTTTATCTAATTCTATCTCGGTGTGTGCAGCATTAATAACTATAGTTGCTTATACTACTCGTAACTATATTTTAATGTTTATAAGTAACTTGTCTATATACGCTGAGCATACGCGTTTGATCATCGCTCTTTTAGAATCTGTCTTCTACTTTATCGGTTTCAGTCTTAATGCCGTCTTCACTGTCTTTTATTCTAGCGCTAATACTGATTTTGTATTGAACATTCAAGAGGTACACAATATTTTGAGTGTGAAGGGTGATATTAAGAAATTTGTATTTAGATATTGGGTTTGCCTATTTATTTTATTCAGTATATATCTTGCAAATACCGCTTCTTTTATCATATTTTACGAGAGTATTAGTAAAATTTATATGATGTTCTGTTCATATTTTTTGTTGGGATTTGATGCAAATGTACTGTATCCAATCAGCTTAATGTCAATGTTGAAAGAAAAACTCAATATTTGGAACAATGAGGTTTTAACTTCTAAAAATACAGATAAAGACGTCCATCAGAAATTATTTGTAGCTTACGTTAAAATATTAAAATGTTACCAAATATATAAAGACTCTTTTGAAGTTTTGGTAAGTTGATTATAGTTTTAAAGTCTAGGGCCTATTTTTACCATTCTATAGTAATAGTAATTCGTCGAATAAATAATTACTTAACCAAGGAGACACAACTGAAATAAAAATTGAACGCATCTGAGAACTTTACTTGCTACATAAGAGCTCGAACAGTCAAACGGTTTAGGTAAAATCAGGGATTTTGACGGTTTTAAAGGTAGCCGAAAATGAAATGGCACGGGTCGGTATTGGCCACGTCTGAATACTGTGTTCGTTGATTCGTCAAGCAGCCATCTGCAGCTCAATTCAATACCGTCAAGATCGATGATTTTACCTATGCCTACGTCATTGGCAGCCACTCGTGTGTTTAACCTGTCTCGTAGAGATGGTGAAATTGGCTATAAATATAATTTAACTTCTTATTAATTATTTTTATAGCATTTAGCTATGCTTAGCAAATTATACAAAGAAATAGTTGAAAAATTATGGGACCGGCAGGATTTGAACCTGCGACCTTCTGCACACCGGGCAGTCGCTTTAACTAACCAGCTACGGTCGCCTCTTGCCAGGACCCTAAATATAATTTATATTAAAACTTTTATTAATGCTTTAAACGACTGTTGTATTTCAGGTACTCTATCACATGCTAGAAACTTTTTTTCACGCGTTATTTTACATCAAAATGAATATTGACTTTTATGCTCATGGTTCTGTTCAAGTAAGTATTTCATATATGTTTTCGTTTCATACGTTTTTGGCATCACTGATAATGGGCTCTTTGACAGGTTTTTAAAATATATTTAATATTATTTAGTAGCGGTTGAGGAACCCAGTAAAAGTTGTAATTTTTAATTCTGGTACATATTTGCTGAAAAATATCAAATTCAAAATTCAATAAAAAACAGCGCACCAAAACGGAACTTTGACAATATGGCGGTGCAATGGGCTCGGTGACGTCACATGCCTGTAAATATTGTGATCTGTCAGTCTACGGTAGTATAAATTATCTTTGATGTTTACAGGCAGATGACGTCGTTATAAACCCGACCAATCAGGAGCGTTTTGTGTCACGTGACAATCGTTCATAAATATGCATTTTTATTTACGGAATTTAAAATATAATAAATAATATTTTCAACTTACGTTAATAAATAACCATTTTTATACACAAAATCTATACGGATTACAGTAATTGATACTTTATTTTTCGGATTGTCAAATAGCCCATTAAGTAATAATTTTGAATGTCTGCCGGCTATTAGTTGAAATTGTGAAAATATTATTTCGCTACGCAACGGTTACTTCAATTTGTTTTTTGTTCTCAATTCTATAATTTGATCAGTCATGGTTGACATCTGCATTGAGCGGCGGCTTACTAAACCAATTTGAACCACTCTACCCGCATGTGATCGGGCCCTTACCTACAATTTCTGTTTCAGTACAAGGACATATTATTGGTTAATATCTGGCTGTTAAAGAACTTGATATTACAGATTGTACTGTCATTGCAATGTGCTTCATTTTACGAACTTATGCAAAAAACGCAAGATACGTGTACATTTATTCTATGTGCACATCCTTCAGGTACGTATTAAATTTTTGGGTCGCAGTTCCTTCTGTGTTTCGGAGAGCCCGTTTAGCTTTCGGTCCCGGATGCCATTTGATCTACGGCAGTCGTTACGGGTAGTTATAGGCCAGAAAATCATACAACGAGTGTCTAACAAAGAGTCTCGGTTTACCTCATACTGGGTTTGATGGCAGTCGCTGCACGAAATATACTGATATTCAGCTAAATTAGTCTGACTAGAAACCGACCTCTATGTAATTAGGAGAAGACTCGGCAGATTGAGTTCCTTATGTGGGGTTGTAAATTATGGGGAGTTGTATGATACTGTTATTAATGAAAAAGCACATTACTTGCATATTTACCCGCATAGTATTAAATACAAAGAGATTTCACTCTTGATCAACTGCCTCGTTGGTCTAGTGGTTAGCGTATCACAACGAGGTGTCGGGTTCAATTACCGGGTCGAGCAAAGATTGAGAACTTTCCTTCGTGAAATTCCTAGCTGTGTCTTAAATAACCAATTAGATTTTGTTACTTTCCCATCTCCTCTGCGCTTTAGTGGAAACTAAGCCTTATTTTTATTCAATTATACTTTGAGACATCACCGTATTTTTTCAGATCATGAAAAGTATACGTACAAGAACATTCGAAGGCTGTACAAAGCTACATTTGTCGAGATGACAGGATGCGGTCTGTACAGAGTCGATGCGAAGCTGCCTCTACGATTGGTGGAACAATTTACTCAACATATTATTGTTATATTACAGTTTGTATTTTTGTAGTTTAAGGCGTGACCGTTCATGACGATTTCAACGGTTGGTTGGATGTGGAATGTTAGCTAGTTGTTAATGGTAGCTTAGCTGGAAGAGCGATAGGCCGCAATCCTAAGGTCGCGGGTTCAAACCACGCTTCTGGTCTAAAAAAGTTTTAGACCGTTTCTTAGTATTAGATTGCTAAGCATGGCTACATGCTATGTAAAAATCAATTAGAAATAGTACTATTATAATTAAATAATGTTGCGTGAATTCTTTTTCAGTAAATCTATTTGCTTTTTTGTAGTTTAATTAAAGTTGAAATTAAGGTTGTACAAAGAGTGTTTGTTTAGAAGCTATTAAGTTTTAGACTAGTTACAGTTTCAAGTATTCTTATAATAAAGATGTTTTTTTGTTTAATTCTCTTAACAGCTCAATAAAACAAAGTTTGAATATTAATTAAAGTACATTTATTTATTATTCCCATCATAAAGGTGAGGTAGTACTCCCGCCCTCAAGCTCGATCACAAGGAGTCCAGTGAATTAATGAATTTTATTCTAGTCTGGTTTAAGACTTTTTATATAAAGGGTGTAAATAATATTGTTACAACGCTAATCAGTAATTCTTGTTGTTTTTTCCTCCTTTATTTCTGCAGTTAGATTATATATGAACATACATTTAAATAAAAGCAAATTGTAACAGCACAATAGTATAATTAGTAAGAAGCTCCTGTAGTCTGAGAGGCAATACGGCGTCGATGAAAACCAAACCACAAGCATTTATCTTGCTAAACGTGGCACGGTGCAAACGCTGAATGTTTTTGAAAATTTTCTTCTCTTCCCCTGTAAATAATAATGGGTTAGGCGTAAACTCGTCCACTTTGAAACTGGGGAGACCAGTTGTCGCTTTTGAAAATTGATATTGGTTAACTCGGCCCACATAAAGTTGCTTTTAATCAAGCAAAAGGTTAAAGAAAAGGGAACATAATATCAACAATATTACCCAGAAGGATCTGGCAGTGGTGTATTACAACTTATTTCAGCAGTTTAGACCCGATGGGGGTTAAGCTTGAGCCTATCGTCAGCCTAGCTTCACCTGCCCCCCCCCCCCCTTCCGGGAATCGAACATGAGAACTTGCAGGCTTTGGTTTTGTTGCATGTTATTATATAGGCTATTTAAAGCAGGCTTCAATAGATGGACTATTCAACAAAAAAAAAGGTCAATCCAGATCGTATCGGCATGCATTTGAACTTTAAAAGAGCCAATAAGAGCGCAACACTGTGCTGCTCGACGATCATTCGACGTTAATCGATATAGGTGTAATCACACGAATCACACCCTTAGTACGTAGCTTTAATATAATATAACCATTATACCTGTGCACTCAGACATCAAAATGATTGTGCACAATTCTTGCGCGCTTTCCATAGTTGAGTAGAACCTTTCACAGTGGAAGCTTAGTAATGAATTTAATGTAAACATTTTTACAAGCTGGTATAGTGATAACGATGTCAGGGATGAAGATCTAGTTACCTGCAAATATGAAAAGGATTTTAGATTAACAGAAGCTATTGACTTACCAGTTGTATAAACCCCTTCGCCATAATGCGGATAAAAATAATTAAAATATTTTCTTGCACTGGCAACAGTAATATCGAAATAAAAAGATTAAAATCGTATCGTGATAATCAGCAGATTTCTGTCTATATGAGTGTAATATTTGTTTTGAACTTATATACTCATATTTTTGGTAACGTTGTCGAATGGCTGAGGTCTTTTAGAATAGGGATTTGGTACTTTAGTTTAAAATAAATTGAGACTATAATGGTGCGTAATACTTAAATCATGGTATTTAAAAAAAATATACAACGGGTCTAAATTGCGTAATTATTATAAAATAATGGTAAATTTTATTTGATTCCATTTAGAGCCGTTGTCTAATTTTTTAAATCTTCCTCAAATCGCGAAAGTTTAAAAACATATATGAACCATGGTAGCTATGGCATAGATATCTGTGAATAAACAATATTATCTAAATAATTTAATTGATATATCCTAGTGTTGCAATATCAAAAGCAATTAAGACGCTTCTTTGACAGGTTATTAGTTCCTATACTCTGTCCATTTCTTTATTTTCTTTTTGACATATTACATTTAGGGATGCCTTCACACGTTACTGATTCGATTTGAAATCATTAATCGATGTTGTCTAAGAAGAACTTTCAATCGATTAATTACATCGAAATAGTATGGTTCATTATTAATTATTCGTTTATTAGATGATATAAATATACAAATAATAATATAATAATAATGTCACATACTTAGTCTATGACGGTTTCCTAGTTACCTTTGTTTACATTTTCATTTTTAATTCTAAGATTTCGACTTAATTTCTTGCAAATAATGATTCATGGAATCATGATACTATTATTATATTCTTTTTTTATATAAATCCAGACAATACACAAAAAAAAGCCAAATTATTCTTTTTCATAATGATCGATTTATTTCATTTCACGATTTGATTTATAGTCTGTGGTTGTTTGTTACAAACAGTGAACTTCCCTAAAAAGTGCCGCTTGTCAATAAAGTACATTATTATTGTAGTACATTAATCTGACAAAAAGAAACGGTAATTCATAGGCGTGATCTGTCAAAAAGAAAATAAAGGAGTGGACAAAGTATAGATAGCTTATTTCAATAAACGAAAATATTTAAAACAATACTCACACTGTGATGTGTGCCAGGAAATAATGATATGCATTCAATTCTCACCTGGTTATAAACCAAAACGTGGATGAAGCTACGAATTATTTGCATTACAATCTGAAAAGATTTAAGTAGTATGAAAGTGATTTATTTGTATTAACTATACTATTAAGAACTGCTATAGAAAATTCTGACAATAAGAGGGCGCAAACGCTAACATTAGACCACTAGACAATTCTACTCGGAGATGGTGAAATAGACCAAGGGATTCATCATAATGGCAAAAATCTAAATTTCTCTCACCAATGTCTGAAAAGTTTCTTTGTATAGTCTGTAACATTCCAACAACTTAACATAGGTATTAAATATATTTTTGACATTTTCCTTCCGATTGTACGCAGTTACCCTCCATTTGCTCGTATATTTAATCCATAAAGTAGTTTTAATATGCAACAAATGCATTAATCTCATAGCATAAACCATATTATGGTCAAAAATAGAATAATTGAAAAGACTCCAAACAAGATAGAAGGGAAGGTGCTTTATTAACTTGTTGATCATAATGATATTGCAAACAGAAATAACAAATACCAATACAACACTGATCCAATTCAAAATTAAGTAGAACTTGAACATTCGTTTATCGTTGAGGATCCTATTGACTTCTTGGATGGCTAAGACAAAGCAAACATTGATTTGGGTTATATGGGAGTTAACCAAGAAGTTGACGATAAAGCCAATGCAGGTAGCACAAAGATCAATGAAAGTAGTGAAACAGAAGTACGCGTAAAGCTTTTTAATGCAATTGACAATGGAAATTGTGTAGACACAATAACAGCAGAGAAAAACGCTGAGGAAAGTGCCACAGAATGAAAGGAAATTTACTAAAGTGTTGTTAGGGAAGATGAAGTTGTCTCGTATCAGATATTTGGGACATGCAAATATGGTTTGCATGAAATTTAAAGGCATAAGCATCATCTGAATGTCCTTGTCAACTATGTTGTTAAGAAGAATTTCAACGTAAGTATTTTTGACTTGTTTTTTATTATTTTCTGTAAACACTTTCATTTTTACAGCACGTCCAAACTGTCGATTGATACAAGAAAGTAGATTTTGAAGAATGTAAATAGTAACAGAAATAATAACTTACATGTAATTTATTATGAATCAATTCTTGGCGCATGTTTTCTTAGTTATATTTTTTCAGGCCCAAGGTAAATAATGTAACGAAAATTGTATCGTGTAATATACACATGTTTCGTGTTATGTGATATTTCAGGTTGTCAGATATTAAAACATCATACACTTTAGGAAATAAGTATTCATATTTATTTTCAAGTAATAATCCTATTTAAATTATAATTTTGCAAGTTTTTGAGGATGGATGAATGGGTGTTTGGTATTTTTTCATGTAAAAACTACCAATTTAATTAAGTACGATAATATTTAGCACACATCTAGGCTTCAGCCTGGAATAATATAATTTTATTATTATGAGTTAATTTTATTATCGACTGGCTTCAAAGACTCTTTAAACAATTAGAGTATGTATAGGTTTTGTTATTTTCACATTTTTTCTCAGTTTAGCTTTGGTAACGAAACCATTAGTTATTCAAACAAAACCTATTCAATAAGTTTTAAATGTCAAAAAAGCTTTTAAGCAATTCAAAGCATTCACCGCAACTTACAATATTTTTCTCTAAATCTTGTGAAAAATGAATTAATGGTTGACGTTTTATGCCTTTCCAATCAGTTTTTGTTAACTATGTAAGAAGAAGATAAGGTAAAAGCTCCTATTACCGCGGTAGTCAAAATCGCGTCCTATTACCGTGGTATTTTTATTTTCGCGCTTTATTCCTGTTTTATTCAGTTTAAGTACACCAAAAAGGAAAAAAGTTATCCCAAATCTATCACTTTATGACATAACTGACGTTTGCAAGTATAGCACATAGATAACACTACAAAATCAATCGGTTTGTGTAACGTCGTTGACGTGAGAGGTGTTTCTATACAAACGCGAAACAACAAAAGTAAGTACACAAAAATTTTGAAATTACATTTTTAGTATTAATAAGTCGTTCAAGTATGTTTATTTGTTATTTATAGCATTTTCCTACTATTTCACTAACTATTTAAACAGCTTGTTTCATATTTAAAACTCGTTTTTTACCAAAAAATTAAGTAATAAGATACCGCGGTAATAGGATACAAATTTTATAGATTGATCCTAATACCGTGGTATACCTCGGAAATAGGAAAAACAATGGGTATGTTTAATTGTTAATAACTTTCAATGTATTAACTTATTGAATTAGATTCAAGTTTTGTTGAAATCATTAGTAATCCCATAATTTAGAAACTTTATTCCGCGGTGTGTTTTTTTAATTAGAAATCTAGTTAAATGTGAAAAATGTCGAGTACAAAATGTTGGTTTCTTAGAAGGGGTAAAAATAGGAAGGTGTATTTTAATTTATCACAGAACATTTATTTTGTATAAATTTCGACTTGAGTTATACACATCTGAACCAAAAAAACTGTTATTGTTTGATTAGGCATTTACACGCATAAAAATAACAAAATTTTCATGGGTCCGAATTAGGATTATTAAAACCCATGTAGTTTTCCTATTACCGTGGTAGTTATTTCCAGGTGACTCGGTATTAGGTTCTGTGATCTCCTATTACCGTCCTATTCCTAAAATATAAAATTAATAGTTTTTAGGGTTCCGTAAATAAATAAAAAGTTTTGTATCTGTTTTGGTGGATTCTTATTTTAATACTAATGTTTTTTGATAAACCTAAAAGAGGTTTATGTACTTAGGAATTTTTATTTAAGTTTATGCGATCTACATAATTTTGTATTTTTTTACAGACATCATGGACCGAAAGAAACGCAAATGTTATACTGATACCCAAATGGCTGAAGCACTTTCAGCGATTCAACAAGGTATGAGTATTTACAAAGCCTCGAAACAGTATAATGTACCAGAGACTAAGTTACGGAAAAAACGTGATGAGATTATGTTATTTAGATCTCTTTTAAGTTAAGTACATCATGTGTAAACCTTCAGTAACCTTAAGTTAGTTCTTAACTATACTCTACGGATTGTTAATTTTTGAACTTTCAATACGTCTTTAATGTTCTAACCTTTTGTTTATCTACGAACTGTTGATTTTTGATGATTATTTAAATGATTGTTATAACTCGTCATTATTTTTTCGATCATATATTATTCCTACATAAACTTATATTTTCATTTCTATAAAACCAATGAACGCTATTCACGGACGTGTAAAAACACACTAAGTACCTATTACCTACTAATTTATTCTTAAATTCTTTCGGAATCCGTTGGAATTTCAGAATAAATGTACTTATTATAATTTTAACATGAGAGAATCCTTGGCGATTCTCATGTTAAAATACAATACAAAAAAAGAACAAAGATCTTTTCGTATAGACTGATCTGTACGAAAAGATCTTTCTATATAGACTGAATCGCGCGTTGTTTTAATTTTACTTAACGTAAAATGTACTAAGTTCCGTACAAATATTATTTATGAAATAATATAAATGTGTTAGTAATTCTGTAGTATTCATTCATTTCATTCATTCATTTTGTCAATGAATGGCATACTTACAAATTACTACACTAACACGATTATATTTTCTAATTAATATTATTTTTACGGAACTTTAATGAATACAATTGTCGACCCTCGGTAATAGGAGCCGACTACCGCGGTAATAGGATCTGACCATAATCATACCTCGGTATTAGGGGAAATCGACCCGACTATTTAAATATTTTTTTAAAATAAGTAATATCATGAAAAGAAGCATAGATTCAACAGCAATACAAAATATAAATTCCATTTTTGACGATAAAATATTTTTGCACCTTGAGAAATACTTACAAATGCTTATTTTGGTTTCTTACTTTCAAATGTTGCGAAATACCTCGGTAATAGGAGCTTTTACCTTAATGACGATTGATAATTATTGACAATGGGGAAGTTTACTACAAACTTATCCACCAGAGTTCACTGATGATTGGTCGAAATAGGCTGCTCTGATTGGTCGAGAGCCATAAAAAACAAACACACACACAAGATGTCACTCAGATGATGAGTTCAAAATGTTTGACAATGAGCATGACATGTTTGTATGGAACCATTTGACGGCAGTCTTCTCCATCAGGCTGTTTCTTAAATTTACTTTATTTATCGAAAATCAACAAGCCGTAATTTCTTTCTCATTTTTGGTTTCTGCTTCTTGTTTTTTTTCTTTTTTAGTCTTCAAGTCTTCGTAGATCTCTTCAAGTCCTCTCATCTTGGTCTCAGGTACAACGAGAATGGTATACAAGGCGGTAATGAGGCAGACCCCGCCAAATATGTAAAAGGCGACGTGCGCTCCTATTGAGCTCACTATCGGTTTGAAGAACAGCATCTGTAAGGATGCAGACGATGATGCTAGTGCCATTGCAGTTGCCATCACGGTGCCGCGATACTGATAATGAGAAAAATTAAAAAATAAATGTCTGAAATACTATTAGAACAACCAATTAACTACTTTTTTGTACAATGTTGCTAATATTGCCGTGTTTCTCATTGGTCTATCGGGTACCGTTTGCTCACTTGTTATGTATCGGGTTCCAAGGTCGGGCAACTATTTGGGATTTTCCCACCGGGAAAATTAAATTAGCAGCATCTCGCATATAATACCCCGAAAGGGTCTGGCAGTTATTAGCCGTGAGTCTTTCGCCATTTACTTGGCACAATGCCAGACTCCGTGCTGCTATTGAGAATTTTCTGATGGCAATATTTCAAATTCTCAAATCTCAAATTACATTTTTGTCCGACCTGGAAATCAAACCCAAGACTTCGCGGTGTGATGGGCATCGCGCAAACGTTAACCACTAGATAAACGAGACGGTCAAGTCTCTATCTCTGTAAGGATGGAATTTCCATATAGAAAATTAACACAAAAAGAGACAAGAGAATAGAAAATCCTAAGAGAAGTACCAAAAGAAACTTACCTTAAATGAAAATATCTCTCCAGTGATGATGACAGATATAGGCTGGAGTCCAAACGAATCGCAGAAGATACACAAGCAAAGAGTCGCGATAGGAACCCAAGCTGGCAGATGGACGCCGTATGCTCTTGCCAAGAACCAGGATGCTAAGGTAACCATGCTTAGTCCTGATACTAGAGATGTGAGGAAGAGCAGCATCTATGGACAGAAAGGTGTGATTAGCATACATTACATCACGAAGGGTGTGGCAGAGGTGTACAACACCCACACTTCACCTGTCGTGTTTAGGTCCCATGGGATAGAAGGTGAGCCTATCGCCATCCACCGGGCACAATTCCAACTCCATGTAATGGTAATATAGGCATGATGTTATGTTATGTTATCTTTCGTTATAATTTCGTGAAATCACACAATCGTGGACACAGGTTCATTACACGAACTACAACGACAAACAAATTTTGCCCGCAGAAAATTAATGATGTCGCATAATGTTTGATGAAGTGCGCCATTTTTAACGTTGCCCATTTGAAACTCAACATAAAACGGATTATTGAAAATTCGTCCGTCCTTCAATAATCCGTTTTATTCTGTAAATTTACATACACTTTTTCAAGGCCGTCCTTGAAAAAGTGTTCGTAAATTTACATTCTCAATTGCACCTTATGCCCGATGCCACCCTTGGCACATGAATGCACGTCATACTAACAATATTAAGCATCACCTTTATAATAAAGCAAAAACCTTTTTTTTTGCATTGCCGGACCCATTCAGCTGGTTCAACAGCGCAAATGGTTTCACTTGTTAACATTTATTTATATTGACTGGATACAAAAATTATTCACCTTTCTGCCAAGCTTCTCCACTGTACCAAACGTCATCACTGACCCAACGATCTGCACGGTTCCCAACAGCATAGCTTGCTGGTTAGGCGTTAGAATCGGAGCTCTGCCTTCTGACGACATCGTGAAGATCTCGCCAGCGAAGTTCAGCACTGGTATAGCTCCACAGAATTCTCTTGCTATGGCTACTACTATGGCTATCTTGAAAGCTCTGAATAAGATCTTGTCTGTTACTGTAAAATTGTAATCGCTAATATTAAAAACATACAAATCTGACTTCAAAAAACACTTAACTACATTTATTTTATAAACGCATAAGTAACTCTGTCTGTATGTCTGCTTCGCTTTTACGGCTAAACTACTGAACTGATCTCGATATAAATTGGTATGAAGATAGCTTAAGACCTGAGAAAGGACTAAAGATAGATAGATTGAGTAATCTTTATTGTACACCAATATTAACAAAGAAGTTTATTATGTTAACAAATGCACTTAAAAATTATGTTGCACAATGGGTGGCCTTATCGCTATAAGCAATATCTTACAGCATCTTTTTATTGCCATATCACCTTATGCATTGGTGTCATAACACTATAATTTGTATCATAACACTAAAATTTAAAAATGTTTGAAATTCCACACCACGCTTTCTCTTATTAAAATCTGTCCATCCAAAGGTTGCCTGGCAGAAATTGCGTCAAGTGATAAGGCCGCCCTTTGCATATTGCTATAGTCTTTTAATAGATGTATTTAGTTTGTAATGAAATGGTATGCAAATAAAGTTTTATATCTTACCGCTTACCGCTTATCATGCATATGTGTCAGCTACACTTCGTTATGGTGTCATTTTTTGGGGGAATGCATCAGAAAGGGAATTGGTTTTTAAAGCTCAAAAGAAGTGTTTGAGAGCAGTATTGCAATTACAAACTACGGACAGTTGCCAGCCATATTTTATCTCGCTTAAAGTATTGACCTTCCCATGTATTTATATTTTTGAAGAAGCTGTCTTTGTATTCAAAAATTCAGAGTTATTTGAAAGAATTAACAGCAAACGCCACAGTAAAAGGTTACATGTAAAAGCTCACAAGACAGCTTTATACGCAAAAAGCTTCCTAGGAATGGAATCCTTTTTAACAATCTACCTGGGTATATTAAAGACGCAAATAATATCAATTTATTTAAAAGAATGCTCAAAGAATATTTAGTAAAAAATGCATACTATTCCATCAATGTATTTCTCAGTGGCAGGAATGATAATAATTGATAATTCTTGTATTAGATCCGATTAGTTTATCTTAGCCATACTGACATGGTACCTTAATAATTGGTTATGATTGTTAATTATAATGACATTTATTTAATTTATTTATTGACATAATTTAATACTAATAATTACTATACTTAACTTATCAATTGACATTTTTATTATCTACCTGTTAAATTAAAACTAACAAAAACTTTTGTATTTGTAAAATTTGTATGTCTACAGAGGCAAAACATAGTGAAACAATGTTTACCTGTCTAAAATACCACCATGTTATACATATTACCTATGTTATACAAATAAATTAATTTGAATTTGAATTTGAATTTGGATATATCTACCTATCTATCTATCTTTCAATCTAATATGTTTTTACCTATCTCTACATTAACAAATAATATAACATAACGTATCATCAAACCCATATTACCCAGATGAAAATGGCAGAGGTGTATAACACCCCTATTTTACTTGTTATGTTTATATATTTTAGGTGAGCCTATCGCTATCCACAGGGCACAAAGCCAACTCCGTGCTGCTAATGAGAATTTTCCTGACAGAAAAATCCCAAATAACACTTTTGGCTCACCCGGGAATCGAACCCGTCGCAGTGAGAGGCGCATACACTAACAATAAGGCATCTCTAAATTACTTACATTATTATAACACAACTACGTACAATCTTTGCAGATATCAAAATTGTGTTTGCATTTTGCATTAACAATATTTACTACCGTTATTTATTTAAATCCAATGTAATAAAACTATGCGTAACAGAAATCTTCAACTTGTTTTAATTATGATAAAGACAATAAAATAATGTACAGTGGGCCAAGCAATTAGGTATGCAGGGCAAAAACTTCTACGCCATAGCGAAAACTGATCGCAATAGATATGCATGAGTAAATTACATATTTAATAAGTGTAATATAAACACTGTTTTGATATTAACTCTCTTATCAATAACTGGTATAGTGAGTCTTTAATATGACTTAGAAGTTTTTGCCCTGCATACCTAAATTGTTTGCCCACTGTACCTAACTAAATAATGTCATATTCCGGAATGTTTCAATGTAAATAAAACCGTCCACCTCACATTGCAAATAAATTAGCAGACTTGTTAGTGAGGCCATGCCCAAAAACTATATCGCCACCAACTTCGTAATAGGTGATAAAGTCATAGATATACTGAAGTATCACGCTGTCGTATTCAGCCTAATATA
This sequence comes from Hypena proboscidalis, assembly GCA_905147285.1. Taxonomy (NCBI): domain Eukaryota; kingdom Metazoa; phylum Arthropoda; class Insecta; order Lepidoptera; family Erebidae; genus Hypena; species Hypena proboscidalis. The sequence goes on from LR990149.1 coordinate 15,110,872, forward strand.
CATTTCTAAACTTATTGGCTCTTTGAACGTCAAATGCATCAAACACACAAGCTCCTTTTACAGGAAACCTGCATGCCTGAGAATGCCAAGAAAGTGCTCGAGGGTGTATGAAGTCTACCAATCCGCACTTGGCCAGCGTGGCCTAATCTCGTTAGAGAAAATTTGTGTGAAACCTTCTCATCATGAGAAAAAGCATATATATATTAATCCCAAAAAAATCACCATGTAATCATCAACTTGTTCAATGCATATACTACTAGTTTCATGATGTATATTAGGGCTTTAAGAAAGGATATTCTAAACTTACGTATAGCTTTCAAAGCAAATTTATTGCTTTCCGAGTCCTTCTCCTTTTCCTTCACTATTTGATTTATTTCACTTAGAACAGCCTCGTCATCTTCTTGTCTACATCTCAGCCACGCTAAGGACTTGGCTGCTCCCTGAAACACGCCAAAATAAGGTATTATTGTTTTTTATGTCAATATGCTACTGTCGCGCGTGGTATAAAATAAATGCGAGGCACGGCAATGAATCTTTAGGGTGTTTTTGCAAAATCAATCGACATTGATTGATTCCAACTAGCGATTTGTTAAAGATTAGTTTATTTTACGTTAAATGGTGCTAAAGCTCATGTGAACAAGTTCGAGGGCGGCGGCACATCCAGGTCACCTTTAACCTGCCGCCAAATAGTAGTTGTGAGATTAGGCCCTGAAATTACTGGAATATGAGGCATAACACTGTAGTCCTCAGCTGCAACGACGCACTTACAATCTGCTTTTGTGGATTATAAATGTCCATGGACTGTACTCCTCTAACCAGCAGATGGACTACTCGTTCGTTTGCGGCAGGCGTAGTAAAAAAAAATATAATAAATAAGAAATATTTTACAGAAAAGTTTGCTCTCCGAGGACCGAGGATTTGCCAAGAGATCATAGCATGGGGTTCTTCAAAGAAAGTGCTACTAGATTTTTATAGGATCTTGAATGGTACCTCTAATAGACGTGTGCGCTGTGCTAGTCGATGGGAGCAATCCAGAGGAGCTAGCTAAAAAATCGGCTCAAAATCGGATGGCGGCCCTACATTTGAACAGAGATACTCTTATCGACTGGCGCGGTGCACACATCTACCCTTGATTTACAAGTGTCAATAAGCTACGGTAACTGCTTACCATCAGGCGGGACCTATGCTTGTTTGACAACTTAGTTGATTAAAAAAGGACACTTACTTTAATATCACCTTTCTTCACTAAATATGATGGAGATTCCGGCATCAATGTAAACAAAACCAAATGTATAGCAGGAAATGAAAGGCAAACCCATAGTATAGTTTGATAGTTTAGAATGTCACCGATAATGTAAAGAAAAAGATTTCCAGTTGTGTGGAAGAGTATAACCTAAAACAAATGAAATAGTAATAAAAAATAATCGCGGTGTAAATAATCTCATATATGAGCTGTTTGGAGGTCGTTCGGACCATGGGTTGCGACTGTTGCGAGCGCTATTGTAGGGCTTACTACACCCAAATCGTGCATTGGCTCTTCGATCGTTACATACATCGATCGATCGGCGGTTATAATAACAAACTTTGACTTCTTTTTAAAATATCAGGTATTTATTTTATCCAATGGCGAAGAGTCTATAATATAGAGGCACTAGAAATAAATTCACCAGAGAACCAAGCATTCCCCTTAGAGAGTCTAGGTAGGAAGCACCAGTCATTCACACACTGATTATCTCGTACCAGAATGAACGCCCAAACATCCATCAATGGCAAAAAAATACTGCTCATAATATCTATTAGTATAGATAGATAAAAACACCCAGGCCAAAACAAACCTTCATGTAGCCCACCAGCACTGGGATGCCATCCGAATCCTTTAAGCCCATTCTCACCTTGAAGTGAAGTCAGTGAAGCCAGTGGTCACGAGGGGTCTGAATACATGCACCAGAAACAAACTCACCAGAGAACCTAGCATTCCCCTAACAGAGTCTTCACTAATCTCCTTGGTGTACATCGGACAGGTGACGTAAGAGCCCGCCATTAACACACCGATCATACCTCGTGCCAGAATAAATGCCCAAACATCCATTGACGACAGTTTTACCAACCAGCAACCCTGGAATATAGGAAATCATTTTATATAATTACAGAATAGTTTGTTTGTTTGTTTAGTTGGGTAAATGCGAAAATCTCTGTTTGAATAAAAAAATCATCCAATGTTGATTTGACCCAAAAATATGGCGATGGTTTTGTCCGTTTCTTCCCTTACTTACTTTGCCGTTACTACCCTTCTTGTTTCATTGGAATTTTTAAAAGAAGAAAATCTATTAACTTATCTATCGCACCGAACGATTGATGCATCGATAAGTGTGAGTGTAATTTCACAACACTAAAATCTTGACTTTGATCAAGACTTTGTGTTTCATAGCTCACAACCAACAATACCAAATTCTCAAATCAAGTTTTTCTTGTCACATTGCGGATAAATGAAACCCAGAAAAAATAGGCCAACATAGAAGTCTCGTGATCGATTTCCGGGTTAAGTAAAAGTCTTATTTGGGATTTTACCGATTTTTTTTTGTAAGTGTGCCCGCAAAATAACGAATGGCTCAGCCTCTATCACATGGGACCATGTTTAGGTCCCATGTGATAGAGGGTCGGCCAACAGGTAAAGTGAAGTTGTTGATCAGCTCTGGCACACGCTTTTGGGTAATATAGGCGTGAAGTGTATCACTCACCAAGCCCATTGAAGACAAGAAGAACACGGTATACTTCCTTCCAAACTTGTCAGCTAGTATTGCCATGAGGAAATCTGATGGAATACAAATTATATACGCGATAGCTCCCATCCATGACACCTGAAAAAAAAAGGATATAATATAACTTTATAGAGACACTTTTGCATGCCTGTATCTGGCATGCAAGTAGTTTTCACAGCATTTATTTCAATATATGATATACAGGCATGCAAATTAAGCAAAACACAATGCCTGTGCTGGGATTTTGTACTCACAAAGGATTCTTGAAGAAGACTCCATTGTGAGTTGAGAACATTCTTATTAGATAATGTGGACTGTGCACAACGACAATAGGGGTGTATTATGCGAGTGTGCCATTTAGAGACGTGTATTTCGGCCTTGAGAGTTTACTTCTATGGTTCTCTAAAATGACGCCAGCTAGGTTCTCCCCACTCAGCACTGAGACCAGGTCGTTGGGCGGCGTCTTATCCAAGAAACCAGAGAGCCTTTATTTTTACCGCGCATTTTATATTAAGTAAGTATTCAGTGCACGCTATTGAAATACCTATTGCCAGAGTGGCGACAACTGGTGGTGGTGGTTTAAAACTATTCCTATTCTTTTAATCATTTTCAGTTTTAACTTCTTAAAGGTGGTAAGTTTGCAAACCACGTCAAATTTGGCTTTTAAATAACAATAATAATGCACTAGAATAGACTTACCTCGTAGTCAGTGAGTGGAGTACCTCTTGGTGAATTATCTGATTGCAGCAGCAGAGTCATTGGTGACATCCATCCTACGCTCGTTCCGTAAGCGAATACTGGCAGGTTTACTGAAGAGATGCAAATAAAACAATAATTGAATAATGCTGCTAGCATTTTGGGTGCGAGGCCATCTGACAGTGACTTATTAAGTTTAGATTAAGTTATTAGATTAGTTTATTAATTTAATATCCAATATGTATATTTTTTTGTAAATAAAGTATAATATGGAAAAGGGTGTGGCAGAGATATAGACGTTTAACCTTTTATGGCTAGGTTCCATGGGATTGAGACTATAGCCATCCACCGGGCACAATACAAACTCCGTGCAGCTATTGAGAATTTCCTAATGGAAAATCCCAAATACTACTTCAACAAAGTATTCTAAGTTACTGTTTTCGGCATTTCCTTTGACACCATAGTGTATTGTCTTTACATAAATTAAATTTGTACTGCTGCCTAGCTGTAGTTCATTATTGAAGAAACTCATTATCCTTACTGTCATGTTGGTCAGAGTCAGTAGCGTATGCGTCTCACCGTGAGGATTCAGGTTCAATTCCCGAGTCAGGCAAAAGTGTTATTTGGGATATTTCCTTCCTAATTCTGAATAACAGCGTTTTTACTGGTGGTAGAGCTCTTGTGAACGAGCTCGAGGGCGGCAGCACCACCGTCTCACCTTTAACCTGCCGCCAAATAGTAGAGCTTTGACGACCGGATGGCGGAGTGGGTACAGTACCTGCCTGCGATGCCGAGGTCGTGGGTTCGATTCCCACTTAAGACAAATCTTTGTGTGCATGAACATGGGGGTTTGTCTTAGTCTGGGTGTTTCTATGTATAATAAGTATGTATTTACAAAAGAAAAGTATATATGTATTAGTATCAGTTAATCTAGTACCCATAGTACAAGCTCTGCTTAGTTTGGGACTAGATGGCGTTGTGTGTGAGTTGTGAAATATAAAAAAAAAAAAAAAAAAATCCATTACTGTGTTCCGGTTTGGTGGTGAGATCAGGCCCTGAAATTACTGGCACATGAGGCATAACACCTTAGTCCTCTGCTGCAGCGACGCATCTATAATCTGCTTTTGTGGGTTGGGCTACATGTGGCAGGTGGACTACATGTTCGTTCGCTGTGGGCGTAGTATAAAAAAAAATAAAAAAAAGAGTTGGTATTATGCCCAGTGGATGGCGATATACTTACAAAGAGTATTGTATTACCTCGTACTGGGTTGTGGAAGTCTGAAGGTAGTCACTCCATGTAAAATAATTATATTCAGCTAAATCCGATAGACTAGAAGACGGTAAATTTGATTCGGCAATGGCTCGGAAGGTTGAAAATTGATGGCAATAGGCTTCCTCCCATCACATTGGAACTAAACACACATTATATTGCGACCGGATGGCGGAGCGGGTAGTTTAGTAGTGTACCTGCCTGCGACGCCGAGGTCGTGGGTTCGATTCCCACCTAAGACAAATTTTTGTGTGCATGAACATGGGGGTTTGTCTTAGTCTGGGTGTTTCTATGTATAATATGTATGTATTTACAAAAGAAAAAAAGTATATATGTATTAGTATCAGTTATTCTAGTACCCATAGTACAAGCTCTGCTTAGTTTGGGACTAGATGGCGTTGTGTGTGAGTTGTGAAATATTTATTTTGTGAAATATTTATTTATTATTGTAAAGAAATGTAGTCCTTAATCCTATTTGCTTTGAATAAAACTGCAATTGAGCACTATTTTCTTTATTGCGCTTACCAATTCACAATTTGACTGACGATTAATTCTGCAATATTTATTTTATTTTTATATATTGCAGCCATGTTGACTGCACTACTCGATTATCAACCTAGCACTGTTTCAATTACTTTTACTTTCAACACTTCAAATAGAAATACACCATAATAAATTAATTTAAGAAATAATAATGATTCAAAAAGTATTTTCATAAAAACTTAACATAGTTTTCTTAGTGTAACGGATATAGAAAGCAAGAATTGGAAGTTCATTTCGGAGTGTCGCCACTATACAATGAATAAAAATAGTCTAACTTACTACCAAATTAAAAACAATCCCAACATTCTCATACTATAATTAAATTCCCTTTGGATAAACATATCAGCTAAAATGTGGGTGTTATGCAAAATGTTTTTTTGGTTGTATTAAAATGTGTCTAGCGAATCGGATGTAACTCAAGCAATTATTATAGTTGTAGGCTGATGTTGATGATTATAGCATTTTCTTGAGGAACAACCCCATTATAATTCATGTTCATGATACAACGTACAGGAGAGAGCAGTTAGGTTTAGTAGGCAAATCCGCAGAGAGCAGATACGTAACATAAATATCAAATTATCAAATGCAGCTGACACTTTAATTTGTAAAAAAGTTTATCCTGCGATTATTATTTTTTTAAATCTTACTAGTCATATGCAAGTACGAATTAAAATTTTTGGTGTTATTCCCCCCCAGCTAAGCTTAATTCGTTTGTGTTACTTCAAGATTAACTGCGATCCGATGGTCTTTTACGGGATATGATCCTACGCCCACCACTGTGACTTCTGTGACGCCAGGATCTACAGCGGTAACCAACTGCAAGGCACCGTGCATGACACACGGGCAATCCCAGGGAGAGTTGAAATTGTCTTGGAACCCGCAACGAATTTAATCAGAAGTATATAGTAGGAGCTGGAAAGTATGTGATCGATGGTCTAGTCGTTAGTGTATGCGCCTCCCACCGCGTGGTATCGGGTTCTATTCCAGGTCGGGCAAAGAGTTATTAGTGAACTCTCCGTGTGTAAATTATAATAACAGCACGGAGTTTGAATTGTGCCCGGTGGATGGCGATAGGCTCACCCTCTATAACATGGAACCTAAACATAACAGGTGAAATGTGGGTTTCGTACATCTCTGCCACTCCCTTCTAGGTAATATAGGCGTAATACTTAAAAAAATATTAATACTTACTGAGTACGGCACATATTATTTGATTGATCTTGCTTCCTTCACCGAAAAAAAAGTAATATCTCTTCATATCGATATTATACTCAATCACTATCCTTTTAATACTTTTCAAACTGTATTCTACATCACACATCCACACGACAAATTTGTTAAATGACCTTTTTAATTAATATTGCCTACATAACAATTGTTTAACCTAACTATCGATATAATAACATGCTTGTACTTCTAGTCTCATATGAACATAATTATATTACATTATTACTCGCGGAAAATTACACTAGCGTCTTTGTGGCAATACGATAATTTGTTGACTGAAGAACATTAACGATAAAGCTTATTGCACTACTGTTGCCTGCGACTTCATTTCCGTTCATTTATTTGTATATAATCCCACCCACACGCCCACCACTGTGACTCCTGTGACGCCAGGATCTACAGCGGTAACCAACTGAAATGCATCGTGCATGATACACGGGCAGGGAGAGTTAAAATTGTCTTGGAACCCGCAACGAATTTAATCAGAAGTATATAGTTGGAGTTGGAAAGTATGTATCTTTACTTCCCTCCAAAGCAAAGCGGGAGACTGAGTAATGCCAAATATAGACAAACAAAAAACAAAAACAAACTTATAACTAGCTTCACTCAATAAAATAATATAGCATGTAACTCAGAAATAATCTAGCAATTAAATTTGAAATAATTTTTAAATCAAAAAACAAAAAAAAATGTAAAAAACCAACAAAAATCATGTCTTTCATGTATTATAGTCTTAAGGAATATTATAAACAGTAAACATTAAAGAAGGAAATTAACAGTTTTAGAGTAAAAACTAAGTTTCGAGATTTATAGATCAGATGATGCACTTGTGAACAAGGCCAAGGTCGGAATTTTGGCAAAATTTTATCACCCAAACAAATTTTCGACACTGTTTTTATACCAATCCAACCAATCTGCAATCGCAATCCAAATTTGCAATTGGTCAAATTATGCATATTATTTTTTGGAAAGTGATAATTCTTCCTTCGGCAACTGTCGTGACTGCACTGATGTGTTCCGGTTTGTTGTTGCAATTGCTCTAAAATTTATGAGGCACATGAGGCATAATACCGCAATTCGCCGATGGATCGACGCATCTACAATCTGCTTAGTGGATTATTGATGTCCATGGGCTGTAGTTACAACATGACATTTTGTAAGCCACACTAACGAAGTAATTTACTGTAGGAAACAAGTAAAGATGAATTATTTTCGTCTTATCTTGAATATCTTTAATTATTATTTAACACTTAATATTGACATACGAATCTTAAATATCTTTGTAACTAGATAACAATTTTATTACATCTTTAGAATTTAATTATAGTTATAATCTTTAATGCAAATATGATAAGAACTGTAAATTACTGAACACATTAAGAGCACGTTTAAGATCACATCGGGCGAGGCACCATACCACAGACCATACGCCCTGCATGATCTTGAATTCGCCTTAAGTTCACTTACCACTTTTGTATCTGCATTCACCCGGTTGACTGTATATTATATAAATTTAGGACAAAAATTTGACACTATTTTAAAATAAAATTGAAATGAATTGTCAAGCGAATTTAGACTCAAATGATTTAAAATTTCATTGAATAAATGATTGTGCTGGTCGATCATAGATTTTTTGATCTGAAAATATATAAGCTAAAAAAATTGGGTATAAAGGCAGTTTGGAAACGAGGTACTGAAGATCATTATATTGAACACACGGCTACCGATCAACCTTTACATTTGCAGTAGGTATATAAGCTTATCTCGCATTGCATGGAAAGTCTATACAACGCGAGACATTTTTATACTAAAAATGTATAGGTGCAGCCATCTGTACGCGCTTTTGGTGACAAATGTCTTCTACCAAGTTAACAGAAAGGACATCAGGAACTAAAACGGACCTCAAATGTGCCGGCAAAAACAATTTAAAACTTTACTTATTCTAATTTTCAATATTTATGCGCGCTCTCAACAGAGTACAAGTGAAGTTATAAGAAAACGTAAAAGCTTGCAATTGGAAGCAAGCGTCAGCGTCAACGCCCGGCGTATGTTGGGTCTGCGCGCGCTTTTTTATTGTATGAAAATATCGCAACCCCGGTGCGAGACTGACACTTATGCAAATATGCAATTTTTCAGAAGAAGTATTTAAAACTTTGACATCTTAAAAAATACAGATTAACAGATACAAGATGAATATTTTTAACCACAACATCAATTTTAACTTACTTTTAAAGTAACGTTATCGCACCAAGTAAAGGGGTGTTTTATGAGTTATTACTTATTACATATCTAACAGCTCATTATTGCAATTTTGCAATAAGTGACATTCTCGTACCGGAGGTACGTCGGGCGTTGACGCTGACGCTTGCTTTGTAATAAAGTAATTTGCAAATCCAAATTACTAGTATTCTTTTTAACCTCTTCAGCTAAGCTTAATATACCGTACAATAATTTACTAAAAATGGAAAAAATCATGTCTCTTATATTATTAATATAAATTATAATTTAATTTAATATATATTTTATTTCTATACTGAATATAATTATTCAATATTTTGTGAATACTTCAACCTGTTACCGTTATGAATATCATGCTGAAACGACCAAAAAAATCACGTTTGTTGTATTGGAGCCCCTTCCCCTAAATGTTTATTTTATTTGGTTTTACAACAGTTATACATTATCTGTGAAAATTTTAACCGTCTAACTTTAACTGCTTATGAGATATAGCCTGGTGACAGATGGACAGCCAAACAGCGAAGTCTCAGTAAAATAGGATTCTGTTTTTACCCTTTGGGTTCGGAACCCTAAAACTACAATTTCTTTTCCAGATGAAGAAAGGCGATTATGCAAGAACGTTCGTCGGATATGCCGAGTTTCATTTAAGAAGATGACTGCTAGCGAATTCTTCTACATCGACGCTGAGCTGCCGTTAGCTTTGTTTGGACTACTCGCTCATTATACTATTGTGCAGCTGCAGTTTGCTTTTAGGAAATAAAATGTTTAAAACATTGTCTGGAGTTTATTTTTCAATGGGGGTAGAGCGTTTTTGGAACATAAATCACCATTGTATCACCTTTAACCTGCCGCCAAATAGTAAATATTAAGGTTCTTCCAGACCGCGATCATTCGCTTGTAATGTAATATTTAAATAATAAATAATTAACAGAAAACTTTCACACAAAGTCATCTAGTCCTAAACTAAGCAAAGCTTGTACTATGGGTACTAAAATAACTGATACTCATATAAAATATACTTTTTCTTTCGTAAATATATACTAATTATCACCATGATCAAGACAAACCTCCAAGTTCATGCACACAAAGCTTTGTCTTGAGCGGGAATCAAACCCGCATACCCTGCGTAGCAGGCAGTTGCCCTGCCGACTGCGCTATTCAGTCGTCAAGCTGTACGCCTTGTTATGTTGTAATAAAAGACCGATGTGTACTCCATTGTACTTAAAAAAACAGCAGAGGAGTTAGTATTTAAACATTACGATAACAGTAAACGCAAATCATACAATTCAAAATTTTATATAGCACATTTAATTTAATGTTAATGCGCAATGATTACTGAGATAAACGGATTCAACTAAACAAACAACTCTTCAACTTTAAAATATAAGTATAGATTTTAACCGTGACATACTCGTAAATAGACTTTCCAATCCATATTCATAATTTTCTTTAATTATTCATGTTTTTTTTCATCAAATAACATTAATGCATTATGTTACATGATATTCAATAATGAATATGACATTAATGTGTTATCTTGCGTCCTTCACGATTAAGCTAATTACAAGTAATTTTTAAAATACATTCAGAACAATGTCTCTGAAGCTTTTCAAACAACGTATTTACAAGCTACTGAAGAAATTAAATTTTAAAAAGAAAACCAAAATGTCTGTTAAAAACACCACGATACTCATATTACTGAACAATTTTGTAGATAAAGACATACAAGCTATGTTTTTTCCTTTAAACTTATTGCAACGTTTGTTCCTATGTCCCAAATATACCTTCAAAAATAATTTTATTTATCCAAACAGTTTATTTTCAAACTTCGTATCAATATGTGGCACACTTGGAATTGTCTCATTATTTTTGAACCGATTATTGAAGGATTTTGTTATATTAATAAGTTTTGGTGTAAATGTATTTTTCGTGAGCGCATTCTACGATTGTTTCTTTAATAGTTTTGGTTTTATTGCAAACTGTTTAACCTGTATTATTCACTCTAAAAGAAACATCAAATTTGTATTAACTTTTCAGAAAATTCATAGGATTATAAATGATAAGAAACAGTTTAAGTTATTCATTATTGGAAACTGGTTATGTGTCTTTAGTAATATTATCTTTTATTCTATTATGGACGTTTGGGCGTTGAAGTACTTTTTAGATTTTCAGTTTTACGCTTTGGTTACTGTTGCGATTATGATATGTTTTGATAGTGATATAGTTTACGCAATACGAATGATTCAGCTGTTGAAAGATAAGGTTATTTTATGGAACAAAACAGTTTTAGTTACCGAAATTGAGAGTAATAAAATGCTTGAAGCGTTTTGTGACATTTTCGAATGTTACAATATATACAAATCCTCTTTTAAGCATTTTGTAAGTATATGGGTATAAATATAGTCTTCTTAAGATAAAATATGTTTTGTCACGCGTGGCATTATCTTCTTAAAAAACAACAATTAAATACACAATAACAAACAATACAATTAAAACTTAAAAAAATCTAATGATATTTTGTTTCAGCATACGCATTTTGTCTTCGTAATTTTATTCTTGTGATGGAAATAAACAGTGACCACTTCAATAATCTGTTTAAATGTCATATATAAAAAAAAAATATATGTATTGCATTTTTTTAACACTTTGTATAATGTAATATTTTTTCTAGTCCAACATCTTAACTAATCGAATTACGATTTATTTTTTTATAATATAGCATGTTGCCATGCTTAGCAATCTTAAACTCAGCAAGGGGAAAACAAATCATACAATCAAAATATGTGTGTGGACTTGGAGCGTGACTTGGAGACCTCTGTTGGTAGAGCACGGAATCTAGTGGTCGTGGGATTCAAAATTATGCAAATCGCGCTTCAAGTCCAAGATATAATGAAACATTTTTTTTTCTATATTCTTAGTACCAAAATTGAATCCTGTCTTTTCATCTACCTTATTTTATCTATCTGTCGCAGTTTTTTTACTACATTGTGGAATATTTCTCACATGCATTAATAAATGTCGGAGTGTTTATTGAAATGAATATGTTCAGTGTAAGTTTTAGTACTGTTTATTTTTTAATATATTGAGAAGTTCAGGAGGATTGTCCGTTAACGCACTTTATACAAACCCAATACCAATTTTAACAGTCCGAAAAAAAATATCTACTAAAAAATATAATCAGCGCCCTTATTACGATCTGATGATATATGATCTGATTCAAATGTCGTTTCAAATTGTTCGTTTCATCAATCGAATCGTCTAATCAAATATAAAAGTGACACATTTTACACTTGAAATTAGAACACACCTGTCACTTTCATTTGTGTGTACTTATATTATAATATATCTTTATCCTACCCCTGAGGTTTATTTGACAGTTCTGAAACTAGGACCTGATTTAATTTATGCCTGATATGGTTTCGGATTGTGAAATTCTGGTTATTTCTATAAATTAATTTAAAAATTTGACATTTTATCTGTCAAAAAAGTTTCAAACAGGTTATCCAGAACTGGTGAAATTGCACCATAGTGTTATTTCATTAAAATTGTATCAGACCGATAAATAATAATTAACTATAATGAAAATATTTAGTTTGTAGTGTGTAGTTTTTCATTTAACTTTTTTCGATTTAGATTGAATCAAATAATTATACTTTGTTTTATGGAGTATGGAAGAAATTTCATGTTTTATTTTTAGTATTATTTTGTTTTGTGAATTATTTATAATGTTATGCTCTTTCTCTTAATACCTAAGAGCCAAGCATAACTAGATGTTGTTGCGTTGTTGTCATGCTTTCCGACACATAAATATGTCAAAAACGCAACAAAACCTAGTTATGCTTGGCTCCTAGGTGTTAATAGAAAGAGCATGGTTTTATACTGGTGCGGCGTATCGGAGCAGAGTAGGTATAGTGTGAATTGTATTCACGTTTTACAACGCGTCGTCATCCAGCTAACGATACATCGCGTAATATGTAAATAAGTACCAACTCTTTTCGCTATCACTTTTAATATCGTACTAACAAGTATCAGCTTGCGACTCTCAACACTATGGTAAAAGAAATAAAGTTCAATTTTATGTTAACAAATATTTCAATTCTCGTCTTGCACATCCAAACGCATCTAGACGTTTGACACCAAAAATGGCAGGGCGCGGATGGTTTATTTTCAATACAAATTTCAATAACCGCTCTGCTTTGCTCTGCCTAACCACGTTTATTTATACATGCTCTCTGGTATTTTTTTGTAGATACTAATGGTCGGCTTTAACTTGTGGATTTTGAAGAAATTTATCCTTATCGTGATTCTATGTTTCTATTGCGAGAAGTTTTATTCGGCCCTGGACAGAACTGATGATGTTTGCACATTTATCTTGAAGTCAAATTGTACAGGTAAATAAATATATATTTAATAAATTTAAAAAAATGGACGCCAATAAGCATGCATTTAAGTGTTTAAATACTTAATAATATTAAAGTTAACCTATATTACTTTTGTATGGCAAACAGCCAACCAATTGTTCCCCCTTAACGTGCTATCCAAGGCATGGAAGAAATCTCGGTATGTTAAGGTCCACAGCTGACCGCCGTCAGCATTGCTTAACCTGTTAGAACGATCGTTCCGTCGGCTTAAACTTAGCCACAAGATCCTCATAATGAAAATGATATTTGCTTTTCCAGTTGAAAAAAGGCGATTATGCAAGAACGTTCGTCGGTTATGCCGAGTGTCATTCAAGAAGTTGACTGCTAGTGGATTTTTCTACATCGACGCTAAGCTGCCGCTAGCTTTGTTTGGAGTACTCGCTCATTATACCATTGTGCAGCTGCAGTTTGCTTTTAGGAAATAAAATGTTTGAAACATTGTCTGGAGTTTATTTTTCAATGGTCGGAGAGTGTTATTAGGACAGAAATCCCCATTGGCGCCAAATAGTTAATATTAAGGTGCTCCCAGACTGCGAGTCACCGTCGCTGTCAATCGTGTAGGATTCACGCTAGACGTATATCTCTCAATCTCGCTCTCGCGTACCGAAAAGTAGTTTGAGGTTTGGTATATGGAAAGCAAAACGAGCATGTACAATGGTGAAGTAAAAAAACAGCATAGAAATAATTTATTAATAACAGTGCGCAAACTGAAATGATACAATTTGAAATTTTATTTCACACATTTTTATTTCGTATATTCCATTTAGCGTCTGTCTCAGTCAACTGTCACTTGATGAAGGACACTGCAACTGCTCAAACGTGCCAGCCCCCCTTACGAGGTGTTTAGTGACCCTTATATTACAGGCGAATGTTTGAGACACGAGTAGATAGTTTGTAACGCAATGGTCAAAATCGAATCTACAACGTTACTTTTTTCATTAGAGGTCGCTGGTCTGGAAACACCTTTAGGTAAAACAGCAGTAAAAATATATGAAGTTAAATTGAATCCATGTAATTTTCATATATTATAATTTAATTTATGGAATGGTTTTGTTGTTCAGCAATCATTCTGTATTAAGACATAAAATAAACAATTCAATTTAATCATGAACAAATTACTAAAAATTATTCAATGATTTCATTATAGGCTCCATTACGAAATTATGTTCATTACACTTGTATTGGTTATTGTTATTAGTAGTATTCAGACAGATTGCCATACACGAAACATCTCGGCAGTCTTTACCAAAAATGTTTCGTAAAAAAACGACGTTTCCAAAAAAATCTATTATTAATATTCCTGTTGAATATTTGTTAAACAACATTCTCGATAAAGATGTTCAGAGAATATTCTATCCCCTCAATTTAATGCAAAGCATATTTTTAAATCCAAAATATAATTTACGTGACAATTTTGTGACTCCTAACACAAAAACTTTTAGTATACTATGTTTTTTCATACCTATTACCATATTAAATATTTCTTCTTATAAGTTTATTTCATCTAATACAGATGCAGATATAGGATTTGAATTTTATGACACGTCTACTATCTATGCATTTTTGATATTTTTTATTAGCTTTTATTATTCTGGTTATATATTATTATTCGTTCTTAACATTCTAAACAGTCACAATGAAATTAATTTTATACTGACCATTCAAAGTGTGTATAAAATCATTAACTTCAATAAATACATAAGAAGTTTTATCATTTGGAATTGGATTTTGGTTTTCAGTGCCATTGCAATCAATTTGTTCTTATACATGTTTTACTATACAACTCACAATAATTTCGATTTTCTTGATTTTATTTGCGACTTTATTTTCATGACTTTAAATACTAATTTGGTTTATGGCCTTCGTGTTATAATTTTTTTAAAACAATATCTTGATATTTGGAGTGAAAATGTTCTGGCGTTGAGTAATGAAGAGAAAAATTCGGAGCGCTGTGAACAAATGTTTGTTGCATATCAAAATATAATGCATGCTTATGAACTTTACAAAAATAACTATCATATATTGGTAAGGTTTAAATGTTTCCTTCATCATTTTATTACGTTGTTGCCTCGTTGATGTAGTGGCAAGCGTTTGCGACTGTTCTGATCACCGTCAGGTCTCGGGTTCAATTCGGTTGAGTGAAAGTGTGATCGTCAATCGATCAATCAATTTAACGTCTGAATTTCCAATGCTTGACATAATGCCTCTCGCAGTTTGCGCCACCACACTCGGTTCTTCGCTTTCTGCTGGTTTGTCTTTTCCAGCGACCTTCTTCAGGTCGTCAGTCCATCTGACTGCGGTCGTCCTACCCCTACGGCTGCTGACTCACGGTGTCCGTTCTAGGACTCGTTTGCTCCGGCGGCTGTCAGCTAATAGATACTGATTGGGAAATTCTTCATAATTTCACAATTACATTAGTGTCAGCTTCTAGTCTAACGGATTTAGAATATCAGTACTTTAGTTGGAGCGACTATCATCAGAGGTTTACAACCCAGTATGAAGTCATACGAAACTCTTTGTTAGACCAGTTGTCAGACATTTTGGCCTCTGGCAATGACTGCCATAGATCTCCAAATGGCAAGCAGATCGGAAGGCTTAACTTGCTCTCCGAGGCAAGACGTAAATGTATTGTGAGTAATATAATGTATTTCTTTATGTATTTTTTTTTGATGTTCCAGGTCTTGTACCATACCGTTGATACATTTAGTCGTACTTTGTTCTACACGCAAGTATTCATACAAACATTGAAACTGCCCACTAAACCTGAGACTGATGTAAGTAACACTTATGAGGCCGGTTTTAGTGCTCGAGCGACGTCGTCGCGTATGTTATTAAAAAGTTTAGCAAAATTCGAATTACAAATTTTCATAAAAATTACAAGCACGGTCAACGAACTCCTTGACGTTAGGTTGAGAACTGAAACCGGCCATAATGTGTAAGATGTATGTAGGCCATAACCAGTAAGATGTATTTTAGACAATTTTATCAAACGAGTGTTTAGTCCTCCTGTTGTTATAAGATACCAGATGACCACATCCCATGCATATTGCTTATTCAGAGAAATGTCTAAAGGTGCTCCCACACAGCGAGCATTCAATGCTGGAATGTAATGTTGCAGACTTGATTTTACAACCTGCCTCTCAAACTACGACTTCAAGGAAAGGAAGAAGTTCTCAATTCGATTCGAAGGAGATTATTTATTTGTCTTAAAGGGTATACTTGTCATTTGGTCCCATCATCAGATCACGATCTTATGATTGATTCTAGAGAAATCGACGGCAACCCTCAAATTCTAAAGGATTTTATATTGTTTTTCGTATATTACCTTAAGCTACTCGGACATTTGCATCTAGCAGTCAGCATTTCATGTTGCTATAAACTTAGTAAACTTTAAATATAGGACTCTTAAGGCCGTTTACTCTATTATTTCAAGTTATACACAGATGAGGCGAGACGTTGAATATTACTTAGTTTAAGTATTTCTTACTTTTAAATGCATTTTATGTAATTAAAGTCGGTATCTTTTTTGAAAAATCATTCCAATAACATTTCAAATATAGAATTGTATCATATTGGGTTGCGCTCTGTAATCTTTGGTTTTCCTATCATACTGGTATAGGTCGCCCTTCTGGGTAATGTAGGCCTAGTGTTACGTTAGTATGATTGTAAAACTAATCGACGGTCCCTACGTACATAAAGACATGTCAAAAATGGCAATTTTTTTTATTGCTCAATTGGCTTTAGATTTTCCATTTACATAGTCCTGGATATAAATATTTTTTTAATATTACCTATTTAACGTCTTTTGCAAATCGTATAAGAGAACAAGTAATATATTTACAGCGAATAAGTGTCGTAGATGCGGATATCTATATGTCGTTTTCTACGTTGTTTTTTAAATGCGCGCCACTCGCTGCGAAGACGGTCATGTATGACATAACGTCATTCACGGCGGCGCTTGAGTTCCCCAATAAGTCGTGTCGATACTTGTCCGCGTCGTGAAATATTTTTGTTTTGATACAATATTGCAGAATTAGTAGTCTGTTTTTTAGTTATAATTATTCATAATATTAAAAGCAACGTTTTAAAAAAAAAACCAAATTCCACGTGTTCATAAAACATTTTATTTATATTCTATTTTATAAACCGTTTTCTTCTTTCCTGCGTATAAAAAGCTATCATTGACATGTCTGACATGTTTTTATTTTAATATCGGCGTAGAAACAGTCATCTATCAGTTTTTCCAAGAAAATATAAAAAAAGAAAATATGTATTGATACCACTATAAAGTTTCTAAAACTAAAAAATCATTTTAGAAAAAAAACATATACATTGTCCATACAAATTATTTCTAGAGCAGTTTGAACCTAAAAAACGCTCTCCTGAAAACCTCGTTTTTAACATGTCTTTATATACGTAGGGACCGTCTTCTTCTTCCTCGTCTTGTCGATGGCTGAGTCAAATTTTATTTTGACTTGCCATCATGGTAAAAGGATTAGCCAATACGCTTTGAAGGGTTCGCGAATTGCCCAGGGTGCGCCGGACGTAGGGAATCGTTGTGTACGTCACTCGGGGAGGCTCTTTTCATGCACCCCATAGAACTAATGAATTTGTATTTTCAGCTCGCAACCGCACTAACAATATTCATGTTAATATTATGGTTGATTAAGGACATACTGTTAGAGTTTCTGCAATGCCTGCACTGTGAAAGATTTTATATAGCTGTAGAGGAAGCTGAGGCAGCTTGTATTCAAAGATTGATAAATATTAAATGTCCAGGTATGTGAAAAAAAATAAATGTGATGTTTAATATCTTAAACCATTTTTTTTCTGCACGTGTAGTGTAGTGGTTTAAGCGGTCGCCTTGCCGTTCTCCACTGCACTGGTTCGATCTCCACTTGGGACTAATCTTTGTGTGATTCGCAATGATTCGTTCTGAGATTGGGTGTGCTTTTGTGATTGAATGTGTGATATTTGGCCTTGTCATTAATTGATATTGGATCATCGGATAGTGTAATTGCTTATGGTGTAAAAAATCCTAAATTTATAATTTATTTATTTATTTTATTTATAAAGATACCATCAAAAGAAAAAAATAATTATTCAGATCAATCAAAATAGCCACAAAAAGGAAAAAACAATCTTGGTTTGAAGACAACCCGGAGCAGTTAGACAGACTGACAGATATATAGACGGACAAAATATTAATAAAATAAGTTTGTAGGCTTTGTTATTGTGTTAACAAGTAATACTACCTAAAAAGACATTGCTATTTTGTCATTAAAACCTCACCCTTCAGTTGTATTATTTACTAGCTGCCCCGCGCGGCTTCGCCCTCGATAAAATTTTGCCCTCGAAAATATTTTAAAAGTATCCTATGTCCTTCTCCCGGTTCTAAACTACCTCCCCACCAATTTTCAGCCAAATCGGTTCAGCCGTTCTTGAGTTATAAATGGTGTAACTAACACGACTTTCTTTTATATATATAGATTTGTATTGATTAATTGAGTGGGAGTAGCTTATTAGAGCTTTTATTATTACATCCCTATTAACAAACCCTGATTAAGATTCCCCGTTTGCTTCAAGTTCGCTTAATCTTCAGGTCCTGCTTCGTCGTATTCTCTATATCTTTTTTATTTTTTTATTCACCCTTCAGTTGTATTATTTACTAGCTGCCCCGCGCGGCTTCGCCCTCGATAAAATTTTGCCCTCGAAAATATTTTAAAAGTATCCTATGTCCTTCTCCCGGTTCTAAACTACCTCCCCACCAATTTTCAGCCAAATCGGTTCAGCCGTTCTTGAGTTATAAATGGTGTAACTAACACGACTTTCTTTTATATATATAGATTTGTATTGATTAATTGAGTGGGAGTAGCTTATTAGAGCTTTTATTATTACATCCCTATTAACAAACCCTGATTAAGATTCCCCGTTTGCTTCAAGTTCGCTTAATCTTCAGGTCCTGCTTCGTCGTATTCTCTATATCTTTTTTATTTTTTTTATATAAAAAAGCTTACTTACATATTCAAATTATGAAATACGGGTGTTACTCACGTAATGTTGGTCTATTTAGTCGACCGCGGTTTCACCTATACTTTTAGGCATCTTCAAGAAAGTGCGATACGTCGCGCCTGAGTCTGTTGTAATAATAGTAGCAACATAAACTATGTTAGTATTTAATTTAAATGTGTATAACCTTTGCCTCTAGTTTATGATAATGTGTCTATGGTTGAATGAACAAGTTCTATGTTGTCTTTGTGTTACTTCTGTTTTGTTCTTTCAAATATAGCAGCAGCAATTTAACCAAACACAGTTTCTTTTATTTAATTTCTACAGAGTCGCAGCCAGTCTTGCACTAATACACCCGTATTTCATAATTTGAATAATGTTACAAACTTACGTAAGTTTTAATAAAAATCTGGAGGAAGTTCAGGTCCGTGGTGTTATGGCCAGGATTCGATACTTCGACCTCTCATAAGACCGACACCTTATCCATTGAGCCCGACTCTTTATTATTTTGTTGATTGATAGATGCTGGCTGGTTAGTATTTACCTTTCTAATATTTTATTACAGATAGTCAAAAACGTCTGTGCACTAACGTGATTCGCTTGAATCGCTCATCTTTCAGCAAGATGTGCGCGGGCGGTCTTTTCAACGTGGATGCTGAGTTACCTCTCACTTTAATGATGATGATCTCAAACTACGTTATAATATTGCTACAGTATGGATTTTTGTGATTTAGAATAAGTATTTGCTGGGCCCCTAGACAAGCGGCAGCGGCAGTCCAGCGTTTACGAAAAGCAAACGCAATCCTGGCTGGGTGCAAGCGTGTTCATAGATGTCTCGTGTGCGTGCTAGAGAGAGGGAGTTGGGGTCTTTCGCTCACGACTAGCGTTCCGTTATCTATTCGTACTAAACCGCTGCCGTTACTCTAGAGAGGCTGAAAGGATGTGGCGTATTGATGAGGGTTTTCTGAAAGGACGGTCACTAGTTGGCAGCACTGAGATGTCAGGTCTAGAAACCTGTCAAAAGTGTTGGAGTTAGAGTCGACAAAGTCGAGAAGGTAGGCTCGCGGTATTGCCGAGGTACTGATTATTGATTATATCTGTCTCATAATAAATACTTATTTTATTTATAATAATACCAAATTGTATGTCGACAATCTGCGATAGATTTAGAAGCATAGATCGATAGAGGAGACAACCTAGACTTTATCGACTCTATTTTCAGACACGCAGCGCTCATGCGCAAATTTTATATAGGGTGTATTGTTTGTGTAGTGCATTATACTGAATAATAACTGTTAAGCGACTTTATCACGATGTCATTTACACTCTGTATAAACATGCAGCATGTTGGAGCGTGCATTGATTGTGAGATCTCTTGCTAAAGTGGTGCCGACAAACGGCGTAAAATTTTATAAACCCTCTCATTAATCATCTTATAATAATAATATAAAAGAAATGCACTTGTAAGTTTATCATGGACATGTCTTGATTATTTCATCAGGATAAGTTGAATCTAAAAACTGTACTATCTATAAATCATTTAGGTATAGGTAAAATCAAAAATCTTGGCGGGTCGTAAAATACCCTGTCTCAGTCACTCGTCGTACACGCTTTACGTATATCTCACTCTCGTTCTTGCGAGCCGCCAAAAAGTTTGACGTTTAGTATACTTACTCAATAAAAACTACAAAGTTGAGCCGGTCGGAACATGGAAACGTAATAAATCTTTGTAAAACATTATAATTTATATTCAGTATTTACAATACAGTAATATAATACACTATTATGTACATTTATATCTATTTTGAATTTTTAAAAGAGCTCCCACACCGGGTACATTTGCCTGTAATATAACGTTGCAAATTCGATATTCAGCATTACTTGCGATACTAAGGTTCGAAATTATAGGCGCATGCTTTCGATTTTAAATAAAATTTCAAATTTATGATTGTATTATCATTTAAGAACATTTTTCAAAAATTAGACAATTGGTCTAAATCGCGTTATTATTATAAAGTTAAATAAATACCTATGCTCGACGTTTCGAAATGACTCGCATAATTCATGGTCATGAGCCGACTGGTGAATATCAGCATCGTCTCCGCGAAGCGCGGATATTGTACACTACCCTATTGAGCATAATGTATTTATTTACCTTTATAATAATTACGCGATTTAAACCCGTTGTCTAATTTTTGAAAAATTGTGTCATCATGTACTCGCGGTCTAGGAGCTCTTTAATGTTACAAAGGTTTTACAAGACTTGAATATTACATTTTTAGTCTGTTCTTTTCATTTCCACAAGTGAAAATCAGCTTTATTTAAAAAATAAAAACATTTAATAACTAAATAAATTATTCGGGATTGTGATCTTTTATTTCTTAATTGTAACTTATAAGTAACTATTTGTGACTTCTAAAAAACAAAACCTCTTTGAAAGGGGTTTCTTATTTGTGCTTAAATATTGCCATAAGCAATGTTAATTACCAAGGACTGTTCACAATTGTCGAATAAAAGTTACCCGTTAAATAAATTATAACTTTACTAAAGATAGTGCCAGAACACAACTGTCACTTCAATTTGTTTGTGTTTAATATTTACTTTTAGATTACTAGCCCAATTTTCATTTTTTCGTTGCGTGATGTGTATGGAAAAACATACATACATACATATTACACTACAAATAAACAATCCTTTCTAAATAATATTGTAGAGCTGATTTGTTACACCTTGATTGATGATCTCTCTTTAGTATGCATTATAGTATGAATGGGTGTCTATGGGCGCCGGAAGAACTATTTTCAGGGGGTTCATATTCTATCAATAAATTTCCAGGGTCTTCTACCGATACTAGGCGATGGCAAGTGAAGGTGCCTCTCTTTCATTCTGTAGGGGAGTGGAAGCACTATAATTACATAGTATTTTTCACGTATAATTATTACCCCAAAGTGCGACTTAAGTGCGAAGAAACTTAAGTGCGACAAAGCAAGGCCACTTTCCATTTATAATGGGTTCCATTTGCAAGCACTCCTTTGCTGCCTCTTACGGCGCCCTTGATAGTGTTTATATAATTATTATTTTTTTCGTCATCTTTCTGTGTTTTCTTCTTCAATATTTTTACATTTACTTTAGTTGGTTACAGTAGTAGAGCACAAATTTGAGGCCTATTAAGTGGCCTGGATGTTTAAGTGCTATTTATCGATAGTGTAACAACCGTTAACTGCTGTACGGTTTGATATCTAGTACAATAGCATTTCTGACTTGCACAATAATAAAATACAACTTAATCATTTTGTTTTTCAACACAACTCAATATTTTGAAGTCTCGACCAAACATTTCTCCGTCTCCAAGGGTCTGTGGTAGGGGCTGGTTGAGGGTCTCGGGTAACAGCAGAGAGGTGATGCCTCCCATCACACTTAATACACCCATGATGGTCAGAGGCAAGGCTTTGGAGTACACGGCCTGAAAATTGAAAAACTAAAATAAGATTGATAGATAAAATTATGACTATAAAATGAGATTGACAGAGATTTTGTCCAGATACCTACATAAAAATTAATTTAAAAAATTAAGTAATTGCAACTCAAGCAACTCTTGATGTGAAAGCTTTGAATAAAGAAAACTGTATTCTTAATTATAAAGTCACCAAAAAGCAGAAAAGCAAAGGAGCTCATAGGTTCGTTTTATTACGATCTATCTTTTAGTACATCTATCGATAAAGCAAATATTTTACCGCGGTTAGCCAAGACAGAGCACAGATTGGTTATGTTATGAATAACCACGTTAAGACATCGACCCCGTCTGTCGTTAATATATGGGAGCTAACCAATTTTTCCAATCAGTCAGAGGCCAAAGAGTCTGACAAATAATGTCTTATCTATCAATACCGAATAAAAGAGACTGGGAAGATGATGATGACTGTGATTGAATACTCACAAGATGCACAATATAAGGGCACGCAAGCAATCCAAGTCCGGCTATAAACGACGCAGCGCCCATGGCCTGTGCCCTCAACACGGTTGGTAGTAACTCTCCAATCAGCACGTAGAATACTGCAAACGATGAAGCTGCGAATAGCCGCCCAAACATGGAGAGGGAAACCATTATCCAGGGCATGGCTGGAAAAAAATTGTTAGGTTTGTATCTAGTAATTACGTGATACTTTACTGTTTCATAATTAAACAATTGCAGCATCTAGAGCCTCTTGGCACAGTATAGTCAGTAGGTTAACTTTATAGAAATGGTTCGCTGCCGGCTTGAAAGTGCGCGTGCACTGCGCTTTGTACGCTGCATTCCTTTCAGTCTATATTTTAGCGTCAGTTTCATTTGCTCTTAAGTTCACACATCCAGTAATGTGTGAACTTTCCTCATTCTTGAAGTTGATGACAGTGATAGTTAGTTTAGCTATATTACTTAAGTCGCTGTTTTGTTATTTTTTGCTTAAACTAGGCCTCTTTCTTTAGATTTGTACTTACTGTACTGTACTTACTTCATATATCCACGATATAATAATATGTACACATATCACGTACAATTTTTTTTACATTTTCCTCTTTTATTAGTTCTCAAACTTGACTTGAGCAAAATTAAACTCTTTTATACAAATGGAATTCTAGAACACTGTTTAATTGTTGTATACTAAGAGGCGTCACTAGAGGAGGACTAAGCTCAAGCTGTAAGCTAGTGATATATTACCTGAGCTAAGATAAATAAATTCCCTTACATCCACATTCGCTTACATCCACTATTTTAAAGATACTTACATTCAGGCACCAACACACAGCTGATAAAAGCGACTCCACCGATATTCATAAAAACACAAAGCACCCAGCGTCGTCCGAAGCGCTCCATACATCGCCACGCTAGAAAGTACGATGGGATTTCTACTGCACCTCCTGAAAAAAATGTACATGAATTACATCAACATTGAATAACCCAAAATATCCTGACGTAAAAAAAACAAATAGCAATATTGCCGAGTTAGTCCTAACTCAGCAATTTAATTATAGACTCACGCTCAGAAGTAACATGCGCACAATAGGACAAAATTCTTAACTAATTACATCCTTAATACATTTTAACAGGTTCGAAGAATCAAATAATGTATGGATTGTGTTGAAAGCTGCAGTGATATCGGTAATGTAAAAAATGGACAACAACTTCAACTTACCAATAAAAAACGCCAAATAGTCATTAACACCCAAATTCGGTGTATTATAGCTTAAACTGTTATAGACAACTCCAAGAGCTACCCAAACAAATGTCAGGATAAAGAACTTTTTCCTTATATTAGGATACCTAAATACATCTAACGGAGAAGCTTTACAGTCTCCTTCAGAGTTCTGGTCATCCATTCTTTTGTTTTCAATTACATCTTCATCCGTGTCATCATGGATGAATATTTTACTAACTAATTGTAAAGACTTTCTTCTTAAAGTACTTCCAGGTGATTTTGTATTATCAGTTTGTGTTGCTTTTTGTTGTTGATCAGAATTTAGCTTCGTAGCTTCTGTTATTTGATCTTTAAGTTCTTCTTCGTCTTTTTTTACTTTTGATTTCTTGTTTACTATCTCTGCTACTTCTAAAGCTATTATCTTTTCTAAACTTTCTTTAGATTCTTCTCTCTCTGTTATTTTTGTTAGATCTGGTTTGAATGTGAGCATGTTGGATATTCTTCTGTCTAAATGTTCATCTTTTGCTGGTATTTCTGTATAGCCAGCTATGTGACCATTGATATTGGTTATTGTTAGTATTTCTTCTTGAGTATTCTCTGCGTCTTCTTTGATTTTCTTCTGAAAAGTGAAAGACAGAAATTTTAGACTTAAAGATACAAAAAACCCTTGACTATGGGAGTTAGTTGCGACTATAAGATTATAAATAATGTAATACAGGGGATCAAACTATCCTGGGTTGTAGAGCAAAAACCATTACAGCGGCAAGTATTAATTTGACATTGAATATTTTAAGTATCACCACTTAAAAACCTAAAAGAATAAATCAGCTTGAGAGACGAAGCTATTATTAAGATGAAATTCTTATAATGATACAAATATAGATAGATGAATACAAAAAAATAAGTACGTTCGTACTTTGTTTATTGTATAAGTCATAATCATATAGAAGAGCATCACCTTGCTTAAAAGGAGGCTCCTTTCAACAATATTTGTTACACACATCTGTTAAAACAATAAACTATTTTCTTTTTTTTTGTATGTTGTATATACTTACATGTAACTCTAGTAAAAATCCTCTTGGTAGGTGTATACTATTTTTCTTAGCGAGATTCCTGTATACTTTCTCAGCTTCGGCGATTCGACCTCTGCTGACTAGCCATCTGGGCGATTCTGGTATAAGCCAGTAATATCTGGAAATTATTAAATTAAAGTTATTAATTCGATCGACGACTGGATGGTAGAGTTAGTATTAGTTATTCTTGTACCCATAGTACAAGCTCTTTGTGTGTATGTTGTGTGTGAAATTCATAATTATATAGTTCGCTTTACTGTGTTGAATTGTCATCCTAGGACAACTGTACATTCCGCAAGGAACGACTAAAATTTAATAAATTATAAATCGATATTGTTTCGGGTTAGGTTTAATTTTAATTCCCTATTTTTTTTCTTCAAAATTGCTAACTTTACACTTCTATATATTTTCATCTATGCTAAAGCTTTTTTAATACATTAATTTATTTTCATTACTTTAGTGCTAAAAACGAATATACTAATAATATAACTATACTAAGAAAAAGTTGAAAAATTATGAGAACGGCAGGATTTGAATCTGTGACCTCTGCATACCGGGCAGCCGCTTTAAATCACTAAGCAACGGTTGCCTCATGATAGGAGCATAAATTTCTCAACTGCATGTTACGTCATTACGTGACGTCACGTTCGTCCATTTGGATTTTTTTAACAGTTTCTAAGTATAATTTGCTAAACAAAGCTAAATTCTACAAAAATAATCAATAAATATATCAATGTATTAAAGAAGTCGACAAAGACTTAATTCAAGACAAAAATAAAAATAAAAAGTAACAATTTCTTTACTTTACCCTAAAATAGTTTTTTTTATTCAATTTTATTTAATTATTAATGTTTACATTATCTGCCTATGTGGCAGATATTGTTAAATTTTACATAATGAAACTATATTCACGTACCCTAATAATAAAATAAACGGTAGACTGGTAAGAAGACCAAGGTGATACGAATCCTGTACTGCATACGCCAACAGTGACAGCAGACACATGCCAGCACCGAATAGCATGCCGACTACGATACCTGGAAAACAAGGATTAATCAATGAATATTGAACTGAATAATTTCAAAAGAAGTGATTGGAAATAATTACTAATACCAAAAAAACCAATTTCAATTACCATAACTTCAGACTTATTTATTTATTTTATTTATTTATTTAACTTAATGCACATAAAATAGTACATAGGCGGACTTAATGCCTTATGGCATTCTCTAACAGTCAACCTAGGGTGGTGCAGAGATAAGCATAGGTAGGTGCAGATTAGACAAGAATAATTATTGATATGTAAATAGAAAAAGTACATATAAAATACGTAATAGAGATATATAAAATTGAAAATAATAAATATATAATAATTTATATCATAATAAGTACATACTATAAATACATAAATAATATATATACATAATTATACAGCCTTACAGAAGGAGTTGATAATTATATAAGATAAATAAGATAATATTATGATGATTCTGCCAATTGCTCAGTCAACAGTTTACGCACGTTAAACTTAAAACTGTAACGTGTTGTTGCCATCCTGATTTCCAGAGGTAGCGCATTCCACAGAAGAACAGATTGAACGAAGAAAGAAGAATGGACATAGGCAGTAGTGTGTGAAGGACATAAAAGCAGTCTGTTATAATACTTATGTGGTTTTCTCATGGGTGCCATTGTCAGAACTGGACCAAAATTAAATGGGACCCCATGGGCAGCACCAGCTTTCAAGTAAAAAAAGAATCCATAAAATCGTTTTGCCCAAATGAAAGTTGTGAGGTGATTGAGAACCTCCTCCTTTTTTAATCGGTTAAAAAAGGGTTGAGCTTATTTATTTATTTATTTATTTATTAATTTGCGAATATGGGTACATAAAGGTGGTACAGAGGTTGTTTGATTCATCCACATTCAGCCATGTAGCATGCAAATAGTTTTAATTTTATAATAATAATAATATGAATTCATGCAATAATTCAGATTATTAAATAACAAAATTCGATTATTGAAATTGAAATAATGGTAATAATGTCAAATTTAAATTAATGTGATGAATTAAAAATTAGATTAATGAGAATCATGATAAAAATGTCAAAAAAAAAATGCAAAATTATGTCAAATTAACATTATTTCAAATTAACAATAAAAATTTTTGAATGTCAAATTAAATAATGATACAAATTCAAATATAAATCTAATTAAACAAATGTGTTTTTCTTATTGCTGTGTATGTATACTTTTATCTTCTAAAAATTCTCTTGCTTACCAGTATAATTCCTCTGACCCGGTGGCATGAGCTCCAAAGCCAATATGAACGGCTGTTGATAGAGTGCCGGGAAGAACAGACCTCCAGCCACGCACAACCCCACGTACGTCCAATACGATGTGGTGAAGGCTGCTGCGATTGGGAGTGGCACTTCCAGAATGATCATCACCATAATTGTGGAGCGACGGCCGTATCTAAAATTTAAAAAAAATATTGTAGATTTGTTACGAAGGCACTTTAAAGTAGATACTGCCTCAATGTAGTTACCGTATGCGCCTCTCACCGCGATGTTTCGAGATCAGGAAATTCACAACAGCAGCACGGAGTTGGAATTGTGTCCGATGGATGGCGATGATCATCATCATCATGATGATGATGATGATGATGGCGATAGGCTCGCCCATAGGATATCCCATGGGACCTGAACATAGCTGGTGATATGATTGTGAGTGTTGTACATCTCTGCCACACCCTTCTGGGTGATATAGGCGTGATAACGTGGCGTATGTTTGTATAATAAAGTCATCGGTGCATTAGATTAAACTTTTTTACACAAAAGATGCCGGTTATCTTAGGTCAAATCTACACCACAAATAAATTGAAGTGATCAGTCGACTTATAATTTACTCGATGAATAAATTTCATTGCACAATGTTCAGAACAAGCCCTTCCACTAAAGAAAGGTCCACAATCTTCGCAAAACCAATAACTAGAACTTCGCGCTGTCACTTCCCGACGACAATATTATAGCGGAAACTTAAATAAAACATGGTGCATGAAAGGAGCCTCCCCGAGTGACGTACACAACGATTCCCTACGTCCGGCGCACCCTGGGCAATTCGCGAGTTCTCCAAAGCGAATTTGCTAATCCTTTCACCACGATGGCAAGTCAAAATAAAATTTGACTCGGCCATCGACACGACGAAAAAGAAGAATAAAACATGATTATTTTGTCTATATTCCTCCTCCTATTTTCATTTAGTTCCGGCTTTCGCCGTCGAGGATGAGTGATGGCGCGGAGTATATTTACGAGTGTTATGAAAAGACTTACCTATCCGACATCCATCCAAAGAATAAGTTCCCAAATATGGAGCCGACCCAGAATAGCGTGTTGCTTAAACTGGGCAGCCAATCTTTATCGCAGACAAGAGAATACTGAAATAAGGAAAAAAAACATAATATAAATACTTGAATGATCGATTTTAATATGACGTGCTGCCAGACCACCTGTAATGTAAAATTAAAAAAAAATACAAATTTAATAAATACATACTTATGTTTTCATACTGTCGCGAGTGGAGAACATTTTTCAAAAATTAGACAACGTCGAGCATAGGTATTTATTTACCTTTATAATAATAACGCGATTTAGACCCGTTGTCTAATTTTTGAAAAATACATATTTGTTTTTTTTATTTACTTTTATTGTACATAGTTTCCCTTTTTGTTCCTATAATGAACTGAAGCTGTAACATTATGAGGTTATTTTAGACATGCCATGCCATGCCAAAACTGTTTAAATTGTTTTAATTTCTATTTTGGCATTGTATAATAACAGGTTGCGTACTGCGTTTGATCGCCCACGCCCTGGATCGTAATAATATCCGAATCATACAAATAAATAAAAATGATTTGTTTTAAATGTTAAAATAACAACGATTTTTCAAGCTGGTATATTTCTTTGCACGATACCTTAGACTAAAATAAAGTATTTAAAATTTTCGTCTGTCTGTCTGTTTCTATCAGTTAATCTTCTAAACGGATGAACCAATTTTTAAAATTTTAAGATGCAGGTAACTGCCTACAAGGCGCTTACCATAGGCTTATTGATGTATCAACCACGCAGACGAAACCGCGGGAGTAAGTTGATTTGTTTGTTTGAAAGCGCTTATCTCGAGAACTAATGGTCGAATTTTGATAATTCTTTTAGTGTTTGATAGTCTAACTTTCAATAAAGATATTTAACATTACGCTACACTCAACGGGAGCGGAGCTGTAAAGTTGAACGCGGGTCAAAGCGCAGGATCAGCTAATAGCTTACAACGAATACCACGCGGACGAAGATGCGTGGAATTCGTTGTGGCGGTGGAAATGTGGTATCGACACAAGCGAATGCTCGCGGTCTGTATAGTATTGTTTATAAACAGTATATTTAGTACCGTTATTAAATAAGCACTTGGCTTCTTGTTCTAGATAGCAAGCTCGATTGCTATGATTACAATCGATTATGGTCCAATAAAAGCTACGCATTATGCAAAACTCTACGTTCAATTTAAACCAAGCATACGAATTGCCGGAACAAATTGATTGCAGAATGAAACCGACAATTGTTCTGTATTTAAATTACTTCCCATAAAATCAATAAATTAATTAATAAAATGAAATAAAATAATTAAATACATTATGCGTCATAAAATTCCTCCGCATCACTGTCCACAGCGGATACCGTGGCCAGAAGGCTGGCAGCATTGCCACGTTGAATGGCAATGCTTATTCGCTGGGCGAAGTAAAAACCAGCCCTCTGGTCGCGAGAAGCGTCGATTAGGCGCTTTGAAATATCTTTAAATAAAGCCCGAGCACTCGGACCCCATGGACCTTAAATGATTACAATTGAAAAGGAATAGTGAGTATGATAATTTAAAGGGTTTTTCAGCATCTGCCGAGTTTTTCGCCAATTACATGAGGGTTACTGCTTGGATGGTCTAGTGGTTAACGTATGCAACTCTCATCACGAGGTTTCGAGTTCGATTCCCGGGTCGGGCAAAGTGTTATTTGAGAACTCTCCGTCAGGATATTTACAATAGCAGCACGGAGTTGGAATTGTGCCCGGTGGGCCGCGAAAGGCTCACCCCCTTTATTATAGGACCTCCAGAACATAACAGGTGAAGTGTAGATTTTGCACCCTTAAATATACCTGAAAATTTTGGAATTGGTTTCGCAGGAATAAATGTTTCTTGGCTCTTTTTTTTTACTTTACTTGTGCTACAATCAATATTTTCAGTTAATAAATATATCGTCTGCACGTCTGGTGTAGTGGTTTAAGCGATCACCTCGCCTTTCACCACTGCACTGGTGTTGTGGGTTCGATCCCCACACGGGCCAAATCTTTGTGTGATTCGCAAAGATTTGTTCTGAGACTGGGTGTGCTTGTGTGAGTGAATGTGTGTATTTAGCCCTGTCATTGGGACAATTGGATAATGTAATTGCTTCTGGTTTTCTATATAATGTACAAAATCCAAATTATAAATTATAAATAATAATCCTTACTATCCTTACTAATATTATAAAGGCGAAAGTTTGTAAGTATGGTTGTATGGATGTATGGATGTTTGTTACTCTTTCACGCCAAAACTACCGGGTCGATTTCGATGAAATTTTGCACACATGTAGCTTATAGTCTGGATTAACATATAGGCTACTTTTAATTGACATACCACGCGGGCGGAGCCGCGGGCGGAAGCTAGTAAATGATATAATTAATTATCTTACTTCTGTAACAAGAGTTCTCTTGTATTGTTCTTTGCTAAACTTCCATCCATAGCTGCACGGTGAAGTCGTGTTCTTGCGGACCGAAAGCACTGCATTTGTGATGTTAGCTATCTGTAAAAATGAATTAAAAGATATTATAAGCCAAGCCAGGCCAGCCAATTGGTATAACCAACAGTTGCTATAACCTAAAATGTTACTTACCAACTCCTTTTCTGCCGCACCATTGCTGACTGGTATTAACTGATATATCTTCAAAGAACGAATGGTTTCCTCTTCTTTGACAGCCACTGTACTGTAACAAACACCAATATATTACAAAATATACCTTTGTTGTCTACTAAAAATTTTAACATCTTTATTTACAGAAAAATGTACATGTTGGATCTGAAATTCAATTAGTCTAATAATGGTTTACTAACACTCACAAGACACACACAACACTTTCCAAACACTACACTATCACACACTCAATCACAACACTATCACACACTACTCTGACATTACATTATACTCACATTACACTTACACACACATTATAAATGAGTTTCTTTATGTAAAGTGATGATTCAATAAATGTAATTTATTAAGTAAATAAATAATAACAATAATAATTATTTAAATAATTCAAATAATAATAATTAAGATATATATATTCAATGTTAATTCGATTTTGTAGCACTATAATTATGTTAAAGCAACGAAACAATTTATTGTAATTTAAATAATCTATTGTTAAGAATAATACTACTTAATGCATGCAATTTTTAAATGTTAATACATTAATGTAATAGGATGAAAGAGACTTAACCCCACCACACAGGGTATCCCAGTGTGGGGCTCAGTGATACTGTCTACCTCAGAACCACTGTATTTATTTACTCTTTTGTATTGCATCAAATAAATTATTAAAATTAATTTCAAATAAATTATTAAATTAAATTAATTTCAAAAAATTAAATTAAATTAATTTCAAATTAATTAATTTCAAGCTAATTTAAACTTAATAAGTCACTGTCAGAAGGCCCCGTACCCAAAATGCTGGCAGCATTACCGCGTTGTATTGCGATACTAAGTCGCTGGTTTGTTGAACTTCTACTCTTTGTTGTCTACTAAATAATATATCATAATAATAGCAGCCCTGTATCTAATACATGTTCCACTGCTGGGCTCGGGCCTCTTCTCATGATGAGAAGGGTTAGGCCATAATCCACCTTGTCGGTCAAGTGCAGATTGGAAGACTTCACACACCCTCGAGTACTTTTTTAAGACCTTTTAGGCATGCAGGTTTCCTCACGAAGTTTTCCTTCACTGTAAGCGAGCGACAGAGGTGTGTGCCGAGGGTTCGAACCCAAGACTTTTGACTTCGCAGTGTGTGACTCCCACTCGGCTTTCATAATATAATATAATATAAATGTTTTACAATTGTATTATCTAAATTAAACAAAAAAAAATTATAACGTTACATACCTAATAATCATCGTTAACTCATTCACATTAATTCTGAAACTAATATTTATATCTATACTAATACAGAGTAATAAGGAATGGCTGATCCTTTACCTGCAGGTTAAAGGCATCACGCCTTATTGGAAAATGCAAAATTTAATGAACAAAAGTATCACGGTATTTTAAATTTCGAAATTTTCATGAATCTGGGAATATTTTTACTCTGTTCTAGGAACTCAACTCTTGAATGAAATGTACTGTCCAGAACTGGATGAAAATGTGCAGATAGGTAGGAAGGTATAAATTAAATTAATTCATTTTAAGATTGATAAAAAAATCCAATTAACTCATTAATTTTAATTGACTACTCTACTAAATAAGGAGTAAATAGTTTCTACGAAGACAATAACTCAATAATAATCACTGAGCAATCAAATTTAAATCATGAATCAAACAAGGAAAACGGATGAAACCTATTTATTTGTATTCCGCATTCCGGTACCAATTTGTCCGACACTGGTTCACTGGACACGTTATGATTATAAAGGTCCAGCCACTGGCAACCAACCAGTGACATGCAAATCATTAATTTATTATTCTTGATATTGCAATTGATTATTTAAATAGTTTTTTTTTGTAATAAATGGAATTTTAAATTTATTTTTAATATTATTAATTTAAACGAAAGTTGTATTTTATTAATTACTAACAATAAAAGTTATATATATATATATATGTAGTGCAAACTAGGAGCATGCATTTGTCTAGAACAGTGGTTCCCAATTAGTTTTTTCTACGTACCCCTTTAAGAAAGACCTCCAACTGCGTACCCCTTTATAGACCAGGGTCGATAATTTTTAAAACCAAAAAAAAATATATGTTTTTAAACTTTCGCGATTTGAGAACATTTTTCAAAAATTAGACAACGGGTCTGAATCGCATAGGTATTTATTTTACCTTTATAATAATTACGCGATTCAGACCCGTTGTCTAATTTTTGAAAAAAAAATATAGTAGGATGAAACCCATTAGAAAAGAAGGAGAATATTATAAAAATGAAAGGAAAAATAATTTACGGGCGATCTGAGGTCGGGAAGGGGATGGGGGGTTTGGTTTATGGGTAAAAAACTTTTTTTTTCGATTTCCGGCAAAACTAAAAGTCCTATGGAAAAAAGTCGAATGGCAAGTCAAGTTTTCGATCATAAAAAGATCAAAAACTTTTGTATTTACACTTTTTTCATATAACCTCAAAATTTATGTGAAAATTTCAAAAAACCAAGTTTTTGGTTTTTTATTTTTATCTTTCACAAACAATTTTTTTTCACCAAATTTGGTGAAAACTTACCTTTTTATGTCCCAAATACGCTGTAATTTATTTGATTAGAAATATTTATTTTTTTCACCTTATTTTAAATTAATATCAGAAAGCACCCTAATTTTCGATCGAAAATTCACCAGGCAAAATATCAGCTTTTATCAAAAAGTTGGTATGTTTCCTCTTTGTTGAAATCTCTACTTTACGATGGTGAAAAAAATATGTTACTATAGTAAATCTTCACAGAAAATGCAAAACAAAAATCCAAAAAAATATAAATATATACAATTTTGTAGTAATTTAAAGTAGAGATTTCAACGAACAGAAAACATACCAACTTTTTGAAAAAAGCTGATATTTTGACGGGTGAATTTTCGATCGAAAATTAGGGTGCTTTTTTGATATTCATTCAAAATAAGGTGAAAAAATAAATATTTCCAATCAAATAAATTACAGCGTATTTGGGACATAAAAAGGTAAGTTTCCACCAAATTTCGTGAAAAAAAATTGTTTGTGAAAGATAAAAAAAAAATCAAATACTTAGTTTTTTTAATTTTTCACATCAATTTTGAGGTTATATGAAAAAAGTGCAAATACAAAAGTTTTAGATCTTTTTATTCCCAACATCTTTGTCATTCGACTTTTTTCCATAGGACTTTTAGTTTTGCTGGAAATCGAGAAAAACCGTTTTTACCCTTAAAACCGATAACACAAGCACAGCGACACGCTCACGCGACATAAGCCGAACTGAATGATTGACAATGATGAGCAAATAGGCGGCAGCGGCAGCGGCCACGAACGGGCGACGCGAGTCGCGGGAGTCGCGGGAAACACGGGTCAATCGCCACCGCGCCGCCGCGAGCCAAAGCGCTTGATGCATGCGATTTACTTATCGGCTACTGCCGTTTAATAACTTAAATAGAATATTTTTTTGGCAGTTGTAGAAATAGAAATAGAGATTCTTTATTTGTCAATGTGGGTAAGTATATTGTTTTTTTTTTTTTTAAGGATTTTAGTTTAGAGATTGCTGCGCGTACCCCTTGATGCAATCTCGCGTACCCCTGGGGGTACGCGTACCACTAATTGGGAACCACTGGTCTAGAACTATAAATTTTAAGTGACATTATTCCGACTGCGCGAGCAAAGTGCGGGTTCCAGATAAAATTTACATCAAAGTTTAGAAATGTATGAGTTTTTACAGCTTTTACCGGACTGGGGATATTTTTCTATGAAATTTGACAGTCCAATTATAACAAAAGTGTCATAATTACTGTGTTGTTAAGAGCGTGTATTCCTTTTCAAAATGTAACTGTCAATTTTTGTAGTTTTTTGGGAATATTTCGTAAAAACTGAATGAAAGTATGATTTTATTCAACTAACTTTTTAGAATGCAAGTTTTGAAAGGTAAATATAACAATTTCATACGTAAATACAGCATAATTTGTAATTTATCAACTTAACAGTTAATACTCTTTCAACTGATAAAATAGAAAAGTATGCTTTAGTTATTAAATGTAATTGTCATATTTACCTTTTAAAGCCCACATTCTAAAAAGTTAGTTGAATAAAATCATACTTTCATTCAGTTTTTACGAAATATTCCCAAAACACTACAAAAATTGACAGTTACATTTTGAAAAGGAATACACGCTCTTAAAGTCATCTTGACATATTACCTCTGGTGCAAACAGGCGTATTATGTACATTTGCAAGCATGTATTAAATTATCACTTCTTTAGATACAATCTACAAAATAATTAACGTCTTGTTCTTGTTCATCTAAATGAGTATTATTAAGACTGTTATCAAACGATTTGTCATAATACGCATCATTCACACAAACGCGTTTTAGGGATCCGCACATCATTGACATTTTCAAAAAACCAACTTATCAGAAAATTTATGGTGAAATGGGCGAAAACAACACTGTCTCCCATGTAACCTGCCGCTTAACAGAAGAATTTGCACTTCTGTGTTCCGTTTTATTAGTGAGATGCCTTAAAATAATTGGCACATGAGGTATAACACCGTAGTACTTAGATGAAGCGATTATTTATGCATAATTTCAGCTTTCTAGCCCAAACGGTTACGACGCCATGCCACGGAAATACAGGCAATTGGACATGGTGAAACTATAAGGGTTCCTTGTAGGGACTACAGTACCGTAATAAAGGTCTTTATTGCTACTGTACAGTACTTAAGGGTCACAGTTGACAGGGAGCGGAGCTTACCGGAGCGTAGCGTTTAGGCAAAATTTCATAAAAATATGCAAACAATAATTAGGATTGTAAATTTATAGATTGTACTATTTTTCTCTTCTATGTATAAAAGCACCTACCATTATAGTATCTGCACCTCCTTATGGTTGACTGGTAGATAATACCTTTGCCATTAAGTCCGCCATTGTACTTGTGATGTGCATAAGGTTATAAAATAAATACATACACAATAAACATACGTCGGACGTTGTCGCTGACGCTTGCTTCCAACTGCAAGCTTAAACAGTTTTTCTTTCGATTTCACAGACAAACGCTTTGCCTTCAACAAAATAAATATTATACGGGACCACTTTCAAAGCTAGACACGTTTTTATTCCACAAGCGATTAATTCCTCTCATAACAAGAATGTTTGTTAATTAACAAATTCAAAGAGCCATAGTTTTTGTTATAGATTTGATTGATGTGTATTTAAATTAATTGTTATTGTTAATTATTATTTATTTGACCGCTTAGATTAAGATTAATGGCAACGGGATGTTGCTTAACAATTCAATTAGTAACATAACATAACATAACATAACTCTTATATTATCCAGAAAGGTGTGACAGAGGTACCCACACTTCACCTGTTATATTTAGCTCCCATATGATAGGGGGTGAGGTGAGCGTATCGACATTCCATAGGATTCATGCTACTATTAAGCACTTCCTGATGGAAATAAAATATAAATAACAAAAATAATTGATAGTACTTAAAAGGTGAAAATAAGCCATCAACCGATAATTCAATCCATAACCAAAATTAAAGCGTGGTACATACTCCTCATTATCTCCTGCTGCCACACGCTTTTATTTTCTTAGCATGAAGATATCTCACGGGACCAAACATAACAGGTGAAAGGTGGTTGATATACACCTCTGCCTACCCCTTCTGGGTAGGTAGTATTGGCGTGATGATATGTTTTATTACTAAGTAAAAAACCGGGGTGAAAGTCCGATAAGTACCGTAATAATAATTATTTATGATAATTCTAAAAGTAGCACGTCTATCAGCGTATTTGCGCGTGATAGCCCTTAGTTGTCCAAAACTTAGGGTGCCCAGACTTTGTTTTTCTTTTTTTTATAAAAAAAGAACGACTAACTAAGAACGATTAAGGTTTGCTGGAAGAGAACTCAAATTTGAGTTAAGCTCGCCTTTATTGTATTGTGTGTTATGCATTGTTTTTATAAATTGTTTATGGTACAATAAACAGTTTAAAAACAAAACAAACAAATGGACTAACTCTTGTGTCGCGGGGGTGTTTTCAATCTGGCAAACGATGTACTAAACTCTCTGTATAACCCAGATTACGAAAAGATTTGGCTACATACAGCCAGATCTTTACAGTCCATCTTAAGCAGTTCACACACGGCAGCTATAATGTAAAAATAAATATGTACATCTCAATACATCTCGACATTACATCTTTTCATACAAATTGACAGGTACATACGACAGGTATAATGTATATTTTCAAGTCTTTGTATTTCCACATATTTATTTTATTTATTTATTAAAATTTTTGCACTAAAAAAATAGTACAAAGGCGGACTTAATGCCTGATGGCATTCTCTTACAGTCAACCTAGGGTGGTGCAGAGATAAGCATAGGTAGACACATATCGGGAGGTATGAAAATAATTTTACATTATAGCTTATATCTCTATACCATGATATAGTTGCCGTGTGTGAAGGGCTTTATTTGTGCAAAACCTTGGTTCAACTAAACTCCATTCATTAATTTAACCAAGTAATATTAAGCGTGTGTCTTTATACATTTAAAATTGGCGCAAATTGCGCAAAAGTCGCTGAACTATAATTTATTAGGTATGGTGTAATATCTTCAACGCACTTTGGTTTTCTTTTTTTATTAGTATATTTAGTATAATACTGTTTTAAATAAACACTGCCATAACAAAAACAAAAGGTTTATAAAAACAAACGGCCGCTTAAGTTTGTTTGAACAGTGTGATAAAAATAAAAAATGAACTTTGAACGGGGCAGATATTTTTATCTTTATTTTGAAAGAAACAATAACTGTCTGTTTTTGCAATAATAACAACTGCAAGATAATTCGCAAGATAAACAGAAGATAAAAATAAATATTCTACTTAGCATCTAAAATTAAACTACTAGGAGAACATAAACAAAAAGTACCTCTCTTCGACGTAATCCCTTATCGCGTCCCGCAGTTCTGTTCTATCGATGTCGTACGCCGAACAACTTTCATGCGTGCCATGCTGCCCTGGTACCGTGAGTGATCGAAGGAGCTCTTTGGGGAGCCCCAGGTGCTCCAACTCTGGGGGCGGAGCGCACCAATGCTCTGGAGTTGCATTTGTAAAGACCTGGAAATAATTAAAATATTTTTGAAAGCTATTAATAGGAGGTTTGAAGCGATATAGAGACGTTAGAAATTTTTAAGCGTGGTCAAAATAATAAGAAAAGTTTTAAATAATAAATATAATACTAGAATATCCATAATATTTTTTTTTTTATACTACGCCCGAACGTGTAGTCCACCTCATGGTAAGTGGAGTACAGCCCATGGACATCAATAATCCACAACAGCAGAATATAGATGCGTCGCTGCAGCTGAGGACTACGGTGTTATGCCTCATGTGCCAGTAATTTCAGGGCCTGATCTCACCACCAAACCGGAACACAGTAATGGAAGCACTACTATTTTGTGGCAGGTTAAAGGTGAGACGGTGGTGCTGCCGCCCTCGAGCTCATTCAAATGGATTAACCATAAATATAAAAAAACGCATTACAAAAAATATATAAAAGGGCTATGGCATAGTATAGGGTTAATTGCATTAAA
This sequence comes from Hypena proboscidalis, assembly GCA_905147285.1. Classification (NCBI taxonomy): domain Eukaryota; kingdom Metazoa; phylum Arthropoda; class Insecta; order Lepidoptera; family Erebidae; genus Hypena; species Hypena proboscidalis. The sequence goes on from LR990149.1 coordinate 15,149,887, forward strand.
AAAAAGTAAAATAAATATATATAAATATATCCATCATGTTTTGAAACACCAAGAGTTGCGATTTATTGATTTCATTTAGTTTGTATAGAAAAGGTGAAATTATTTTGTTCTTTAAAATACGTTGTGGAAAAGAACGTTTGGTAAATTTTTCTGCTTTTTCACATCCACTTCGCCTTTTTATCTTTATTATTGTAATGATTTAATGAAAACAAAAATGTGTTCTACACATTAATACGTAGAACTGTTCTATTAAAAGACTAACAAAGTACGACATGCAACATAGTACACACGGTCACACTTCAAACTGTACATTGCCAGCATAAGATGGTCTTGCATTGTAATAAGCTTCCGTGCAACGGGAGACCAGTTTATACTGGAATTGTGTAGCTTGATGTATAATCGAGTTACAAAGATCTAATCAGCCATGACTTGCTTACAACCTCCTTCAGTAAAATGTGTGAGCACGATTCCTTCATTCCGAGCAGTTAACATAATCGAATAAGTATTCTATGACCACGTTTGTCCTTTGTCATACAAATGTGATGGTTTATGTCATTTACTCAGAAAATAGTTCATGGATGAGTGCATCGTAAATTCCTAAACAGATTCTTCGAAGCAGTGGGTTTCATTCTTATACTGACTGAATAGACGGAATGCGAATGGAAAAAAGTAGCCACGAGTTAGTCGGACTTGCGTACGAAGGGTTCTGTACCATTACGGCATACGGCATCGTCGGGCAAAATAAACTTGTATGTTGTATGGTATTATCATTTATTTTTAAAGTAAATATGTAAATAAATATTCTGTGATGATTTGAAGCGTCTACTTGTTGCCGTTATAAAAATCGAGCAAGAACTATCAAAAATTAAATCACGTTTGTTGTATTGGATTTTTTTTTTTTTTTTTATGTTCTAGGGGCAAGAGTTTTACATCATCTGTGAAATATTGAATTGTTCAACAGCTACAATGGTGGTAGCCTTGTGACAGACGGACCAAATTCTCAGTAATAGGGTCCATTTTAACCTTTTGGTTACGGAACCCAAAAATAAACTGTGTTTTGTTATAACACATAAATTTGATTTTGTCTATTTTTATAAGTACATTAGGGCCTCATATGTTTTTCACATGGTCGTTTATGACTTCAACGGTTGTTTCTGAAGTTATATGGTGAAAGGTTAAAGCTGGTGCTAGCTATCGTAAGATCGTCAACAAAAATACTTCCATAAAGACTATTAATAATAATAGGTAAATATTTTGGATGACAAATAAAAATTCATAAATTACGTTGCCTGCCGCCAGAGGGCCGAAAGGAAACCAAATTGACTTAAAATAAGACTTTAATTAAAAATACAATTAAAACTTAAATGCCTACATCCTAAGATAGGTGACTAACGCTCGATGTTAGAAACGAAAGTGCACCAATCCGGTAAAAATGGTTGTATGGCGCGACGTCCACCGCTCGTATTGCTGACGGTGCGCCACGGCTCATGTAGCTCCAAAGGTATGCCTGACGCATACGTAACACATACCAAAACAATGCAGATCAATTAAGCTAGATTGTTAGAACAAATTTGAATTCTATCAACTGAAAATTAGGATCTATTTTCGGTTAAAAACAATGTTGATTCTTTTCAGCTAATTGTCGTTATAAAAAGTTCGACAAACAAAATGGCTTTTAAATTGAATAGCATTCTTCTTTAACGGATTAATTACAACACCTCAAAGTTTAATTAAAAAGAAAACTTATTCGCTGACTTTTTACGAATTTATCCTTTTATGTCAAAGTCAAATCATTTAATTTCGTAAGTCCCAAAGGACGCTTAAACACGTCAACAAACATTACAAATATAGAGCAATTAAAAATAATATAATAAAAATCACGCTTATATTACCCAGGAGGGTGTGGCACGGGTGTACATCACCCACACTCCACCTGTTATGTTTAGGTCCCATGGGATAGGGGGTGAGCTTATCGTCACCCACCGGGCAAAATTCCAACTTTATGCTGCCGTTGAGAATTTCCTGTATGAAAGTTTACAAATAACACTTTGCCCGACCCGGGAATCGAACCCGAAACCTCACGGTGAGCCGATACGCTAGCCACTTGACCAACGAGGTGTCATAAAATTAATTCATTTTTGATGAAATTAATATCACAATATTAATTTTATGCTTGTAATGTGAATACGATAATTTAAACATTCTCAAACATAATTTATTTACAAGCGTGTTCTATCTTTATGTGTTTATTCATTTTCTTAAAAATACGGCGTAGAATTTTATTTGTCACTTAAATTTTCTAATATTAGCTTACTCTAAGTAAATAGATTTTAACAGTCACCTTATCTGACATATTAATTCGATCACCGCTCGTATAACTTATCAAAGATAAGTAAATGATAAAAATAGAATTATTGTTTTTGATAGATTTTTTTTATCTTTTTGATAGCAAGGCAGTGTAAACAGGTTTTTTTAACCGACTTCAAAAAAAGGAGGAGGTTCTCAATTCGGTTGTATTTTTTTTTTTATGTTTGTTCACCGATTACTCGTAGACGCCTGGACCGATTTGAGAAATTCTTTTTTTGTTTGAAAGGATATACTTGTCATGTGGTCCCATTTTTTTTAAGTCACGTTCTGATGATGGGATCCTAAAGAAATCGAGGGCAACCCTCAAATTTAAAAGGCTTCTAAATTGTTTTTTGTATATTATCTAAAGCTTCTCGGATATTTGCATCTAGTAGTCAGCATTTTATGTTGCTGAGCTGATGCTGGAAGGTACAACTCCTCAACGGTTAGGAGTACGGGTATAATTCTTTAAATATAGGCTCCTTGCGGCCGTTTACTGTATTCTTTCAAGTTATACACAGATGAGGCGAGACGTTAAATATTACTTATGTATATTCATAATATGAGGTCATGGTTTGATGATGGAATCCTAGAGAAATCATGGGTAACCCCTTAAATTTCAAAGGCTTTTATATTGTTTTTCGTATATTACCTAAAACTTCTTGGATATTTGCATTTTAAGTTGCTGAGCTGATGCTGGAAGGTACGACTCCTCAACGGTTAGGAGTACGGGGATTATTATTTTATTATTAATAAGTTTTCCGTCTCAAGTAACCGTCGTCTTCTCATTCGAGAGACATTCTTGCTCGGTCTACCCATCACTTAAAATCGTAAAATAAAATAATTTTTAACAAAAAAAAAAACCGACTTCAAAAAGTAGGTAAACTAAAAAGCAAAAAATAAATTTACATAACACAAAAATACGTTTTTTCATTTAGATAAATAGAAATTATTAAATAATTATTTTATAATTCTGAAGTCGGTGCCAAGAAAACAATAACTCTGTATAGATAATATCAATCTTTCTAACAACTATTTTCTGACTGAATATTAGACTAAATTTATTTTTTGCTTTTTAGTTTACCTACTTTTTGAAGTCGGTCTTTTTTTGTTAAAAATTATTTTATTTAATTTAGTACAAATATATTTCACTAAAGTATTGCGTGATTCCGGTTGTAAATGTCTCATTGGTCTAGTCAAGTCTAGTCTAGTAAGGAGCCTCCCCGAGTGACGTATACAACAATTCCCTACGTCCGGCGCACCCTGGGCAATTCGCGAGTTCTTAAAAGCGAATTGGCTAATCCTTTCACCACGATGGCAAGTCAAAACCTTGACCACCTTACTGACTGTCCAAAATGCCCTACTACCTGCACAAGAGAGGCGCTCATGAACGCCGACATCAGCGCCATAACAGTGGTCATTTATTGGACCAATAAAATTTGACTCAGCCATCGACACGACGAAGAAGAAGAGTCAAGTCTAGTGGTAAGTGTATGCGGCTATTCACCGCGAAGTCACGGGTTTGATTGCCAAGTCGGATAAAAGTGTTTTTAGGAGTTCACTTTAAGAAATTTGGGTTCAACATCAAAAAACATGTGTCAGAGGTACCTATATTACACGCACACTTCACCTGTTATGTTATAGGCCTAAATGATAAGGGCCGCGCCTAACCAGGCACAAGTACAACTTCGTGCCGCTATTGAGAATTTCCTTAAGGATAAACCAAAATAACGCATTTAGCCAACCCGGTAATCAAAGGCTGGACGAGGAAGTTGGTAAAAAAAACGACGTAATTTTTGTTTTACTAAATATTAGATATCACGGCATATTTACCATGTCTTTTTGTTATAGCGAGTTATTTCGATATTTCAGTGATGTTTTATTTAATATTTAGTAAGAAAATAACCATGTCAGTACCAGTAATTTGTACATAAAGAATAGCGTCAAACAACTAGATAAGTGAAAAATATGTAGGTATATACTTTATTTGTGTCAAATAAACATTTTTATTTTGATTTATTTATTTATTTATGTCCAGCCGCAATTTCACAGGTGTTAGATAAACCTTATTGGCAGTATGAGCATATAACAAAAAAGCATATTTTAAGTGTAACTTGTGTCACTTTTAAATTCGGTCAAGTTATATTTTATGGGTCGGATAAGCCCTCAAGTCATATCAATCAAAATATACAACCATCTTCCCAAAGAAATAAAGTCACAAGAAACGGCATCTGCATTTATAATTAAATTAAAACATTTTTTAGTACAAAAATACTACTACTCTATTAACGAATATATGAAATTGAATGATTAAATGATAAAGTCGTCACAGGTAATCGTAATAATTGTTGTATGGCTATTCCAGTTTTCCAATTAAAAGATTATCATCCAGTCTCCTATTCCGCTATGCCTGACAGGTCCACAATGACTCATATTTATGTTAAACCTTCATCATTATCAGCCTAGGGACGTCCACTGCAGGACATAGGCCTCACCAATCGATTTCCACAGCGTGCGGTTTTTGGCCGACTGAAACCAACGACTCCCCGCGATCTTGATCAGATCGTCCGTCCATCTAGCGGGAGGACGTCCCACGCTGCGTTTGCCAGTTCGTGGCCGCCACTCTAGGACTTTCTTGCCCCAACGGCCATCTGTCCTCCGAGCTATGTGTCCGGCCCATTGCCACTTCAGCTTAGCGACTCGCTGAGCTATGTCGGTAACCTTCGTTAAACCTCATGTTAAACCTTACCACCAAAGAATACTTTGTGTAACGCAATAAAGAATTGAATTGAATCGAATCAACTTAACAAATATATCTACTATATAAACAAACATTAAAACACACTGACCTTATTTTACGTATGACAAGAAATGGCGATAACTATCAAACCACTACTTATAAACTAGTTCAACTATTTACTATCTTATCAGTAGTATTTTATTATTTACTATTATTGTGCTACTGCCTCAATGGTTTTGTGGTTAACGTATGCACCTTTCACCGCGAGGTCTTGGGTTCGATTCCCGGGTCGGGAAAATTGTTATTGTGCACGGAGTTGGAATTGTGCTCGGTGGATAGCGATAGGCTCACCCCATATTCCATGGGACCTTTTTTTTATTACGTCGGAAATGCTTTATGCATACCTCTTAGTACAGGGGCACTAAAGAAGTAATGTCGGACTCTCCAGCGAAGCCAGCCTATCGACTAAAACCGTCACGATGGCCTTCTCCCGCATAATGCCAGGAACGTGGGGAACGCTTGCGCTCACTTCCACGAACTCGCCGCGGATGGTCATTGCTGACCCCTCCCAGTTTACAGCTCACTGGGACATACAGTGAGCGGTGACCAACGCAAGGACCGCGTACAATAGTCATCAGATACCCCCATCCATATCTGACGAACCAGTCCTCATTACGGCGAGATAGATGGGTGGTCTCGCCGCTCACCACACATCGTTCGCAGAGGATAGGGAGAGCGGCGCATCGACATACCGACACTCCTTTTCCCCTGTGGCTCATTTTAACACGCTTATATTAGCTTCACCTGTATGTACGTATGTATGTAACCGACTCATTTGGACTCGATTCTGACCCACTTTAAACGGACAGATTTCATTAAAATTTGCACACCTGTCAAAGATCGATGACAATGCATTAATTCAATAAAAAAAATTAAAAAAAACGCTCTTATAAATAAACCTAACTAAAAAGTAGAAAATAAATAATTGTTTAAAAAACTAATAAAAAATACTAGTATTATTGTGAAAAAGCGTGGGGCGCTCTGTGCCATATTTTTCGTCTATCGAGCAACCCACGCTTTTTCACAATAATACTAGTATTTTTTGTTCATTACCATTTTCTAAGAAGAAGCTTTTAAAGAAGTACTTTGCGTGTTTTTTAGTTTTTTTAAACTATTATTTTTTCAATGGGACCTAAACATAACAAGTGAAATATGGGTGTTGTACACCTCTGCCACACTCTTCTGGGCGTAATGTTAATATAGGCGTGATGTTTATGTTACTATTGTACTACTTTAGACTACTTATTTCATACAGTAGCTGTTTTGGAAAGTAGTTTGACCACACATGTAATTACTTTTAAGTAGGCTTGTAACTTAAGCTAACCTAATCTTACCACTTACAACTTGTAAGTGGTAAGGTTCTTGAGAATTAGTCTGAATTAGAACGATAGAGGCGACGCGTCTGATAAAAAAACAATAACAGTGGTATAATAAAAATAAAACAAAAATAGCCTTTATTACTATGCCTTTACATTTTTTTTTATTAGGTACATTAAAGGGGTATGACCAATCGACTATGGGATTGTTTATCGGTGCTGTGCTATCTATTCCGTGGCTTTGTCAAGATAAAAACTGCTGTATTGTATGTAGAATAATATGAAAGTTTAATTTTAAGCCGGATATTTAAATAGTAAGCTGGGATGTCATGAAAAAAGTTAGTAAACAAGTGCAAAAAACGTGGTAATTCTATCAAAACAAAATTAGAATCTAGTTTATCCTTCATGTTTAAATAGAAAATCTCTTTTGTTTATTAAATCCCGCTTAAGTTTTGTATCTTATTACTTGATAATCGTCATACACAAAACTAGAAATTATTTACTATCTTATATTCGTGACACAAGGGTTTTGGCGATACAGTTTTTGGGCATTGCCTTTTTGTTTTTCTTTTACTCAGACATCGGTAAGTCAGGTTGTCCCTTGACATAGGCCTCCTCCAGATTCTTCTGAAGAACAGTGATATAACACTGCGTAACTTTAGTGCTTTATTTATTTTTTTTATAAATATTAGTTTCAATGAAACACGAAATGATTAACTTATTTTTTTTTAAATATCAGTTGCTGTTGAAATGCGATGTTTTATCTACGTTACACTTTGTATTTATGTTTTATGGATTTTTTGAAGTTAGAAGCACGAATTTCCGTATAAAAATAATAATAATAAAGCCTTTATTTAACAATCTTACATTTAAATTATACACTTTTATTTACACAAACTTAATTGACACCGGTTTCTTGAAGATTGTCTTGCTTACCAGCATAGGCCTCCTCTAACGAAATTCCGTATAGTTAAACTTAAATAAAAATATGATAATTTTTGTACTGGGTATTTGTTAATGCTATCAGCCTCACTCACGACAGCTTTAATTTATATTAATGTATGACAAAATACGAAGATTAAAAAATATACATTATAGCTACCGTGTGTCGTCACATATAAATTTCTAAGGAACGATACATAATATAAATATACATTTTTATTAAGTTGTCGTGTAGCAAATTAATGTCCTATATAAAGCAGTTTAGACATTAATTTGTGAGCGAAAATATGAAGTCAATGCGCAGTTGTTTCTGCATATTCCAACTGTCGATAAACATTGTTACTCATCATCGGGTGGACTACACACCCGTTCGTAATACACGTCGTAAACAATAACATGGTTCGTAACAGAAAATGAACTAGACAATACAATGCACTTTGCAGAAGATGATGTAAGTGCAGTGGACGGACGGAAGGAGTAAATGTTTGTGACGAAGAATGACAGCGGCTTGTTCGAGACACGAGGCTTCTATTACAAGGATAGACCGGGCATTACTAATTCGATGATCTGTGAAAGATGCAGCAAGGTGCTCCTTCCTTCTTAAGCCTACTATTCCAAAACTTGTGTTCTCAGCACAATCTTTTTTTTTTAATTAAAAAATAAGGTTACAAGTAATTTGTAGATAAAATTTAAGTAAAGCTGTCGAAACCCATACATTTCTAAACTTTGACGTGAATTTTATTTGGAATTTTGCTCGTGCAGTGGAAATAATGTAATTTTAAACTTATAGTTGTTTCTACTTTAATTTTATTGATCTTATTACAAATAATTTAATAAATTAAAATTAAATTAAATAAATAATTAATTAAATCACGTTTTCAAAGTGCTGGTATTTATTTTAGCCAGAAGTTGAGAATTGCCATACAACGTGGCAATGCTGCCAGCATTTTGGAAACGTTTGCCCACTGGTAGCGGTCTTTTAGACTAGGTTTGTACATAGTTTTAGATTTAGTCATTTATTTTTAGGTTATTAGGAATTATGTTGTTATTTTTTTTAATTATTAATGATTAAATTAAAATAACATTTCTTAAACTAAATTAGTGCAATACCTAACTATGTACAAAATAGAAGAGAAAATGTAAAAAAAATAATTATTATAATTCAGACGTAGAAAAATCTCTAGTTAAATGCATGCTCTGGCTGTATCACAGTCGAATGGAAATGTCAAGAGTGACGTTAAAAACAGGTTCAAAATAGTTGCAAATCGCCTTAAAGAATGATTAATGTTAATGGTTTTTAACATATCTAAATTAATTGAAATAAAGATAAAATAAGCGTCTGTTTGATATGCATAAGATTTTATTTTTATTTTCAACTAATGTATTGGTAATTTATTTCACAAATAACCCTAGGTATTAACAATGGAGGTACCTATTTCTAAAAACAGCAATATATTTATAGCTAAATGGGTACATTGCATTATGTTTATTTCTAAAATAGACATATTAATTTTAAGAACATTAAGGATTCGCATAAGGGTGATTCCTGAGAGAAGCGTTCCTGGCGTAAGATCCATGGCATTTTTTTTTTTTCAAGTTTTGTAAAAACAAAAAATATGTAGCAAAAGAGAGCTTAAAAACAAACTTTTCTGTCCATAAGGCACTCACGTAAACATAATAGTTTCGGAAATAAAAATATGTTTGTTTTGGGTCGCCACGGATCTCACGTAAAAAACCACGGATCTTAGGTAGCATATGAAATACGAGGTGGCATAGCTTAAAAGTCGTTTATTTTAAAGAATATTAAACGAAATTGTAAATAAAACATCATTTGTCTAGTAATAATATTTTTATTCACTTAATCAGCAAAAACAAAATCAACAAAAGTTAGAATAATTATAAAAACGTGTTTTATTTTAACAAATAATAAAGGTAAGTCAGGGATGGTGGTAGAGGAGCTCAAGGGGTGGAAACGCCGCCATCCTACTTTAAACTACAACCAAATACGAATGCTTTTACTACTGTGATCCAGCACCGTAGCCCTCAGATGAAGCGACGCATCTACAATCTGCTTTGTGGATTGTAGATATATTCATGGGCTACAGCTATATATAACATCAGGTGAACTACATGCTCGTTTGCTACATACGTCGTATAAAGTAAATATAAAAACTACACAATTGAGGACTCTAATAATGCTGGACTACTGTTTTTTTTTCCCCATTGCATGGAAAAACATAATTATAAACCGGCCAAGTGCTTGTTGGGCCAAATGCAGTGTAGGGTTCCATAATCAACCGTTAGCACATACCTAGTAATACAGATTTAAGAGGGGCTCACTGCTTGACCTACTTGTATTAAATATACTTGTATTAATTAATTTTATTAAATAAGTAACAACTTCAAACAATTCATTATTAACAAAGGTTATGGATTTTGTACGAATTATTTCAAGTAATTGCATTTTTCAATTCGGACTTAGCCGTGACACTTTTCCTTCATTATATTATAATACTACCACAAAATCGTTGGCTACAGAATACCAGCTCATGCATATACCTAAGTTGCTATACCTACACTCGGCGGGCACGCGGGGGTCCAAGGGCCGTACGCGTGCGAACGAAAGTAGTCTTAGAAATTGTGTCTGTGAGCGATGCCCGAGCAACGCAAGCATAGAGCGCAACGTATGTAGCATGTCTTCTGTAGCGTATTCAGTAATACCACAGTAACGAATTATTCTGTATTTCTTGAGCAAATTGTTTAGCTTTTAGAGGGGGAGGGCTATTTAAACAAAAAAATACTATCCATGGTTAAAAATATTTTTAGCAGATCTTAGAGTAAAAAATTACCTTTGCATACCCTTAATGCTTTTAAAAGACCTATTTAATGATACTCTACATTAAGAGGTACGTGAAAGAAAAAAAAACCCCTTTACTCTTAGCAAAAGTACCTACCCCAATTTTTTTTTTCTTCTAGATTTAATTTTATCACTTTGTAGCCATAGTTATCATACATATGTTTACAAAATTTCAGCTTACCGGCACTAACAGTCTAGATGCTAGGGCCCGGACAGACAAACATAGTGAAACTATATGGCTTTCTAGTAGATAATACGGAACTCTAAAAAACACTTTCATTAATTGACATCATTAGTAAATAGATAAATAGCAAGAACAGTGTCAGTCTACAAAGTAGTACCCTTGGCAGAACTCGCCAGCGTACACGATAAAAATCCATGGCCAAAAACAAAGATCCGTGGCTTAAAACCCACGGATCTGCGCCCACGGATCTCACGACAATTTACATTTTAGGATATAACAATGAATCTATTAATAATATTATACATATTTTTACTTGAAAGTTTACTCAAGGATATAAGTATTCATGATCTTAAAGCATTAAGGTGAAACTATTTTCAACTACGTAGTAAAACAAGCTATGGAATGTATCAATCCTGTAGGACAAAAACGTGTAGTAGTCAAAGAACTCACCTAACTTATTTTGCGCGAAACTGAGCGACACCACCTTTACGTCTGAGCACTGCCAGTAAACTGGCGATGTGTCGAACCAATCGCGAGATGCCTAACACGTTCGAACCGAATTTGGTTGCTATTTTACGTCGCACGGTTGAAACGACGCCCGCCGCGTGACATGTTTTTGAATGACTATAGCTACTATAAGTTTTATTTTTTTATAACAGTTTGATTATAAAAGGATAGCAGCACTTTCTAGGTACTCAAAAATATATGAATTAATATAAAGCTATAATCGTAGACAAAATAAATCGTCATTACAAAGTACAGGCTACGCGTGTGACACGTAAAATTCAAGCTAAATCACCCCGTTTTTCAGTTTCAAATGGATTTTAAACCAGTTTTCAGTTTTACATTGTTATTTTAATCAATAGGCCTCATTACTATAATAGTCAAGGAATCGTATGACTGCTAATTAAGTTATGTTTGTCTATTATTATAGATAATATTACGATGTGACCGTCAAAATCAAGCTTCCCAGGAATCACCCATAAAATAAATAAACCACGTTATTTTAGCATCGCCGTTTTGGCGACTGTTCCCATCGAAACAAATTACTATTTCTATCAGAACTATTCGGTCACGGAATCGGAATTAAATAAATAAATATCACGCAACATACACACAATGCCATCATGTCCCAAACTAAGCAGAACTTGTATTATTGGTACTAGAATAACTGATACTAATACGTAAATACTTTTCTTTTGTAAATACATAATGCACACAAAGATTTGTCTTAAATAAGAATCGAACCCGCGAGCTCAGCATCGCAGGCAAGTACACTACCCTCTCCGCCATCCGGTCGTCTTTTATATTTCTGCCTAAATTAAAATAATGCTGTTCTTGATGTTAAGCCGTTGTTTTTCTTGGTTCTCCTTTGAAAATCAATGGTAGTCGTTACGGGTAGTCAGAGGCAATTCTGACGTCTAGTCTAACGAAGATTATTGTATCGCCCCGTGTAGTTTGTACTCGCCAATCTGTTGTGGAAGTTTGATGGCAGTGGCTCCATATAAAATACTGATATGTTATATTTTATCAAACCATTGCATTTCTAGAAATATTAGGGACCTATAGGAATCTGAGAGAATAGAAAAGAATAACAAGAACGCGTCAAAATCTATCTCACCCTGCTTATGCTAGACCGACAGGACGATTTGCGTGGATATCATCTGCTATTTAAAACTAGATCTTTTTTATAACAGCATTGTTTATTTTATACTACCTACTCCCTCAGCGAACGAACGTGTAGTCCACCTGATAGTAAGTGGAGTACGTCAATGGACATCAACAATCCACAAAAGCAGATTATAGATGCGTTGCTGCAGCTGAGGACTACGATGTTATGCCTCATGTGCCAGTAATTTCAGGGCCTGATCTCACCACCAATCCGTAACACAGTAATGGAAGCACTACTATTTGGCGGCAGGTTAAAGGTGAGACGGTGGTGCTGCCACCCTCGAGCTCTTTCACAAGAGCTTTACCACCATTGTTGTTTTGATCAAGTAGCTGACTTTCTAATTTCCTTTAAATATATTACCCAGAAGGGTGTTGCAGAAGTGTACAACAACCACTCTTCACCTGTTATGTTAAGATCCCTGACGGTCTGAATTTCCTGACGGAAAGTTCACAAATAACACTTTGCCCGACCCGGGAATCGAATCTGAGACCTCGCGTTGGGAGGCGCTCACTCTAACTAGACCATCGTGGCAGTAATTTGGTATTCTTATCTTCTAAACCTTGGTCAATACAAACGAGTTCTATTGCGTCTTACCCATTTTAAATACTTAATTAGAAAGTTGTTTTGTTTGTCTGTTGTACTTTCACTGATAAATCACTTAACGAATTTAATGTTTGGTTGATAAGTATATGGAGGGCATTTAAATTAAGTGGCTTAATTTGAAATATATATTTTTGTATAATAAAAGTAGCCCTGTATCTAATATTATATGTCCCACTGCTGGGCACGGGCCTCTTCTTATGATGAGAAGGGTTAGGCCATAGTCCACCACGCTGGCCAAGTGCGGATTGGTTAACTTCACACACCTTCGAGCACTTTTTAGGCACTCTCAGGCATGCAGGTTTCCTCACGATGTTTTCCTTCACCGTTAGCAAGCGACAATTTATATGATAAATACACACATGTCTTCGAAAAGACGAATCTTAACGATTTATTGATAGAGGTGTGTGCCGTGGATTTGAACCCGATACCTTTGACTTCGCAGTCCTACGATCTCCCAATTGTTTTCTGCTTATATTATATCGATGGAAAAGATTCATTATACCATGTTTTTTGTTTTGGTAGCCGTGCTGTCACAATGTTACAGGATAAATCTTAAAAGGACGTTTTTTTTCATATTAGTAAGTTAAAAGCTGTACGAGCCAATACTGCTCGTACAGCGAATTATACTGTAAACAATAAACAGTCGTTTACGTTAGTCGCTACCAAATAAGTGGAACGAATAAACGCGTGTTTGGTGAACAGATATTGTTTATAAACGTGACTCACAACTACTAAACGTAACAACAACTGACAATATAACTTATTACAACTTAACTATAACTTTACTATTTACAATAAACTATTAAACCTGAAGTGATTTTGGTGTTACTACAAGCTACCTTCTCACAACAACAACTTACATACAATCGGGATAGCGGGGTTACAGTCAACGACGAGATAGCCCCAACAAAAGCATTTATGTCCACGACTAAAGATAGAGCTTTAGCCTTTCTGACAATTCAGACGTATCACACTTTTCCCTGTAAGTGTCGAGGTTCAATGTAAGCAAATTAGTTCTAAATATATTTCACGCATTTTTCCTGTACATATAAATGAATAAAAATGCAATTAAAAACTACGGAACCTAGTCTAGTACACCGCAGCCAGTGGGCACCTTTCCTGAAATGCTGGCAGCATTGCCACGTTAGATGGCAATGCTTATTCGTTGACCAAAATAAATACCAACAGTTCAACCAAAAATCGCGATATATATTTATACAAAGAGCGAGCGCCTGGACCCCTCGGCCCAAACGTCCCAACCCGCAAAGGCACAAAATATAACCGTTATCCAGAAGACTATATTCTGGTTTTCGGCTGATTCCACCGCCAGGCCGTTCTGAGTCCCTAGGATATGTGACGGCGTCAAAGTGTAGACGCAAGTTGCGTCGCACACTAAAGGCCACCCCGACCTCCAGAGAACAAAAGTCATTCGATTGGGTCTTTTTCCATCGTCACGGCTGAGACTATTCGGTTCAAGAATGGCTGAGCAGTTGACGGTAGCAAAAGCCCGACGGACGATATTAGGCTGGAGTGGTGGTTGAATATAAATGTATAATTTTATTATTGTTAACATAAAATGTTGCATGCTATGTAGCTGATTATGGTGATACGAAATTTAATAATGTTGAAACATCCCTTGTACCCATATTTCGCAAAATAAATGATTAAATTGAATTGAATTGAGAATCTGCCTGTGGTCTTCTTGAACTTACATTTTTTGGTTCTTAGTATAGAATTGTTTATTATAAAAGTTTGTATTCGCCTTTTATAATTCGTGTTTTAGTAGAATTGTTTGAGTTTTAACGGTTAACACTGGCACATTTTTTATGGTTAATTTAATCTAACTGACCTGAGCAAACACCAAAAATGAGGTAGGAACAGCAGCTAATCCGCACAGCAGGTAGAAAAGCAGCACATGCCAATGACCACTCTTTGTGGCCAGCACTGCGGCCTCATCCAATTCTTTAGTCCACGTCATTATCACCTCAACACCACTTGCCGAAACTTAATACCAGTATAGGTTTCAGAACACTTCAAATTCATTTTGAATAAAAACTTTTACAAACTAACCTTTTTAGTTCTGAGAATGGAATTGTTAATTTTAAAAGTTTGTATTCGACTTTTAAAATCTGTTTTTTGTTAGAACTGTTTAAGTTTTGATTAACCACACTGGCACCTTTTTATGTTTTCACTTGTTTTTTTTTGTTCGTATAAAAAATATTGAAACTAATAATCACAAAAAAATATTCTTAATAATAATTATTATTTTGATAAAAGGTAGGTACCTAAATTAACAAACAACAAAGTTTTCTTCTTTTAATGTACTAACGAACTATTACGACGTGTCTAATTTAATATTAAATAAAGATGTACAGACGTCTGTCGAACAAACTCTTACAATCGTACTAACGCGCATAAAACACATTTACTAAGGGTGGCAATCCGACCAATTTTAGTAATCCTTTGTTTCATAACCACTTTAAATACACATAAGTCAGTCTGCATTTGGCCGTGTTATACCGATAAGGTAGGATATTACACCAACTATTGTGGCACTTCTCACTCGATATTTTAAAATGAGTTTTCAGTGAGAGAATGGACAGTATCGTGACAGTGGCAGAACATAGATATTTTGCTTGGTAATAATAATAAAAACATGTCGATGTAAGCCGAGCCTGTTATCTACCGGGTGACTCTCTCAGACATATTGTTTCTGATTGTTCTCGTCTTGCTAATGGCTAGTACAATCAGAAACAATATGACCATCTTTAATAATAAATTAATGACTAAGATTAGATGTAGAATATTTTGCAGCAAAAGGAGCCAAAATAGAGGTTAGAAAATAAAATGTCATATTATGACAAGAAAAATTCAAGAATAATCAGTTTTAATTTTGCCAACGTATCAAAATTTTACACAAGTTGATATGCAAAAATAATTCGAATTAAAAACTAACTTTATTGAATATTTTGACAAAGACTGTTAAATTATGAGTTTTTATAGTAAATAGTGTCATATTAAAAGTGATCCTATAAGGGTTTGGTATATTTGACAGCGGATACAACAAAATAAACAAATTTGTATTGTTTTAAAATTTATCACAGAAAGAAACTTGCTTTCTATTTGTTAAATAAAAACGATAATCGAACTGGTGTATTCAAAATTAGTCCTCAAACAAACAATCAGTTTACTACTTTATATTAAATTATTAGATTTATCTTTAAACAATCAGAGAGCACACGTACAAAAAATGTTCTTTATCAAAAAAATAACTAATATTATTTAACATGGCGATATTGACACATTGTTAAATTGACATGTCTTTTTATTGGTTTTTCTTAAAAGAATTAATTTTGTTTGCCCGAAGATACGTGACGCGCTTAGAAACTAGCTATTATTTGATTTAAAAACTTGTTATGAATACTCATTCTCTGTGGTATTACTCATAACAATAAAGGTTCTTTTCATTTAATGTTTTTAAACTTTCACGATTTGAGATCATTCTATAAATAAATAATAGTTTAAAAAAACTAAAAAACACGCTTTTAAAGTACTTCTAACTAAAAAGTGAAAAATAATTCCTAATATAAGCTGAAAAAAGCGTGGGTTGCTCGATAGACGAAAAATATGGCACAGAGCGCCCCACGCTTTTTTCAGCTTATATTAGGAATTATTTTTCACTTTTTAGTTAGAAGTACTTTAAAAGCGTGTTTTTTAGTTTTTTTAAACTATTATTTATTTTCTACTTTTTAGTTTGGTTTATTTATAAGAGCGTTTTTTTTTTTTTTTTTTTTTTTTTTATATATTTTTAATTTTTTTTATCGAATTATTGCATTGTCATCGATCTTTGACAGGTGTGCAAAATTTGAATGAAATCTGTCCGTTTAAAGTGGGTCAAAATCGAGTCCAAAGGAGTCGGTTACATACAAACAAACAAACAAACAAACAAACATACAGGTGAAGCTAATATAAGCGTGTTAAAAATAGACAACGTGTCTAAATCGCGTAATTTTTTAATATAAAGGTACTAAGCAAGTGCAGTGTTCGGCGAACTATCGACGATTCCGAACTAAATAAAAATAAAAATTGTGATGATTAAGTGAGGATAGTGGACAATATCTGCGCTTCACAGAGAAGACGTCGAGCATTGGTATTTATTTACCTTTATAATAATAACGTGATTTAGACCCGTTGTCTATTTTTTCAAAAGTCTTTTTATTTTATTTTATTTTTCTGAAAAAAATAATTGCTAGCACGGTATTTTTACTATCATAAGCTTAGCACACAAATGCTGTCGTTAAAGCATTATACAGATCAGATAAATAATTTAAGACTGTTAAGAAAAATTGCCATACATGAACCATCTATACCCGAGCAACACCTGGTACCCAACTCCCTTAGCACGGCTTGCCACTTCAGACATTTAGATTCTATGACGTAGTTATCAATAAAAAAACGTAAATTTTTTTTTGCCGTTTTTACGTAATAGTCGAATCTTAATGCCAAGACTGGCACGGTGCTTATGGATTGCTGCTGTCGGTTTTAGCCTGATCAACTTGGGCATAACCTTTATCCCCTTAGCACAGCTTTCTTGACAATTACATCACATAGAAACGTCAAAAGACAAAAGAAGTTAACGTTTCTATGCTGATAACTACGTCATAGTCGAATCGAAATGTCATGGCAGCCGTGCTAAGGATGTATCTTTGCTCAGGTATGTGGTATGAGGTTCTAGAATATAAAAAAGGAAGGTTATACAACGTTATTTATTTAATTTGCTGTTTGATATAAGTAAACACAATTAAGCAAATAGACGTATTGACTCAGTTATACATATATATTTAAACAATAATTAAAATAATAATTATTTGAAAATTCATGTGCGCACGAAGATGGTAGGTGTCATATTTGCGGTTTTCCTTTACCAGACGAAGCCGTGGATATTTATAGTCTGTTTAAAATAATAACGTAGCATAGCATCACATCTATATTAGTACAAAGGTTATGCCAAAGATGTATTGACCCACACTTTACCTATAATGTTTAGGTTCACCCCTCGTCCCCACCAACGGGTCCCGCGTTGTCGTCGCGGTGGGGCTTAGTACCCGTGGCGCCCCCGAGCCACGGCGAAGCCAAGTGGACCCCAGAGGGGGGCTGCTCTTCGGGCTTTGGCTGGAAGTCCATGTGGGAGCAGCCCATGTTGCAGGGCTCTTATGGGGGGGCTCTGCAACAGGAGGGCCTGCGGTGTCGGCGTGAGTCGGCACTGCGGCCGAGGAGTTGCGGGGCCGCGGCGGGAGAGGACTGTCGGTGTTCCATTGCCGCTTTCCCTGCCTTCCGCGGTCCCGGCGGGGCCGCAGCCGTCAGTACTGCGGCGTGGTGGGCGGTGGGACGAACATCTGTCTCACCGCGGAGGGCCAGGCCGTCAGATACGAAAGTGTCTGACGGCTTTGCACGCGGCCCTCGGTGCCGGTCCCCCCACATTTTGGGGGCCATGAGGGGCCTGCCTCGGCGGGCAAGGCCGGGCTGCGGTGTTGGCGCAAGCTGGCACTGTGGCCCGGTGGTTTACGGGGCTGCGCGCGTCGTTTTCGATGCCCCGCATTCCTTGCCTTCCGCGGTCCCGGCGGGGCCGCAGCCGTTGAACTGCGGCGTGGTGGGCGGCGGGACCGACCACCTGTCTCGTCGCGAGAGGACCAGGCCGTCGGACATGGGGAATGTCCGATGGCTTTGCACGCGGTCCTCGCGCTGGTCGGTGGCTTGCGCCAGCCCCCTCTTTGGGGGCCATGAGGGGCCCGCTTCGGCGGGCATCGCCGGGAGGGTCGTGGACGTAAAGGCTACGCCAGATTCCCATGACCCTCCCATCAAGGCGAGTGCGGGAGCACCGTGGGGTTTTAGTGGGTATTCCCGTGCCGTTTACCATCTTTGGCACGGGCGAGTCCCACATAACCACTCTGCCCTTCCCCGGGGTGGGGTGGTATGCGTAAATGCATTTCCCCACGTAAATAAAAAAAAAAAAAAAAAAAAAAAAAATGTTCACCCCTCGTATGTTGATCTTGCTTGTGGGAAAACTGGGGGCTGTGGGTCGAGTCAAGACTTTTTGAAGAGAGTGAGTCAGCCGCCATTTTGTTTTGCTTAGAAGAATTTAAAATAATACTTTTACCCCACCCAAAATAAAACCTGAGACCTTCGTATCAGTAGTTGTATACGGTATAACCACTAGATCTTATCTTAGTCTTCACAGCATACCTACAAGCTGATCAACCACCGCTGTTTCTTTGCATAATGTTTTACTTTAATATGTTACGTAATTTATGTTTTATTTTTATTGTGTAAGCAAATATAAAATATTTTATCCTTTCTTCTTTCTTTTTAGATTAAGCAGCTGTTTTAATATAATATTGAATCTAGATTTATTAGATAGTCTACTATACAATCATAGTTCTAGTGACGTCAACAATACGCAATAGTAGGTATAATCTGACGTAGTTTTTATTGAACATTGTCTGACCACTTACCACATCAATGATACTTTGTTCAAGAGTTAGGTTATGTCAACTCATAGACATAAATAAAGACTGTCGTGACAGTAAAGTACTATGTTTTACCAACAACGTAATAATAAACATGATGCTATACTGCAACATGAGTAAGTATTTTGCATATTTGTGTCCAGTTTTTTTTTGCGTCCATTGTATAGACTTAAAAAAATATTTTTAAAAAAATTAAGGCCGCACAAGGTTAATGTTTGTGTTTACTAACATACAAATTCCACACCCAAAAAGAAAACCCAGCCGAAAATTTTTTTTGCGTATCACAAAAAGATTAATTTTACCCGTGTGGGGATCGAACCCGCAACACCATCTCAGTGGATAGCCTCAACACCAACATTGCACTCGATAATCTACAGCCACCCTATTGGATTTAATTTTGTCTTGGGCAAGTAAATACAGCAAATAAATAAGAAAGGATTCATATATTTTATGTTTACAGTTTTCTTTTGGGTGAAAAATAACTGTTAAAAAAAATAGAATTATCGTCTAAAAATCGCCTGCACGTTTCTGCTTCTCAAAATCCTTTTTTTGTTTAAATATTTTCCTTCTCTTTTTATTCTAATTTAATAATTCATTTAATGTTCGATCGCTAGTACTAGGGCCCAACCCTTACTGTCGCGGTGGCGTTCTCCAATCAAGATTTTAGACCTGTTTTCCTAGATAATTTCTACACACTCATATCTATTGGGTCGTTACAAATATTAGCCTTGACTTGACTGTTATTAATTGTGAGAAAATATGAATGTTTCTCCTTTCTCGACACTTTTAGTGTTCAAATAGCATTTATTTTTGTGATTTTTTTATATAAGTACTGTAAATATTAGTATTCGAGGCTATAGAAAACGACTTTTCACTTTAGTAAGAATATTTAAGGGACATGATATGTTTTATTATCTAGGCATATACAATAACAAAAATAAGAAAAAAATACTATACAAACTTACTATACTTTTATGTTGTGTTGGTTTTTGGATTGAGGTATTACATTATAACGTCAGAACATATTTAAGGGATCTTTTACATTAATTTATCGACGTCAATGCATTTGACGTTTAAAAGGGCTGGGCACTGCGATTGGACGATCGATCGACGTCAAACGATTTAGGTGTAATTACATCTAAGAATTTGTTTTTTATTAAAATAATTATTTCAAAACTTTGGGGTAGAGATAAAACAAAAAATATTTTTAAACTTAATAATGTTTTTATAATTATACAGGATGTAAATGACATCGTGACGATGCCGCTTTTTTGGTTTAGTTGTACCATTTTCTTCTACTAACAAACTATATTAGATTTAGGCTTTTAAAATAAATTAGGTTTTAGATTTTATGTCAACAAGCGGCGCCAGGAGTAAACCTTAGCTTCGAGAGAGAGTAGCTTCTATTTTATCAGTTAATTAGTTTATTTATGATCCAAAGTGAGTTTTATCTTCGAGTCGAAGCATTCTGCGTTTCAGACGATTAGTCGGCAATTTTAATGATAATTGATTGATTGATTGTTATCTCTTCAAGCCACAGGACAATACATGTTGTGGTAGAGTTCTTGTGAATAGCTTCCACTGCCCTTTAATATAACATGACGCCTTTATCACCCAGAAGGGTGAGATTGAACTATATAACACATACCATCTGTTATATATATAGGTCTGTATTGATTGAGAGGTCCCATGCGATGGCCGTTAGCCTTGAAACGGGCATAATTCTAGACTCCGTGCTTCTAGAGAGATTTTCTAGCTAAAATATTACTTAACTTGTTATATTTATTTAAGGTATCACAATTATTGATGCTTTAATATATTATGTGTATATTACATATATAATATTATAAAATGAACATAAAATTATAGGAACCAAAATGGATGCCATCCGAAATTTTATTTATTAACACGCTTATATTAGCTTCACCTGTATGTATGTATGTATGTATGTATGTATGCATGTATGCATGTATGTATGTATGTATGTACACACACACTTTAAACGAACAGATTTCATTAAAATTTTGCACACCTGTCAAAGATCGATGACAATGCAATAATTCGATAAAAAAAAATAAAAAAATAAAAAAAATAAAATAAAAAAAAACGCTCTTATAAATAAACCAAACTAAATTGTAGAAAAAAGCGTGGGCGCTCTGTGCCATATTTTTCGTCTATCGAGCAACCCACGCTTTTTTTCAGCTTATATTAGGAATTATTTTTCATGTTTTAGTTAAAATTACTTTAAAAGCGTGTTTATTAGTTTTTTTAAACTATTATTTATTTTTATTCATTTTTACGATTTTCAGGGAGGCCCTGTGGCCCATTAAGGATTGATTATTTTTTGGTAGAAAGGATTATACACGTTTGAAGCTGTGACAAATCTTTCAGTGTCCTAAAAAATCCTTTGTGAAATTAAGATAACAGATATTTTAAAAAAATCGGGATATTGTCAACTTTAACACCCAAAAACCTTGTGTGAGCCAAAAAACAATAATATATCCGATAATGAAACCAATCTTGATAAAAATTGGTATAGAGATAGTTCAAAACCTAAGAAAATAGGCTACTTTTTATCGACATACCTATCATGCGGGTTAATCAACGCGTAGAAGCAAGTTATTTATAAAACGTTGCCAGTTTCTTACATTGACAACTTAGCTTAAATTATTCTCGTTAGGTATATTTAAAATTATAAATAAAGATGTAGAAAGAATAAATCATAATTATGTGTGTCGTAAGTTTACAAAAAAAAAGGTATTCATGGAATCTAGCTGTCAATTACCATCAGGTGGACTGCTTGCATATACATTCAATGAATAAAAATACATTTTATTAGTTGGATAATGATTAAGAAGATAAAAAAGATGACTACTCTTGTATTTCCCTATATATTTTTTTAAATATATTCATGTCTGTTACTTTAGTATTTAGTAAAAATATCACTTGGCCCACGTGGAGTCTTTATAATAGCATTAGAAGAAACTTTTTTTTTTAGCATTTGCCGGTCTCTCTTTATGTTGGTCTTTTCGCACATCACGCAAAATCTACTGCACGGAATTGGATGCGGTTTTCACAGTTGCGTAGCTGGAGGACTAACCTAAACATAGGTTCTTGGGCCGTACCACTTATAGTCTGTACAAAGAGGTTTCAGCGCGTCTAACTGAGGCAAATCGTTCTCGTAATGCTGGCTTATATTTTGGCCAGCTACTTAGTATCGCAATACAACGCGGTAATTCTGCCAGCATTTTGGGCACAGAGTTACTCTGTGTTTTGGGTACGAGGTCTTCTGACAGTGACTTATTAAGTTTCGATTAAGTTATTACACTAATTTTATTCAAGATCCAATATGTATATTTTTCTGTTATTAAATACTAATCGTCTAGTTTGAAAAAACAATGGAATATGTTTTATCTATGTATTTTATCCCAAATATTGAATTCCACGCAGACGAAGCCGCGGGCAACAGCTAGGAAAATTAAATATATTTGCTTGTTTGCCAAACAAATGAGACTCTGAGCTAGATGGGTTACCATTGGAAAATATTAAACAGTAATCGTTTAATTTATTAGGAAAACATTTTTTTTTTGTACGGTACGGAACTTCTCGAGATCGATCATTTTTGTCTTTAGTTGTTTGATTGGTTGAAGGGTGCATGAAAGGAGCCTCCCCGAGTGACGTACACAACGATTCCCTACGTCCGGCGCACCCTGTTCAATTCGCAAGTTTTGAAAGCGAATTGGCTAATCCTTTCACCACGATGGCAAGTCAAAATAAATTTTGACTCAGCCATCGACACGACGAAGAAGAAGAATTGGTTGAAATTGTAGGAAAAAGAAAAAAATATATTCTGTTCTATGCGCTCACGCGTTGTATTTTTTTTATTTTAAATACATAGGTGATTGTGTTTGCTTTGGCTTAATGCGTAGGTAACCAACTTGAACACAACTTCAAGTAGTGCTTAAATGAACTTTGTATCTTCTAAAAACAATATCACAATTAATTTAAAAAAATGCATAAAAAAAGTTTGATAGACAAACATGTTTTTGTGTTTGACAAGAAGATTGTTTTGCAGCAAAGATGAGAAAAAATAAAAGATTTTAAGTACATTCAAATTGATGAAAAATAACAAATCTTTAGATTAATTTTGCATACAATATGTGTATATATAAATAAAAAAAAAATACAATATCTTTTATGACAAATACTAACTGCCGCGCTTGACTCCGCTCGCGTGGCTTGTCGGTCTTTACTTTTGACCTGAACCTTCCTCAATAAAGGAGCTATGTTTTAGTAGATACCGTATAAAAATCCGTTCAGTAGTTTTATAGGAAAATCGATCACATACATACCAACACATACACTTTTGGAGGCTTTGTTTGGGTTAGGGGACTTTGGTCATGGTGTAGTTTGGACGTGCTCCTTGTTAGTCTAGTGGTTAGCGTATGCCCCTCTTACCGCGAGGTCTCGGGTTCGAGTCCCGGGTCAGGCAGTGTTATTTGTGAAATTTCCATTAGGAAAATCTCAATAGCAGCACGGAGCTGGTGCTATTTAGAATTTCCTGAACGGAGTTGGAACAATGCCCGTTGGATGGCGATTTTATCACCCTCTATATAATGGGCCCGATACATAACAAGTGCAGTGTGGGTGTGATTTTATGCACTTTTAAGTTCCATACATTCAGGGGCGTTTTGCCATGATTAAAATAAAATATGAAATATTGGTGTTCTTACGTCATGGGTGCTATTTTCTTATAATTTCGTACAGTATGCAACAAAATCTAATATTATTAAACAGAGTATCCGTTAATAATACGACGAACACGCAGACGAATCCACGGGAATCACCTAGTCTATGAAAATACCGCCCGCGCATCACTTATGTGCGTACCAAAGAGGTTGTAAATAACTCTTTTTCAACTAAAGAGGCATAAATAACCATAGACTACATAAAAAATATGTACTCTATGTAAATAACAAGAAAGCGTGGTCTAATTTTGCACCTATGAATGTCAAAATTCACCTATTATTGTTAAAAAAAAAGCATACACAATTTCTGTATTTATGTGTTTTTTTTTACAATGTAAGTTTGTTAACTCATGATAAACTCGCCAAACTGTTACGTTTGATGGCGAGAAACGCTCATTTTATAATTTATATATCACTTAACGACTTACACTGACTAACAATAGATTAATATTTAAATCTACACAACTGTGTAATTCAAAGATTCTTAAAGATTTAACTTAAACACTTAACTGTGTGGGTGGAGACACGCTGACGCTTCATATTAAATAGACAACTAAGCCTTTCTACCTTTTTTTTTTTGTTGTCGAGGGGGGAAATCTTCAAGAAGCTACCTCGCCGCATGAAAAGAGTGCGACGAGGTTATGTGAGGTTGTCGGGACTCCGACGACTCACTAAATGTCTGATAAGAACTCTCCGGTGCCCCTCTGCATACTTATTGCCATAGCACGTCCCCGGGAATCCGTTCTACCTACTTCTACTTTTCTCTGATGCGTGCTGAAGGGAACGAGACATTCAACGTTAGTGCGAGCGAGAGGACAGATAGAAACGTTCGCACGTAATACATCTACAAATATGATTATCGATTTATCGAGACTAATATATTCAATACGATGCTAGTATTATCTCATAAACCATATAAGATAAACATCATAGGTGTCATGATTCCAGTATGTTCAGTTTTTTTTTTATACTACGCCCACAGCGAACGAACGTGTAGTCCACCTGATGGTAAGTGGAGTACAGCCCATTGACATCAACAATCCACAAAAGCAAATTATAGATGCGTCGCTGCAGCTGAGGACTACGGTGTTATGCCTCATGTGCCAGTAATTTCAAGGCCTGATCTCACCACCATACCGGAACACAGTAATGGAAACACTACTATTTGGCGGCAGGTTAAAGGTTGCCCTCGAGCTCATTCACAAGAGCTCTACCACCAGTAAAATACCATCAGTTGTATGCTCAGTACTCACGAGCGTTTTTACTCTAAGACGAGTAAAGACCTTTATGTATTACTCTATGCCAGTGTTTGATAATCTGCGACTTTTACGTACATTGCGTCGTAATAGCGTACGGATATAAATGTCGCATAGTGTACGGACGCAACGTATATAAAAATCACACAGTATTCGCAACTTTGATTTTATACTGGTGGACGAAGGCGCTTAGTCTTGAACAGCGAAGCTCGATGGAAAACAAATGGAAACTTCTTTGCACTGAATATGTAGATGATCTCGGCCTAGATCTTGACGGACGCTATCAAGTAATACAATAGGTTTCAAGAAAAAAATCGAGTAGAATACAAATCTAGGTATCTTTCCAAAGTGCATCACTTTTGACCCGGGGATCGAACCTGATGAACAAGGGATCTAAACAAAACACACCTGTGCTTATTTCCATATTAAATGTTGGAGAATTTTTAAAGGGATTTTTTTGGCTAATTCTCGTTTTATTTAAAAAATACGCATGCAGAAATTACTCTTAAAGTTTTTTATATCTTTAAAAGTTACGAAATAATCGTCTGGACACACTTATTGGTTACACTGTACATTAGTGATGTTTTATTGTATGTGTATGTAAAGATTGTCGAAATAGCACAATAAACTTAGCTTAGCCACCTTTAAGTCCTTTAGTCATTAAACGAAAAGAAAACTCGACGAAAAAGCAACAAAATGTATCTCTAGCTGCAATCTGTTCATATGTTATCACAGTAATTAAAAATTAATAATGAATCAACCAACATTCTTTACTCGATTTATTGATAAGATTGGCTTAAAATAGCAAAGCGAACAAATACTTTTTACTTTAACAGATGAACTTGATGATGGATTGCCACTATGAAAATAATATATTATACTCAGTTGCAGCAGCGATAGCCGAGTGGGAGACCATAGGATTACGAAGTCAAAGGTCTCGGGTTCGAACCCACGAAAAACTTACACACCTCTGTCAATAAATCGTTAATATTTGTCTTTTCGAAGATATGTGTGTATTTATCGTATAAATTATTGCTCGCTAACGGTAAAGAATAACATCGTGAGGAAACCTGCATGTTTGAATACTTTGTAGGCAGTCTAAGAGTGCATTTGTACTGAATGTAACTTCTGCATGTTGGTTTGTATCCTACTTAAGATAGGTACATACAAATGGATGAACGTGACGTCACGAAATGACGTTACATACAGTTGAGAAATTTGGGATCCTGGCAAGAGGCGAATATAGCTGGTTGCTTAAAGCGACTGACCGTTGTGCAGAAGGTCGCAGGATCAAATCCTGCCGGTCCCATTTCTTTTTCAACTGTTTCTTAGTATAATTTGCTAAGCATAGCTAAATGCTATAAAATAATCAATTAGAAACGTTGACTATATTGAAAATCTTGGCTTCAATACCACCTTTTCTTCATTCCCACGCCCAAATTCCGAAAACGAGTCCAGTCATTGGCCAGATACATGGACAAGACAATAAACAATTCAATTCGTGAGACCCTCGATAGGAACTGTGCAATTGCCACTCAAATGATTGCTCGTCTGTTCTCGCTAGACGAGCTGACCTGGTTCAAGGTACTTGTATCATACAAGTACCATTGTGTTTGCTATTATCTTATAATTAAATATAACTAATTTCTAATTAATAGCAGTATCTATCATGATTTAAGAATACAAATTATGATATATGTATTTAAACTTTCGCGATTTGAGAACATTTTTCACAAATTAGACAACGGGTTTCAATCGCATATTTAATTTTATTATAAACGTAAATAAACTAGTCGGCTCGTGACCACGAATGATGCAAGTCATTTCGAAACGATGAGCACAGGTATTTATTTACTTTTATAATAATTACGCGATTTAGACCCGTTGTCTAATTTTTGAAAAACAAATTATGATATTTTGCATTTTGAAAATATGCAATAATTCGTCCCAAGTCCCTAAGCAAAAATAATCGAGAGAGTGTAGTTCGATTCCCGTTGGAATAAGCATATTTTCATCAATCTATGAATGTAGTTTAATTTTTTTCAAAAATAACAAAGTCTAGTAAAATCTCCTATCTGGTATCATTATATAATGTGAATTTAACATTTAGGTGCTCGATTTTTGTCTCTTTGATTTTAAAACAGTAAAAACTTTCGCAATTAAATTTTTTTTTCGAAAATCGCGTAATCATTATAAAGGTAAATAAATAAATACCAATGCTCGACGTTTTGACTATTTACCTTTATAATGATTACGCAATTTAGACTCGTTGTCTAATTTCGTACTTCTAGTGCTAACGCACTCGCATAGTATTTTATAGTTCCTTCTCCAATATAAAATCTGCACAAAATATGCAATAACAGGGGTACAAATATTTCTCGAACCTACAAATAAAATCTACGTATGCCTATAAAACCACTCGAAGCAGAATACTGCGCAAATAGAGATTAACGGCACCAATGAGGCGCCATTGGCAATCGAATCAAATTATCTTACTGTTTTATCAGACAACTCTATAGCCATCTGGTTCTTGTCAAAAATAGACACGAATCTGTGTACGAAATTTCAAATGATGGATGTATTATGTACTTACTTATCTACGAGTAAATATATTTATATACTCATTCAAGCTAAATTCACTATTTAGCTTCACTAATCACAGTAACTATTGGTGTGAAAAAATAAAGTAAGTAATAAAATCATATTATACCTTTTTCTTTTTTTTTTAAATTTACTCGTAATAAGCAAATACAAATTCTAGTATACGTGTTAACCCTCTCCAGCTAAGCTTAATTCGCTTCTGTTATGAGGAAATTCACGTCCGTGGTGTAATGACCAGCATTCAAACCCACGACCTCTCAATCGTAAGAACTATACCTTATCCGTTGCGCCACGGCAAAATTTTTATTTGCACAGAATCATGTACTGAACTAAAACTGTTTTTGCAGGGATATTCTTATATATTTGTGAACTGATAAACTTGAGCGCCTTCAAAACTTTTGTATACGATTTATATTTGGCTTACGCAAATATGATCATGTCTCCGAATTCCGCAAAAAACTCAAGTGGCTTCCAATTCGATCTCGCCGGAATACTCATATTCTTACTTTCCTTTATACCATCTTGTTTAACCCAACGACGCCTGCTTATCTTAAACAGCGCTTCAAGTTTGTACATGACACGCACATAAAGTACTTGAGATCATCTGAAAACTTTAGGCTGGAGATGCCAGCGCACACCACCGATTTCTACAGTAAATCATTTACTGTCGAAGCTGTGCGCCTATGGAATGCGTTGCCTTTGGCTATCAGACAAGCCAAATCCATTACAAGTTTTAAAAGAATGTTAAATGAGCTCTATCTTTCCTTATAGTATTTAATTGTGTATTGTATATTTGTAAGTAGGTATAATAATATATATATTATAATTATATTATAATATATTTATATGTCGTATACCTATATATATATATTGTATAATAATCCTTGTTAAATGCAAATAATTTCTTATTATCTAAGCAAAAACTACTGCTTTATTTTCTCTTTCCAAAATGTCCATCCTAAGCTTGCCTGGAAGAAATCGCTTTAAACGATAAGGCCGCCTTTTGTACATTTTTTTCTGTTATTTTCTTTTTGTTGTTACCTCTTAAGTTATTTTTTTCATGTGAAATTATGTATAAATAAAGTATTTTCTATCTATCTATC
Source organism: Hypena proboscidalis (assembly GCA_905147285.1). Classification (NCBI taxonomy): domain Eukaryota; kingdom Metazoa; phylum Arthropoda; class Insecta; order Lepidoptera; family Erebidae; genus Hypena; species Hypena proboscidalis. The sequence goes on from LR990149.1 coordinate 15,178,842, forward strand.
TAACAATCTTATGACATCTTTTTTGCACCCAGGATCTCAAAATCTCGTACTGAATCACTGGTAAGCAGCTTCATCACGATGTTCTTTACACCTAATATGGTACTGTTATCCTAGGTTTTATCAACAAATCTTACCAAACATTTTTGATATACGTTTCCGATTTATTTTTCAAAATGATGTTTTTTACGTCACAAGAATAAAGCCACGATCCAAATTTCACATAACATTTATCAAATGACGTGGCCCGGTCATAGGACGGTTGGTAAATATTGTTCATTTAAAAAACAATGGATGATTTTACTAACTTAATCATTAATTTCAATCATCGATCAGTCAAAACGGTCAAAACCTAACGTAATTATTGTAATTATGAGAATAATCATTTGTAATATATTGTCATCAATAACAATTAAATACTGGTAAACTGCAATTAATTATAAATTATTATCATTAGGAATATTTAATTAATGACAGTTAAAATATTTCTGCAGCTTTATTAAAAGAAAAATGATTAGCCTGAAGATTATGTAATAAATATAAAAAAAGTAATAAAGCACACAACAAACATATAACAAAACATTTTAGGAAAACTTGAAATATTTATTAATATTAATACTTAGCATTGCCTGACGGCAAAATCCGCAGAAAATTGTCTTTGATTAGAGGAAAAAAGATTAAGAAAAAATTTAACTGCGCCATTCATTGCAATATCTACATACATCTATAATTATTATACTAGCCTAAATTAAATTCTTATCAATTCTTATCAACTACGTGAATCTAAAATCGTAAGAACTATAAGCATAAGCTACACAATTACTATGAATAATATATTTAATCTGTATTGATTTGAAACAAGTGATAGATATTTGTATTGTTCACGATGATTAAAGAAAAATTTTTAAAACTATTGAAGCTTTAGTATACTAGCTGACCCGACGGACGATACGTTACGGTTGCATTAGAAAATTTGAAATGGTGGTTAAGTATTCCTAATTTTTTTAATTTTTTCGCGAAATTTGTTAATTTTTCTTCCATATGAACTTTCTCCTGACTATAACAAACACATCAAAATAAGATTTAGTGAAAGTGGAAGTAGTCTTGTCGTTCGCGCGTGATGGCATGACCGAGGGGAAATAGAGAAATTTGTATTGAAAGTGCTCTCGGACACATTAAATAATTAAATTTAATGATTTAAATGTTTTTTTTTTTGTATTTTCTTTAATAGTCTACGATCGGTGTTTTAATAAATTCGCCGCCACCCTTAGAATGAGAGTCAGGCAATTACAATAGCTGTAGCTTTGTAGGTAATACTTAGAATACCGTTATCACTACATAACTATGGAGTGCATGAAAGGAGCCCCCCCGAGTCCGGCGCACCCTGGGCAATTCGCGAGTACTTCAAAGCGAATTGGCAAATCCTTTCACCACGATGGCAAGTGAAAATAAAATTTGACTCAGCCATCGACACGACGAATAAGAACTACATAACAACAATATTTCTTAATTAACTATTGTATCACTAAATGGAAGGATCTATAATTGGCTTACTAACATAACTTAACATAACATAACATTTCGCCTTTATTACCTAGAAAGGTGTGGCAGAGGTGTACAACACCCACACTTCACCTGTTATGTTTAGGTCCCGTGGGATAGGGAGTAAGCCTATCGCCATCCACCGGGCACAATTCCAACTCGGATGCGCAAATAACACTGCTTGATCGAACCCGAGACGTCGTGGTGAGAGGCTAGGTGTCCGCTTACTATTTCTAAAATATTGTTTTTCCGAGCTAGATTAGCTGTTGGACCTCATATAGATATTTTTATTCGTTCCGAGAACAGGTTTCTTGATATAGCAGCGCGGTATATTGAGACATTATCTATTGGCAGGAGTATACCTTATTAGTTAGTTAAATAATAATAATTATAATATTATTTAATTAAAATTATGCTTTACTTGAATACTTTATATAATATTGGATCTATGTGTTATTTTAATAATATTTGTTACTTTTATAAAATTGCAATTTTTTTTTTAATTTCATTTATTTTGAGACAGTTTAAATTTTAATTCTTACTGTATTTAATTTATATTTTTTTTCATGTTTTTCCATTATGATGCGTTTGGTTTAAGACTGTGAGCTATATAATGATCATTGTATAATAATGAAATATATACTTATCTAATCCGTCCCAATATGTAACGAAAACCATTGCGAAAACGTGTCGTTAGTAATCCAATCATCAATCAGTATTAAGTATTAGGATTTAAATTTACGCACGACACATACGTACATACATACGTATATAGATAGTACGTCATAGGCGTATGGAATTATAATCTTGAGACAATTGGTTTTGTAGATATGGCGATGCTGATAGATAGACAATAGGATCACTATGATTAGTTGCTTTAGGCTTCTGAACATATATTAGTTCTAATAAACGCTAAAATTGTCATTACACTTTTTTTTTATTGGCACAAATCAAAAAGAATATAGGAAAAAACAGTGAAATACAGTAATACAGTCTGTACCAATATGCCAGCAGCTCAGCATCATGCTAAGTGACTGCAATAATAAATAGTCACCTAACATTGATTTTAGATGCAGCCCACGAGTGCCGTACGTTCAAAACTATTATAAATAAATGTCCGTTGAATTTAAATAAGAAAAAGAAAGGATACACCATATATAAATAAATAAAAGATTTATTATTAAAATTGAACTATTGATAAAAATACCTACTTAGGTCTACCTTCTATTCCGTTTCTTCTTCTAATTTTTAAAATGCTCTTAATTTGTTTGGCCTCCCTCTGAGTCATTATTTCTTTATTACACAGGGAGTTCAATCCCCAAATCGCGACAGTGACAAAATTTGCCATAAACGTTTGCCTTTATCCCATTTTATTTGGAGTAAGCGCACAACGCCTTCTCTCCGTTCTCCTCTATCAGTTGTCTTGCTTTCGCTCACTACCTGTCTTCTTTCACGTAAACTATCTGTCTTTTCTTCGGTCTGCCTCTTCTTTTCCATCCACAATGTTTAGAATTCCTGATGACTTACGTCCCAAAATTCACATTGTTTTTGTCAAAAAGTTGCAATATGGAATGCATTATCTTTTATTTATTAATAGGAATGTACATCATTACGCACATAATCGGTGTGGCATCTGTTAGTTAATACAATAATCTGTTAAGTAGTAATACTAACAATCGGATTACTTTATTACGCAAATTATTTTTTTTTGTTCTTTGCTGTTATCAATTTTATTGTTATAGTGAGCGCAATTCTCTGTAAGGAAATGTATCACTCTTCAAATATTTCATTTTATTATCAAAAGGTGTAATCAAGCTAACTTCCGCTGTTACAAATTATTATAATGATAACAAAAAGTAGCCAATAAGCTTATGTTCCTGTCCTTATCCCGTTATATTTGGCGTCGTCACAAAATGTAATCTGCTTCCATTTTCCCCGATCTCTTCTCTTTTATATTCTCTTTCATTCAATCTATCCACATTTTATTCAGTCTGCCTCTTCCTATGCATCCATCGATATTTAAACTGATCAGATCACGATTTTAGTCACATGACTTTCATCCCTTTTTATCACATTAACCCATACGTGCCCATACCAAGATAAACGATTCCCTTTCAGCTTTTCTAACACAAGTGAGCTGCCATTATCTTATTTTTTTCTGTCTTGCCACTCCACACATCTGTCTTAACAGTTATAGCCAAAGTGTGCGATATAATATATGCAGTGCCGGATCTGGGTAGAAAGGTCTCTTAAGGTGCCACAGGGATGATGACAAGGTGATGAAAAAAAATTACAAGACAACAGATTGGATGTCTTTGGCAGAAGCCATTGTGGTTTAAGATTGCAGACACAAGCTAGACCCAAAGATTTTCTTTTAGATATCAATCAATTTGGTTGCTGACGTCATACCTACGCAACTTGATAAGAAGTTATTTCTTTGGTCTATTGGCAAAAACAATACGTCAACTGGATAAGTTGTGATGCAAATTATTTTTTTTATCATTGGACTTTGATTCTTTTACACAAGTAATGTTGTAACAAGTGAGCTTGAAGTACATTCGAGTTCTTTATTTGCAGTTATGGACCTAATTTTCTCTCTAATAAGGTTCGAAACTGCCAACATAATGAACTTAACTGGACCTACTACCAACATAATGAACTCAGATCAGATCAGTCTTTCTCATCAGTCAAGTAGTCACCTTGAGTTCTTGGATTCGATGCTAGGGTCAGGTAATGGTATTATTTGGCGATTGAATTACCGCATACCTTAATCTTAACTAGTAAAATATGTGTGTTACATACAAATACCATTACCATTGACCTAATTTCAACAAATTATAAATTAATATTCGGTCACCGCGATTATAATATGACAAGTAACTGACATGCTTTTAAGTAATAACATGTCATAATGTATCAAGTAATTAACAGTTTTTAATTTAATAAATAACTTGAAAAATTTGTTTATGTATTGTATTGGCATAATTAAGAGCCAAGTTTCTGAGGTTCCGTATAGATCTTTTCCGCCAAACAAAATATAACCTAATCGAATATAACTGTGACACAAGTTAAGCTCTAGGAAGGAACACAGCTATCACTTTCATTTATGTGTCAATTATGCTTAACCTGCCAATAAGGTTTATCTATCACATATCATCAACTGTCCGAAATACCGATAAAATGGACCAGGGGTCAGAACTTCTTGCACCTTTAGGAATAGTAGTAATAGTTAGTTATTTCATAGTATGTTCTTTGTTGTCTCTTGGTGTGTGTCGACCCTTACGCTTAACGTGCTCGCCGAGGCACGGAGGATTACTTGTTATATTAAGATAGATGATCACCCATCCAACGGCCGACCGCGGTAAGCATTGCAAATACCTGTAAAATCGATCGGTTCGCACAGCTTTGACTTAGTCACGAGGCCCTTATGTATTCAAAATTTGACATACCTTTCATAGTGTGGTTCATATTATTTCAAGTTTTCAAGAAGGAAATCAAGTTTCCCCTACAAGAAAAGTCTCTTATATACTCTCTACTAAGACACTAGGTCAGGTTATAAATAAATTATTCATATATTGGTACATATCGAACGCGACAGAGCGTACAAGACCTTTGCGAATCCATTCAACCATGCCGTTGTGATCTATTGGTTGATATTACACACGTGTGAATGCCTTTAACGTACGTCCATATGAATGTAATTGATGAAAATGGTGGAAGAGGTTCTGTGAACGAGATTGATGGAGACGAAGACGGTGAAGTCTAAACAAGTGGGAATAGGTATGGCTAGTAAATAAAGTGGTTACGTGAGCTACCGTGGACAAATTGCACATAATTGCATGTGATGCGTTATATTATTATTTTGCAGCTAGAAGTTCCTAACGCCATTATTTTCGGATATTAGAGTCTGTCTGGTACACAGACTCTTATATACGAATTACTCCGCGAAATTACTGGGGGTAGAGCTCTTGTGAATGAGCTCGAGGGCGGCAGCACCACCGTCTCACCTTTAACCTGCCGCCAAATAGTAGTGCTTCCATTACTGTGTTCCGGTTTGGTGGTGAGATCAGGCCCTGAAATTACTGGCACATGAGGCATAACACCATAGACCTCAGCTGCAGCGACGCATCTATAATCTGCTTTTGTGGATTGTAGATGTCCATGGGCTGTACTCCACTTACCATCAGGTGGACTACACGTTCGTTCGCTGTGGGCGTAGTATAAAAAAAAATACAGACATAACAGGAAGTATTTCTTTTTAGTTACGTACAACACAACTACATAATGTCACTTGTTATAAATTGTACAATGATATAAAATACAACTTTTAGCATTCATATTTAAATCGTAATTCACAACAATCTACTAGTAGTCATGTATTGGTGTCAATCACTCTTTTTACTTGTACAGTATAAATTATGTAAGTATGTCGATGGATGGACAGGCAGAGGCAGGTCGAAAAAAAGATGGATGAATAGCGTCAAAGAAGATAATGAAAAATAAGGGAGTAAAGTGATAGCGAGACGGCTAACAGAGGAGAATAAACGGCTAAAAGTGGAATGAGGAATAAGCTCATGTTTCTTATAATGACTCAAATGATGGTAGATTATTCGTGAATTCGTTGGAAAAAGAAACACCATCTCACGTTTAACATGCCTTTAAGTAGATTACCATGATGTAGGTCCAGGATTGGTAGAAAATTAGGGCCTGGAACTACTAATACACTAGCAACGGTAACCGAGTCGGAGACTGTAAGACTGCGAAGTCTCGGGTTCAAAAGCACGGCACACACCTCTGTCAATAAATCGTAAAGATTCGTATTTTCAATGATACGTGTGTATTTATCATATAAATTGTCGCTTACCAACGGTAAAGGAAACATCGTGAGGAAACCTGCATGTCTGAGAGTGCCTAAAAAGTGCTCGAGGGAGTGTGTAGTCTAGCAATCCGTCCTTGGCCATCGTGGTGGACTATGGCCTACCCTTCTCATCATGAGAAGAGGCCCGAGACCAGCAGTGGGATATGTATTTGATACAGGGATGATTAATAATGTCTTGATGTAAACAACACAATAGTAATTATTAGACATAACGCGATATTTATCATGTATATTTGTTGTAGCGAGTTATTTCGATATTACAAAGATATTGCTATCCCGTTATATCGAATACTTAGTAAGAAAATAACCATGTTTAGTCTCAACACTTATACGGGGTGGATGCGACATAGCGACATTTATTGAAACCACAGCTTCTATACATGGTAAGTATCAATTTCCACCGGATAAAAAATCTCTGGCGAAAAAAAAAAATCACGTTCTCCGAACAATTTGAACATTGCGATCGTGCAATTTGTTCGGAAGACGTGGATTTTTTTTTTCGCCAGAGAATTTTTTATCCGGTGGAAATGCATACTGGCCATGTATAGAAGCTGTGGTTTCAATAAATGTCGCTATGTCGCATCCACCCTGTATAAAACAATAGTATTTAGTAAATAAGTTTCAATCACAAATTATTACGGCATTCCATTTGTATGACAAAGTCATACTCTGCCTGACCCTTAACTAGTAGTAAGCTAAGTCGACATATGGCATAGGTTATGGTATAATATACAACTTGGCATATTCCAATCGTAAATCACAACAATCGATTAGCAGTCGTGTATTGGTGTCAAGCTCTGTTTACTTTGCAGTACAGTAATAAATTATGTAAGAAGTAATTGTACTCCATAATCTCTTAATAAACATAATCTTTTAGTCGTGGGTTCGAATTCTGGCCATTACACACAGTCGTGAAAGTCGTTTTTTTTTTTTTAAAAAAAGCTTACTAGTAGCAGATACAATTTACTAGTATTCTTGTTAACCCCCTCCAGCTAAGCTTAATTTGTTTTTGTAAGGAGGAAGTCTACGTCCGTGGTGTAATGGCAGAATTCGAACCCACGACCTCTCGATCGTAAGACTATGCCTTAGTTTAGTTTTCCTGGGTGGTATCCGCACTTAGTCTTCCTATGGGACCGTTGTACGTGAAAGGTTTCCCGTTTACTCCAGCCAGCCTAAATCGGTCCAGAACGAAAGCAGCCTCCAAGGACTGCTGCAGGAGGCTGCAGGCTTCCGGAAACGATGCCTTATCCATTGCGCCACAGCCACTTAATTTAATTACTTATTATGTAAAAAAAACTGTTTTTCACCACACCAGCACAAAAAATATCGTTTGCTTGCGAGAATTCAGTGAGTAAAAACGCTTTTTACTCACTAGTGAGGCAAAGTGATTCAAATTTTGAAACACTAAATCCTTCCAATGAATAGGCGCAAAAAAAAAAAACAAAACAGCCACCATGTAGGTTAGTAATAAACATTAACATCAATTTTATTTAAAAACTACAAACGATACGTTTTAATAATTTTAAATTATGTTTCCACCTTTGTTCTTAGCGATGTATGGTTAACGATTCGTAGTAGCGTTATCGATACTATAATCTATGCACGATTTTAAAGTTTTTTTTTTTTTTTTTTTTTTTTTTTTATGTCCCATCACTAGTCAACTCCCGCCAACCCACTGAGCTACGGATTAACCGTTGCGACTCTCATTCTGCGTTTTCGTGCTGTAGCCTTCGCACGTGGACCCGCCACAAAGTTAACATATTTTTGATCCTGCATAATTTCTGGTGTCAAGATGGGGAACAAGAGACGCTGTGAAGAGGATGAAGCCAGAATTTCGAAGAAGATCCGCAAGCTAGAACGAAAATTACGTCGCAAGCGACGTATGATTTCTTCAGATAGCAGCGGTTAGTGAAGTTATTCTTTTCTATCGTCGGTGGCGATCAAAAGAGTTTCTAAGCTATGGATGGGATTTATCCCTAGGCTGTACAGTTTATTTATCGTCGGTGGCGATCGTACAAACTGCTTTTATAAAAATCGTCTTTTTTGACGTCCCAAACCGGCACCTGTGGCCTGAGGTTTTCCGTAATTTGAGATTGAGACTCAAATTAAAATAAAACGTCGTTAGACGTTAATATGCCGTTGTTGACGGTACCCGTATTGTATTAGTACGCGCTGTACTTGATTTATTAGCTTACCGCCATGTTCGATATTTGAAAATTGATTTCAAAATTTATGGACATTTGTATTTTTTCATATACAGATGCAGAAAACGAAGAACAGGCGCCAGTGGAGCTATCGTCACCGCCGAGGCTGTCTCCACCCCAAAATCAGGTTGTAGAATTCGATATTGCTAGACCTATATCGCCTACCCGATCCATACAGAATGTGGTGGAACCCTCTCTTTCTAAATCTGGACCTTCGTCTATAACTGAGCAGACGATCTCTGTAGAGTTGGAAGGTGAAACAGGGTTAGAGGAAGATATTTTGCAAATATTGGGCGAGGCTCCACAGCCCGATATTGTATTGGGGAAGGATATTCACAAAGATATAGCTTCCCGATGGCAAAATATCTTGGTTAAAGGTCTTTTAAAAGATGTTAAAGAGTCACTACTCAAGAAATACATTGTGCCATCTAATTGTAGTTATTTGGTGGCACCCATATTGAATCCAGAGGCCAAAGCTGCACTACCTGACATATTGATAAAAAGGGATTTTACAATAATGCAAAAACAAAATCAATTGGGATTTGCATTAGGAGCCTTATCTCAGCTCACAGAAATGATAATACGTGGTGAGACGAGCAAACATGTGCTTCTTCAGCCATTGAGTGACGCTTGTCGCATTTTATGTGATAGTCACTATATAGAAACCAAGTCACGGCGCAGTATTATTGGTAGCTCCACAAACACGAGTTTGCGTGATGCCTTGTACAGCACAAGTCGTGACAAATATTTATTTGGCGAGGAGTTAAGTGAGAAACTTAAAACGGCAAAATCTGTACAAAAGACTAGTGAATCTCTCATAAAGAAGACTCAGATAACTCCTCGTCCAAATTCTGGTTTTAAGAATATCTTAAAAAACCAGTCTTTAAACTCCAGGGGCCCCAATCAAAGAAAGCCGCCCTTCAGGAGCAACGAGTCATCGCGAGGACGCCCTGCATTGCGGCAAAATCGCAATCCACGTCAGCAGCCGCGTGCACCGAGAGCACAGTCGCCAGTCAAGAGGGGTCTCAAATAGATCAGGTATTTAATTTTGCTGGCCGTTTGCAATATTTTTACGACCAATGGTGTGAATTAACTAACGATTTAACCTTGCTCTCATGGATCAAGGGCTATAAAATACCTTTTATGTCTATACCAACAAGATCCGACAGTCCATGTACCATGCCTAAATCGGCAAAAGAACATGTTGAATTTTCTAAAGCAATTAAAAAATTACTTGATATAGGAGCTATTTCACAATGCCTCCATATAAAGGGTGAATTCACATCTAGTGTATTTCTCGTGCCGAAACCAAACGGAGAAAAACGCTTTATTCTTAATCTAAAGCCCTTAAACAAATTTGTCAAAACGGATCACTTTAAGATGGAGGATTATAGGACAGTAATTAAATTAATTACAAAAGATTGCTACATAGCTTCTGTAGACTTGAAGGATGCTTATTTTTGTGTTAATATTTCTAAGTGTCATAGAAAGTATTTACGTTTTAATTACAATGGAACTCTTTATGAATTTAATTGTTTACCGTTTGGATTATGTACAGCGCCATACGTTTTTACAAAATTAATGAAACCGGTAATGGAATACTTGCGAACTAGAAATATGATTTCTACTATTTATTTAGATGATATTTGTTGTATAGGTAATAATTTTAAGGACTGTCATATTAATGTAAAGCAAACTTGTTCTTTATTAAAAACGATGGGGTTTGTTATAAACGAAAAGAAAAGTTCTTTAGTTCCTTGTACTAGCTGCAAATTTCTAGGGTTCGTTTTTAATTCACAAAGAATGATAATAGAATTACCTATTGAAAAGAAAGAAAGAATTAGGTCATATATGCAAAACTGCTTACAGATTCGTAAATGTAATTTACGTCATTTTGCTAGGATATTAGGTTTGCTAGTATCTGCTTGTCCCGCCATAGAATATGGATGGATGTATACAAAGTTGTTCGAACAATTTAAGTTTGAAACCTTATTACAGAATGATAGTTATAACCAATCAGTTTTAATACCTAATTTTATTAGAAAAGATTTTTTATGGTGGTTAAATAATGTACCTAACGGATACTCAATTATAAGAAATAATAATTATGTTATGACAATTTACACAGATGCCTCATCTACAGGCTGGGGTGCATATTGTAATGGAAATAGTTCTTACGGTTATTGGAATGAAAAAGAACTTAGTTTGCACATTAATCAGCTAGAAATAAAAGCAGCCTTTTATGGTTTAAAGGTATTTGCTAACAACTGTTTTAACAATGAATTGTTATTAAGGATCGATAATGTGACGGCTATTTCATGTATTAATAGGATGGGTAGTGTACAGTACCCGCATCTCGATAACGAGGTTAGAGCCTTATGGAAATGGTGTGAAAAGCAACGTATTATAGTTTTTGCATCATATATCAATACTAAAGATAATCGGGAGGCTGATGCCTTATCTAGACAGAAGTTTCGTGATACTGAATGGGAGTTGGGTGACTATGCATATGAACAAATAAAACTTAAATTTGGTATACCAGACATTGATTTATTTGCAAGTCATTGTAACAAAAAATGTAATACATTTGTATCTTGGAAAAATGAGCCAGATGCATGGGCAATCGATGCATTTACAATTCAATGGGGTTCTCTAAATTTTTATGCTTTTCCGCCATTTTCAATGGTTTTAAGGGTTATCCAGAAAGTGATATCCGACAATGCCGAGGGAATAGTTGTTGTCCCATATTGGCCGACCCAACCTTGGTATCCGCTTCTTATGAGAGTAAACCAATCTGAAATTATACATTTTTCACCTAGCAATAACTTGCTCAAATCTCCTTCCAGGTCCGCTCACAGTCTCCATCGGACGCTGTCACTAGTTGCCGTGAAATTATCAGGCAAGCTTTATTAAGTAGATTTTTATCACCAAGGTCTGTGGAAATAATGCTATCATCATTATCAAAAAATACATACAAACAATATAACGGATATGTCAAAACATGGATAAACTATTGCCATCAGCATGGTTATGATTATACTTTTTCATCTATTCCAATTGTAATTCACTTTTTAACTGAAATATTCGATAAGGGAGCAAAATATGGGACAATTAACTCGTATAAATCCGCATTGTCTCTTTTGTTAGGTAATAATCTAGATGACGAGAGATTAAAACGTTTTATGAAAGGGGTTTTTAAATCGAGACCAACGAACCCAAAATACAATATGACTTGGGATCCAGACATGGTTTTGAATTATTTAGCTCAACAATGGCCAAATGAAAGTCTCGATTTAAAAACCTTATCCAAGAAAACTGTAACATTACTTGCCTTGGTGACTGCGCATCGTGTGCAGACCTTATCTCTAACTAAAATAGATAATATACATACCAGTCCTGATGAAATTATAATTAGAATACCTGATCCAATAAAAACAACAAAACTAAATACAGTGCAACCACTTCTGAGGCTTCCATTCTATAACACACGCCCAGAAATCTGTCCAGCTCGATGTTTACAAACCTATCTTCAAAAGACAATGCCATTGCGTTGTGGTAATACAAAAAATGTATTTATTAGTTTTAAGAAACCATACTCTAACATTAGTTCTCAAACAATTAGTCATTGGTTAAAAGATACGTTAGAGGCAAGTGGTATTGACACATCAATATTTAGTGCACATAGCACACGACATGCAGCCACATCAAAGGCAAATAAATTAGGAGTAAGCATAGAAGTGATCAAAAAGACTGCTGGATGGTCTGATTCATCATCAATTTTTGCTCGCTTCTATAATAAAGAAATTGTAAATCATGGTGATTTTGCAAGATCATTGCTTGATTCGTCTTTGTTGTGATTTTTGTAATAAGCCGATTATTCATTATGTGTAGAATGGAAAAACAAACTTTGTAACAATCTATTATTTTTTCATGATTATATATTTGTATTATTATGAACCATAATATGCTGTGATATGATAATAAATTTAAATAGTGTATATCAAAACATCTTTCATTTTTAATAACACTGATACTTACCCTCAATTACCTCTAACACCTGATGAAGTAATATTGTCATACAATGTTTTCATCGTTGTTTGTGAATAATATAATTGTTTTATAATTGTTGCTATAAACATCCTACGAATCGTTAACCATACATCGCTAAGAACAAAGCTGGAAACATAATTGAAGATCAAACGAACTTACCAAGTGAAGTTCGATCCAAATTATGTGAACAGCTTTGTTCTTAGCGATGTATAAACACCCACCCAATTTAATTGTTATAAATTAAATACCCACACCCTAATAATTCTAAAACAATTAATTATTATATTTAAACGAAATGAGAGTCGCAACGGTTAATCCGTAGCTCAGTGGGTTGGCGGGAGTTGACTAGTGATGGGACATAAAAAAAAAAAAAAAAAAAAAAAATCTTTAAAATCGTGCATAGATTATAGTATCGATAACGCTACTACGAATCGTTAACCATACATCGCTAAGAACAAAGCTGTTCACATAATTTGGATCGAACTTCACTTGGTAAGTTCGTTTGATCTTCAATTATATAAATACACGCTTATTTAGTATTTTCATGGTTTAATATTCGTGATTAACCATTAAATTAATTAAAATCAGGTACTTAATATTAGACTCTATAGATAAATGTTACGGAACGAATTTCCGAGCGCACGATTTAAAAAAAAAAGTCTGTGTCTGTGTCAGTCATCGCGGGCAACTATAAATTCTTTTCAGTTTATGTTTAATTGTTTACTAGCGCTTTTTAACAAAAAAATAGTGAATCCAGTGATGAAGAACTTTGTGGAACTCCAAAAGAGTTGCGACAACTTGCTTCTAACACAGAAGTTTGCTTTTTTACCAGAAAATTCGCGTGAAAAGTATTTGAAAGCGTACGACATATTTAATTAGTGGCAACTTTCAAAAGGCCCTAAAACGCATTATGAATCGGTATTACTGTCGTATTTCATGGAATTATTTCAGGGTAAGCAATCGAGTACGAGTTTATCTATATCTTAATATTTTCTCACTGGAAGAGGTGAAAAGTTTTGTATTGTAACGCGTCAGAAAATTTAATTTCCAGTTCGTGACCTCTTAAAATCTTTCGCTTGCGAAGTAGTCTTTATTAGAATCACTCGCTATGCTAGTGATTCAATTTAAGACTACTTCGCAAGCTCAAGATTTAAAATTGGCACTCACAACAGAGATAAAAACTTTTTCTCACTTGTACCATAAATAACTATTAAAACAATTTTATTTAAAAAGTTCTTCTGTCTGGTCATTGCGGGTGTAACAAATATAAATAGGTACAAAGTACATAAATAAAGATCCACATTCAATTAGCATGTATGTTTGTTTGTTTGGAATCGTATAAAACTGGTGAGTGAGACTTACTCGATTTTATATAACAGGCTGCCGTTGGTCTAGTGGTTAGCGTATGCGCCTCTTACCGCGAGGTCTCTGGTTCGATTCCCGGGTAGGGCAAAGTGTTATTTGTGAACTCTCAGTCAATTCTCAATAGCAGCACGTATGGATGGCGATAGGCTCACCCCCTATCCCATGGCACCTAAACATAACAGGTAAAATGTGAGTGTTGTACACCTCTGCCACACACTTCTAGGTAATATAGACGTGATGTTATGCTATTTTATGTTTATATAACAGGTGTAGTGTAGGTTATTACACCTGTACCACCTATATTACCATTACTTTCTGCGTGATATAGACGCGCGCTGGGAATAACTCTTGAGTCGCGAGGGTGCAAACAAAAATACATTTCACACACACAAAGCACACCCAGAGACAAAACAAATCTTTGCGAATCACACAAAGATTTGTCCCGTGTAGGGATCGAACCCACAACACCAGCATAGTTGAAAGCGGCGAGGCGTCCGCTTTAACCACAACGCCAACCGTGCACTCACATATTACGTTTTTTTCATAAATGAATCAAATCAAATCATTTATTTCCATGGGCCCCAAGGGGCGCTTGAACACGTCAAAACAAAACATTAAAACACAAAAATATAAAATTAAAATAAAACTTAGGTAACTAAATTATAATACTTATTGTAATAAAATGATTTGACACCGGAGCTTAGATTGACTTTAATTCAACTTAGAGATTTGAATTAAAATCAATCCAAGTACCAGCTCCGATGGGTATTGCATCATGAGAAGAGCTGGTGAGAAACTCATGTGCACCATCTTTTCAAATAATTCATACAATATTTGTTTGTTTTTTGACAATAATTCTAGGTGTAAGTTGTGTCTAGTAATGAAATAGACCAAACCATATGTTAAACCTAGTTTCGTTGCGCACGTGAGTACCAGGCGCACAGCGCACGGCGGCGGTCAATTGTTCCGCACATCGATTAGTACTAACTAATAAATTGCGCCTAATTGCTACCTTGTTGTGGCTTGTTTTGTACAGATGAATACAGAAGTGGTAGGTACTGGGGGGTGCAGAAGTGTTTACAAGAGATTTTAATCAGCAAAATATAGTTGCTCTACCATATTGATAAGCTATACAAAGACAGAAAAACTACATAAAAATATATTCAGTAGAATCTGTATGTTGACGTGCAAATATACAGAAATAAAGGGTAGTTTATAGATATATGATTAAGCAGCGAAGTATTTAAATGCTTTGCGATTAGAAACTTTAATCGAGATAAAACAAAGTTTACTTTCTATTGCAACTGATTTTGAGTAAAGATGTTTTGAATTGTCTTAGCATTGAAAAACGAACGTTATAGCGATATTGGTAAAGTAGACATTATCATAATCATAACAAACATAACATTACATCACGCTTATATTACCCAGAAGGGTATGACAGCGGTGTAGAACACCCATATTTCACTTGTTATATTTAAGTTCCATGGGATAGGGGTTGAGCCTAGCGCATTCCACCGGGCACAATTCCAATTCCATGCTGCTATTTTGAATTTTCTGACGACCAGCATCGTCTCCGTAAAGCGCGGATATTGTCCACCGAATGGCGGAGTGGGTAGTGTACCTGCCTGCGACGCCGAAGTCGCGGGTTCGATTCCCGCTTAAGACAAATCTTTGTGTGCATGAACATGGGGGTTTGTCTTAGTCTGGGTGTTTCTATCTATCATATGTATGTATTTACAAAAGAAAAGTATATATATTATGTATTAGAATCAGTTATTCTAGTACCCAAAGTACAAGCTCTGCTTAGTTTGGGACTAGATGGCGTTGTGTGTGAGTTGTGAGATATTTATTTATTTATTTATTTACTACCCTCACTTGGTCGTCACAATTTTTATTTTTATTTAGTTCGGAACCGTCGGTAGTTCGACACATCGCACGTTCGGTAGTCGAGCACAGGTATTTATTTACTTTTATAATAATCACGCGATTTAGACCCGTAGTCTGATTTTTGATAAAACCTGAATAAGTTGTGACGTATATTCAAATGAGTAAACGGCGCCTGAGTTTCTAGTTACATAAATTATTTCATCAATACTTGTCAAGAGCGCATAGGTACTAAATAAATAGACAATTATAATGCTCCGTGAGATATAACCCTTGTTCAGTACGTATTGATCAATTACCGGCTTAAATTAGTGATGTAACAAACAGTCAAACTCGAATAGTTAGGTATTTGTATTTACTAGAAAAATAAGTTTAGATACCTATAATCTTTTTTTACTTACCAAGTTTCCACAGTATAGCTCTTATAGTTACGGAAAAAAGTGGCTGTGACATACGGACAGACAGACGGACAGACATGACGAATCCATAAGGGTGCCGTTTTTTGCCATTCGGCTACGGAACCCTAAAAATACCAAAAGCATTGTAATTTGCTTTAGATATTACAAATACTTAAGAAAACCTTATGTTAAGCCCAAAATTATATGTAGTATCTAATAAGCATTACTCAGTCTCCCGCTTTGCTTTGGAGGGAAGTAAAGATACATACTTTCCAAGTCCAACTATATACTTCTGATTAATTTCGTTGCGGATTCCAAGACAATTTTAAAGACTCTCCCTGGGATTGCCCGTGTGTCATGCACGGTGCCTTTCAGTTGGTTACCGCTGTAGATCCTGGCGTCACAGGAGTCACAGTGGTGGGCGTGTGACAGGTATGTATTCGTATTCGTTAAGCTGTTGAATTGAAGTGCGTTACATCACTAGACGTGTTTAAATTGTATTAATTTGCATATATGTAACTTGGAATTGAGTTGTTCAACTAAATACTAGTTTACTATTTATATAATAAGTTATGTTATAAGCAATACGTTTAATTTATAATATATACAGGGTGGATGTGACACAATAACATTGCGATTATCGGAAATACAAAATTTGTTTACAAAAGGTGTTTTTTTTTATTTATATTTTTTTTTGGCATGGCTAAAGCGGCTGCCCGGTGTGCAGTAAGGTCACAGGCTCTAATCCTGCCGGTCCCATATCTTTTTCAACTGTTTCTTAGTATAATTTGCTAAGCATAGCTAAATGCTATAAAAATAATCAATTAGAAGTTGAAATAACGTACGCGTTCATTCTTTACAACATTTGTGCTGAATGTAACTTCGCCATGTTGGTTTGTATCCTTCTTAAGATAGGAACAAATGGATGAATGTGACGTCACGAAATGACGTATCATACAGTTGAGAAATTTAGGGTTTTGGTAAGAGGCGACCGTAGCTGGATGGCTAAAGCGGCTGCCCGGTGTGCAGTAAGGTCGCAGGTTCAAATCCTGTCGGTCCCATATCTTTTTTTAGTATAATTTGCTAAGCATACTTAAATGCTATAAAAATAATCAATAAAATGACCTTGTATAAAAGAAATCTGTGGTTTCTACTGTCGTAATGTTATCTACTAATAATATTATCGAAGAACTCATGACTGAATATTATTATAATCGTGCCTGTATTACCCAGAATAGTGTAGCAGAAAGGTAAAGAACCCACTTATCATCATATCGCCATAAACGGTTTCATGACGAAAAGATCCTGCTCAATAACATTTTTGCCTGACCCGGGAATCGAACCCGAGTCTTCACAGTGAGAGGCGCATACAATAACCACTAGAGCAACGAGGCAGTTGACAAGTAAGAATTTAATATAGAATTTTGGCATGTGTTTTTTTGGGTCTCTAAGAGACGTCTTTACGATTAATTATAATTTAATTTGATTGATTTTTTTTTTTAATTTATCAAAAGATTTTTTTTTTAATTTTATTATTGTGATATTTTATTATTATTTATTACTGCATGACAATGAAATGTTTTTTTATTGTATTATTTAATTAATTGATAAATTATTATTACTTTTAAAATCCATGTGATCCTAATGGTGAAATAAAAGGCTTTTTTAACCGACTTCAAAAAAAAAAAGAGGTTCTGTATTCGATCCGTATGTATGTATGTATGTATGTATGTATGTATGTATGTATGTCACCTTTTTATGTTCGCGATTTTCTCGGAAACTACTGATCCGATTTGAATGCAGTTTTCGGTATTTTAATCCTTGTGTTTCAAGGAAGGTTTTAGTATATAATTTATCAGAATCTGACGAAGATCTTTGGAGACAGGCAACGGAACTCTTCAAAAACGAATAGCTAATGAACCACGTTTTGTGCAATCGTGTATCTATGTATTGTTTTCACCACTACATAACATAACATCATGCCTGTGTATGCTTTGAAGGGTAAGCAGAGACAGCCTACTTACCTACCCTTAAAGTACCGAAAGCTCTGCTTAGGTTTGGACGGGGCTTACGTTTCAGCACATTTGTTATTATCGTAGTGATAACTTATGATCATGAAGATCTCAGAAAGAATTTTTTGATTATTTTGATTGTTTCTATTGTGTTTCATGCGTAATGATGCCTTAGTATTTCTTCCTAGCCCCATCGTTAAATCTAAAAAACTAAGACACTAAAAAGCTTGAAATAAAAAAATAAAATAAAAAAAACAAATAAAAAAAAATAAAATAAAAAAACGAATTAAAAAAAAGAATATTCTTAACTCGAGCGTATTCTAAATATTATAATTATGTACTAATTTTTTTCAAAGAAAAAGGAACCGCCTTCAAAAACTCAAAAGTAAAAAATAAAATATTCGCTAAACTTTGCTTACCTTTATATTAATTTGTTTAAAACAATAAACCCAAATAATTATGTAATACCAATTAATTATATTTTTTTGAAGTCGGCGCCAAATTACAAAATCAAATACCAATTCAATTGGTATTTGATTTTGTGATTTTTTCAACAATTAATTCGGTAAATACGGTTTTAATTGGTATTTGATTTTGTAATTTGGCGCCGACTTCAAAAAAATATAATTAATTGGTATTACATAATTATTTGGGTTTATTGTTTTAAACAAATTAATATAAAGGTAAGCAAAGTTTAGCGAATATTTTATTTTTTACTTTTGAGTTTTTTATTTTTTCATTTTATTTTTAAGAGACGTCGGTAATTCTATTTTAAATAGTATAATCATAAACATAACATTACGTTCATTACCCATAAAGGTGTGGCAGAGGTGTACAACAACCACATTTCACTCTTATGTTTAGGTCCCATGGGATAGAGGGTGAGCTTATAGCCATCCCCGGGCACAATTCCAACTCCGTGCTGCTCTTGTGAATTTCCAAAAGTATAGTTCACAAATAACACTGTCCGACCCGGTCATCGAACCTGAGACCTAACTAGTATTATAAAAATGAAAGTATCTTAACTCCATTATCCTTACATTACTTTTTGACATTAAATCTGATTGACATTTTCTGAATCCCAGCTTTTTACTGACATACCTACTATTACTTCATTCAAATTCAATTCAATGCTATTATACTAAGTCTACCTATTGATTATATATATTAAGCATAGATACTATTCTAAAATGTAATTTTTCTCCTAATGTGTATGTAAATAAATTTTGATAATTGATATAATATATGTAGTAATGTAACTAACTATTATAAGTTTTATGAAAACAATTTGTTCGCCAAATGTGGCTAACATGTCTGGACATTACCTAATATTAATATCTTGCATGCGTCAGTATGTATACACATGTTATGGCAAATAAATAATTATCTTATCTTAACTTATCTTATCCAATATTGGCTAAGTTGGTCTGTCTGCCCATCTGACAAATCACAGCTCACCCCGGACCCATCTTGATAAAATGTGGAATTTTCTGATCCATTGAT
The DNA here is from genome assembly GCA_905147285.1 of Hypena proboscidalis. Classification (NCBI taxonomy): domain Eukaryota; kingdom Metazoa; phylum Arthropoda; class Insecta; order Lepidoptera; family Erebidae; genus Hypena; species Hypena proboscidalis. Next base: position 15,198,679 of record LR990149.1, read on the forward strand.
ACAAGCAAGAGAGACGAAAGCAAATTAAAGCTACTTTCATTGAAAAACAAAAAATAAATTATCACACAACTCACACACAACGCCATCTAGTTCCCAAACTAAGCAGAGCTTGTACTATGGGTACTAGAATAACTGATACTAATACATATATACTTTTCTTTTGTAAATACATATTTATTTAAGACAAACCCCCATGTTCGTGCACACAAAGATTTGTCTTAATAAAAGCGGGAATCGAACCCGCGACCTCGGCGTCGCAGGTAGGTACACTACCCACTCCGCCATCCGGTCGTCAAAAAAAAGCAACATTCACTTTAAATTCTTGCAAATTTATTCAAAAACAATATTCAATGGATATTAAATTATCTAACGACGTGTAAATAATATGACCATAAAGTATAATTTAATAAAATAGCAATTTTAACAAATCATTATCTAATTTTTATGTTGTAAATTATGTAAAAGAGACGGATTTCGTTCACGGATGTAAGACTTATACTGGCAAGGCAGAGTTATTGTGAACATACTAACACCATTTCATGTTTGCACTGTGGCCCGGTTTGGTTGTGAGACTAAACTCTGAAGTTATATACACTAGATTTTGCGCAAATAATATTCCTGGAGTCTTAAACTATCTCCTTAGCAAATTTAATTAATATGAGTCCTAGTAGCTAGGACACTGTCAAAAAAAAGATAATACCACGGGGACTTCACGACCCTCAGCAATGAGGAACACGACGCGAGGAGGAGGAGCTAGTTAGTACTTTATATTTTAACTTTTACATTTATTTTTTTAATTAAGTTAGTGTTTATTATAACTTTAATATAATATAAGTACTTAGATATAACATTGTATATTTTGCATACCGATTATCCGGTGAAACATGTGTATCATTATTGAATTTTACCATCTTTTTGTCACCATGTTTTAGGCAAATAAACGTTTCTTTCTTTCTTTCCTGTACATCGCGAGATCATTATACTGGCATGTATAGGTTGATGTGTGCCCGAGTGTACGATGACGTGTGCATCGTCCTCTCGCCGATGCGTGCGAGTGCGTCAATGACTATTGGTGACGGTGATGACGTCATTAGGATAATATATCATTAGTAGAGGATGCATTACATAATTAGTCTATTGTAGAACTATGAGTCACACTGCCTTATGCTTCAAGAATTAGATATATTATAAAGTTATCTTAAAGTAGATGGAGCGACCAATTGAGAGGCCTATAATGGACAACTAAGTTTGATGGTTGAAGTGGTGACCACGATCCTCAGCCATGAGGCACCAACCACAGAGAGAGTTATTTAAGCTTACATTCTGATAAAGGGAATAGGCTACTTTTTGCGGATAGAGTAAGCTAATATTACATAGTTTCACGCCTATATTACCCTGAGGGGTGTGGCAGAGGTGTACATCACCCACACTTCACCTTTTATGTTTAGGTCACATGGGATATCGCTATTCACCGGGCGCAATTCTAACTCCGTGCTAGATTTTGTAAAACTTAGCCACTATGCCTCAAAAAATATCTTGCGTGAAAATTTATGAAAAACGTTGTCTAAAGGATGTTGTTCATATTATTCCCACTGATAAAAAGTGATCAGGGATCATGTAGAGCCCAGCTTATAATGCCCTTTGCTCGTAGGTCGGTTCAAACGGCGCGGCATCTGTACTCTATAAGCCCTAGCTTCACTCTACACCTAATACAAATATGTTAGTACGAGAGCCCACGACCAAAATTTTTGTCTCATAGCAATACGGCTAAAACCGCATCAAATCGATAGATACGATTATCCTGAACTCGAAAATACCAATATCAGACATTTTCCGCGTAGCGTTTGATCTGACCGAATTTTCAAAATTGTCAAAGAATTTTACCGAACTGCATCATAGCAATATGTCTGATTTGCAGACTGTAGTTGAATGATAGTTCTGAGATACCGGAAACATATTTTTCAGACGTTAGTGGTGTAGCGCAAACCCGTTAAATCACTTAAAAAAATTAAAAATGAGACAAAAAAAATGTCTCATAGCAATACGTCTGAAAATCTTTTTTATTAGTAAATGTTGGTTATTTGATGCGAATAAAACAATTTTCAGACGGTAATGTAAACGCATTAAATTTTGAGACCGTTTTGAAAATGTTAACAAATTTTACCGATCGGTATCATAGCAATATGTCTGAAAATTGTTGGACATGATAAAATAAGTTGTCCACATGTGCAAAAAATTTATATCAGACAAATTAAGTGTAGTACCTTTTCTATCAGACAACTTTTCGATACTCAGATATCATTTAAAAATCGTATTGAGGCATCTTGAATTTTCTGTTACAAACCAATGATTACGTTGCGACCCTGAATTTATTAGATGATAATTAACAAAGAATTTACCCGAAACCGTAACATTGAAGTTGAAGGACTGAAATAAATCGCACAAAAGGAAGCTGGCGAGTGAGCTGTATAATAGTAAGAAAGGGGCAGGAGCGTAACAAGCGCTGAGGCTGTTGAAATTAAATACTGATTGATTTGATAGTTTTGGTTTTATTTAAAGCACACTTGAGTAACTTTTACAAAAGAAATAAGTAATGACATCTGTCATCTGTCAAAGTACATATAATAGACAACGGAGATTCTTGAATATCTATGAAGGCTGTAAATTTAAAAAAACATTTAAGAGAGGCGTCGGTCAGGCGACTCCGAAACGTTATTTTCGTTTTTGGGAGTATATGCTACACTTAAAGTGTCTGAAAACAGGTTTTTGGTAATCATGGCAGCAATACGAAAAGTTGAAAAAGAAATTATCCGTATTGCTATGATACAGGTCGGCTAAATTTGTTGACATTTTCAAAAATGCGCTCAGGCTATATGCTACGCGCAAAATGTCTGAAAACAAACTTTTTCGTAATACAATTATAAAATCTATGTACATTTTCACTATCAGACGTATTGCTATAATACCGACTGTCTTTTTTTTTTGACACAGCAGAAATGGCCTCCCACGCAGTTGCTACACTTTCGACCGTTACTACACACCTAGTCGGGTACAGAATCATACAATCTAACGATTTTATAGGGTTTTTGCCGTATTGCTATGAGACATGGTTTTGGTCGTGGGCTCTCGTACTATGTGGTTTGATCATTTTTAGGTGGATGACAAAATAAGAGGAAGGCCCTCACATCGCCTGTTTGATGGATTAGCATTTTTACACTTGGCAATTAAACGGTAATTTTCCCCTTACATACATCAGTTTCCGTGGTGTAGCGGTTATCACATCTGCCTAACACGCAGAAGGCCCCCGGTTCGATCCCGGGCGGAAACATACTTTTTGGATCTTTTGTCAACATTTATCTACTTCAATGATCAAATCAAGCTCAATGATTGAATAATTCAGGACCTAAACATACCGGGTTAAATGTTAATGTTACACACCTCTGCCGCCCCATCTGGATAATATAGGCGAGTTGTTATGTTATGATAATTCATGAGTGATATGATAGTGTTTTCAATAGTAAAAGCAAAGCAAAATCGGAGGTATAACTGAATAATGTACTCATGTACCTAGTTGGTGCCAAAATTATAATGAACAATTACAAACAGTATAATTTAATATTATTATAAAACACAAACTTGGTAACACGAATAGGTCAAATAACACCAAACGTATAAATTCTGCCACACCCGGTAATATAGGCATGATGTTATTTTATATTATGATAATAAAAGGAAATAAAAAAGTATAGTTAAATTGTAATTAAAATAAATGTAAAGTAAATATTACAAAGTTATTTTTCACACTTCTTATTTTTAGCGCCATCTAGCTGCGAGTAGCAACAATAGCTTATACACACGCGATGATTGCGATACAGCTAGTGTCCGCTAGATGTCGCTGAAAGGCACAAATTGAATCTGAATTTGACTGTAAATTAAATTGTAAAGAATTTTAATAAATTAATTATTAGCATAATAAATGTTAACGAAAATTAGTTATTGTGAAATATTACACGTCAGATTTATCTTATGACTACTCATCCAATGTAAATTGGTTCACTATTCAATGTCTATTTTCATTTTACAATGCAAACAGGAGTCGAAAAATAAAAAATTTCAACTCTGTTATTTTTTTTTAACTATATTTTTTATCAGTCCGGTTCTACCTGCATTTCCGTACTAGCTGTCTATTTAATGCACAGACAGAATGGAAACCTGGCTCGCCCACTTCACAACGAGGTAATAATTATCGGGCGTGGGACGAGATAAGTTTTCGCGAAAGTTTAGACAGATTTATATGTGACATCGTGAGTGGCTTATCCAACGAGATGTAGGTGGTTTTAGTCATGTAATATCACGCTTATTATTTCCTAGGAGGGTGTGGCAGACGTGTATATAGCATCCTTACTAATATTTGCGAAAGTATGTGAGTATTGATGTATCAATCCTTTTTACTCTTCCATGCAACAACTATATGGTTGATTTTGGTGAAATTTTGTACACATATAGCTTATAGCCTGGATTAACACTATATGGCTACATTGCGAGCTGCGGGCGGCAGCGAGTCTACAATAAATGTCATCGGTTAGGGTTTCTGTCCCATAGGTTAAATATATCGCTATGTAACTAACACAATTTCTACTTCAATAAAACATTTTCTGAAAGAAAAATAGAAAAAGAAGTCGAACCCGAGGTTTCTCACGCTGAGCCCTACAGCTAGACCAACAACAAAAATGGCAGATAATTTATATATTTAGTGGTAAGTGGTGTTAGACCTTAGATTCTAATGTAAAATTGTTGGAACTAACAAATGGATTGATTGATTTTAATTGTTCAGTTTGGGAAAACGATGACATGATAAAATGTTATACAAAAACTATTACAATAGTAATATGTCGCAAAAACGTGGTGCTTATAATACAGTGTTCCGGATTGATCAAAAGAATATTCAATCATTATGCCTCTGTGTAATCTGCACCTACCTATGCTTATCTCTGCACCCTACCTACAGTCAACCTACCCTAGGTTGACTGTAAGAGAATGCCATCAGGCATTAAGTCCGCCTATGTACTATCTTTTATATGGAAAAAAAATCTTCAGTTTAGCAACTAATCAGTAATCTTTTATTGTTCGTACTACTCATAATCTCCACTTACCATCAGGTGGACTACAAGCTCGTGTCCAGAATTCATCGTGTTCGTCGTATAAAAATACTTCTTATACCAGTTTGAGGTAGTTATCATAGGCTAACAACCGCAAAGATAATCCTATTGCACTTTTATCAGTGCATTTTTTTATCGTCCAACGATCTGAGCGATTTTTATGAAGCGCAGTTGCCTGATAACTTATGTTTGCCTGGTAAATAAAGGGTCAATGGCAGGAAGCACTGATTTTTTTATGGGAGTTATAAGAATAAGAACTCGTGGGTGGCAACTTACGTCATTATTATAAAGGTTTTTTTAGGGGAACAAGGTGAAGTAAATAAAAAAAAAATATAAAATATAGTAAAATAAGTAATGGTCCAACGTTTAAGAAAATAATATAAAATCAAAATGTACCCGTTTGTCGGTCAAATTAAACATGTTAAATAAACATGATGATGTAAAAAGATTTTTCTTTTGCTAGATTTTTAAATGTTTATCTTTTTTTTTTGGCTTACTAGTAATTTGCACATAAAAATTTTGTTAACCCTCTCCAGCTAAGCTTAATTCGCTTTTATTAGGATTCACTTTAATGGCGTATTGGCCAGGATTCGAACCTACGATCTCTCGATCGTAAGACCGACGCCTTATCCATTGCGCCACAGCCGCTTCAAATTGTTGGAAACGAACACTCATCAAATTCAAATTCAATTTATTTTCATAGGCCCCAGAAGGCGCTTGAACACGTCAAAATATTACAAACAAATGATATAAAAATAAATTATAAGTAAAACTCAATTCACCTCAATAATACGTATATATCCGTACCCCGTATAATCTGTCATATACCTTTAGGGGCATGACTTGTACGGTGCCATGTTCGATATGCAATACGCATTTTTTTTTATCTCCAGTCCTTTGAGATATTGATATCATATTATTATGAACGGTATCATTTTAATCCCTTACTCATAGGACGTTAGCCCAAGGTCATTGGTAGGTCCAGAGTAGTTACTATTATGTGTCATGCAAGGGATCCTCATTTTCACATATTTTTTACCCGACTGCGTCAGAAGGAGGGTTATGTTTTTCGAGCGTATGTACTTATGTATGTATGTATGTATGCCGCCCTACAGCCCAAACGGCTAGACGGATTTTGACATATGAGGTGTCGTTGAATTCGTCGAAACAGTGATAGTGACATAGGCAAATTAATAGATATAAAAAACATGTCGGTTAAAAGAACTAAAAAGAGTGAAATAAAAAATAAATTATTAAAAAAACCAAAAAACCCGACTGCTTAAAAAAAGAACTGAAAAGATAAAAACAAGTATAGCATTATCTACATTAAATTCATTAACAACAATGAAGTTGCAGGCGGTGACAAACGAAGTTATATAGTAGTAACAAAGTATTGTTTGTCCCCGCCTGCAACATCATAAAGAATTTAGTTTGACATATTTCATTTGTTGTTAATGAATTTAATGTAGATAATGCTATACTTGTTTTTATCTTTTCAGTTCTTTTTTTTAAGCAGTCGGGTTTTTTGTTTTTTTAATAATTATTTTTTAGGCATAATTTATTGTTAAATAATAGTGATTTGACAGAATTGTCATTTGGTATACTATTTCATTACGCAATAGTAATTTCGCAGAATGTTTTTTTGTTTTTTTTTCATAATGTTTTTCAATCAAAAGGCAACTGGAATATCCAAATGTTAATATTATGTTACCTACTATTATTAAACCCAATTAATATGCGAAGTTACATTATGCTAAAAAGATGCGAAAAATAGAATAATAAAAAATAAACATCAAAATACATTTGAGAAATTTCATGATCTTTTATCATTCTCTGAGCCTTTTCCCAATTATATTGAAGTCGGCTTCTAGTCTGACGGATTAAGCTGAATATCAGTATTTTACATTGAACAACTCAGACCTTACAAGTGTCCACAACCCCGTACGAGGTGATCCGATACTCTTTGTTACTAGCTGTCAGACTCATTCTGACTTTTGTCTACCTTTAACGCCTGCCATAGATCGTTAAATAGCAACTGGAACCAATGGCTTAACGTTCTTTCGTAGACACGGCATATTAATACGTCCGCATTTAATAGCAGAAGAGCTTTTGTAAACAAACTCGTGGTAGAAAGAACCATGAACTGCCAAATTGTAGTGCTTACATTAATGTTGTCTGATTGTGGTTAGATGGACCCTGAAATCACTGCCACATGAAGCATCATTAACTTCAGAAGAATGCTGCATCTGCAAGCACTACTGTCAAAACATAACATCACGCCTTTATGACCAAAAGGGTTTGACGGAGGTGTATAACACCCACATTTCACTTGTTATGCTTAGGTCTCAAGTAATAGGAGGTGAGTCTATCACCCTCCACCGGATACTATTGCAGAAGCCGAGTTGCTATTAAGAATGTACTGACTTAATAATATCAAAAAATAATAATATGAACTCAGTTGCAACTTGCAAATCTATAAAGTTATTTAAATATTCTGTATTCATTTTTTAGTTCCTAAATTCGACTTTTATTTTGATTTTAATTTTTAATAATAATTTGATGGTGTTTTACTAAATAATTTTTACTTTACTTACTTTAAATAACACTTACTCAACCCGGGCATCGAACCCGTGGATAGATCGCTGACGCTAATCACTAGTTAGACCAACAACAATTAAGTCACTACTATTGAACGACAGGATAAGGCACGATGGAACTTCCCTCTTCAACCTCGTTCACAAGAGCTCTACCAACAGTAACAGTAATGTCTCTCCTACTCTCTTTTAAAGTACCCAGATTAAAAGCTGTTTGTGTTTTAATCAAAATTTAACTTTTATTTTAAAAATAAACTTATCTTTAAATTTAATGTTGTTTTGCCTGTTCATAATTTAATTTAAAATAGTTACACTGCTACCTTATGATATAATTTACTGTGGAAACTTTGTTTTTTGTGTATTAAGAGTTCTGTTTATTTTCCAAATAAATAAAAATGAATAAAATAAAATAAAATTTAACCGGCAGCAATAAGAAGGTAAGCTTACATTCATGCCCGTGAACTATGCCGACGTATTACGTATTATACTTTTTAAATATAATTACGCAATGTTGTTAATATCAACAAAGTATATGGTGGACCAATAACCTCAAAAACTGCTCGTGTAACGAACGATAACATAATATAAAGTCGACTAAACGTCGATTCGGACAATTAAAACTTGGACACTGTGTCCGTATTGACAGTTTTTAATTTTATTATTTTTTTTGTGTCAATTCGGTCACTACTTAATAATTTAGGATGATTAGTACAGTCATATAAAAAAATTGTTTGATTCGTCTCTTAGTCATCAGGTATGGAAGAGGTGTATACCACACTACACCTAATGATCCCATGTCAGAGCTTATCGCCATTTACCAGGTAGATCATCATCTTGCTTATACTAGGCAATTCCTGACGGAAAAAGCCCAAACAACATTTTTGCCCCACCCAGAGAGTGTAATCAAACCTGAGACCACATATTTAACAGACGCAAATTATACCACTAGACCAACAAGACTGCCAGACTGAATAATATAAAAATCAATCTGCCGAGCCTTTTCTCCTCCGTGCTGCTACTTAGACCAGGGTCGATAATTTTATTTTTTAATTTTCAAAATGAGGTGAAAAAAATAAATATTTCTAATCAAATAAATTACAACGTATTTGGGACATAAAAAGGTAATTAAGTTTTCACCAAATTTCGTGAAAAAAAAATTGTTAGTTACTATAAGATAAAAATAAAAACCAAAAGCATAGTTTTTTGAATTTTTGACATGCATTTTGAGGTTATATGAAAAAAATGTAAACACAAAAGTTTTAGATCTTTTTATTACCAACAACTTTGCCATTCGACTTTTTTCCATAGGACTTTTAGTTTTGCCAGAAATCGAGAAAAACAGTTTTTTACCCTTAAACCCAACACCCCCCTTCCCCTTCCCGACCTCAGATCACCCGTAAATTATTTTTCCTTTAATTTTTATAATATTCTCCTCCTTTTCTAATGGGTTTCATCCTACTATTATTTTTTTTACTTTTTATTATTTTTAAAGGCTTCTACCCTGGGAATATGTAAATTTCAAAACAAAAAGTTCACAAAAACCAATTTGGCCGACCCGGGAATCGAGCCCGAGACCTCGCGGTGAGAGGCGAGTGAATATGTAAATAATCAACGTTAATATTATATCATACAGGGTGGTCCAATTACCTCAAAACGAAACGAACGATAACCGGTTTCTAAAAAAACTGTTATTATTTTTATTCATTATTTGGGCCAGTGACATAACAGTAGGAAGCGGTCACAATACCTCGGTTCTTCTCATTCTGCACGGTTGCGTAAAACTGGTTGCAATTTTAAGATTTCATGTACAGGCTGTGGAATTTTAAGTAAAAACTTGAAACGTAAAATTATAAATAAATAAATATCTCATAACAGACACACAACGTCATCTAATCCCAAACTAAGAAGAGCTTGTACTATGGGTACTAGAGTAACTGATACTAATACATATATACTTTTCTTTTGTAAATACATACTTATTATACATAGAAACACCCAGGCTAAGAAGAACCCTCATGTTCATGCACACAAAGATTTGTCTTAAGCGGGAATCGAACCCGCAACCTCGGCGTCGCAAGCAGGTACACTACCCACTCCACCATCCAGTCGTCCATTATGAAAAACAAGATGATTTGAAACTAAGAAATTGACATACATACATACGGAGGTACGATGGAACGCCATGTGCTTCGCTCCATACATACTTTTTTCGCTTCCTCAACATTCATACATCTCTGTATACATGCTCGCCGGTTCCGTGTACTACGTACATGTCCTCTCTGAAGGACGCCATTTATCTGGTTCCTATATGTCTCGTGGACGTTCTCTTCCAGAAAGAAATTATAAGATATTGATTTCTTATCAAATGGGTACACCGATAGTGGTGTGGTTCAAATTCAAATTCAAATTCAAATCATTAACACGCTTATATTTATTTTCATAGGCCCCAGGAGGCGCTTGAACACGTCAAAACATTACAAAAAATTATATAAAAGTAAATAATAAATAATACTAAATTATACTACAGTTCAGTGGTTATTTGAGCTAAATACTGCGCTAGAGTTAGTAGTTTGATTCCTTTTTTAGGGTTTATGTTTATTGTTTGGTTGTGATTGACATACAAGGATAAGATGTACACAGTTTTTTAAATACAGAACCAAAGCAATGAAATGAAATAGATCAGTAAATTAAGTTTTTTTCTTTTATTTATAATAAGATTTAAAATATTTTCTTTATTTCAAAAAGTTTGTTTTAAAATAAATTATTGCTATGTATATCAAAGTAAATTGTAGAAGTGAAGAAACTATAAATTAGAAAATTATAAGTATATTAATAATCTCATGATTTCACTTCACACGAATGATTAGGAACAAAGCATTGTAGAGAGATTAGAATCTACATCTATCCACAATATAAAAGACGGTACAATAAAACACGCTGTTTATATAATATTTTATTTATAGCAAAATATATGTCAACGTGTCTACAACATAAAGTAAAAGTGAAACAACCTGTACATAATGTCGTTCCGGTCTACTTGCCCAGTTGTCGGCAAGGCGGTTATGTAACACCCTGTAGCGGCTGTAGCAACACTTTTATTGGTACGGCGCCATCTACAACTAATACAGTTTGCGGTTAACCTCTTAGGGTTTATGAGAGCCTGGTACTTTGGGATATATAATAGTGTGAAATATCAGCTGTTTTCTTGGTTCGGATAGTGTAAGTAAGTTATAGAACTAGCATAATACTAGCTTGATGTAAATTTGAACCTAAATATTTATTATTATTTTAAATATTTACAAGTATACATTTTGAATTAAGTAAAATTATTTATATACAATGATATACGTACAAAATATATACAAATCTTAATACAGCATCAAAAAATTCCTCCGCATCGATGTCAAAGGCTGACATCGTGCCCAGAAGGCTGGCAGCATTGCCACGTTGTATGGTAATGTTTATTCTTTGAGCCAAATAAAAACCAGCCCCCTCTGGTCACGAGTCGAATCTATCAATATTATTTTTATTATTTTGCTTCGTAAAGTTTTTATTTATTCCTTAGATAATTTTTATTTGCTCTGTAATTATAATATTTGTCAACGTGTTCATGCGCCCCTTGGGGTTTATGGAAGGAAATAAATGATTTGATTTTGACTTTGAATTTTTTTCCGTTTGGTTACATTTGAGTCTATGGTTATTAACATTAAAAAAAAAAAACAAAAACATACCAAACACAACGTATGTACGCAGTGCAAACTAAGATTATTTAGTCTAATCTTACCACCTACTACCTACTCGTATATATACCGGGACTCACAAATACAAACACGCCGTGAAAGACGCGGCTGTGGTGCAATGGATAAGATATCGGTCTTACCATCAAGAAGTCGTGAGTTCGAATCTTGGCCATTATACTACGGACTGAACTTCCTCCTAACACAAGCGAATTAAGCTTTATCTGGAGGGGGTTAACAATAATACTTGTAATTTGTTTTGCAAATTACTAGTATACAATTAAAATGAAAAAATTGATATATTAGGTACTATTTGGCAACAAATCAAAGGTGAGACGGTGTTTTAGCATTTGACATAAACATAACATAACATAACATAACATCACGCCTACATTACCCAGAAGGATATGGCAGAAGTGAATAACATCCGCACTTCACTTGTTAGGTCCCATGTCTTTTTATTTTACTACGCCCACAGCGAACGAACGTGTAGTCCACCTGATGGTAAGTGGAGTACAGCCCATGGACATCAACAATCCACAAAAGCAGATTTTAGATGTGTCGCTGCAGCTGAGGACTACGGTGATATGCCTCATGTGCCAGTAATTTCAGGGCCTGATCTCACCACCAAACCGGAACACAGTAATGGAAGCACTACTATTTGGCGACAGGTTAAAGGTGAGACGGTGGTGCTGCCGCCCTCGAGCTCATTCACAAAAGCTCTACCACCAGTAAAAACGTGTGAAGCCTATCGCCATCCAGCCACAACTCCCAGCTCCGTGCTGCTATTAAGAATTTCCTGACGAAAAACTGCTGACAAATAACACTTTTGCCCGACATGGGCATGGAACCCGAGCAGTGAGCCGCATAATTATGCTAAGGCATCCTCGATCTTGTTTACAAAAGTACTACCAACAGCACTCAATACCTAATACCTACTTATTATTATGTTATTGTATTATTCATTCATTGAACAAATGCATTTCTCTTTCAAATCATGAATGAATTGATCATATTATGTACTAGCTTTTGACTGCGACTTCTTCCGCGTGGAATTTGTTATATTACTCGTACGTAGTAGCTGCTCCTACGCTTTGACCCGATATAAACGTTACTGCTTCGCTCCCGTGGAGTTTAGCGTAATGTTAAATATCAAAAGTCTTTTATTGATAGTTAGACTATCAAACACAAAAGTAATGCTTGTAATCCGATCCGTAGTTACTGAGATTAGCGCTAACAAACAAACAAACTTTTACCCGTAGTTTCGTCTGCGTGGTAGGTACACTAACAAAAATAGCCTAAGTGACTACAAAGCGCGTAACGCTTTGTAGTCACTTATCGGCATTTAAAATTTTATCAAAATCAGTCCAGCCGTTAAGCAGATTAGTCGCTACAAACAGACAGACAGACGGTCGACAGACAGACAACAATTTTAAGAATGTATTTTAGATGTTTTGTAGTTTTATATAATATTAAAGTTGAAAAATTAAGAATCCAGCAGGACTCGAACCTGCACCCCCTGGGTATACGCCCCAAGTGCTTTGCCAATTCAGCTATGGATTTGTATGCTGCTAGACTCGAAATTTCTCAACTATTTTATGCCAGCCTTAGCTGGACGAACCTTACTTGGTTTATGTTTTGTAGTGCCGTGCAAATAATTTTATAATTTGAAAAAAAAAATACATTAAAAACAGACACTTCATTTTATTTATTTGTATTGATGATGACGATCATCAAGTCGTCGCATTTTGCTGACAATTTCAATTGTTGCATTCGTCGAAATAAAATGTTGATAAATGCATTTATTTCGTTTTAATATTACTCATTGTCACCTGCTCGTGGAATGCATTTGTGGAAAAAAATTGATATTGGTGGTCTGATGTTATTTTTAATTAACCGACACGAGAATTTATATTTTGTCGCCAAATAGTATCTTATATTCTGTAAGGCAAATTAAAGAAAAAGTTACTTATCATAACAAAAGTAGCAACGGAGTGGGTAGTGTACCTGCCTGCGACGCCGAGGCCGCGGGTTCGATTCCCGCTTAAGACAAATCTTTGTGTGCATGAACATGGGGGTTTGTCTTAGTCTGGGTGTTTCTATGTATAATAAGTATTTATTTACAAAAGAAAAGTATATTATGTATCAGTATCAGTTATTCTAGTACCCATAGTACAAGCTCTGCTTAGTTTGGGACTAGATGGCGTTGTGTGTAAGTTGTAAAATATTTATTTATCAAAACAATAATTAAATGTTATGTATGTTAGTCTAAGTTATTTATGTATATATTATACTTGATGCCTGCAATAAAAAATGATTTGATTTGATTTGATAATATCACGCCTATATTACCTAGAAACGTGTGGCAGAGTGTGCAACACCCCCACTTCACCTCTTATGTTTAGGTCCCATGGGATAGGGTGTGAGCCTATCACCATCCACCGGGCACAATTCCAACTTCGTGCTGATATTGTGCATTTTTGCAAAGTTCATAAATAACACTTTGCCGTACCCGAGAATCGAACCCTAGAACATGCGATGTGAGCATACGCTAACCACGAGACCATCGAAGCCGAAGAATGACAAGGTTTTCCAAAAGAACAATGCAATGAACATCCATAGTTAATTAGTTAGAAAGTGAAAACACAGAAAAGTAAAATGGAAACTAAACTAACATAAGGGTGTAGCAGAAATGTGTACCACACTTCACCTGTTATGTTTTGATCCCATGTGAGCCTATTGCCATCCAACGGGCACAATCCCAACTTCATTTTTTTTTTCTTATTGTTTGGTCAACTAAACTGGACAATACATAGCAAAAGAAAAAAACATGCTTAAAAATAACATACAAAAATAATGTTTGCCCTTCTAGCCCAGGGTAGATCCCTTAAAAAATGATAAAAAGTCAAAAAAATAATAGTAGGATGAAACCCATTAGAAAAGGAGGAGAATATTATAAAAATTAAAGGAAAAATAATTTACGGGCGAACTGAGGTCGGGAAGAGGGGGAGGGGGGGGTTTAAAGGGTAAAAAACGGATATTCTCGATTTCCGGCAAAACTAAAAGTCCTATGGGAAAAAGTCGAATGGCAAAGTTGTTGGTAATAAAAAGATCTAAAACTTTTGTATTTACACTTTTTTTATATAACCTCAAAATTTATGTGAAAAATACAAAAAACCAAGTTTTTGGTTTTTTATTTTTATCTTTTACAAACAATAATTTTTTTTCACGAAATTTGGTGAAAACTTACCTTTTTATGTCCCAAATACGCTGTAATTTATTTGATTAGAAATATTTATTTTTTACCTTTTTTTTTAATTAATATCGATTTTTTACCCTTATTTTCCATCGAAAATTCACCTGTCAAAATATCAGCTTTTTTCAAAAAATTGGTATGTTTTCTCTTCGTTAAAATCTCTTCTTTCCGATGGTGAAAAAATATATATATGTTACTATAGTAAATCTTCACAGAAAATGCAAAACAAAGATCGAAAAAAACTATTCATTTATACTTAATATATACAATTTTGAGTTATTTATTAAAAATTTACACTTTAATTACTCGAAAAACGTAAGATTACATGTTACATTGATAAAATATTAATTTTATTAACTTATTTGTTTGTAAATAGCTCAAAATTGTATATAGTGTATATATTAATTATATATTAATAGTTTTTTTCGATCTTTGTTTTGCATTTTCTGTGAAGATTTACTATAGTAACATATATATATTTTTTCACCATCGGAAAGAAGAGATTTTAACGAAGAGAAAACATACCAATTTTTTGAAAAAAGCTGATATTTTGACAGGTGAATTTTCGATGGAAAATAAGGGTAAAAAATCGATATTAATTAAAAAAAAAGGTAAAAAATAAATATTTCTAATCAAATAAATTACAGCGTATTTGGGACATAAAAAGGTAACTTTTCACCAAATTTCGTGAAAAAAAATTATTGTTTGTAAAAGATAAAAATAATAAACCAAAAACTTGGTTTTTTGAATTTTTCACATAAATTTTGAGGTTATATGAAAAAAGTGTAAATACAAAAGTTTTAGATCTTTTTATTACTAACAACTTTGCCATTCAACTTTTTTCCATAGGACGTTTAGTTTTGCCGGAAATCAAGAAAATCCGTTTTTTACCCTTAACACCCCCCCCTCCCCCTCTTCCCGACCTCAGATCGCCCGTAAATTATTTTTCCTTTAATTTTTATAATATTCTCCTCCTTTTCTAATAGGTTTCATCCTACTATTAATTTTTTTGCTCTTAAAAATTAACGGCACTTGGCTATTCTAGAAGTGGGCACAGAATGCGAAAGAATAACTCAAAAGTTTATGCAAAATATCTTAATTTTACACCCTAAAAATAATTAGAATATTAAGTGTACAGCCGTATAGCGAGCTTTTTAATGGACAATAAGGCCGATGCGTTAAAAATGTCGAAAAGATGACGATTGTCGTTACACAATGCGCACATGCGATACATGGGTGAATGTTGACCGTAGTTGGTGCGTTGCAAGGGGAGATGAAAAGTTCTTCTATTTGCGATACGACTACAGGGACGCGGCACCATCAATTGGAGTTTGTGAAGTATTCATGCTGCTATTAAGAATTTTTTGACGTAAAAATCCCAAATAACACTTTTTCCCGACTTCGAATGGAGCCCGAGACCTCGCGGTGAGAGGCCGCATATGCTAACCACTAGACAAACATGGCAAAAAATAGTACTAGCCTAAAAAACTACTTTTGTAGTAGTTTTTCACAAAAGAGTGAGAGAATAAGCAAAAGTTGCATTCGGTTGGCGACGGTCATTGTGGATTTATGTGTTCCTGGTATAACCATAACATTACATCAGGCCTGTTTTCTTTTACACACACTTCAGTTGTTATGTTTTGATACCATGTAATATGGGCTATGTAGTAGGATAAACTGTAATAATAGGAGCCCTGTATCTAATACATAATATATCCCACTGCTGGGCTCGGGCCTCTTCTTATGATGGGAAGGGTTAGGGCATAGTCCGCCATACTGGCCAAGTGCGGATTGGTAGACTTCACACACACTCGAGCACTTTTTAGACACTCTCAGGCATGCAGGTTTCCTATCGATGTTTTCCTTCACCGTTAACAAGCGACAATTTATTTGATAACACACACAATCATAACGTTGAAAAGTCGAATCTGAACTATTTATTGTGAGTCGTGTGTGTGTCGTAGGTTCGAACCCGAGACCTTTAACTTCGCAATCCTACGGTCTCCCACTCGGCTATCGCTATAAAATATGTAAATGTATATATTTTTTTTTTTGAGTAGTTTTTCACCAATATGTAGTGACTCAGTTTAGTTTTCCTCGGAGGAGCGGAGGCTGCAAACCAAAAACACCATTGTTGATTTATGCGCCCCTGGTATTTACGTTACATAACTTCAAGACGGTATTTCCTTAAAGGGATAAACAGCGGAGTATCATACCCACACTTCACCATCCATCTTTCAAACCTATGTCATACCGTTGTTGCTATTATCATTACTAAAGGGCTATTTATAAAAAAAAAAAACAAAAAAGAAAATACCTATTTGGATTAGTTTTTCACCAATATTTCGGTTTAGTTTTTCTCGGAGGAGCGGTGCTGCATTCGGTTGGCGACCCGCCGCGTTTCGCCCTTGCACGTGTCCAATAATATACAACGATACACCATTGATGATTTATGTGCGCCTGGTATTTACGTTACATGACATCAGGTCTGTATTTCCTTGAAGGGATAAATAGAGGAGTATCATACGCCGCACTTCACCATTCCTCTTAAAAACCAGTGATAGCGAGTGTTGCTATTACCATCAGAAAAGGGCGAATGAAAAAAAAAACAAAAAAAATGCCTATTTGGATTAGTTTTTCACCAATATGTAGTGAGTTGGTTTAGTTTTCCTGGGGGGAGCGGTGGCTGCATTCGGTTGGCAACCCGCCGCGTTTTGCCCTTGCAGGTGTGCTTTTTACGACTAAACACCATTGAAGACTTATCTGCGCCTGGTATTTACGTTACATGTCATCAGGTCAGTATTTCCTTAAAGGAATAAACAGAGCCGTATCATACCCACACTTCACCATTATGTGATAGCGGGTGTTGCTATTATCATCACTGATATAGAAAAAAATAAAAAGGGAAAAAAATGCATACATGGATTAGTTTTCACCAATATGTTGCAGGTTTAGTTTTCCTCGGAAGAGCGGAGGCTGCATTGGGTCGGCGACCCGCCGCGCTACGGCCTTGCACGTGTGCGATGTACAAGTGAACAACATTGTGGACTTCTGTGTTTGTAGTATAGTAATCAGCAAATAATTTCGCGACTCTGCATTTATACATTTTCTGCTAGTGTATGCTTATATCACGATTACTTGCAAAAATATTATATTATACAGTTATGTATATATATTATTCAGTTGAAAACTACGGGGATAATGAAAATGCACGTGTGGCGTGTGGTTAATGCGTTTGCCTCACCGCTTTCAACTGCGCACGTGTTGTGGGTGGGACACGGGACAAATCTTTGTGTGATCCGCAAAGATTTGTTTTGATTCTGGGTGTGCTTTGTGCGTGTGTGTGAAATGTATGCTTGTGAACACCCTCGCGACACAGGAGTTATTCCTAGTGAGCGCGTCGTTTAAAAATAATTTAAAAAAAATATCATCGGAAATTGTGCAACTAATTCAAATGTCATTTCATTATAAAAAGAATATATTATATTAATAAGATATCGTGGTATATTTAATCTTTCGTAAAAAAATACTAGGTATGTTTAGTGTAACAAGTCTAAAACAATGTCGCTGCACGCTGTCTGTCCGTTTATCTGTCCCTTTCACCGTTTATATCTATAAAACTTCGCAACGGATTTCGATGCGGTTTTTTAATAGAAATTAATTTAATTATAGCTCCTTTTAATTTTAATTAACATTAACACTAATTTGCTAATTAATTAAAATGAAGTATTTGTATGTAAGTTAATAAAAAATAACAAATAACTATTTACTGAATAATATTTACATTTTAATATTTTTTAATAAATGATTCATAACATTTTTTTTAAGTACAAAATTTGCGTATTATACTACAACCCGCAGCGAAGCCAGGGCGAATCGCTAGTATCATATAAGAGGACAATTAAGACCTACAATGTCCTGCACGTGTACAGCTGCGTCCATCGACCGGAGCGTTGACACTGGTCTATGCAGTTTTGGTGTCTACTAACTATACCAGAATGCACTTTACTAGCCCCAATTTTTTTTACGGTGTGCTATTTCTCGCTTAGTGATTCTTTACAACTTGATATCACGCCTATATTACCTAGAAAGGTGTGGCGGAGGCGTATAACACCCACATTTCACCTGCTATGTTTAGGTCCCATGGGATAGGAGGTGAGCCTAACGTCATTCACCGGGCAAAATGCCAACTCCTTGCAGCTATTGTAAATTTTCTGACGGAAAGTTCACAAACAACATTTCGCGCGTTTCAGAAATCGTACTCTCGCGTGGTGCATTAGTAGTTCGATTTAAATCGGATGAATAGATTCTGAGCCCATCTGGCCAAAAAAATCAGTTTCTTCCCTCATATAATAGATTTGGACCTTACAAAAAAATTGTTCAATGTTTGAACAAAAATCAAAGCAAAGCGCCTGCCCCGCAGCTTTCTTTTGAAAAAATACAATAATTTTATAATGACGTTGTTTAAATTCAGAACTAGCTTTAGCCAACGACTTCTTTCGCGTGAAATTCTTTGTATTAAGTAGTAGCCGCTTCCGCGCTTTGACCCGCGTTCAACCTTACTGCTCCGCTCGTGTGAAGTATAGCATAATGTTAAGTACTTTAAGACCTTTATTGAGAGTAAGACTATCAAACACAGAAAGAATTATTAAAATTCAACTAGTAGTTTTTGAGATTAGCGCAATCAAACATACAAAATAATTTTTGCATGTTTGCGTGGTAGGTGCAGAAATAAAAATTTTCTTATGTTACGTGTCTTGTAGTCAGTTACCTGCATCTTAAATTTTATTACAATCGGTCCATCCGGTTAGAAGATTAGCCTGTGGCGGTATCCGCACATAACAGATGACAGACACGTGACATAAGTCAACGAGTGCTGAATCGCGATAACGAAATGATCACAGCAAGTGACTATAAATACCACTTCCAATACGCTACCGTTGGACAGCTGTCTGCCAGGCAATACCACCGAGCCTGGTCGGAGGATCCTCCCTTTGTGGTGGAGGAACATCACACCCTGTTCCTCTACAAGCCGATACAAACAAACAGACAGACAGACAGTCGAAGAAATAGCACCTAAGTTATACTTACCTAAGCATAAAATTAACAATCACAATATGTTCAATCCACTTGCGTCATTAACATTGTACACGAAGAAAATACACTCACTATCTTTTAAATCAACAGTATTATGTTTTTCTTACTTATTTACCCAACTTTATAATTAAACTGTTATGATAAATTGTTGACACTTTGTGCATTAATGTAACTCTGCAGTGTAAGTTACTATTTAACGTCATATGTTTCGCTTCAATATTCATTTTGCGAAGTGCCAAAGACTAAAGGCCCTGCTCGAGTCCTTAAATACTAAAATAATTAAAACTATTACTAAGACTTTGCTGTCTTTCTGTCTATCCGTTTGTCACCAGGTATATTTTATTAACTGTGATAGCTAGGCAATTAAAATTTGCACAGATTATGTATAACTGTTGCAGCTATAACAAAAAATACTAAAAACCAAATTATGAACCTATTGATATCGGTAACAGATAGACTCTAAAAATATTCACATAATATTTAGTTATATAGGTACAATATTTACTTTAAAAATAAATAATAACTTCAACTAAAATAAAATAAAAATTTAACGGAGGCCCTTATAATAAATATATCAGACATGTTTTTTTGCGTTTTTTTATAATATATGTGGAACCCTTTATGCGCGAGTCCAACTCGCTTTTAGCCGGTTTTTTATTCTTGACAAGATATAGCATAACTTAACCCACCGCAGTGAATCATTAATATTTTGTTATGAGGTTGGAAATACGCGATGGTCACGGGAAGTCAGTCCAACCATGACTGAAGCTGTTAGAACAAAAACATCGTAAACAATTAATTACTATCAGAAAGCGGATATACGGTTGTAAAAGAAGCGTTTAGACTTTCGAGGAGTTAACGACTTTGTAGCCCACCTGATGCCTCAATGGTCTAGTGGTTAGTGTGTGCGCCTCTTACCACGAGGTCTCGGGTTCGATTTCCGTGTCGGGCAAAGTGTTATTTTTGAACTTTTCGTCAGGAAATTCAGAATAAATAAATAAATAAATAAATATCTCGCAACTTACACACAACGCCATCTAGTCCCAAACTAAACAGAGCTTGTAATATGGGTACTAGAATAACTGATACTAATACATATGTACTATTCTTTTGTAAATACATACTTATGATACATAGAAACACCCAGACTAAGACAAACCCCCATGTTCATGCACACAACGATTTGTCTTAAGTGTAATCGAACCCACGACCTCGGCGTCGCAGGCAGGTACACTACCCACTCCGCCATCCGGTCGTCTAATCTAGAATAGTAGCATTTTCTAGCGATAGGCTTTCCCATGGCACCTAAACATAACAGGTGAAGTGTGGGTGTTGTACACCTCTGCCACACCCTACTGGGTAATATAGGCGTGATGTTTATTAATTTATTTTATTTATTTATAAAGCTTCATATTTTATTATTATACACGTGTATATTGTAGGACTTAATGACTAGGGCATTCTCTATCAGTGTACCTTCAGGTGGTGCAGAGATAACAAAAGTAAGTTCAGAGAGAGAAAAACAATAAATTTTATAATATACATATATATATATTTCTATATGTATATACCTAAAACGATAATGTTATGTGTGTTGAAAGAAAGAAAGAAAGAAAGAAACGTTTATTTTGGCAAATCTTAAGTTTAGTATCACTTCTAAAACTACTTATAATAATAATTAAATTGATGTGCCAAAAAAGGGACACACCTCAGCATTCTACTGCAGCACATCAGCACTACAGCGCTGGTATTCTGGTGCGCCCTGATTGCGAATAAGGTAGTGCGACATTCGTCCTAATGATGACAAATTCCACCGTCACAACACTGTCAGACACTTTTATACAGAAAATACAAAATAATTATAAATTATAGAAAAAATAAAACAAAAATAATAATTAAATAAAAATACTCGATAATAAAAACAAATGGAAAACAAAAACAAATATGGAACGCACCCATAGGGTTTGAGTGGTTTGACATATGTCGTTATAAGTCAAAAAGTCATTAGGTAAGCCATTCAAAACATTTGTTGTTGTTTTATTAAGTATCTTTTGTACACAGTTTTAAAACAGAATGTTGATGAGTATTATGGATGTTATGTTATGTGTAAGTCCAAAGATGTGCCCAAACTAGTCTAGGGCATTTTTTCGGTGCAGATAAGTGCATGCAGGGCCAAGGGCCTGAGGGAGGTCGATCACCCCGGTGAAAGTACCGACTTTGGAACATCTCGCCTATTTCGTTCATTCACTCTGGAGTGAACACGACTGTGGAGTAGTTAGCAAATATAAGTTTTGAGACTAAACATGGTTATTTTCTTACACAGTATAGTCCCAACATTTGCTAACTACTAAATATTAGATATAACAGGATATTTACCATGTATATTTGAATATATATAATATATATAATTTTTAAAAATGTATTACCTTTATTGCTACTGTGGTTTATTTTTTATAATCACCGATACTCTCAGGAAAGACTGGCAGAAGGCAGGAGGCAGAAAAAAGTGATATAAGTTGTACAACAAAATAAAGACATACATTTCAAAGAAAATTTATGTCTATAAAATCTATGATTTATTTTATGCATTCGTACTGCAATTCGTTCGACAAACAGACTGGCAGTCGAAGAAATAGGTTAGCAGCACCTAAGTTATATTTACCTCAGCATAAAACTAACAATCACAATATTTCAATCCACTTGCGTCATTAACATTGTACACGAAGAAAATACACTCACTATCTTTTAAATCAACAGTATTATGTTTTTCTTACTTATTTACTCGACTTTATAATTAAACTGTTATGATAAACTGTTGACACTTTGTGCATTAATGTAACACTGGAGTGTAAGTTACTATTTATCGTCAAGTGGTAAGTAAAAGAAGATTATTTTATGCATTCGTACTGACAAATAAAAAATAGATTCATGACCTAATTGTAAACGTTTCCTTTCTTTTTTTTACTTTAGACCAGTTTTAACTGGACTTTTACCACAATTTTAAAAGTAATTTGAAATAAGTTTGGAAAATAAATTATAAATATGAATATTAAGAAACTGTCGTTATTTTTTTGGACTTAAAGCGGGGCTTGAACCCACGATCTTAGAATTCTGTCCTATCGCTCTTCACGCTATGCACGCCATTGTCCCATTTTGTCTGTTCCGACTGTTCTTAGTATTAAATTGCTAAGCATGGCTAAAAGCAAGCATAAAAATTAAACACTTGTAATATTTTAAAGCAAATTATAGCTTTGCTATGTCGTTTTGTATCTTATATAATATTTCGGTTGAAAAATTAAGAATACATCATGTGTGCCGAATCCCACTTGATTCTGAATTTTCCAACCTTAATATTCTATAAGATAGATTAAAGTTTAATATTCTTAAAAAAAATCGCAAAATAAGTATTAAAGTGACTTATGAATCACACCGAACCGATTTAAACAAGAAAACAAAACAATATCAGCGTTACCGACTCCACAGCACTCTTGCGCCGAATTTCCAAGGCTGTGCTCGGAAGAAAGCTCGAAAAGCGACAGTGGAATGCTCCGCAGTACTTGCTCACATCTTGCACCCCTCTCCCCTTGCTGGGCGACGGAGGGGGAGTGCAACGGCTTTAGGGCATTTCTTTTTAAAAAAGAAATAGGTGCAATGACTGCAGCATTGGTCTAATGGTTGGCGAGTGCTGATCGGGGTCTCAGGTTCGATTGGCGAGTTGGTATAATTGTTATTATTTTGTTAGTAGTTACACGGAGTTTTGTATTGTTTGGTTTAGGTAAATGGTAAAAAAAAAAACAATTTGCCTAGGACTCCGGTTCGATTCCCGGGTTGGGTAAAGTGTTATTTGTGAAGTTGCCGCGAGGAAATTCACAATAGCAGCACAGCGATGTAATTTGAATACATTTGCAATTTTCTTAACTCGTCGTGTAACACCTTTACAAGATCTATTGCCTCATAAGTGGCAATTTTCGAGGAAGCATCTTTGCACCCTGAATTTCAGCATCATCCTACTACTATTATAAAGGCGAAAGTTTGTAAGTATGGATGTATGGATGTTTGTTACTCTTTCACGTAAAAACTACCGGGTCGATTTCGATGAAATTTTGCACACATGTAGCTTATAGTCTGGATTAACATATAGGCTATTTTTAATGTATAATAAATGCTTCCGTTCGCAGCTCCGCCCGCGTGGTACATCGATAAAAAATGATATAGGAGATATTATTAATAGGGTCTTAAGCTATCTCCAAACCAATATTTATTTAGATTGGTTCAGCAGATTTGAAGATGTTTGAGTACAAACACACAAACAATTTTTTTTTCTCTTAATAAGGTTTATTTACCACCTTTAAAATTGGGGCTTAGTATAGATTGGTAGGTAGCCTAAACATAGTTACAATTAATCGATAATATATAAAAATGTAGTACAAATTCAGTACGATAAATAGACGTGATAGAACAATGGGCTAATTATTACCGATGCGTCATTTGTTAACAAGGAACCAGGTTTGTTCAGGATTTGTTGGGTTCCGTAAAAGTTGTAAAACCTTCTAATGAATTTTCAGTTTTTTGTTAGTATTAAATACCCTGAAAGCCTCATAATACAGAGTGTAAAGACATTGTGACGAAGCTGCTAACTTGTGATTCACATGTTTTTAACCGACTTCAAAAAAAGGAGGAGGTTCTCAATTCGGTTGTATTTTTTTTTTTTTTTTTTTTTTTTTTTTTTTTTAATGTTTGTTCACCGATTACTCGAAGCCGCCTGGACCGATTTGAGAAATTATTTTTTTGTTTGATAGGATATACTTGTCATGTGGTCCCATTTTTTTCCAGTCACGTTCTGATGATGGGATCCTAGAGAAATCGAGGGCAACCCTCAAATTTAAAAGGCTTCTATATTGTTTTTTGTATATTATCTAAAGCTACTTGGATATTTGCATCTAGTAGCCAGCATTTTATGTTGCTGAGCTGATGCTGGAAGGTACAACTCCTCAACGGTTAGGAGTACGGGGATAATTCTTTAAATATAGGCTCCTTGAGGAAGTTTACTGTATTCTTTCAAGTTATACACAAATGAGGCGAGACGTTGAATATTACTTATGTATATTCATAATATGAGGTCATAATTTAATGATGGGATCCTAGAGAAATCATGGGTCAATCAAGCTTCTATATTGTGTTTCGTATATTACCTAAAACTACTTGGATATTTGCATTTTAAGTTGCAGAGCTGATGCTGGAAGGTACAACTCCTCAACGGTTAGGAGTACGGGGATTATTATTAATAAGTTTTCCGTCTCAAGTAACCGTCGTCTCCTCATTCGAGAAACATTCTTGCTCGGTCTACCCATCACTTAAAATCGTAAAATAAAATAATTTTTAACAAAAAAAAAACCGACTTCAAAAAGTAGGTAAACTAAAAAGCATAAAATAAATTTAATTCGCACAAACAATACGTTTTTTCATTTAGTTAAATAGAAATTATTAAATAATTATTTTATAATTCTGAAGTCGGTGCCAAGTAACCAATAACTAGATAATAAGTATAAATCTTTCTAACAACTATTTTCTGACTGAATATTAGTTCTTAATTATCCGATTTACGTGGCACCGACTTCAGAATTATAAAATAATTATTTAATAATTTCTATTTAACTAAATGAAAAAACGTATTGTTTGTGCGAATTTAATTTATTTTATGCTTTTTAGTTTACCTACTTTTTGAAGTCGGTTTTTTTTTTTTGTTAAAAATTATTTTTGAGACCTTAGGTCCAAAAAATTTCACAGGCGATTTTCACACATCGGAAAAAAGGTCTAAAAAATTTTAGAAGTCCTAAAAAATTAAAAATGTTTGAAGAAATAGTAAAAAAATATCAGAAAATCAACAAGGGGTTTTTTTATCAGAAAATTCAAAAGTTGACTAGAAGATCACAAATGTATTGGGAAAGCTAAAGATAGCGTTTCTTTAATATGTAAGAGTTTACTTTTTTTCTGCTAATTATGTAATTAACAGAAATAAAAAGCAAAAAAAAACATTTTTTTCCGATGCTACGCTACACGATTCAAACAAAACAGGCGTTTGGCGCAGACGTTCGACAGCGTTCGCAAGAGCTCTACCTTGAATCTATTACATGCAGAACCAATTGTCTAAGCACCATTAAAACTAACCGTTTACCTTATAATTAAATTAATGACATAATTATAATTTGCGATGGTGATCCTTGGTGCAGTCACGGTATCAGTTAACAATTCAGGTAGTAAAATATCACATCCCTTTCCTAGTTTCATCATTTTTCTATTAATATCAACAATCATCTTGAAAGTATAACCCTCATTGTGGTGCAGTCGGGTAAAAACGGGTTCGATACCCGGGCAAAGTGTTATTTGTGAACTTTCTGTCAGGCATTAGAGTTGAAATTGTGCCCGGTGGATGGCGATAAGCTCACCCCCTATCTCATGAGACCTACACATACCAGGTGAAGGGTGGGTGTTGTACACCTCTGCAACACCCTTCTGGGTAATATAGATAGACGTGATTTTATGTTATGTAGTTTCTCTATCAAGCAAAAGGTACTGGGCTTACAGCCTAGATTGAAATGTAGACAATTTAAAGTAGACTATTTAAAGACACTGACATAATTTTCATTAGCGATGATGATTCTTGGTGAAATCAGTCTCAATGAACACTTCAGGCAATGAAATATAACATTGCGTTTCTTGTTTCATCATTTTTTTATTAATATCAACAATCAATACTTGTAATATTTTAAAGCAAATTTTAGCTTTGCTGTGAAAGCCTTTTTGTATTTTAATAATATTAAAGTTGAAGGTAAGTAAGGTTCGTCTAGCTAAGGTATATATATATATACCTATGACGCTGGCACAAAAGAGTTGAGAAATTTTGAGTCTAGCAGTTGTATTATTTATCAAAGCTAGCAGCATACGAATCCATAGCTGAATTGGCAAAGCACTTGGGGGCGTATACCCAGGGGGTACAGGTTCGAGTCCTGCTGGATTCTTAATTTTTTCAACTTTAATATTATATTAAATCAACAATCAACTTGAAAATATAATACTCGTTTTGATACAGTCGGAAAAAAAACCTTTTTTTATCCTAACTTATATTTGAAATAAATTATGTCTGTATTTTATCCCTTCACGGCAAAATTATTTGACCATTCTTGATGACAATTAGTATTCAGATACTTATGGGGCAGTCGGGTAAAAATCGGGTTCGATTCCTCGGTCTGGCAAAATGTTATTTGAGAACATTCTATCAGGAAATGCACAATAGCACCAAGGATATGGAATATATACCATGGATATGGAAATGTCAAGAATGGCTATTCGTGCTAAAGCGGCTGTTATGCTAAGGTCCCACGTTATAAAGAGTAGGTCTACCAGACTCCGTCTGCTATAGAGAATTTCCTGTCGGACCTTAAGCACAATCGCACAACCGCAGACATTACATCTTATACCTTTTGGAGGCCAACGTCCTAGTCGTATCCTATTGGTCTAAAACTGTATAAATAGGAAATATTAAACAGAATTACTATTATAGTCATTGACACGACAAGAAGAAGTATTCAGGTTATGTCTATTCTTTTATAATTCTATATGTTTCTAATTGAATATTTTTATAGCATTTAGCTATGCTTAGCAAATTATACTAAGAAACAGTTGAAAAAAATATATATTTGAACCTGCGACCTTCTGCACACTGGGCAGTCGCTTTACCAACCAGCTACGGTCGCCTCTTGCCAGATGCCTAAATTTCTCAACTGTATGTTACGTCATTCCGTGACGTCACGTTCATCCATTTGCATGAATCTTAAGTAGGATACAATTCTATATATTTTTTTCATGTTTGACTACATAACTTTTTCTATTAATATATATAGATAGTTAACGATTGCCCACTGACCAGATTCAAAAGTATAAGTATAAAAATTTTCAGCAGCATGCATTTTGGAATAGTGCCCGGTAGATAGCGTTAGGCCTTCGAGCTCGTGGCTAAGTCGAAGTCGCACAGACCGATCGATCTTGCGCGTTAAGCAATGCTAACTGCGGTCGACCGTCGATGGGTGTCCACCTTTAACGTAACAAGTTTGCCTCCGTGCCTCGGAAAACACGTTTATCTGTCGGTCTCGGTTGCCATTGGCCTAGGTGCTTTCCACCACACAGGAACACAGTCACGCAAGTATCTAAGTACTGTTATTTGGCGGCAGGTTAAAGATGAGACACTGTGACTTCAGTCTTAGTCAGATCTTCTAACAACAAATGGGACCGTAATCTCGCTAACCCATCTCCGAATCGACTGCAATAAACGTTGCTTGACTCGGCGTATATACACATTCCTAAATACGATATACAAAATCATGTAACAATTTCCGTTTGACATAATTCAGAAGAACATTCAGACATGCAATGTGACCTATCCTTCGTGAATGGTCCAATTCCATAGAAATAAGACAAAATCACGACAGCAAGCAACTTTATCCCTTATTTGTTTGTAATTAAAGTTTACATTTAATATTGGTATTTTCCGTATTGCCCCATACTATCGCCGCCGTAGCTCCGTACTCGTGGGATAGTTCCCAGAAGATAAATGTAATAGAATTTTATACAGAAACTTCTATTGAATCATGGGCGCCTAGTACTTCAGCTTCAATTGTAATGTAATATACATAATCGACCTTATGACATAGCGATATATATCATATCCATAAGACATGTTTTTTTGCGTCTAATAAGCAAACTAATGTGTAGTTTTCCTAATGATAATTCACAACTGCCCTTTTTTTGAATCCCAATAAATTGTAGATGCGTCGCCATATTTAAGTGCAAACATACTTTGCCTTATGTGCCGTTATTTGAGAGCCTAATTTAAAAAAAAGACTTGTATTTCGGAGAAGGTTAAAAGATGGAGTTGGTGATGATTCCTCTTTCCTTTCCTCATGATCCTAAAGAAGTTCACAATCCTTTTTCTTACTATCATCCATATAATATCCTTTCTAGTTAGTATTATAAAGGACGAAGTAACTCTGTCTGTCTGTCTGTTACGCTTTCACGGCTTAACTACTAAACCGATCTTGATGAAAGTTTGTATGGAGATGGTACAAGACGTGGGGAAGGAGATAGATTACTTATATCGATGTACCTACCACGCAGGTGGAGCAGTCAATACTTTTAATTAATAACACAACAGTTTTGCATATATTTTTTCAACTAAATTATTAATTAGATTGGCTTACGTGATCTTAAGCACGGCTATTTATGTCTATTTATGCTGGCAGTGGGATGGGCAATAAGTCTTTTTTTTCTAATTTTTTTACATTTACAGCGATTTTTTTTTCAGTTTAAAGAATACGTAAGAAGTAAACCCTTTTTTCGATAATATACGGCCGTGAAAATTCAATCAGTTTTTAAATGATTAAGTGACCTTTTTATTAAGACAATTTGTAAGTTGGAAACATTATAAACGTGGGTATCTGCAACGGCTTTGCAGTGATTATACACTTGAACGACTTAAATATTTATAATTCCATTAAAATTCAAGTAATAAGACCGTTATTTTCCTATCTTAAGCAAATTGTAGGTCAGATTGACTTAATTTATACAATACTATTCTATCAACAAAGACACAAAGAACAATGTTCTACGTCTCCTTAGTTCATTTGTTTTATCTAGATTCTAGATCAGTCTATTAAATCTATGAGCATTCTATATTCGTGTTCCATTTTCAATTTCCCTACGGAGGTTTCCTCAAGCAATTAGTAAATGGACGCACCCGCGAGAGTACTGAACTGAGATTCGAACACCTCTTACCGTTTATGCCGCCCTGGTACTTTTAATTGAATATGTCGGCGCAATGTATGTAATTGCACGTGTAATTGTAGTTTTTGTGTGTGGGTGCTGTTGGTGGGAGATAGTTGAACTTGTATGGTGACTGCGTTTAGTTAACAAAGTTTTTTTTATGAATTTCGAAACTAGCTTTTTTGTATGATAGCCGATTAATTGTTTTTATGATTTTCAAAACAAGCTTTATGAAAAATGTTTTTTACAAAAGTTGCATTTCGTCACACTACAATTCAATTCAATTTATTTATCTGCGATATGGGTTTTTACAATGTTGTTACATAATAGATGAGTATCACCATAATCAGCGTTTTAAAACTGCAATTGGCAGTTAAAAAAAATGGCGCCCGCACTAGGAATAACTCCTGCATCGCGGGGTTGTTTACAAACATACTTTTCACACACAGAAGTGTGTTCTTAACAACTAGGACAATTTAATAGTCCAAGTCAATCTGCCGAGCCTTTTCTCACTTAGACTATAAGGTAGACAAGGTAGGACTATAAGGTATAAGGTAATACGATACTCTTTGTTAGACTAGTTGTCAGACTTTCTGATCTCTGACTACCCCGTACCGACTGCCACTGCTAACCGCGACCGACGGCTTTTAATAGTCCAAGTACGTAAGTATAATTATATCATTATATCGTAGGCGTAAACAATGGATAGACATTGTCTGGCGATCAAAAGGTCACAAGTTCATTTCAAGTTTAGTTTATTATAATACGTACTCGTACCTATAATTTGCTGAGATATACTATCAAAACTATAGGTAAAAGTTATACATAGTTTTTATCAGTGATTTATGCATTTATTTATTTTTGTGAGGATTTGGATAGTTATTTGCTGGTTAGTTCTAGAAATGTTAAAAAAAAGCATTTTTATTACAGTGTAAGGGCCAAGCTTAATCCTAATCTACTATTAATTGAATAGCAAAAAAATGTGTTTTAAGAGTGTGTGATAAAATATCAGCTGAAAATATTATTTTTTTTAAAACATAATTGGGACAGAGATTAACACTGACAGAAAAATAACAATAACAGGACAGAATTTGAATGGGGCCCGAAGAATGGCGATAGGCTTAGTGCTCAATCCCATCACATGGCACTCATAACAGGTGAAAAATTGGTATAATACATCCCTGCCACACCCTTTTGAGTAATAAAGGGCCTTCTAAAATATTCCCAAATCATAAACATAATCTCAACTTTCATCAGTATACCCAAAAGTGGTAGTAAATATGAGTAGTACGTGCGCAGGCGCATCAGGCCCAAATCTGTATTGAAATTCACCGCGTGCGCCGCATCCCTACCACTACAGTGCGCTGACAAACTTTCACTTTCATTTCTAGGGCATACCACTTACAGCGACAAAGTTCCTTGTGCCAAATCGTGATACGCCAATTTAATTCTTATGTTTAATAGATAAAGTTGTTTTTTGTTTGTAAAAGGTTTGGCTTTAGTACTTAGTGTGTTTAATGTTGTCGGATGACAAAAGTCGAAAGTGATGTCCGTATTTTCTTTTGAATTGAAATTTTGTGTTATTAGTTTTAAAGTTGAATTTTGTGTAGCAAATTTGTTTGATAGGTTGTTTTGTTTATAACATGTAAAAGCCGATATTCAGAGCCTTTGACGGATCCATGTTGTTATGAAATAGAATTGACACGGAGTTTTTGTTATTTTTCTCTAAACACCATTTTGTGAATTAAGGTTGCAGCATTTAAGAAAAACAGTAAGTGCCTCGTCGGTCTAGTGGTTAGTGTATGCGTCTTCTCACCGCAAGGTCCCGCGTTCGATGCTCGGGTCGGATTAAAGTGTTATTTGGGGTTTTCCTGACTGGAAATTTTTATAGCAGCATAGAGTTAAAAATAGGCGCGTTAAATGGCGTCTTTCTATCACATGGGACATAAATCTACCTATCGCCATCCACGGGGTACAATTCTAACTCCGTGCTGCTATTAAGAATTTCCTGACGGAAGTTTCAGATATTACACTTTTGCCTGACCCGGGCATCGAACCGGCGACCTCGCGTTGAGAGACGCATATGCTAACCACTTGATCAACATCTTCCTCAGACTATAATCCTGTTTTTACATATAAGGATAATCTTTACTTATCCTAATCCTAACTTCGTGAACCAAATCCTATCCTCACTTAAAGTTAACGTTGTCAGTCTGTTTAACTTTGAAGCCTAAATGGCTGGACCGATATTTATGAAATATGGCAAGAATATAGATGGACCCTTAGGGTAAGACACTTTTTGTCTACATACAACGCGGGTGGAGCCGTGCAAAGAAGCTACTATATTTTTTTTTTTTTTTTTTTTTAGTAGATTGGTCCCTTAAGGCAGGATAATTTTTGACAACATACCACGTGGGTGGAGCAGTACGAAGAAGCTAGTAATTAATATATACCTATATTTTAAATTAATAATTACGTAAATTTATTGACATTACCTGTAATTTTTGGACAGGAAAATGACGGTGATGATTTAACATGACGTGTGAATAGTAAGCTGTTGATTTTTGCGCATTCAATGACGTGTTACTTTGATATGTCGCAATGTAGTAAGGTTATGAGTCGTGTAAATTATACTTTATTTAACTAATAAATTATGTTATGAAAGTATAAACATAACATAACAGCACGCCTATATTACCCAGCAGCGTGTGGCAGAGTTGGACAAAACCCCTCATTTAACACAATAGGCGGTTAGCTTATCGCCATCCACCGGGCATAATTACAACTTCGTGCTGCTATTGTGGTGGAACTGCGAACTTTGGTCTGAACTTTCCGTCAGAAAATTCCCTTCTGACGGAAAGTTCAGAAATAACACTTTGCCTGACGACGGAATTGAACTCTAGACCTCGCGGTGAGAGGCGTATATGCTAACCACTACACCATCGATGCAGTTATGGTAACGAAGTATGTTTATAGTTGGCTCAAAATACGATAAATACAAAGACTAAAAAGTATTTTTAACCGATTTAAAAAAAAAAGGTAAAAGTTCTCAATTCGATTGTTTAGTTTGTTTTTAACAAGCTTATATTAGCTTCATCTGTATGTATGTATGTATGTATGTATGTATGTATGTATGTATTTAACCGACTACTAAAAAAAATAAAAAGTATTAAAAAAAAACGCTCTTATAAAAAAGCCAAACTAAAAAGTAGAAAATAAATAATAGTTTAAAAAACTAAAAAACACGCTTTTAAAGTACTTCTAACTAAAAAGTGGAAAATAATTCCTAATATAAGCTGAAAAAAGCGTGTGCCATATTTTTCGTCTATCGAGCAACCCACGCTTTTTTCAGCTTATTTATTTTTGTTCGTCGATTACTTGAAGACGCCTGAACCGATTTGAGAAATTATTTTTTCGTCTGAAAGAATATACTTGTCATGTGGTCCCATTTTCAACAAGTCACGGTCTGAATATGTGATCCTAGAGAAATCGAGGGTGTTGAAATGTGGGTGTTGTACACCTCTGCCAAACCCTTCTGGGTAATACAGGCGTGATGTTATGTTATAAATATACCTATGTAGTTACAAACTAATTTAATTTAGGTACAGTGGGCCAACGAGTTAGCTATGCAGGGCAAAAACTTCTAAGTCATTGTCCACGAAAGACATATAGGGACCAGATAAATGGTGTCCTTCAGAAAGGACATGTACAGTCGACTAATGAGTTGGGTATGCAGGGCAAAAACTTCTAAGTCATAGTAAAGACTTACTACACCAGTTATGGATAAGTAAGTTACATATCTAAATAATGGGTATATTACACTTAATAAATACCTATGTAATTCACACATGCATAATTATCTATTGCAATCAGTTTGCACTATGACATAGAAGTTTTTGCCCAGCATACCTAATTGCTTGGCCCACTGTACCTAATTTGCTAAATTTTATCTTATAATTTAATTTTTAAATTCCTTTTGATCTTTGTTTAATGTACTACCTTTCTTCTCA
Source organism: Hypena proboscidalis (assembly GCA_905147285.1). Classification (NCBI taxonomy): domain Eukaryota; kingdom Metazoa; phylum Arthropoda; class Insecta; order Lepidoptera; family Erebidae; genus Hypena; species Hypena proboscidalis. Next base: position 15,232,348 of record LR990149.1, read on the forward strand.
AAGCTATTTGATTGAAGTGCTGTGTACAGGGCGTCAGATTTACAAAAAAAAAATCACATAATCTGTCATCTGTTTTTGTACCTTCTAAATAAAATAAATAAAATAAATATAGTTAGAAGGAACAACTTTCATTCTGTTACCTTAGGGTCGGCGGATCAACTGAAACAACCTATCTTACTATTACGTGTCTTCAACCTCAGGTTATCGGGGGTAAGGAAATAATTAAAACATCTCACACTGCTAATCATCTTTACATTTGCAGTATAAGATGATATATTGAATAGGATTGAGAAGGGTATGCTTAGGTGGTTTGGTCATGTTTAAAGAATGGATCTTCTTCTTCTCCAAAGAAAGAAGAAGAAGAAAGAATGGATGACAGTAGATTAGTAAAATATACGCAGATGTGGCTGGATGTACTGGAAGAGGTCGTCCACGAAAGACATATAGGGACCAGATAAATGGTGTCCTTCAGAAAGGACATGTACAGTCGACTAATGAGTTGGGTATGCAGGGCAAAAACTTCTAAGTCATAGTAAAGACTTACGACACCAGTTATGGATAAGTGAGTTATATATCTAAATAGTGGGTATATTACACTTATTAAATATGAAATACAAACTTGCATATCTATTGCAGTCAGTTTTTACTATGGCGTAGAAGTTTTTACCCTACGTACCTAATTGCTTGGCCCACTGTACGTAGTACACGAAACCGGCGATGAATGACGAGATGATGAATATTGAGGAAGCGAAAAAAGTATGTAAGGAGCGAAACACATGGCGTTTTATCGTGTCTACCTACCCCGTGCCATAAAGGCGTGATTTTATATATTTAGATATGTATAAGATTGCCTCGTGCTGTATTATAATAATTATATAAGCCTTCCGTGAAATGCGAGACCAGCTTATACTAGAAATGTATAGCTTGCTTTGTAGCCGTGGTTACTCTTCCGTGTTTAAAAACTTGATTTATAGAAGCTCGTGTCTAAGTTAAAGCTGACGGATTGAAAGTCAGGTTAAGCAATGCTATACTCAGTTGGTCGATAGATGGGTGATCATTCGCAAGATATAACGTAATTCTCAGTGCCTTAGGCAGCAGGTTAGCTGACGGTCATTTGAAGACACAGTCGGTTCGGATTGTCAGAGAATCTACCGCCCGTTAAAAACTTAATGTAATGAGATTAGATCCTAAACTGTACGGAAATTACCAAATTAGTACAGTACAGAATAAAACATGTGCAAATTAAAATTAGGCAACAGGTGAAAATAGAACAAACACTCTTAATTAATATGGAGAGAAAATGAAAGCCACTATCTATGCATATCCAAACTCACGGGGGAGCGAAGGGTAGATGGTTACGCAAAGAGCGGCGGTCTTCCAAATTTGGCAGCTGGGGATGCCTATCAATGACTAGTCCTTTTGGTTGAAATGTCTATGCGAAAGAAATATGCATTTCCTACCTCAAAATCGTTATGTTGTCCTAGTACTTGATGCACCGGTGATCTACTACCGCAAACTGTTTTCTTAGTAAAGGTACTTCTAAAAAAAATATTTTATGGCTTGAATTCTGCCTGACGGTAAGTGGTAACTTACTATCAATAGACGAGATTACACCACAGATGTCGCGTAGATGATAGGTCAAAATTGGTCGGGCATCAAACTCAGCCACCAAATGTCACTCAGTATTAACTATTTTTACTATGGTATTAATGAGCATTTTTGACTTTGGAAACATTTGACAGTAAACTCCTTTTTTAAAAAAACCGGCCAAGTGCGTGTCGGGCCACGCGCAGTAGGCTTCCGTAGCTAGTCGTAACAACATATTTCGACTTAAAAGGGATTTACTATCTGTATTAAACAAGTAACATCTTCATACAAGTCATTACTTTCAAAGGTTTTTGTAATTTGCACGAATTATTCTAAGTAACTGCATTTTACACTTTGGACCCCAATTACTCTAGAACTAATTAAGTTAAAGTAACCAAATAAATAGCGTCCTTCAGATAGGAAATGTTTGTAGTACACGAAACCAGCTAGCACGTATGACGAGATGTATGAATGTTAAGGAAGCGAAAGAAGTATGTAAGGAGCGAAGCACATGGCGTTCCATCGTCTCTGCCTACCCCCGTGGGATAAAGGCGTGATTTTATATATGTATTATGTATGTTTATTTATGTTTCAAGAATTTTGAACGAAATATTCTGAGTAACTGCATCTGACATTTCGGACCCCTATTCCTCTTGAACTAAGGAAGTGAACTTATCCGCTATAGTTTTCCTTTAAAGTTCATTACATGTACTACCGACACAATTTTTTTCAGATTTTAGGATCCAGTAGTTTAGCTTTTAGAGGGGGGGGGGACGCCCTACTCGAACAAAAATTAGCTCTTTAAAGTTAATTATCTCGCAACCGGATCCCTAAATCTGTAAACTGTCTTAGCAACCCCTAAACGTTTTTAAAAGTCCTATCTAACAATACCCCACACTATGGGGTAAGCGACAAAAAAAAAACATCCCTACTTTACATGTAGGGGAGCTACCTGAAAAAAAAATATTTTTCCAAATTTTACTCTACGACTTTCTTTGTTTAGTTAACATACATGTTTATGCAAAATTTCAGTTTTCTAGCACCAACAGTTTCGTCGCTATGCCGTGGACAGACAGACGGACATGGCGAAACTATAAGGGTTCCTTGTAGGTACTACGGAACCCTAAAAAGGATGTAAGCAATTATTTTATTTTGCGGTAGGTCAAAGGTGGGACAGTGATGGTCCCTGCCCACAAAAGTCCTGCCCTCAGTCAATAATTTCAGGTACATATCGTAAAGGAAATCGATATTTTACACAATTTTGTCCGAATGGTGTCATTTGATATGTATATATAGTTAATTTTGAGCACCGAGATGTTCCACTTTCGGGGGTGAGTCAGAAAAACCCGTTATAATATGAGCTCTGTTCACACCGTTACGTATGAGTAGATAGCAGCACGGAGTTCGGCTTGTGCACGGTAGTGTGCTCTTATCACATGGGACCTAAAACATAACAGGTGAAGTGTGGGTGTTTAACAGCTCTGCCACAGCCTTCTGGGTAGTATAGGTGTGATGTTATATTATGTTGATTGCAGAGCAATAGCAGGAATATCCAATTACAGAATTAATGAAAATGTATTCTTGAATTATAAGCCTTTTTAAAATTATTAATTAACTAGCTGACCCGGCGAACTTCGTACCGCCTTAGCGAAAATTTGATGCACTACTTTATTTTGTATAGCTGACCTATCTTATGTATGCGTACCTATTAAATTTGAACTGGAATCTATAATATCGTCCATATAAAAATGAATACCTATTTCCCTGGTCTCGTCATACCTGAGAAGGACTTTACTAATTTTATTAAATTAAAAACAAAATATATATTTTCATAATAGTGTTTATTCCGTAGGGTTCAATAATTTCACTTATATTTTTACAGAAAATTTATTGATAAATATTTTTTTTTTTTCCGTAAGAACCTTGTACAGAATATTAGAAAACTACAAAAAAAAAACCAGCCAAATCTGTCAAGCCGTTTTCATGCTATGTCGTGACAACGGAAAACGGGTTTCATTTTTATATATATAGAAGATATAATTTACTTTCATTTTCGTGTATTTTAAATGTCTCCTTTTCAGTTTTAACAGCTGTTCTTAGAAGCATTAAAAACATAGGCAATCACGGCCAACTTCAGCCTCATACATGCAAAGTTAAAACGCGTCGGTGTGACGTACATTCACGTTCGCGGATGTAGAATCAGGATCTCGCACACTTTTGCTTTCGTTGATCATTTGGAATATAAAACACTTTTACCTTGACATCCATTGCTGTTATTGTATTGAAGAAAGTGACTTCTATGCGAAACTGAAAGTGGACTAGGCCTTTGTTAAAACAGAGTGTCTGAATTGTTCTTTGAATTTTATGCTATCCTAGTACTTGTATTATTTTTTTATGTCTACCTGATGGTAAGTGGCAACTACAGCTATGCAAAAAGGAGTATGGCTAGTCGTATGGTAGCCCTCATCAAATTAGCTTCCGTTTCTAGACTATTTTGCTAAACTGTACATGCCTTGATACACAGCGGAACACAGTAGCTGACGGTACACAAATTATTTGGCTGGATGAGATGGTGGTGCTTCTACCTTCGAGCTCGATCAGGAAAGTTCTTCCACTATTTCCTTTGGTCATTATGAATATTTTATTCATTGCCGTCTGTATGTAGCTTAAAAGGTGACTTCTATGTGAAACCGAAAGTATTGTGGACTAGGCTTTTGTTAAAACTGAGTGTGTCTGAATTGCTGGATGGCTCTTTAAGTGTATGCGATCCTAGTAACAAGGATTCGGTGTTCTACTATCGCGAACTTGTTCTCGAGCCGAATAAGCGCTTCCACTACGCGACGCCAGCCCCCAGTAGTCTATGCGACGTTGGTATAAGTAGTTACTTTAATATTTTTAAGCAACTTAGCCCATGAATATCCAAAGTATTTATTTATGTTTGTTTGCTTTTTTTTAAGAAAAGGAAGTGTTAATTCTATATGTAGACAGTGGCTCTTTCTCCCTGGAGCTGGCGTAGGATTTAAAATTTTTCACATCCATAAAACATTTCTAACATCAAAAAATTCGAACTAATATCGTAATTTTTAACTACAACATTGTGTATGGCGGCTATAAATCGTTACGTTTAGTTCAATAGATGTATAAATAAGTAACCACAGAATGCAATACGAATTAAACAAACACATTAAGTTAATAAACTTCTTAAAGAACAGCCACCAGATATCGCTATTCTACATTTTTTAAATTTAAATTGGTTGAATTGGACGGCACTCATTGGTTGTCAAGACTTAAATGTCAAACTCAAATCTTTAAAGTATGTCGTAATGCATGCATGTTTGTCTATAGAATTATTTGATTATCATCTTCTCCATTCAACAATCAAATCAAATAACTTAATAATGCCATTAAGGTCAAGTAGTTTAACTACTGACTTTTTGGCTTTTGCTTTCCTTTTTTTTTTCAAATACTTATTTCCTATACACATAACTTGTCATTGAATGCCTCATCCTAATAAACGATGACAAATTTGATTTCCAATTTTATATCTATTATCGTTTTGAACCATCACAATTTGACATATTCAATTGCTATTGCAAATTTTCTAATAATTTACGAAAATTGTAAATATCTCAAAATAATGTGCCCTTGAGCTTTCATCTTAAAAACGACGACTTTCCAAATTAATTCTTGGAGAAGAAAAATGGAAGCTGTAAAAACTTTAAAAGTTTCACGCACCGACCATAAGCTCATTCTGCCTATAATAAAGCAGTTAATCGACTTCCTCCCATTAGTAAGAGGGTAGCAGAAAAAGACAATGGTTACCTAATAAACCTAAAACCTTTAATGTCGACCAGTAAAGCAACTAACAATCTTCAAAAACTTGATTCCATTTTTATATTGAGGACTTTTCAAGCAAATTCCAAACGCGCCGGCAGCTGAAAAAAACAAAAACAAATTCTTTAAAAATCCAAACTGTCAAAATTAAAAACTCACGCACCGACCACAAGCTCATTCTGCCTATTTAAAAAGCGGTTAATTCGACTTCCTCCCATTAGTAAAGGGGTGGCATAAAAAAGACAATGGTTACATAACACCGCAAATCGTTGAATGTCGGTCAGCGGTTGCGCAAGAGTGAAAGGTTGCATAAGCTGGCTTAGACGAGATGAGGCTCTTGCGCCATACTTCGGTTCTGCAGAGGGGGTACACCTCTGATTGGTGTAACAGATAGACAGGTTTTCTGCCTATTTCTGCGAAAAGAAGAGGAGCCACAACAATGCCGAAATTTCGTTCGAAATTCGAAAAACAAAGCGCGATAATTTTCAAATTTCGAGCGATCATTACTGATTTCATTATTGTGAGCATGGCTTTTCTGTAAAAAATGCTTATAAATGACAATTTCGGCACTAGCAATATTCTGAGCTTATAGTGCAGCTTCTCCCAGTAATTTTACTGCACATAAAGATATCGAACGAAAATCGATGACACTAGAGGATGCATCGCTTTTTCTGAGGACCACGATTATTGTATCTCATGTGCCCGTAATTTCGGGGTTTAATTTCACAATAAAACCAAAACATAGTTACGGAGAGACTCCACTTCCTTTCTCGAGCTCGATCACGAAAGCTACACCAATTTTTTTTCATTTTGAAATACACGCCAGCAAATTCAAAAACGTATAGCTAATGTTATTTTAGAAAAGACACGTATTAGTCTTGCGCACTGATAAGTAAGTTCGTGCATTATCTATCTTATGCAACGTTTTATATTGTTATCTACCTATACAATTACGCAGTAAAAGAAATGGTGATAAAACATGGAAACTATTGGGAAAATTGTGATGAAATCACTTTTACGTATAGATTAGGCAAGACAAAAGATTAAAAAATACATAGCAGCAACTTTGTTATTTACTTTGTTAGTCCTTAAAAATATATGTAAATAAATTTAAAAAATATTTTACATATATATTTAATTTATAAAATCAGTCGAGATACAATTGATATATTTTTAACTTGTAAAAAAATTAATCATAATTAAATATATATTATTTGAAATATTTTTAAAGCAAATTTTAGCTTTGCTATGCCTTTTTGTGTTTTATATAATATTAAGTTGAAAAACTAAAAATCCAGCAGGACTCGTATATTCCGGAGGTGCAGTTTCGAGTTAATTTTTCAACTTTAATAATTATATAAAAAATATATTATTCGTAATGAAAATTAAGTCAATAACACTTTTGGCGTCTTAAAATTCTTTCGCATCGCTGTCGACAGCAAATACCTTAAATGCTGGTCAAAGTAAAAACCAGCCTTCTGATCATGAAGCCTAAATTCGTATATACCAGGCTCTCTCATCTAACGAGGTAAACAGCTGTTTTCTATCACAAAAGTACCAGGTCTCCATAACTAACAGCAAATGTCGCATTAGATCGTGAAGAAATATTTATTTTTGTAGATACAAACTATGAATAATAAGCATGAAGTTTGATTATTGCTACGAATACGAATATAATATTTGCTGTTTAGCAAATTAATACTCATTTAAAAAAAATAATATTCATACTATAAAGATAATTCGTAAAAGTGCATCGTTGCATCGCTGTCGACTATTATTTGTCGTTTTTCTTGCAGTTTCTACCAGCTGTCGCGTCTGCGCGCCGCATACAATCTTGAGATCGAAAGGGGGGATGTATGTAGGTTGCGCTGGTCTTTGTCCCCCCTCCCTTATTTGTGGTGGTTCCAAGCACAATCGTGGCCGCATTTATTCGCCATTTTCTTAAGCTTAATTATTGCAATTTCATGCATTATGAACAATTTTTACATAAACGAATAATAAGAGCCATTTCGCTTGAAAACTAAATGCATTTTTGTTTAAAAGATAATCAGAAAGTCAAAGTGCTTTTAAATGTATTTAAATGGTAGAAATCAATTAGTTAATTAGCTTCTCGTAGCTTTCAAATACATTAATTAGGAGTAAGGTGATTAATTTTTTGCCGCCGAATAACTATTGACTTAAAACCGGAAATTGACTGCTTTTTTAGTTTTGCGCCAGTATATGCAATAGTTCACTGATAGGTGTCGGGTTCAATCCCCGGCCCGGCTCAGGCAAAAATGCCATTTTGATTCTTTCGTCAGGCAGTTCTTGAAAGCAGCACGGAATCCTCTTAAATCAATGTGCCCGGCAGATAGCGATAGGATCACATGGGACCTTAACATAACAGGTAAAATGTTAGTAGTAGTTATTTCTGCTACATCCTTCTGGGCTATATAAGCGTGGTTATATGTTATGTAGGTTTATTCTAGAACACAGAACGCGTATTCATTTTCTACGTTACTATGTCTTATATGCCAGTTACTTCAGGATCTTTTCTTCAATCATGCAAGCTATCTTAACATAATGCTTGAAACCTGAAAGGGTTAACAAGCGTGTTTTGTCTTGTTTTGTCATTTTTTGTAAGGAGAAAAGTGACAACATCTTGACAAAATTTATCTCACTATTGCTATGCTAGCTCGATTGAACACAGTAGTACTTATTCGTATATCATGAGTAAATAAATAAATAAATATTTCACAACTTATACACAACGCCATCTAGTCCCAAACTAAGCAGAGCTTGTACTATGGGTACTAGAATAACTGATACTAATACATATATACTTTTCTTTTGTAAATACATACTTATTATACGTAGAAACACCCAGACTAAGACAAACCCCCATGTTCATGCACAAAAAGATTTGTCTTAAGTGGGCATCGAACCCACGACCGACCGACGTCGCAGGCAGGTACACTACCCACTCCGCCATCCGGTCCGCTAGTAAGTTCGATCAGTTTTAGGTATGTCCCTAGGCTGTTTGGAACTTACTTTACAGATGCCTTAATATTACTTAACACCTCGCCTATAATACTCAGAAGGATGTGGCAGAGGTGTTCACCCCCAATTCACCTGTTATGTTTAGATCCCATGTGATAAGGGGCCTATTTCCATCCACCGGGTACAGTACCAACTCCGTGCTTGCTATTAAGAATTACCAAAAAAAGCAAATAACACTTTTGCGACGCGGGAATCGAACTTGAGACCTTGCGGCGAGCGACACGCAAATTATACCTCTAGACAATGAGGCAGTGGCAATGTCAAATTATAGAATGAACTACTTTAGGATCCGAAACTATATCAGAAACTGGACCTTAATCTCGTTTGCTACTTAAGTCGAATAAAAAAAATCAGGTAAACTACAAACCTCTTTTCAAACTTACATAAACCCACGTTCTACTTAAAACCAACAAAAATCTTAACCGAAACCCAAAAACATGGAATTGCACAACACCAATTATAAAGTGTATCAGTATTTTAATTATAGCAACGATTGCGCAACAGTTGCGCAACGTTTCTCACCTACTGACACACTGACGTATCGGCGTATCAATTGATCTATGACGTAAAACGAAATTTTATTTTTTATGTAACTATTTTTTCTCACGAGAATGGTTAGTCGTTTTGAATTTGGAGTTCTTAAAAGTTAGTTCCGGATTTGAATAAAGATGGCTTATTTTTTTAATTAACATTGACATGACATCAATTTATTGTTTGAAATTACGTGTTAATGTTACGGTAAAAATTTTATAATAATTAATAATTAGCGGTGATTAAATGTGATTATAAAATAGTAACCTTTTTATTGTAAAACCATTATTATCTGAGATAATTAAAAAATAAAATTGTCTTCTTTTGTTAACTTTAACATGCGTTAAATTAAATTTAATAATAGCAAATAAATATTAATAAATAAATATCGAGCAACGTCATCTCAGTCCCACACTAAGCAGAGCTACCACGATGGGTACTAGAATAATTGATACTAAATAATTTTTCTTTTGTGAATTCATACTTATTTTACTAAGAAATACTAATAATAGTTGACTAATGTGTTTCAAATTCAACATAATGTAGAGTCAAATTAGCAATTGTTTTTTTTTTAAATTTGGTGGGCATGCGTTTGACCACGATCTCAACGAATGGTAAGTGATGATGCGGTCTACGGTGGGACACGCTAACCTATGAGATACCTATTAACTCTTGCTTTGAAGACATCCTGATGGTACTCAAGCGGAAACACAAAATCTTTTGTGGGAAGTGGATTTTTTTAGGCTCTCGTGTTGAATCAATTATTACATTATACACGAGAAAACCTAACGAACATAATCCCACCGTCTCATTCAGCATTTAAAGATGTATGGTTATTGAATATATTATATCTGATTGGTATTTGAAGTATGTTTTCAAATTAGACCAGCAAGGCAGACTACCTCGACTTACTAGCGGTATAATTTGTTTATCGCTCACCGCGAGCTCTCGGGTTCGATTCCCGGGTCGAATTTCTGAACTTGCCGTAATGAATTTCGCAATAGCAGCACGTAGTTGAAATTGTGCCTGATAAATGGCGACAGGCTCACCCCCAGGTAAAACCCTTCTGGGTAATATTTTATACTACTAATAGGCCTTGAATTGTGAATCGTGCCAGGTGGCTCACCGCCCATCCTATATGAACCTAAACATAACAGGTGAAGTGTGGGTGTTATACACTTCTGGCACAACCTTTTGGGTAATATAGGCGTGATGTTATGTAATGTTATGTTTTCATACTATAAGTCATCCTACATGTTTAAATTATCGTGATTTAAATTTCTGTTTTTTTTTTATTTTTAGAATTTAAGTTATTTAATTTCAACAAGGTCATCAAACCCAACAATATTGCAAGCTTGAACTGTCTTGTCACTAGGAGTCAAGATCCTCAAGAAGTTCGACAAAGGGCGTTGGCCGCAGTGAAATTCGGCGTTAGGCAGTACCCGGCGGCCTTCAGAGCGCTTTCCATTGTACACCTTCGTTTTCTGGGCGCCTGGTACCTCGACTTACTTAGTATGCACAAAAAAATGTGGCTCGGTCGGTTTGTTTACTTTATTGTACGTACTTGGAAGCGGTTTCAGTTTTTTAGGCGAGCAAAATGGATAAAATTGGCTTGGATAATAATGATTTATGAATAATGGTGTATAATTGTCTCTTTTTAAGTTGGGCTGCTAAGTTGGTTTAAATGTTAGCGTATGCGGCCTTTCATCGTGATGTTTCGGTTCAATTCTTAGGCCAAGCTATAGTTTTATTTCGGTATTTCTGTATAAAATTTGAAATAGCAGCACGGTGGTTTATAGGCAGGTAAGCCTATGATAGGGGCTGCTCATATAGATGGCGATAGGCTCACCCCCTATCCCATAAAAACTTAACATAACAGGTGATATTATGTGGGTATTGCACACCTTTGCCAAAGCCTTCTGGGTTATAATAATAAGATGTTATGTATAGTTCCTATAAATCTCTGCCCCACTGATGTTTTGTTCATTCGACATTATTTATCATACCTACTGATTTGTAGCTTGATGGCAAGTGGTAACTATATGCCACACTCAATTCAGATACGGTCTCTAAGCGAAACGCCGAGCATAGCCCTTTCCATAGCCCTCTGAGCGACTTTTAGTTTATGGACTAGCTCCACTGTCAGTGTCCACGTCTTAGCTCCGTATGTATTCTATTTGGCGACAGGTAAAAGATGAGACAATAGTGCTATAGTACCTCCTGGTCGTTAAATAAAGTTCTACTACCATTAAAAATATTGACAAAGCTTAGCTTCCTGAACGCATTACTATGAGAAAAGCCAATTTTCCGGTGTGACTGAGGTGCGGGAGGGGCCGGGTGAACGCTCTCTATTCCACGCTATCATCCGCGCTGCGCCCGCGCCGCGGCATTTGTTACTGTGCAATAAGGGCCCGTTGAAAATACTCGTAGCTTCACGCTAGTGTTGGTTAGGCAGACTGGGCTGAGAAATTTTACACTCAGATATTGTGATTGGATCGTGAAATAAAACTGAAACACAGCTTTGCTAACTTTAAAATTAAAGGCTTTTCTGGTTATATACAGCCTATTATAATATATTATGGTTGTAATATTAGTAAAATAAAAACGATTGATTAACTATTATTGCATTAAAAAAGGTAATAAATAGTAATTTTTTCATAATACTATAATGAAGTGTAATTGTTTAGTATTTGATATTCTTCTTTCGTATCAATGGTACTACAAACTTATATTACTCCCGCCCAGTGCGTGGCCACACCAATTATTTAATATTTGATATTGAATTCATGATTATTACTACTTCTCATTATAAAAAAAGTATAGTGTGTTGTACAGAATTGGGGACGAACTATTTTATGTTGCACTATTATCATTTCATTTAAAACAATGTAACAAACTGGATTCAAACTAGCTTTTTTTAAAACTGAACAATCAAATTAAATATCTTTTTTATTTCAGTTCCCAAAAACCAGCTCACGAAAAAAGGCCCAGCCCTCCAACACGTGTCCCTCCTATCTCTGTGACCCATTTACTCACACACACATAATCACCTTTGTGTGTGTGTGTGGGCTGTTCACTTACGTCTCTAATGCATTAGTATGCATTCATCGAACGTAGCGTGTACGTGTGTGGGTTAAATTTGGAATAAACCTCGTCTATGTGTGTGTAGGATTACCGGGTTTGTTCTTCTGGTTTGTTTGGCCCTTTTTTGAGATTTTTTTTTATACGACGTATTATAGCCAACTATAGTGCACCTGATGGCGAATGGAAACTCCACCCCATAAACATCTGCAAAATACAAAGGTTGCTAAATGAAGATCCATCTTTACATTATTTTTTTTATACTACGTCCACAGCGAACGAACGTGTAGTCCACCTGATGGTAAGTGGAGTCCCATGGGATTGCCATTCACCGGGCACAAGGTTCAAGTACAGCCCATGGACATCAACAATCCACAAAAGCAGATCGCGCGTCGCTGCAGCTGAGGACTACAGTGTTATGCCTCATGTGCCAGTAATTTCAGGGCCTGATCTCACCACCAAACCGGAACACAGTAATGGAAGCACTACTATTTGGCGGCAGGTTAAAGGTGAGACCGTGGTGCTGCCGCCCTCGAGCTCATTCACAAGAGCTCTACCACCTTTAAAAACTTTACATGTTTGGAATATGCTGTGCCTCCGGTGGCCGTTATTTCAGGGTCTAGTCTCACCAACAAGTTTATACCAACGTATTATGTTGCTTACCGCACACACATCTGAGGACTGCAATATCTCAGACACTTAACTCATAAAACGCAGAATATTCGTGTCACAAGCTTGTTGTGTCTTGTAAGATTAAAATAAATATCTCACAACTTACACACAACGTCATCTAGTCCCAAACTAAGCAGAGCTTGTACTATGGGTACTAGAATAACTGATACTAATACATATATATTTCTCTTTTGTAAATACATACTTATTATATATAGAAACACCCAGCCTAAGACAAATCCTCGTGTTCATGCACACAAAGATTTTTCGAAAATTAGACAACGGGTCTAAATCATGTAATTATTATAAAGGTGAATAAATATAATGTTCTCAATTCGCGACAGTTTAAAAACTTATACAAATAAAGATTTGTCTTGTGCGGTACACGTACACTTCACCTGTTATGTTTAGGTCCCATGTGAGCATATAGTCATCACCGGGCCCAATTCCAGACTCCACGCTGCTACAAAGAAATACCTACAGGACAATTCCTAACTGTACTATTGACCGAACTAGGTATCGTACTCGAGACGTGAGCAGCTTAAAACCACGAGGAAGTCTGACTGCAGATCTGAAATATTCCTTCAGTTTTGTATTTATATGTAAGGATATAAAATAAAGTGTATTATTTATACGATTAGACGTGTCTGTTCCCAGAAGGCGAAGTGAATCATTCGTGTCAAGTGACGTCATCAGAGAAACGCAATTTACTTCATGTATTTCGCGTTTATAACAGTGGTAGGAATTTCGTGATAGAGTTCTAGGGGAAGAAGCCGAAGAAGGACTCACCTTGGATCTTCTGTTCAGCTGATCAGATTGCTGTGGTCCGGTTTGGTGCTCAGATTATAAAATGAATTGAATTGAAAAGAATTGACTGGTGGTAGAGCTCTTGTGATCATTCACAAGAGCTCTACCACCAGTCCGGGGCTCGAGGGCGGCAGCACCACCGTCTCACCTTTAACCTGCCGCCAAATAGTAGTGCTTCCATTACTGTGTTCCGGTTTGGTGGTGAGATCATGCTCTGAAATTACTGGCACATGAGGCATAACAACGTAGTCCTCAGCTGCAGCGACGCATCTATAATCTGCTTTTGTGGATTGTTGATGTCCATGGGCTGTACTCCACTTACCGTCAGGTGGACTACACGCTCGTTCGCTGTAAGCGTAGTATAAAAAAAAAAAAAAAATTGCACGATTCCCGAGTCGGTTATTATGAACTTTCCATCCCAGCACGGAGTTAAAATTGTGCCCGGTGAATGGCAATCCCATGGGACCTAAACGTCATAGTAGGTGAAATTTGGGTGTTGAACACCCTTCTAAGTAATATGGCCGTGAGGTTATGCAATTTAATTTATAATTTAGTAACTTAACTCACTTTATAATTAGATAAAGCGACCTCTACATAAATTAACAGACATTAAGTGATAGTAACTTCTCCCTTGATGTAATTAATAGAGAATCAGTTAATTAATTATAATCCTACTTAATTTAAATACATGATAAAGTTTTTCTCTAATTGGACAAGTTTCCAAAGGCTGCGATTATATAACCGATGCGTAGGAAGTTGTTTGGTTAGTTTAAAATGTTATAAATGTTATATAAACTACTTAAGTTTTACCTGAAATTGGTAGTAAAGGTAAAATGCGTTTATAGTATGGTTTTTAAAAAAAATTATAACAATTATTATTTTTTTAATAGTTAGTCGCGATCTTTTTTTTGATATTATTGTTATTGCGAATGTATTAAAAAAGCTGGTCAAGTGCGAGGTGGACTCGTGGACGAAGGGTTTCGTACCATAACCTATAAAAACTATAAGGGTTCCTTGTACTACGGAGCCCCATAAAGGCACAAAATCATGTCTATTGTATGGGAGCCCCCTTAAATATTCATTATATTTAATTTAATTATTTATCTTTTGTATATGGACATAATAGTAAACATTTTTAGCTATCACGGTTCATGAGATACAGCCTGGTGACAGACAGACAGCGCAGTCTTAAAACAACACACTTGCAAAGCGAATTACTCCTTTTGAATGTAAACACAGTTAATAATAGCAGCTCTGCAACTAATACATGTCCCACTGCTGATCTCGTGCCTCTTCTCATGATGAGAAGGATTAGGCCATAGTCCACCACGCTGGTCAAATGCGGATTGGTAGACTTCACACACACTCGAGGGCTTTTAGGCACTCTTAGACATGTAGGTTTTCTCACGATGAAGGACGAATCTTAACGATGACCTTTGACTTTGCAGTCCTACGGCCTCCCACTCGGCTATTGCTGCGTTACTGACATCAATTAATTTAAAATATATATAATAATATATATAAGGATGGCAAGTAGGTAAACCCCTAAAATAATTACACCTTAAGAGCGTGTATTCCTTTTCAAAATGTAACTGTCAATTTTTGTAGTTTTTTGTGAATATTTTGTAAAAACTGAATGAAAGTATGATTTTATTCAACTAACTTTTTAGAATGTGGGCTTTAAAAGGTAAATATGACAATTACATTTAATAACTAAAGCATACTTTTCTATTTTATCAGTTGAAAGAGTATTAACTGTTAAGTTGATAAATTACAAAATTATGCTGTATTTACGAATGAAATTGTTATATTTACCTAAACTTGCATTCTAAAAAGTTAGTTGAATAAAATCATACTTTCATTCAGTTTTTACGAAATATTCCCAAAACACTACAAAAATTGACAGTTACATTTTGAAAAGGAATACACGCTCTTAAACTGAATTAAAAAAGTTTGTTCTATATGAAAATCCTCGAAGATTTTTGTTAATACCTGTTATAGCCCTGATCTTGTCTCGCAATTGTCAATTAACGTGCCTAGAACGACAGCAAGGAATACCACTAATTATCGTCAGAATGCATTTTGTGGCGAGCGAGCAGTAGTACTAACAAACTATGCAAATATTTAGACATTGATATATTTATACTAAGAAACAGTTGAAAAAGATATGGGACCGGCAGGATTTGAACCTGCGACCTTACTGCACACCTGTGGGGTTATTCGCTATTTGAGATTTTGGTTTCTTAACAAATAGTTTCTGTCAATTAGTAATTCTTTCACTCAAAACATGCATTTTTGACATAACGAAACCACGGATTACTCTCCTGGTTACTTGCCTGATATTAATACTTACGCTTAAAAACTCATTTCAAAATAGCAAAAAATCAGAGTGCGTGTTATTATTAATGGCTTACGACAATAGGCAAAACTAAATGGAAATGACCAATTTGTAAATTATTAACTGATATTAAATTATTTCTTATTTAATAGGACGAGGAATATACAAATTTATCCACTTTTATTGTTTTGTTATAGTTTTAATAGAAGTAAAAATTATATTGTTTTACAGTTTTTTACTGAGTTGTGGCGCGCACTCTATTAGTTAATGATGTTTTATCTGTGGTTGAAATAACTTGAGTTGTAATAAAAGGTTTAATGGTTTTATGATTATTAGCTAATCCATACATATAATATAATTTAAAATTATAAATGCCTGTTCATTAAAGACATTTAAGAAAAATTAATAAGAGGAGACTAGAACAGCAGTAGGTATATAATATAACATATTTTTTGGATTTTTGTCTGTCTGTAAATATGTTCATAATTATGCTCCTTACAAGTAAATAAAATAAATTATGAAGATGAATTTGGGATAATTTTTTTGGAAATTTAACTCCCAAGGGGGTAAATTAGGGGTTGCAAGTGTATGAGGAAGGTTTCTCAATTTTGAAAGATATAATAACTCAGAAATATCGAACTTAACGGGGACGAAGCCACATGCAGAAGATATTAACAATAAAATAATACTTTTTAATCTACATTTGAAATTGATGTAAAGAGTGAAATATAACTTCTACACTTTTAAAAATATATTTGCAGTGAAAAGACGCCATAAAATTGCTGACTGCTACTTAGAAAAAAAAAGAAAATATTTTTAGTATTACCTCAGAGGTAAAATTTGCGGCCGCTTACCGTGAGGTTTCGCCATGTAGCTATAAAGAGTATATAAACACAAAATCATAAATAAAGTTTTTGGGCTTTCAATATTTAACTTGAACATCCTCCATATATTTAATTATATAACTGCTTTGCCCGCCACCTCGTTTGCGTGGAATTCATTATTTTAGTAATAGCTACGCCCACGTTTTGACCAGCATTAAACCTTACAGCTCCACTCCCGTGACGTTTAGCGTAATCTCAAATATCAGTTCAATATTCAGTAGTTCGCGAGAATAAAACAATAAAATTAAAGAACTGACTTTCGCTCGCGGATTTATCTGCGGGGTAGCTAATTAAATTAAAACTGGATTTTATAAATAAGTATCGTGCAAATAATAAATATTTTGGCATTAAAATAGAAACAGACAATTCAATTTTATTTATTTGTATTGATAAAACAAAACCTTCTTGTTGACACCTACTAAAATGCATTTTTACTCTGTGGCAACTAATGTCTTTGACTGAAGAAAATTGGAACGTTTCATTACAACAAAAAGCATATAAATAGCTTTAAACTGAATTAAGAAAGCAACAAATTTAAACAATAAAATTTACATTTAAATTAACAAATTATTTAACTGATTATATCAAAACGAAAATTGTACACATTATAACAACAAACACAATATAAGTCATTATGGTAAGAGATATTTTCGGAGAGATTTTCTCTTTAGTGTAAAACGAGTGCATAAAATTAAATAAAATAAGAATGGAACGCGATGTGATGAAAAAAAAGTTATCCTCAATCATAGAAATATACGTCAATGTCCTCAATACAAATTAAATATCAAAGATAACAATCTTTTATGACAACTATAAAACGATATATAAATGTGATTTTAACTCTTTGCTACTGCTATGTACTAGAAACAGTGAGTATGCGTTATAATTTCTACTTAGTCCTCCGTGAACGTGTCCACGATGAAATCACAATAAATATCTCTCATTTTTGTTGTAATGTTTTTTGTCTTTCAGGTGCAATACACGAATATAGCACACCTATATTATAATAGTATTATGATAAAGATGATAGCGGCGGGTGATTTCAGAGCTAAACATTTTTTTAGACTTAAGATTCATCAGTGCAAGCCTAGCGAACATTAGAAGAAATGTTCCTGAAATTCTGTGAAATAATAATTTTTTTCAAAACTTCTGATTTTCCTTTAATATATTCTTATTTCTCTCACATAATTATCATATACATAGACACTACGTTACGTACATAAGAAATTATAAATATGTAAACTTCAAATAAATTAATAATCGTGAATACAGAATGTAAGTAGTTACATTATCTGGTGCATAACCTGTATTGTCCCATTGTTGGGCAAAGGTCTCTACCATCCATGAAATGGAATGAATCAGGTTTTTCATTTTTTATTAAAGTATGTAACTAGATTTGAACTTCGTCGATAAAAAGCACTTACCTGTGTGCCAGAATTCATTAAAATTTGTTTAGTTTGGCGAGAAAGAGGAAGCCTACAACCTAGCTACATAATATTATTGTTTCAATATTTTGAAGATACATTATTTTCATTTAGTGCTTTTTATATCCCAGACTGGCGTAATTCGTGCTACAACTAGTCATATTTATAAGTTTTCGTATGAAAGTTCTCGAGATCTATGACAGAAAATAATATGACCTAAATTCTATTGCATTACGTATTTAATTAGTATTTTATGACATACATAGTATTAAACAGTTATTGATTTGTTGTATAACGTTAATCTGAAGTAAAAAAACCTTTTAAATACCATTATTTTATCTCGCCAAAGTACAAGAAATTACTAAGAAACTGCTCCATGACCAGTTTCCGATTTTGACATAAGAAATTGCGTTACTTGCCTGTAAAGCTGTCAAATCTGCTAGAGGATAGTAACTGGCAAGCTGTCAATTTTTTTGCCAAGCAGTTATCAACCGTATCTGTATAGAAATAAGGATGCACTAAAACCGAGATGAACCGGTTACAAAAGAAATAATTAATTGCTTTCGAAATCGACTGGAAATTAGTCATCTTTACGGAATAGCCAGGCGGGCAGTCGCTCTTAGCCATCCAGCAGTATAATTTGCTAAGCATAGCTAAATGCTATAAAAATAATCAAAGTTAAAATATCGTACACGTTTATTCGTTACAACATTTGTGCTGAATGTAACTTCGCCATGTTGGTTTGTCTCCTACTTAAGATAGGAACAAATGGATGAACGTGACGTCACGAAATGACGTATCATACAGTTGAGAAATTTAGGGTGCCGGTAAGAGGCGACCGTAGCTGGATGGCTAAGAGCGACTGCCCGGTGTGCAGTAAGGTCGCAGGTTCAAATCCTGCCGGTCCCATATCTTTTTCAACTGTTTCTTAGTATAATTTGCTAAGCATAGCTAAATGCTATAAAAATAATCAAAGTTATTAATATATTTAATACAAAATTTAGACCGCCTAGACGGATACTCAGTCAGGACTTCTTTTCCAAATATTTATAGCGATCTTTGATGTGTTTTTTTAGTTTTTAGTGTAATAATTAACTAACTTTTGTACTTTTGTTCTGATGTTCAAAAAATTTGTATTTATATTTAAAAGTTTATTTGTGAAGATCTAGCACTAACTTTTGTACTTTTGTTCTGATGTTCAAAAAATTTGTATTTATATTTAAAAGTTTATTCGTGAAGATCTATTATTGGCTCTCTGTCAATAATTTACGTTAAGCTATTCAAATTATTACATGCTGTTGATCTTCCTATAAATAAATAAATATTGGTATGTAATAATGTACATAGGCATACTGTTACTAAGTTAGGTTAAGAAGCCCTGTTCAATCTATACTTAAGTTACTTTTTTCGACATGGATAAAAAAGCTTTCTGTTTTTCGGCTTCTCATGTAAGAAGCTAATCCGTTAATAGTGAAACTTCCAGTGACGCATAGTAATGTTATTTGGCTCTGCTCTGCCTACGAGCGTTATCATGGGATCGTGAACTTACATCAGTCAAGTGTTTGGGACTTTTCTTTGAGTACTTTATATGAAAGGGCCATTAATCTCCTAGAGTGTTATGGTACCCTGGTGAAATGCAGGCGAATAAGTAAGGTTGGATCGCCTAAATGCAAATTTTGCTTTTAATTTTCCAGGAGATGGTAACTCTGATAACTCTGTCCCGTTAAAACGTCGAATGAGAAAGCGAGAACGAAACCAGGTTTAGCGTCAGGTGTAGTTTAACAGAAAGTTTAACAGTTTTCTTTAACTTACCTTAGTAAAATGTTTGATGCCTTGTACTTTATTTTTACGAAGATGCTATCTACCCTGCAGTGTTATGGTACCCTGGTCAAATACAGGCTCGGTTAATTTAATACACTTTTTTTTTGCTGAAGCACGTATTTATCGATTATAAGGTATTAATGCTTACAGCGAACAACCATGGATGGGTGACCATAACAATTTATCTACCATGTTTTCTCCGTAGCTTGAAAAGCACGTTAAGCTATCCAGGTCCTCATTCAATAAAGATTAGAATTGTTACAATCTGACAATTTTGACAAATGAATGATAATGGATTTTTCGCTATTTTGACTATTATGACATATGTTTCATAGCATACATAAAACCAGAGATAATAGATGTCACTTAAAACTGCTAGTAAGCTAGTTAAATGCATGCTCTCTGCATAAAACTACAAGAAAATGATAATATGCCAATCAGAAATACAATAAACTACATACAATAAAAATAAATTTAATCTATACTGGTTTTATTTGTTTCTGCTCAGCTGTGATGTGAACCAATTTATTTTATCGATATGTAATTTGCTGGTAGTGTAATGACGTTTGTATAAAACATTTGGTGTTATACATTTTACAGATAATAAATAATAATATGTTCTAGCAACACTAACTATTAGGTAGTCATGATCGCCTGATACATTTTTATATTCATTCATTAGTTTTTTTTGGAGTTCTAAGCCAGGCTGCCTCGGTGGTCTAGTGGTTAGTATATGCTCCTCTCACTGCGAGGTCTCGGGGTCGATTCCCGAGTCGGGCAAAGTGTTATTTGTGAACTTTCCGTCGGAAAATTCAAAATAGCAGCATGGAGTAGGAATTGTGCCCGGTAAATGGCGATAGGCTCACCCCCTATCCCATGGGACCTAACAGGTGCAATGTGGGTATACCAGGGTTTATTCCTGAAAACACAAATAAGATCATTTTGTTTCTGTGTCTGTAGCTTAAAATTGGATATATTATATCATATTCATCACTTAGAATTAAATCATTCTTGTTTGGATGACGATGGTCTACGTGGGCAGATCGATAAAATGTAGCCTATCCAGGCTTTCAACTATACTTATACCCATTTTCATCAAGACCAGCTCAGTGGTTTGGGTTCGGAGGCATAATTGACAGGCAAACCACCTGAGTTATACTTATAAATCTTATAATATTAGTAAGGATCTATGATACCATAATTAAATATATATCATTAAAATACGGTCTGAAAATGATTTTTATAGAAAAATCAAGACTTTTTTTATCGAAAAAGTTCTACAAAAATATTTAATGCCAATTCATAGCTATAACTATGATTTTCGTTACAAGTCTTCTGTTAACAACCAAAATATAACTCAAACTTTCGTCGCCTCCGTCTGCCCATCCCAGTAGCTAAAACCGTTGAACACCAGTTAAATTTCCGTCTAACAGCGCGATGCAAACTGGGACAGTTAAAAATAACGGGTAACATTCCCGACCGTAGAGCTACGCTTTTGCCAAATGCTTAACCCTGATCGGTTAGGGATTAGGGTATAGTGACTCAGATCTCATCTGATCTTGATAGAACCTTAATGTATCTCCTTGGTGATTATGCTAACCTGGTACTTAAACAGGAGGTGTTGGGAAACTGCATGGACAGCTATTTTAGAAGATATTAATTGATTGATTCTTCTCATAATGCAATACCCATCGGAGCTGGTACTTAGTTTGATTTTAATCTGATTCTAAACAGTTGGATTAAAATTAACCTAAGCCCCGGTTATTCAAATCATTGTAATTAGTATAATTTAGTTTTACTTTAATTTATTTTTATATCATTTGTTTGTACTATTTTGACGTGTTCAAGCGCCTTCTGGGGCCTATGAAAATAAATGATTTGAATTTGTCCAGATAATGCGAAATAGTTAATTTTGACACCTTCGACACCACCCTGATCAAATTTAGCGAATATAATAAATATATAAATAATACGTTTATTTTCTCTTCAAAATTTCACCTATGTGAGAGACTAGTGCCTGATGTAGGTAAAAAAACCTGTGTTACAGGTCACCAGTGCCCACCTCGGTTAGAATAAGGCAGAAAAATACTAATGAACAAAAATAAAATGAAAATAAAAATAAAACCACCAAACCCACGATAGTAAGTAGTGACTTGGATCCCCCGTGTATCTGCTTGGCAGTAATGCTTGCCTGTTATAACGGGGAGAAGATGAGGGGGCTGTCCTGGCTAGACTAAATTTGATAGTAGTTTGTCCTGATAGTAACTGAGGAACAGTTATGATTTCCTGGTGTTTTAAAGACAGCTTAGTTACATTAAAAGAAGATTTAGTGATTAAGAAATTAAAATTTAGCTTATATATGATTTTAATACCAAGTTACTTCCGTGTAAAAAATCTGGTTTTTGATAAATATTAGTATGTCAATAAATATAATGGAGCTGTTATAAGTGTATTACGATCTCGGCACGGTGGCCGCACGCGTAACGTCCGGCCTGACGGCTAGGGGTGGCACCTGGTGAAATGTGGGATTGTAGTAGCTTTTTTATGTATTTAATTATAATTATTATGGTGTATTTAATATTATTATGATGAATTTAGCGATAAGTGACAATAGCGAAGACGAGTTTAGTTCAACTAAAGAATTTTATTCAAAGTGTAAGTTAATGTATTAAAATAGTAAATCAAGAGAATCAACATATTACTATCGGTATTATATTATATATTTTTGTATAAAAAAATGAGAGTGGATAGTAAGTATAATTAATATTTATGTTAAAAAATAATATCATCATCCAGCAAAGTTGCACAGCTTAGACAGTTTTAAGTACTTTGTCTCAATGATATTATAGAACTATAGATATGTTACGTTCATAGAAATTACGATTTAAATCCGTTCCGAGCTATTCCAAATTGCACACATTGACAAATGTAACTGATAAGTAAAACAAAAGATACGAAATAGCACGCAAATGAAAGAGATAGCTATAGTTTTAATGATTGCACTTCAGTGGTACGCACGTGACTGCGCTCGACGCAGGCCACACGCAAACTAAACACAAGACGTCCCAATTGGGACGTATTTGAGTATTCACAGCGCGAGCGCTTATAACATATCTGCTTTTGTTTTTATATAATATCATTGACTTTGTCTAAATTTTATATATCTAGTATATACTTAATAAACTTTATCTATTTTTTTTAAATTTTAGTAACTGATAATGATTAATAAAGATTAAAAATAACTAGTTCCGAAAAATCGGACAACTTTTACAAAATTTTGTTTTCTAAACATCTGGTGGCAGCCCTACCAAACGCGACGGTGCAAGTGCAGTGCGTATTTATAATCGGCCCAAATTCTAAAGTGGGATGCGTTTGTGGGCCAGCCCTGCGTCCCTCGAACACACCTCGCGTTTATGTACTCCTGGTACTGCCCGACGATTATCGATAGATTGTATCTGATTATCTTATCGATTTCGATGTGTACTCGATTGAAGATTCGATTAGTCCTCTTATTTTTCCTTTTTTATAACGAAAGTTGCTTGATTTATTTTAGTATATATGTTGGTTAAGTAGTACTTCTATTTTAATTGCGGAGCTCTTGCGATCGAACTCAAGTGCGACAGTAATACCGACTCACCTTTAATTTGCTGCCAAACAGTAGTGATGAGGTCTTGAAATGAAGGGCAAATTAGGTATAAAATCGTAGTCCTCAGGTGGCTGTAGTTATCACATACTTCTGGATGTTATCACTTACTTCTGGATACTATAGGCTACACGCTCGACGATATAAAGAAATAGTTGTTTATGGTACAAGTGACGAAAGTTTGATCACGAGACTGGTTTTCACCTATCCCAGTATGAAAATATTACAATTATATTAGGAAAACTAAAACCCTACTCACTCACGCTTCTACTGTTTCACTAGAATCACTCATTCATGTTAAGTTGTTAAATAAAATTATAGTAAACACTATAACGTGTGGTGTAGTGGTTTAAGCGGTCGCCTCGCCGCTCGCCACTGCACTGGTGTTGTGGGTTCGATCCCCACATGGGGATTCCTCATTGCGAATCACACAATCTTTGTGTGATTCGCAATGATTTGTTCTGAGACTGGGTGTGCTTGTGTGAGTGAATGTGTATATTTGGCCTTGTCATTGGGACCATTGGATAGTGTAATTGCTACTGGCGTTCTACCTAATGTAAAAAATCCAAAAACTATTAAACTATAACAAACAATAATCAAAGAAATAGGTCCTCGCCATCATTTATATTCGTTTAATTGTGGCAGTTGTTTTTTTCTTTGTAACTTTTGTTTGGAATTCGTAATTCAGATTTATTTATTTAATTTTTATCTATTAAATTGTTCAAAAAATATTCAACACTGTATTATATGTTATAACATTGATATATAACATTCCCCGGGTAGAGCCAAAGTGATATTTCGATATCTTTCTAAAGTAATATATAGGCATCATGTCATATAATTTAAAAACAAGTGGTTAGCCACTTTAATGTTTAGCGGTAAGTTAAGACCCTAAATGACAAAAATCATAAAACAAATCTTCAATTTATTAACAATAAACTAATAGCTAGGTACTCTGTATCTAATACACGTCGGGCCTCTTCTCATGATAAAAAGGGTTAGGCTATAGTGCACCACGCTGGGCAAGTGCGGATTGGTAGACTTTACACAACCTTGAGCACTTGGCATTTTCAGGCACGCAGGTTCCCTCACGATGTTTTCCTTCACCGTTAGCGAGCGATAAATACACACATAACTTCGAAAAGACGAATCTTTACAATTTATCGAGAGGTGTGAACTGTGGTTTCGAACCCAAGACCTTTAACTTTGCAGTCCTACGGTCTCCACTTAGCTATCGCTGGATAAAACAAGAAAAACAGTAAATTTTCCAAGAAGAATAAGCCTTGATAAATACCTACAGTTTAGAGTTCCTACAACCTTTAGCGATTTGCTTCGCGTGATAGACTCAGGAAAAAAACTGCTATTCTATTGTTTAACACTTGTAATAAATTATGCACTACTTATTAAAAGATGGAAGGCTGCTGTTTCTTCCGGGTGCCATGACGTTTCCTGTAAATTCAGTATTGTTTTTCAGTTAAAATAAAACATTTTTTTTTATTATAATTCACAAAACTGGTGTATAATCTGACTTATTAATAAACATGTTAAAATTCAATGCACCTGACTGACACCTACTAGATGTGAATCCAACATGCAAGTTCAAGGACACACTTAAATAATTATTAAATTAAACTAAAATTAGTGCTATGGCAGAATTCTTTCTAGTAACTAATTACTAATGAATCAAAATTGCAAGTTTAGACCTAACTGAAGCTACAGAACCGTTGAACATAATTATCTATGTCATTACGTATCGAATTGCCTAACGAAACCATACGAGATATGGGTGAAAATTGGCCTATGTTCGTGCGACTGTTCATTATAGGGTGTTATCAAAGAAAATGCATTTGAGATTAACTTTTTTCTGACAAAGAACATAGACTGTGATTTGTTTGTGGATGCCTGGGCAAAAATATTGTTGGAGTGCTCGAGGTTTGGCGAGATAACGGAGAAGTAATTACAATTAATTGTTTCTTAAAGCTGCTCCTGCGGGAACTTATTCTAATTGTATTTTTCTCTAATTGTAAATTGTTTCTGTTGATGCATGAATTTAATCAATGTAACTGGTCCTGTACCTTGTTAATTAATCAATGACTATATAAGCTTTGAGTAATCGGCAAACAAACATAAAAAAATACATTCGAATTGAGAACATCTTTCTTTTTAACCGACTTCTAAAAAAGGAGGAGGTTCTCAATTCGATTCGTATATAATAATATGTTGCTTTTTTTTATGTTTGTTCACGGATATCTCCGTCGTTTATAAACTGATTTTGATGATTCTTTTTTTGTTGGACAGGAGATAATTCCAAAGGGGTCCCATTGTCAGCATGTCATGATCTGATGATGGGATCCCAGAGAAATCGGGGCAACCCTCATATTTTATTAATCGAGGCCAGGATTCCAATAATTCCATCGCAATAATTTTATGTGGTTGAGCTGATGATGGAAGGTCAACTCCTCAATAGTTAGGAGTTAAAGGATAATTCTTTCACTACTGTACGCATATTACTACTGCTAGTTATTGTGTCAAATGAGCTGATGACGGAAGGTCGTGAACCTCAATAGTCAGGCGAAAGGATTTAATTCTTGTTTATTATTAATAAGTATTCCGTCTCAAGTAACCGTCGTCTCCTCATTCGAGAAACATTCTTGCTCGGTCAACCCATCACTTAAAATCGTAAAATAAAATAATTTTTAACAAAAAAGAAACCGACTTCAAAAAGTAGGTAAACTGAAAAGCAAAAAATAAATTTACTTCGCACAAAATAATACGTTTTTTCATTTAGTTAAATAGAAATTATTAAAGAATTATTTTATAATTCTGAAGTCGGTGCCAAGTAAACAATTAATAACTCTGTAATAGATAATATCAATCGTTCTAACAACTTTTTTCTGACTGAATATTAGTTATATTTCTGTGGTAAGTAACAAAACTGGGCGACCGCGCACTAGCAGAACTACGCCTCCCTTTTTGTGTGAACTGTAATTTGATATTGTAGAAAGGTTGTTTTTACTTGGCACCGACTTCAGAATTATAAAATAATTATTATTTATATATTCATTTTCAAACATATTATGTAGATACATTTAAATATTCGTTAATACGTTTTTTTTTATTAAGTTATTAGAATATTTAAATGTAAATAATTATTTAATAATTTCTATTTAACTACATAAAAAAAACGTATTATTTTGTGCGAAGTAAATTTATTTTTTGCTTTTCAGTTTACCTACTTTTTGAAGTCGGTTTTTTTTTTTCAAGCCGGTTATAAATTGTTAAAGGTGGTTTTGCCAAGCCCTTACTATCTACATTCTAAAGAATTCAAAAAACGGTAATATCAAATAACGTGACATCGCGCCTATATTATCCAAAAGGGTATGGCAGAGATGTATAACACACATTTTACGTGATTTATTTAGGTTCCTTGTAATAAACGAATAGCCTTCCTTCTTTCGTGTTCCTTATTTGAATAAGGATTTCCTTTCGGTAAAATCCCAAATAATATTTTTACCCCACTCGGGACTGACCCGACTGAATTTTAATAGTATTATGTAAAAAAACTTTTTTTATTTACCAAACCAATCATACAAAACATAGGTTTATAAATTACAAAAGCAAACAATTTCACTTTAATGTATACCGCATAAAAGGATTTTCATTCTTCAAAATTATGGTGGTAAAGCTCTTTTTAACGAGCCCTAGAAAAGAAGTTTCCTTAGTAACCTGCCTGCCAAAGTTTCAGGTCAGAAATTACGACACATGTAGCATAATATCATAGTCCTCAAAACTAGCGATGCAAAGCGATTTTTTGCGGCTTTTGGTTCATAAGCTACCTTACTTATTTTTTACCTTACCACGTAGGCTTCCCGTCAAAAGCCCGAGGAGCAGCCCCTACTTGGGGTCCACTTAACCGTGCGTGACTATACCACGGCTACTAAGCTCCACTGCTACTAAGCTCCACTGCGATGACAACGCGAGACACCTCGTTGGTGAGGTGTGGTAGCTACCTACTATCAGGTGTAGAGGAACAGGGTGTGATGTTCCTCCACCACAAAGGGAGGATCCTCCGACCAGGCTCGGTGGTATTGCCTGGCGGACAGCTGTCCAACGATGGCTTATTGGAAGTGGTATATATGTATACTCTCTGTGAACACTTCGTTATCGCGATTCAGCACTCGTCAACATATATGTCACGTGATTATGTGCGGATACCGCCACACAGGTACACGTGCATCAAGCTTAATTCCCTGTATAAGATGGTCTCATATTGTATAGGTTTCCCGTGCAATTCGAGGCCAGCTTATACTGGCGATATATATATAGCTTGATATGCGTGCGTACACGCGCCATAGCTCCATACGTCATAATTATAAAACTAGCAAAATAGGCAGATGTTTGTTTTAAAACACTTTTATATTATAGGCTATATACTTTTATATTATAAGCTGAAAAGTTTGTTTGTTTGAACGCGCTAATCTCAGGAACAACTAGTCCGAATTGAACAGTTATTTTTTATTAGTTAGCCCATTTATTGGGAAAGGCTATAATAATATGCTATAAATCAATATGCAGGAAGAAATCATACACCCAATAGGAGCGAAGCAGCAATAAAAAATGTTGCGAAAAAAAGGGAATTATTGCTACGGGAGCAGAGTAGTATGGTAGGTATAACATAATACATGTAACATAACATTACACCTATATTACCCACACTTCACCTGTTATGTTTAGGTCACATGCACCGAGCGCAATTCCAACTCCTTGTAAACCAAATAACACTTTGACCGACCCGGAAATCGAACCCGAGACCGCGCAGTTAGAAGCGTATATGCTAACCACTAGACCATCGAGACAGGAATGCGTGTAAAACCGTGGTTAATAATAACATTTTCCACGCGAACGAAGTCGCAGGCAACAGTTAATTAACAATAAACATACCTAAAGGAATCAAATACTTTTGGACAATACAAATTGTAATTAAACACTGGCACGATTTTATATCAAATTACTTGCATTTCATTTCAATGAATTACTTACATCGACGGTTTTTAGCTTACACCTGCAATTGTGAATCATAATGACTTTATTTGTACTGATTGTAGCGCTCTTGTGAACGATCTTAACCAGACCTACCTCTAACAATCCTATGCATTCCTGGTACTCGCCGCAGGTGTATGACGTCACTGTAGACCCTGCAAAAAGTAACTCTTCTATCTTATTTTTAAATGTAGTCTTCTACTAAGGATTTCCCAAAGAGTAATATCTTGCCTACCTCTAACAATCCTATGTATTCCTGGTACTCTCCACAGGTGTATGACGTCACTGTAGACCCTGCAGATGTAACTTTTCTATTTTTTTTTTGTCTACCAAGCATTGCCCAAATACAAAGATTAAAGCTAGTTCGATTCCCGGTTGAGTACACATAATATTTGCAAAAAACTTTGAATGTAGTTTGAATTGTGTAAATCCCCTCCATGCGGCATGCCCGTGTGACACCCGGTATAAATGTCAGGTGATAAGAGAGACAATGCTGGTATCTCGGGAGTAATATCCTGCCTAGCTCTAACAATGCTATGTATTCCTGGTACTCTCCGTAGGTGTATGACATCACTGTAGACCCTGCCTGCAGATGTAACTTTTCTATCTTACTTTTAAATTCTACCAAGCATTTCCCAAATACAATGATTAAAGCAGGTTCGATTCCAGGTTAAGTACAAATATATAGTTTGCAAAAAATCTTTGAATGTAGTTTAAATTGTGTAAATCCCCTCCATGTGGCATGTCCATGGGACAGCCGGTATAAATATAAGTCTGTCAGGTGATAATGGAGACACCATAAGTATCTCGGTAGTAATATCCTGCCTAGCTCTAACAATGCTATGTATGCCTGGTACTCGCCACAGGTGTATGACGTCACTGTAAACCCTGCAAATGTAACTTTTTTAACTCATTTTTAATTTTAGTCTACCGAGCATTGCACAAATACAATGATTAAAGCTGGGTTCGATTTCCGGTTAGGTAAAAATATTTGCAAAGAACTTTAAACGTAGTTTAAATTGTTTTTAAAAATAAAATTAAGTTTTATTTTATTGATTATTTTCATAGCATTTTCTCAAGTAAAAAAAATACATGAAGTCGGCTTCTAGCTCTGTAGAAGCTGCTAAATATTACTATTTTACACAGAACCACAACTCACGAGCCCCTAAAATTAGTATCTAGAAAGTAAATAAAGCTATAATTAAATAAGAAATCGTAGAGACATATAAATATAAGTCAGTCAAGGTGATCAGGGAGACAATGCAGGTATTTCGGGAGTGACATGCTGCCAATCTCGGTCGCCTGGTGCCAGTTTGTTCCAATCAACCAATGTTGCATAATGACGTTCTCTCTAGGGATGGTACCAGTTACAATATTTATCATCATAATCATCAATACAAATAAATAAACTTGAAGTGTCTGTTTTTAGGGTTCCGTAGTACCTACAAGGAACCCTTATAGTTTCGCCATGTCCGTCTGTCCGTCCGTCTGTCCGAGGCTAGAAAACTGAAATTTTGCATAAATATGTATGTTAACTATACAAAGAAAGTCGTAGAATAACATTTGGAAAAATATTTTTTTTTATGGTAGCTCCCCTACATGTTAAGGGATGTTTTTTTTTTGTCGACTACCCCATAGTGTGGGGTATTGTTAGATAGGACTTTTAAAAACGTTCAGGGGTTGCTAAGACAGTTTTTTTTTAGAGATCCGTTTGCGAGATAATTAAATTTAAAGAGCAAATTTTTGTACGAGTAGAGCGTCCCCCCCCCCCTCTAAAAGCTAAACTACTGGAGCCCAAAATCTGAAAAAAATTGTGTCGGTAGTACATGTAATGAACTTTAAAGGAAAACTATAGCGGATAAGTTCACTTCATTAGTTCAAGAGGAATAGGGGTCCAAAGTGTAAAATGCAGTTACTTAGAATAATTCGTGCAAATTACAAAAACCTTTGAAAGTAATGACTTGTATGAAGATGTTACTTGTTTAATACAGATAGTAAATCCCTTTTAAGTCGAAATATGTTGTTACGACTAGCTACGGAACCCTACTGCGCGTGGCCCGACACGCACTTGGCTGGTTTTTAATGTTTTTAAATAACAATGTTTTTTTTCAGCTGGTATAGTGATTTGCCTTACCTTTGCCTTAAATATAGTGTTTAAAATATATGTCTGTCTGTATCGAATAATCTCCTAAACGGCTGGGCCGATTGTCATGAAATTTTAGATATAGGTAACTGACCATAAGGCGCTTTTAACATAGGCTAATTTGTATTAACCTACCACACAGACGAAAACGCGTGAAAAGTTAGTTTGTTTGTTTGATAGCACTAATGTCGAGAAGTACTGAGTGTATTTTAATAATATTTTTTGTGTTCGATCGGTTAATTCTCGAGAAAGGTTTTAAGATATTTAAAATCACGCTATCTCCACGGGAGCGGGGCAGTCAGCTTTAACGCGGGTCAAAGCACGAGAGTAGATTTTAGTTAATGAATTTCACGCGGATGAAGTCGGGGGCAAAATCTATTATATTTATGACCTTTTGTTTGTTTGATTTTTTTTATATACTACGCCCACAGCGAACGAACGTGAAGTCCAACTGATGGTAAGTGGAGTACATGGACATCAACAATCCACAAAAGCAGATTATAGATGCGTCGCTGCAGCTGAGGACTACGGTGTTTTGCCTCATGTGTCAGTAATTTCAGGGCCTGATCTGACCACCAAACCGGAACACAGTAATGGAAGCACTACTATTTGGCGGCAGGTTAAAGGACTTCCAACGAATCCTAATTTGGTATTATAAATCAGAATATGTTGTGAACGGGAACCGTGCAGTCCACCTGCCTCTTTGCATGGCTTGCCCCACTCTTGACATTGAATAATTGGGCTATGACGTAGTTAAAGTCGACGCAGGCTATGCTGTTGTCCTCTACCGTAGTTACTAATAATGATTCTGTTTATCTCAGTACTTCGACATAATATATTGTCGTTATTGTGTGAAAATCAACGGGCCAACCTTGATTTCGTCTAGTCTATCAACATAGAAAGGTGAAAAGACAAAATAAATTGACTTTTATACAGGGTGGATGCGACATAGCGACATTTATTGAAACCACAGCTTCTATACATGGCCAGTATGCATTTCCACCGGATAAAAAATTCTCTGGCGAAAAAAAAAATCCACGTCTTCCGAACAAATTGCACGATCGCAATGATCAAATTGTTCGGCGAACGTGATTTTTTTTTTTCGCCAGAGAATTTTTATCCGGTGTAAATTGATACTTACCATGTATAGAAGCTGTGGTTTCAATAAATGTCGCTATGTCGCATCCACCCCGTATATTAATAACTACGTCATAGTCGAATCAAAATGTCACGAATGGCAAGCCGTGCTAAGGGGGAGCTGAGGAATCCACAGTCAATTAATATGCATAATCCATGAGCAGTTTGCATAATTGTTGCTAGGTCTGAAGCCTATAGTTTTATGTCTTATGTGCCAGTAATTTCAGGGCTTAATCTCACCATTCAACCGAAACATAATAATGCACGCCTCTTCAGTGGCAGTTTAATGGTGAAATGATGATGCTTCCTTCCAAGAGCTCTTCCGTAGTCTGTAGAGTATAATTCTGTCTGTCTAATTGAAACGCATCCATGACTAAACTAATGAAATTAATGAGTAAACCTGACATGCAAGGATACAGGCTATTTTATTAACACTAAAGTGAATTTATAATTATGTATTTTTAGGTTAAGGTATATATCTATGGGCCTATGCAGCCTGAAATAAATGATTTATATATTTATTATTAACTTACCATACGGGCAAAGACGCGATCGAAAGGTAGTTTCTTGTATTGAGCCTAATAAGCAAACATTTGTGCATTGGCTTATTTGCGTATTGGCTGAGGCGTCAATTTGGCACCGGATGTTAGAGACATTCGAAGTACAGACGGGCAATCAACCTATTCATTTCCAGTATAAAGTGGTCTCGCCTTACGCGGAAACCCTATACTACGCAAGACCATCTTATAGTGGAAATGTATAGGTTAATCGGTAGCCGTCTGCAGACTAGCATTAGTATAATATTACTCATCGAACTATTATGCAGTTATAATGCACATTAAATGCTATTAATTGTTGTGCCAAATTATTCATTAGATGGTAGTGTATTTATCATCAAGGGAAATCTACCGTGTCATCTGCGTCCGAATATAGTTTGATTGGACTGTTTTCCGTTTTGGTGGAAAGCTTTCACTTTATTCTCAGTTACCTCTAATAATTATATGTATCCCTGGTACTTTTCAGTAAGATTAAGCTGAGATATCATTGGCACAAAGGGCATAATCTCAGTTGTATTTTTTTTGTTTTTAAAACATAAACTGCATACTTATTTGAGAAAAATCTCGTACTCAGCTCGGGAATCGAACCCGGTCAATATGAAATAAAATTTGCATTAGCTCTATTTGAATATCGATTGTGTAGGTAATAAGCAGTAAATCTTGCTATGAAACATGCTATCTAAAATGAATAAAAAGCATGTAAAAATGAATTCCTATTTCTCCTGGTCACGGCATCACGCGTGGACTGGACCGATATCGCAGATTCTTTTTTGTAGTGTTTGTTAGTCAGGAGATGGTTTTTATGAAAGCAAAGATATAACTTAATTATAGCAACCTTATGTTTGATATACATAACATTGACAGAATTCGTGTTGCAATATATCGTAAAATAATTGGATGTACTCATGATTAAGACAGGACAGCGTCTGACGGGTCAGCCTAGTAATATATAAGTATATTTAATATATTAACTGTAAGGCTTCATGGAGTTAAGTATTTTGCATTGTATTTATAACCGACGAAAAAAAACGAGGCTCTCAAGTCAAAATGAATACCACGATATGTCTTCTCCATTTCTGCGTAGTTATAATAAAATAGTCTGTTTATTAGGTTATTGATTGGCGCCGACTCAAAATTGGTGAAATATAATATTTTATAGATTATGTAACTAAGTTCAATACCCAAAATTTAAATTTTTCACTTATTTTTTTCTTTTTAGATCTTTTTCGTCGGTTAAATTTTTTGTTGGTAGATGTTCAGAAAGTGTAGTTCTACTACTTTTTTTCATGTGGTCTACAAGCTTGCTCGCTCCATACGTCGCGCGTCGAATAAAATTATAATATAATATTATAATAATAGAATATGTTTGTGTTTGTTGTTAAAATTTATAGGGGTTGTCGAGAACAATAAAATATTTTTTCTATTAAATAGGTATATATTAAATTTAATTGCACCTATAACATCGAAATTACGCGGTTTTCTTAACCACTAACATTATTGTCAGAGAAAACTAGCAAGGCCTCATACATTTCTAAATAGGACTTTAAGCAAACATATACATAATGTAACCAAAATAATATATAAACTTAATATATTTTTTAAATAATTCCCAACTCGTGAAAATAATTGATAAATACAAACCGACATCGAATGAATAAAGATTATTTTTTGACATGTTTCGTATTTTTTACGTCCGTCAATATAATCAATTTTTTCACGATAGATAACAAAATAGTATAGAAAAAAATAATAGTCTTTGGTTCAGAAATATAGAAAAGATTTGATCTTGTAGCACCATCTGGACGACATAGAAAAAAATATAAAAATAAAATAACAATTTTTAACGTCATCAAGCAAAGGCAAAAAAATTGGCCTATTATAGAATCGCATAAAATTGCAATAGCAAAAATGCAACCTCTGACATAATTTGCATAATTACCAATTTAATTTTTGCATTGATTTTATAACTAGCGCCTTTATCGCCTATTTAGTGTAAAATGAAGCCGAAACAGTTTTCATATTATTATTTTTATATCTAAACATTTATTAAATTGACAATTGAAATGTATATTTCGTGCTTAGGCTTAGTCATTTGATTCTTAAATATAGTTATTATAGGTATATATATTTTAATATAAACAGATATAACGGGACGGAGTAAAGTGTACAATAATATGACGTCTACACACTAGGTAAATATTATATCGCACACCTAGAACTAAAGGGGGTCAACTCAAAAATCACGGTTTTTGAGTTATGCACACCATCAAATTCCTTACTTTTATACCTATCGACCAATAAAACAGATTTAAAAATAAGTTCACTACGCTTGGCTAGATGGCGCAAACTGTCTCTTTTGTTGAACGAGCAAGCCCCACTCCCGGCCACCAAAACAGACGCATCGCGAGTTGCGACCGAAATTGCAAGCGGAGGGGCCGTGTTCTTCGTCAACAAATTGGCGTTATTTTTAATTGCACCTGTTTAGTTTAAATTTATTTTGACTGTTATTTTGAGTTCACGCCTTTTAGATGGGTACGGCTGAGTAAATGAATACAACATTTTAAGTTGAACCCGTATTGCTGGCAAGATGAGTACAAGTTTTATTTTTATTTCGAGTTGTTGCTGTATTGTTGAAGCATTTTTGAATTTGTAGTTGATTCTGTTTTGTTGAGTCAGATTTTAAACCGTTATATTTATTCAAAAAATAAAGTAAATCGTTTTTTTTTACAATTACCAATAAAAATATTTTCATCTTGGTATAATTTTATTTTAGTTTTATTATTTACAGAGTTTATTTACATTATAATGCTTAATTTTGAGTTAGATCTCTTTAGATGGATTCCGTGAAGTAACTGTAATGTTACAAATATTGCATAGGACATTGAATTACATTTACGGAGTTTTGGATCAATTTGGCGCACATACAGGATTCAAGCCACTACCCCGTACCATATCATGAACGCCCTGTGACCGTGATATGAACGTGTAGTGTAAAAAATATTCTTTGTAGGGATATAAATATTTGAGACTAGAACGTTCCGTTACTGACCAGTACCTATCGTCGATAATTCAGGAATATGAAGAGCATCTAAAAGGAAAAACTTCAGCAAGAACTGAAAAAGAAAATGATATGAATAGGAGAGATGGTAAAATCGTTGCAGTTTACGACTTACAAGCCGTATTGCAAATTCCTACGGGACAAATATCCCATTTCTTTAAAAAATCCAGGATCAACTGCCACAATTTTATTATAAGCGATTTAAGAGCGAAAGAAGTCGTATGCTACTTTTGGGATGAAACAGAAGGAAAAAGAGGAGCTGTTGAAATAGGAAGCTGCTTACTCGAATATGATCAATCACAGGAAGACCTAAATCCTAACAAAGAAATTGACGTCATTTTCTATTCAGACAATTGTGGTGGTCAACAAAAAATTAAACTCTGTTGTCTGTCTATGCCGTCAACAAGTTACCAGTTAAGTCTATTACCCACAAGTTTTTAATACGCGGACATTTACAGAATGAAGGGGATAACGTTCATAGTTCATTGAAAAACAAATTAAAAGATACGTATACCAGAACAATATAAAACTTTGATTGTGACAGCAAAAAAGATGGGACAACCCTATATAGTTGTAGAAATTAGTCATAGTAAGTTTTATGACGTCAAAACTTTGCAAGAATTGTGGGACACTAATTTCAATCTAGAAAAAACAAATCAAGTGGCATGA
Source organism: Hypena proboscidalis (assembly GCA_905147285.1). Classification (NCBI taxonomy): domain Eukaryota; kingdom Metazoa; phylum Arthropoda; class Insecta; order Lepidoptera; family Erebidae; genus Hypena; species Hypena proboscidalis. The sequence continues at coordinate 15,268,613 of LR990149.1, forward strand.
CATTAAGGTACACCGAGTTGAAAAAGAACACCCGGACCCCTTTTTTTACCAAACATCAATTAGCGAAGATACACTTATAGAAAAGCTTGTGTGCTAAGAGGGTTGATTCTCCGTTCAAAGGGAACCGACCTAGACATAGATCAATCGTGGTTTTCAGATGGATTAACACAGGTATACAATGAAAAAATTGCATTGTCGGATGCAAAAAAAGAGACATACAAGAATTGATTGATAAGAACGTTATACCAAAATTTGATTATGACGTTTATTATAAAGAAATTTTAGGCAATAATAATTATTAATTGCATTATTGGTGTTAAATATTTGCATTATATATTAGCTTCTATAATGATTTTAGTGTAGTAAAAAATATTCTAGTGTACTATTTATGTAATTTTTGTGATTTCGATAACGCTGATCTCATAGGGTCATTATTAGTATGTGTAAGCTTCATTCATAGTTTTAAGTTATAATTTCTCAGACTGATACCTACTAAAAATAAACAAAGATATCCAGTTTATACTTATATTTTTGAAGTACCTTTTGGATTGTTTTTATTAAATAGAAGTTTCTTTATTATTTGTTTTCTTAATTGTCATAAGAAATATATTTTTGTTAGATATTTTATAATTAAAAGGGACGTAATTGACTGTCATTCATTAGTTATTTTTCATTATTATTAATAAATAATGTTGATTGATTTTTGTACTACTAGTGTTTAACTACTTATTTATTATCCAATAAACCCCTATTGCTGGCCATAGATAAATCTATACGTGAACTAATTATAAATAATACAAAATGATATTGCATTTTTAATTAATATTGCCTCTTCAAAAGAGAGCTATCTTGAAACTTGATTCACCAATACAGGGTCAATTCAAAATAATAAAACAAATATACGTATAATTTTAAGCAATAAGGAAATAAGTCAAAAACTTCAATTTTCAGGCCTGAAAACTGATTAAAACACGTAATCTTTACAATATGTGCTTTTGAGCTGCGTATAAAAAGCATTATTCTACACAGACCACTCCTACAATGCACAGGGTCAAAGGAATCAGTTTTTCGTCGTTTCTGAAAAAAGTGTTTTTTTGAGTTAGACCTGTTTAGATCTAGGTGTGCGATATAACAATATTTTAAGTGATGTATATTTATAAAATTCTCAACTGTAAATATTTTTTTATGTACAATATTTTTGCTACTTTAATAAAGTGATATAAAAATACTAATCTATGCCCGTTTATATAATTGGCATGATTTCATATATCATGGTAATTATAATACACGGTCAAGTGTTTTCATAATGCAGTGTGTAGATGCCATTTCTCTTACATCCATTATTCTATTGTAGGATTCAATCTGGTAACTATATGTTTCATGACCCGTTTTACAATGATGGCCAGCCCTAACATGAATTAGCTAAAATTCTACTCAAAAATATTTTTTTAACTGCTATATTCAGGGCTGGTAGTCAAAGTTATTGTGCATTTTTTTTATAAAATAGCATATCTGTTTTAAGCAGCCTAGAACCCGTGCTTGTAGCTACCGTAAAACAAAATTAAGTAGCGTATAAAATGTACATCAATAAGTATTTTTAAAAACATAAATAACTCCTTGTACTTCTCTTCTGGCGACGTCATTTTAGATCATGATTTAATCATATAAAAACATAAAACATCACTTATACTTACAGTAAGTAGACAAGAAAAATATCTAACAAAAAGTAGTTAAAGGTACTTTAATAGGAATAAAAATTTTAGACTCAACAAAATAATAATATTAACCCATAGAAATATAATCCTATTCGCTTAGCGCTAGTCTATAGTAGAAATTATTTACACATTAAATATTAAAAAGAAAAAGATATTTGCCTAAAAAATTTATAACATTTTTCATCAAAATAGGCAATAAACAACAAACGTATATTTCGAAATATTAAGCTACCACAATGTAATTTACATTTCTGTTAAATTCAAGGAGTTACAAAAACAATTATATTTAACGCTAACATTTTTTTTATTCCAAAATTATATACAACCAATTTACATTAACCTAACTATATTATGCTATTTATACAGTACACTAACATATTACGAAAGGTAAAACAACAGATTAAGATTATTGTCTTCTTTGAAAAAATCGGTTCAGTCATTGGATGAGTTTTTGATGTACGCAAATCTATTGTCAACATGTCATTTTAGTTTGACACTAGACTGTGTCTACAAAAAACGTTCCAAAATACAAAAAACGATATTTAAATGTAGGATTAATACAAAAAATAAGTTATTCGAAAGTTTTGCATGACTTAGTAACCAGATGACTTAAAATGTTCAAGTCATAAAAAATAAACATAATCTTTCACTTTTTTTTCAATTACGTTTTTTGTAACTATTTTGGATCGTCAGTACGTTGTTATAATAGGTCGATGACAAATGATGAAAAATCATGATTAATGAACTGATGAAATTATATGTACAGCCTTTTTTCAATTTTAGACTTTATTGTTATCATGGTAGAGTACATTTTCGAGACAACAATGGCAGTGATCTTGTATGCTGAGCGGGTCCCTACCTTCGTTTGAGATCACTTCTATACGGCCAGGACTCGCTAGTAACATCAGATGATAGGTATTTACACGTAAGACTATTAACACGTAATCGCATAAATTTACGATGTTTAGAATAAATAATAAATAATTAAAATTTTAATTTAGTGACAACCTTGTCACAAGAGCACTAGTGACGTGCACCAAATCGCAAATGTCAAAAAACGTTTGCAAAATGCGATTCTCGATTCTTAAGTCGCCGAATAAATTCTAGAGTATTATTCAAATAAGTTTTGAAGAACTGTTATTAAATATTTGTTTTATCTCTAAAGCAACGATTACGTCTCGAATTGCCTAACCGAAATAAAACTGGTTTAATCGTATGCATCTATGTTTTGTTACGTGTTCTCAATCTTACGTCATTTAGCTTAAAATCTAAACTATTGTGTATAATTATATAAAAGTAATCTGTAAAAATCACATAGTAATTCCGCTAACTAAACTTACTAATAGAGGCGTCACATATTTTGTTAAGTTTAGTTAATGCACGGTTATCACACGAGCTCCGGAACGCAGATTTTTACTCCATCTGCAACATAAAGAAACAAACGATAAAAAATACAATAAAAAAACATATTTTCTATGCATTAAAATATTAATAACCAGTCAAATCCATGGTGTAAAAAATGCCATTGAAATAAACAACGACGTGCAGCATTTCGATATATAAAATACTTGAATCATGTAACATTTGATGAGACTCGCTATCAAATTATCAATCCCTAACCCAAAAACTACTTTCGATGTTCACATGACCGAGCAGTTAAACATTAAAACTAAAAATGGTTTCATGGTCCCGCAAGTATGCCGAGAAGCAATTGCATAACTGCGGAAGCTTGCGACCGACTTTCACGGCTTATGCAACGCCAAAATTCTGCTTACGTAATGCCCCCAAGACCCAATGTCCCAGTGAGTTACATCACTAGTCATTTTGAAGTTGAATGTTAGTAGAAAGTGGGACGTGCGAAATGTCAACACTAATAAGTGGTCTATTCAGTGGCACGGTTTGATTTGGGTTCATTATTATTATATTGACGGTTGACAGCCCTGTGGTTTTCGGTATACCAGGGGGAATTGTAAATAAAATTCTGAATGTCTAAAAGGAAAACTGACCTACACTGATAATAACACTGAAACTTTAATTTTTGTATACTTCTTAGAATAAATGATCGAACTAGAGAAGTAATCAAATTAATTTATTCCAGTTGCGTAGAGGTATTTGCCTCGCATTGAGGACAGGAATAAACCATTACTACAGTAAGAAAGTACACACTAAAATCTTACAAATTGAGTGTACAAAATAGCAATTTGAACTTGTATTATTTAGATTTTGTATGTGTACCACAAAATATTCAAACAAAACTAACTAGCACAGCTGCATCACTTGTTGTACTGCATTACAGCCACAAGTACCAGGTACACATAAACAGCAGAATGTCATCTGATCATAAAAATATTAAAGCAAGAGTACTGCCCTACAAACTTAACACAGCACGTACCAGTGTTCGCACTAGTAATAAAATATACTAAAGCGTGTAAAAATTGGGTACATTTTTCCGTGTCGCCTATTTGTTGCCCGCATAGTTAAGTTTGTCGGTTTACTATAGAGTCCCGGCGCTGAGAGTGCATTACCCGATGCGTTTCGGCGGTCGTCGACCCCGCTGTGTGATTTTTTTATGATAGCTTGGTATGACCTCGGAAGTAGATTGTAGAAAGTTTTTTTTGTTGATTATAGTTTTTGTGTGAAGGTTGATGCACTTGGAGTTATGTGTTCTTTTTTTACAGATGATTGTTACGAACTATGGAGATGTTGAGTTATGCTTAGTGAATTAGTTATTCTTTTTTAGATGCAGTAATAGTAGCAGTGGAAGTAGTTTAGATTTAGTGCAATATCAGCATGTAATTAGGGACCTTTTAAAAATAGAACGGACAGATTTCACGGAATGAATTTTTACAACTTTGCCAAGATTTTTATGTATTTGTAGAGAAATTCTTAGGATGGAAGAGTTTTATTAGCAACAGCTAGTTTCACGGTCTAACGAATGCGTATGTACTTCAAAGGAGCAGCTCACCAGTTAATTCAGACTTACCATTAAATCAGAACAACTTTGCGATCCCTTAAAGATGGTATGCTGGCCCTACCCAGCTCGCTCACAAAAGCTCAACCTTCAAACTTCTTCTGTATCATTATTTCCCATTTTCTCAACTATATCCGGGATCAGCCTTTTCCCGGTAAAATGTCAGTATTTGATTCTAAGTACAGTTAAATAATATTGTTGTCTATTTAGTAAGTTCATTAATAAAACTAGTCCATATTAAGTCAACGTCATAGATTATACAATTTACGCTCACAAGCGCACGCGTATAATTTTCGGTGTCAATGCATTCACACAATGAGGTAACCCGTTCTATTGGTAGAGCTTTTGTTAACGAGGGTGAGAGAAAAGTACTTCTTTCTTACTAAACCTTGCAACTTAGAAACTGAAATAAAATCAATATTATAGTTTAATGCATTTGTTATATTTCTATGCATAATGACCTTATAAAAACTTGGCACATAATTTTATGTGCTAAGTTTTTTATAAGGTCATAAAACATTTGTCTATCTATTTCGTTGCGAATGTACCAGGAGAGCAATATCTCCTGAATACGTTTAATGCTAAGTTACCAGGGATGCATAGAAATATAACAAATGCATTAAACTATAATATCGATCGTCTTAGATCAATATTTGACCCTGATTTATTTTTGCCAGACATAATGATGATTTATTTTTTATTTCATCCATCATTTCAGATAATAAATAATAAAAATTATCTGTGAAAAAAGAATGATGCTGCCCATAGTGCTCATCTTCTTCATCTTATAATGCGTATGTACTAGGCTCTCATGAAGATAACAGAGTTCAATGATTTGAACGTTTGCCGTCTGATTCAGCGTTTGCTCATCTTCACCTTCTCTTAATGCCAAGTTACTAGGCGCTCATAAGCGTTGCGGAGTTAAATGTGTAGGTGTAGTCTTTGAGTAGACTGCGTTTAGATTTTGTTGAAAACAATATGCTTTAGTTAGTTGAATCAAATTCTAGATACGATTCAAACAGATGGAATTCGATAAATTGGAAATAAGTAAGTTTAAGGTAATATTACCGATGTATAGGGTAAAATGATAAGTAATCGATATTGACTTTTTATTAAAATAAGAACGAAATGAATGAAAAATAAGTGGTATTAAAATCTTAACAACAAACATTGAGTTTTACATGCACTGCATTTCTTTTAAAACATTACAGCACTTATATATAACTGCTATTATATAACTTATACAATAGTGACATTGGCTCGCGTGACGCTTCCTATATTCAGTCCGATGCAAGTGCGATGCACGCGGCGTGACGTAACAGAATCCCAAATGTGGGCCAAATTAATAAAAAATAGCCCCGCCTACTACGGTAGCTCACGCACACTCGCACGCAGTGAAAGTGCGTTGCCGGCGCGCACCTCAAACGAGTATTGTCATTTTATATCGAACGACGAATCGAGCGGTCGTTCGATATTTAAATTAAGAGAATGAGAGGTCAATGTTGTACTGCATTTCAGATACAAGTACCAGGTAAACATAAACATCGGAATGTCTTTTGATCTTAAAGTGATTAAAGTAAGCTCTACCTCTACGGTCCGACAGAATTTACACTGCACACCTTTTTTGTACTTTATATTATTCTAATAATTAATATGTCAGCGGATTTGTCCGATTGACGGGTTTGACCTTCATAAAGATATTTTTTTTTATCACTTTAAGTTAAATTTAGTAACAAATTCACTACATGAATCATGATCGACTTTACGTTAATCGTCACAATACAATCCTTCATGACTTGATGTTATCAGAGCGACAAAATTTACGTATATATATTACTAAGTACATTGAACTATAAATATATTTATTTTATGTAACAATTTATTCTATGTATTCAACTGCCTTATTTAGCTAGGTTCTAATCCGAGGCCTGAAAACGTGTATCGTTACCTCATGTATTGTTACCAACGGTAAACTAACTTAAGCTAACTATAATATATAGTGATGCAGAGGTAAACAACACCCACATTTCACCTGTTATGTCAAGGTCCCATGTGATAGGGGGTGAGCTTATCACCATCCACTGCGCACAAATCCAACTCCGTGTTGTTATCAAGAATTTTCTGTCAGAAAAATCCCATAACACACTTTTACTCTACACGGGAATCGAACCCGAGACCTCGCAGTCGAGGCCGCATACATTAACCAGCGAGGCAGATTGGGCTAAAAAGTTAAAATTTATACGAAGAAAACATAGACATGTACTTCATACAAGTACCAAATGTTATTGATATTAAAAATAAGCATAATTTAGCATAGTCGTTTCATTAAAAACATGTCCACGTGTTTACCCAAAAATAGTAGTAATACTATACTACCGAATTGATAAGATTTTAAAATGACACTGAAAAAAATGAATGGCAAAAACGAGTAGGTTGTGTATTGTAATCTGAATGTTGCTGATTGTAATATGTATCTGGTTTTGACTAAAAATATAACTTAAAAAGCAGTTATGTAAGTTTGACGACCGGATGACGGAGTGGGTAGTGTACGTGCCTGCGACGCCGAGGTCGCGGGTTCGATTCCCGCTTAAGACAAATCTTTGTGTGCATGAACATGGGGGTTTGTCTTAGTCTGGGTGTTTCGATGTTATAATAAGTATGTATTTACAAAAGGAAGTATGTATGTATTAGTATCAGTTATTCTAGTACCCAGTACAAGCTCTGCCTAGTTTGGGACTAGATGGCGTTGTGCGTAAGTTGGGAGATATATTTATTTATTATTTAAATACCACGTGCCACAGTGGGTAAGTTACTAGACTGAAACAACAATTTTTGTATCGTTCATTTTCTTCTGAAAAATCATCACTAATAGTTATTTATGGTACAAGTGAGAAAAAGTTTATATTTCTGTTGTGAGTGCCAATTTTAAATCTTGAGCTTGCGAAGTAGTCTTAAATTGAATAAAGATTCTAATAAAGACTACTTCGCAAGCGAAAGATTTTAACAGGTCACGAACTGGAAATTAAATTTTTCTTACGCGTTGCATACAAAACTTTTCACCTCTTCCAGTGAGAAAATATTGAGATTTAAATTAACTTGTACTCGATTGCTTAACCTGGAATAATTCCATGAAATACGACAGTAATACCAATTCAGAATGCCTTATAGGGCCTTTTGTAAGTCGCCACTAATTAAATATGTCGTACGCTTTCCAAAACTACTTACGTGTACTTTTCACGTGATTTTTCTGGTAAAAAAGCAAACTTCTGTATTAGAAGCAAGTTGTCGCAACACTTTTGGAGTTCCACAAAGTTCTTTATCACTGGATTCACTATTTTTTTGTTAAAAAGTTCCAGTAAACAATTAAACATAAACTGAAAAGAATTTAGAGTTGCCCGCGATGACTGACACAGACTTTTTTTTTAAATCGTGCGTTCGGAAATTCGTTCCGTAACATTTATTTAGTCTTATATTAAGTACCTAATTTTAATTAATTTAATGGTCAATCACGAATATAAAACCATTAAAATACTAAATAAGCGCGTATTTATATAATTTTAAATAATTAAAACGTATCGTATGAAATTAATTAATAAAATTTTTGTCAATGTTAATTACTAACCTACATGGTGGCTGTTTGTTTTTTTTCCAGCGCCTATTCATTGAAAGGATTTTGTGTTTCGAAATTGGAATAACTTTGCCTCACTAGTGAGTAAAAACGGTTTTTACTCACTGAATTCTGGCAAGCAAACGATCTTTTTCGTGCTGGTGTGGTGAAAACATTTTTGCACGACTTTTATGATTCAATTTAAAACAGACAAATAAAGTAAACAAGTTAGGATTGTAAAAAGTACTTCTTTATTTTTTACAATCTTTGTGATAAGTTGATAAGGAATGAGTAACACTTTTCTCACGGAATGCAATAAATTGATAAAATAAGGTCCATTGATTGACAAAACTAAAACCCACATGCTGCGAAGTTATATTTTTATTTACTGACTAGTGTGAAAATATTACTGCACTATTTTGGGCTACTCATACTAGGCAAACATAAGTTGCAAGGAGATAAATATATCTTAGCCTTAATCTACAGAGTCTATAGTTCTACAGTACAAAACAGTTTTAGTCGAGCTACGTAGTTTTTCAGCTTATACTATTTTAGAAGAAAACATCGATTAAGAAATAAAACAAAACATCACAACAGCGTAAGTACCAAAAGTTATTAAAACCGATTTAAATATCAATAAATAATAATCCGTCACTATCAGATATTTTTTATTAATTAGATCATACATACTTTAAGGATTAAGTTTAAGTTAAGTTAAAAAAATAATAATTGTTGAGTCGTTTAAGTCGTTTGTTATTCTTAAAACTTAACTGAAAAGTAGAGGCGTTACAATGAAATAATAAGGAAAATAAAAAAATATTGGATCGTCAATAACAGATAAGAATAGTAATACTTTACTGGTGTTTAAGATAATAAACCATTTGAGTAAACATTGCATTTTAGTACGACAAATAGAGTCGACTTCTTCAGATTATTTTCACTGAAAAACCGACTCCTTTAATATACTAAAAAAATCATGTTATGTTTTGTCATGTCAGCAAAATAGACAAACAAGTAGGTACTTCTTTACTATTTAATACTAGGGTAGCATATTACTCAAGATACAAAAAAATCCATGGACACTACCACAGTCCAAAATTGAATAAAAAACTTAACCGCCTACCTCGTCCTGACCTCCTAGTACTTGACATTCATAAAGATCACACTTTCGTTTTCATTTTCACTTTCGTGACACAAACATGAATGCCTGGTACTCATAAATAATTATAATACCTACTTGCTACGCGACCTCAAAATTTCGCGACTGAAAAGAAAATCTGGAAATAAGTCTTTGCTGATTATATTTAGGCAGTGAAACTCTTTTAAACGATGATGTAAAGAGAAAAACATCACAAACCTTACCAATTATTTTTCATCTTATACTAATTCCAATCCTCAATACAAATTAAGCTCATTGAGTTAGTTATCCAATGCCTGTAAAATTGCCTGTCAATTATTTATTTGTTTGTCCCCCGACTGATCTTCAGATTCACATATTGTTTACTATTTTTAACACGCGGATAGAGCGCCGGCAAAAGAACACACAACTTTTTTTCCACAGTATTTTTGACAATACATAGTAATTTTTTAAAGGAAACTTATGATAACTTCACATTTCTACGGAACCCAAATATCTATCGGCGATCAGATAAATATTGTTTGTTTGTTTGTTCATACCTATGATAAGAAAGTGTGTCATTATTATCAATAACTGGCCTAAATACTGAATGGATGAGTGCGCACTTAGCTTGGTAGGTCTAGTGGTTTCTTTTTTAAACTTGTGTTGAAAACAATTAGATGTAAGAAAACTGCTTCTATGCTCTAGTGGTAGCGTATGCGCCTCTAACCGCAAGGTCTCAAGTTTGATTCCCGGGTTGGGCAAAGTTTTATTTGTGAACTTGCCGTCAAATTCCGGGTTGCCGGAAATTCATAATAGCAGTTCGGAATTGGAATTGTGCCCGGTGGATGGCGAAAGCCTCAACCCTTATCCCATGGGACCTAAGCATAACGGGTGCAGTGTGGGTGAACACCTCTGCCACACCCTTCTGGGTAATATAAGCGTGATGTTATGTGTTATGTAAGAAAAGTTACATACATTTATATAAACGTCAATTTCTAGACAAAGTAACGAACACAGAAACATTGTACGTTTTGAACACTCATTCCGAACGGCTTCTAATCATTTTTCATCGATATCGTTCTAGAGCTTTTCCAGTCAAGATTGAATTAAAAAAACTAAGGCCCCAAGTAAAAAAAAGAAAAAGAAAAATTAAAAAAAACGCTCTTATAAATAAACCAAACTAAAAAAAAAAAGCGACGGTTGCTCGATAGACGAAAACTATGGCACAGAGCGCCCCACGCTTTTTCCCAATAATACTAGTATTTTTTGTTCATTACCATTTTCAGCTTATATTAGGAATTATTTTTCACTTTTTGGTTAGAAGTACTTTAAAAGCGTGTTTTTTAGTTTTTTAAACTATTATTTATTTATACTTTACGTGGAGCGACTGCCAAGACCTCCGCAACCCAATACGAGGTTATATGACACTCTTTGTTAGACTGGCTGTTAGACTTTCTGGCTTCTGACTACCCGTAACGACTGCCATAGATCTTCAAATGGCAACTAGATCCGTCGATTTAACTTGCTCTCCGAGGCACAGAGGAAAATTCCTTATGTTATGACCAGAGGTCAGAATTAGGTAGAGTTGTTCATGTACTTACACTGATTTCATACAGCGAAAGAATAAAGTGGATATACCTCAAATCCCGAGATTAATTTTAAAGAGCAGAAATATATCGCGTGATTTTTTAAATAAAAAGTTATTTACTTTTACACAATTTAAACTACTGCACGCGCGACGTTGCCAAACTTACATCAATGACATCGGATGTCCGAAGATGCAAAATTCCAATACCCGCGATGTTGCCACATTTGTAGTTCGCACAACATAAAATTGTATGTTAATTATCATTGTTTTATTTGCCTATCTCTGAGGTTTTTATTATTATTTATTCGTAATATTGTTGGCCACACGGGATTGTCCATTAGATATCCCGGGAAGGTCCACATTAATATCAACATTTCGATGCAAGTACATAAATAACTCTACCTAATTCCGACCTCTGGTTATGACCCATCCATGGCCGGCTGTGGTTAGCATTGCTTAACCTGCAAGATCGATCGGTCCACGCTGCTTCGACTTAGCCACGAGCTCTTACCTATTCACCGTCTAACAAGAAACTTTAGCTGTAGGTTGAGACAATGTACTTCCTCTTTCAACCTTGTTCACAAAAGTTCTGCCACCACGATATTCTACCAATATTTAGTATTGAATAGAAGCCGTTGTTTTTACTTTCATTTGTAACGTGTTTCGGTTTGTAAGTGATACAATTAGCACCTCATTAGAGTAACGTGACTTTCATATGAAGCTTCTTCAACGGAAAGAGTTTGTTTATATAGTTTAAACTGCCTCGTTTGTCTAGTGGTTAGCCTATGTGCCTCTTATCGCAAGGTCTCGGGTCTTGCAAATTGTTATTTCGGATATTTATGACAGGAAATCCTCAATAGTATCACGGAGTTGAATTCGTGAATAGTGTTAAAATTTGAAGGTTGCCCGCGATTTCTATAAGAACCCATTATCAAATCGAGACCTGAGGAGAATGGCACTATATGACTAGTATACTTTTCAGACAAAAATAATGATGCAAAACGGTCTTAAGCGTCTTTGAGTAATCGGCGAAAAAACAAAAAAAATACAATCGAATTGAAAACCTGCCTCTTTTTACGTAAGTAAATTAAAAAAATGAAAGATGCGACAATAATGCCTTATAAAAGGACTACAATATTATGTCACTGTTCTTCTAGTTACCTGTTAATTGTTTAAAAGATAAAGCAAGCAAGTAGTATGAATAAGGTTAAAAAAAAAACTTAATCCATAGCCAGCTCGGATATTATGCGTCAATTATATGAACCGCCATTTTCTTCAACAACGTGTTTTGCAATACCGCGGCCAACGTGAGTCCCAAATATTAACAGAACGTGTTTTTAAAAACAACATACTTTGCCAGTTGGAAAACCGTTTACAAAAAGGACTTTTCCGGCTTCAGGAGTTTCAAAGTCGAAACATTAATTAATTTTACGCAAGCAGCCTTCTTTTAATTAGTTCAGTAATGTTACGTGGCATTTGCTAAATGTAATTTTTAACTAAGCTTTGCTTATAAAGGACATCATTTATAAATAACTAAGCTTTGCTTTCGCCTTGCTACTATAAGCTATATTTGTTCCGATTTGATAAAAATTGATTGAAGTAGTTTCTGCGTGAAAAACAACTAACATCTTCACAAACTTTTGAAAATGAAAACTAATTACTATGAATTAGTATTGAAAATGATTCAAAATTAATTAGCTGAATTTTTTTTTATATTATGATAATAATAATCACCCTATTTCTCCATATTTTCTAATCAAACATTATCTTAGTCGTTACACTCTACATCCATAGATTCCATCGCAATTGTTTTACTGTGCAAAGGTTTTGAATTACTTAAAGTTAACCAAACATTTTTAGCAACATCACTAACTTTAACATACTTATTTCATGATTGGCATAAAAGGGACCAATTATCGTCCTATCATCAGTTTTTTTAAGATTACTTTAATTATAACTAACATTATTAAACCTTATTATTTCGTATTCCTAATCTACTTTAAATTTACCGTAACAAACCAACAAAAGAAGTTGCTACACATACCGTGTAAAATAAAACGATGTTATTTAACTGCCTTGGCCAAACCCTTAAGCATTTTAAGAACAAACATTTCCGCACCGCCCCGGCCACGTGGCCAAACTTTCTGCTTCTCAATTATGATTTCCTCCTTTACCTATCCCCTAAGTACCAGTAAGGAAGAAAACCACGGCGCGTCAAAACGTGAAATCAATTTCGCAATCGCAAACTTGAGGATTTACGAAATCAACATTCAACTTATATTTTTTGTCCCGGTGGAGGTTGTTGTTTCTTATGTACCACGGTCGTGTCCTTCAGTACCTTGTTCTGGAATCGTTGAAAATTTGACGAATACTGAGCTGGATGCTATAAGACCATACAGACATCAACACCTGTTTATATAAAAGGACTTTGTTATGAACCAATAAACATGACAGTCTCCCAAGCTGCCAGTACCTTTTTTCTGAAGCGTATGTCTTATTCTTCACGTATGTTTTTGACGTGTGCCTTCGAGCGTAGTTTGGCGCCAAGTGTCATGCCGATCGCGCGATATGGTGATGAGTCAATTGAAATTAGTTCAGATTAGCAATTAAATAAGATGCCAATTTTGCCGGATTTTTTTGACGGAATTACTATTGACCCTTTTTTTATTTTTATAAGCATACATTTTTCTGTCGACTCCGTGGTACATCAATAAAAAATCATTCGATTTTTTTCGCGTGAGAGATTTAAATTCGTCTGTATATTGTCAAGGCTACTATTTAAATTATCATTATGAGTTAAAATGTATAGTTTCTTTCAGCGTAAAAACGCCATAGAAATAAACCAAATTATATACCAACCTATATTCGTATGTCATTGAATAAAATACTCCAGTACTATCAGTTCCTGTACCTTATCGTGGCTTCAAACGACAAATGTATTATTAGTTCTGAATCACTCGTATATTGAAATAGATGAATCGAATTTGATGAACTTTATATTAGAATATAGTTTTCAAATTATTTTTGGGCTTGATTAAAGTGGGAGAGCTTTGAGAAGAACCAGAAGAACCTTTGAAAAAAGTAGGCAATTTACTATTTTTGGAACGAAGTTCCTTATTGCGCGTTGCGAAAGGGGGCTAGGCGGAAAAAAAGGAACGAAAAGTTGTAACGACACTTTTCGTAGCAATTCTCGTAGCAGCGTAGTAATTACATGCTACGTTACAGCTACGATGCTACATCATCAGACAAAACAGAAAAATGCGCACGCCGCACGGCGTGCGCATTTTTCTGTGTCCGTCTCTCTTTCTCGCTTATAGAAAAAAAGAGATAAATTAAATTTAAAAAAAAAACTATAAAGAAAAAAATTACTAGAATTGAGTTACTAAAAAAAAAAAAGCGCACGCCGCACGGCGTGCGCGTTTTTCTGTGTCCGTCGCTCCATCTCGCTTATAGAAAAAAAAATACAATTAAAAAAATAATAAGAAAAAAAAATTACTAGAGTTGGTTGAGTTTCTGCAAAAATAGGGGCGCTGCCGCGCTCAGAAAGGTCTGCGAAGGCGTACACGACCGCTGTTCTAGTCAGATACCAGGGAATAAATAGCTCGATATCGTGAACATTACTTCTCACTTGGATCTGCAGAACATACTTAAACTCTAAATCGGTGAACCTTATATACAGGACCTTGTTACGAAACCATAGCGCGATCTAATTCGATCCCAACGCCATCTATCGCGCGACTTCGGAACTAATTGGTGCTACAGAAATATGCTGCGCATAGAGAAAGCAAGCGAAATATTTTCATTTTGTCTCTCTATGAATAATAAAGTAACTAAAAAAAAATATTATCATAACTTAAAAAAAAAATACAATTCCCGCCTTTTGTTGAGTGTATACAGGTGTTTTGTACATAATAAATTATTAAAAATAGTTACAATAATGAATCCTGACAGTGTTTCTGCACAAGTTCTGGATATTGCTGATGGATTTAGGTAAGTAGAGATTTTATACACACGATAATAAATGCTTTTGTATTTTAGCAAGTACACATTATAACCCTTCTTTACTATTGTGCTAACCAAGTCATACGCGTTATAATCTCTTCATTATTGTGTGTTTAGCAAGTGTACGCGTCATAACTATATTAAATTCAAAAGCAAATTATTTTTTAATATTACCACAGAATGTTTACTAATTTTGTTATGTACATTTCATGGAATATACGATTAGAACACATCTAATTATGTCATTGGGATTGGTGATGAGATTATTGATAATGAGATCTGATATTATTATATCGCGAGTAAACTTGCGAATACAATTTAAAAGAAAGCAAGATAATCGCAGAAGAATAATGTTAAAGATAAGGTTTGTTATGTGTGGTCATAGAACTATAACTCCTAGAAACCGAGTACACGCATGAAATGTAAAGCCACTTTCAGTGTAACTCTCTGGTATTTATCAGATTTTCGTTTAGTTTGTCTGTCCGCCAAGCGGTGCATTATAATTTTCAATCAATCTGTTTTTAGCCTTACTTTATACTTAAATTCATACAAGCAGTTTATTTATCTAGGCATTATAAGTCTATGCGTGTGTTTGAATGAACCTCGCTTTTGATATTTTGAAATTCGAATAGCGCGAAAGTTTGAAGATAAGAATTATTTTAAAATTAAGTGTGTAAGGCACAGGAAATATTGTTATGTAGCCATTCAGCCTATAGGAGTATTGTGATAATATCTCCACAATGATTTTAAAAGTATCATTCGATTATTTTTAGAGAATGATTAAAGTGATTCTGAATGATCTTGTGTACGCTTGCTACGCTTGATAATTTAACTGTCTTAATGTTTGTTTTTATTTTAATTTGGTTTAAATTTTTGTTACCGTATTTAGTTTATAAATAGACTGTTTTATTTGTTTAGTGGTTAAGGTCGCATACCTTTTACTGCAATCTCGGGTGCGAATCCTGATTTGTTGTTATTTGGAATTACCGAACTTCGTTCCATCCGGGTGTCCCTTGACACCTCAGTAGTTTTTTTTATTATTTTCAGGAAGATTCACGTTGAATTGGTTGACTTCAAAAGTTCATAACGGCTCAAAATTTCAGCGCAGAAAAAAAAATTGAAATATTTTTTCGTTTTGCTGTCGCTAACGCTGAAAAATCTACCTTAGTAGATAAAAATAGTAGAAATAATTACTTCACAACCCAAAAACCTAGGTACATAGCACAACTCTTAACACCAGGCTATCAGCGGATAAAAGAGTTAATTGGTAAATCCATTTGCGGATGATAGATTTATGCCACAGTTGTAGAAGCATTCTCGAAAAAAAGAGGAGTGAATCCTTTTTGAACAATTTTGGCAACTAAAAACCTACACAACACTTAACCTCCTACCAGGCTGGCAGAGGACAAAAGAGTTGATAGATACACAGCGTGCACGTCACAGATTTCCCCGGACATCGCCGAAAACTTTCCAACCGCACCGCTCCTGCGCTCCGACGTTATGCAATAAGTGAACCATGACATTTTAAATTTGACTTTGTATTGCGAGGAAAATTGTATGTAGTATTTAGAAAATAGAAAAGGGAAGCAAATTATATAAGTGAAGTTAAATGTGTTTTGACATAAAATTAAAATATAATTATTTGACAATTATGTATTTTATTAAATTTATACAAATGTTTACATTTTCACGGGTCAAAAGTTTTCTTGTCAGCATTAATAGATAAGTTCTATCAAGTTTCTTTGATATTTCCATATTTACCCGCACTTGATTTGTGACTACCGTAAATGTTAAAAGCCTGTCTGTTAGTTTAATTAATAAGCCTGACAGTAGTAAAATAAACTTTAATAAATTTAACTTTAAAGTGATATCAATATCGCTGTATTTGAATCGTTATAACTAAGTCAAGTTAGACTATTTTTACATAAATAAAAGAAGTCACTAATTCTGTTCGTTCATTCAGTGCTGTTAAACGATGTAACGGATTTTATTGCGGTTTGGACCAATACATAAAGTGATTTATGAGGACGGTTTATATATGTAATATATGCATATACAACATTTCGCTAATATTGTATGATATACTTCATGACTTTTTTATGACATACAAATTTATTTCAATTCCACCATAATAGAAAAAAAAATCTACAAGCTTACCCATATTAAAATAAATTAGTTCATTGGTCATATCAATAATAAACCAGTTAACCCAAACGTGAATATCACAATATCACGTAAAACAATCAAAACAAAACAAATAAAGTGCTCACATTCACTTGCATGACACATACATAAGCCGTCCGTCGATCGTTTGACACACATTCTGTTGCGTTGCGCAAACGAAACGGCGCACGGCGGCGTCTGGCACCGAGTGCCGGCCGTGTGCATTCTGCTTAGCAAGTTTTGTAAGTAATCGGATGTCTAGTGGATTCTTAAATCTAAATTAACCGTAACATGACGCGTGTTGCCGAAAAAATACAATTTAGCGCATCATAACAGAAAAAATAAACTGTTACTTGTTATTAAAATAATAATATAAACTGTTCTAAATTATGTCAACAATGCCAAATATTATTTTTTAGTTTTGGTCATCTAAATTTGAAACGTTATGATTTCATTTCACATAACCTCATCCAATAACACAAAAGGCATATTAACGAAAAAAAGTGAAAGTCGGCTCGGGCCTCACGCACACACGCACCGATACGCCCACAGGCGTACGTATACCACATGGGTTGTTAATCTTTGAGTTCAGGGATCACGAACCTTTTCAACGTGTTATTTTAAAACCTGTCTAGGCGCCCGTACATAAAATATGAGGAGAAGTGGTTGGTGTTATTAAAATAACTTATTGTTTTCTTTGAATGCAAATAAAACGTTAATTGAAATGTATATACCTATATAATATATACTAGCGACCCGCCCCGGATTCGCACGGGTACAATGCTGATACTAAATACACTACAGAAAAACTGTGAACGTTGTATATAAACACAGCGGCCCGCTCCGGATTCGCACGGGTATATAATAATAATATATTATAGCCTATGTCACTCACTGAAAAAATGATTAAAATCGATCCAGTAGTTTTGATTTATTCATTACTACCCGTGGCCCGCACGCGTTAAATTAGGAGTAAAACAATTCCCCTTTCCCTATACCATGAAGATTTCCTGCTATCTTTGGAATATTCATACACAACATTTTTACTTATTTACTTTTTACATTTCTCAGCTCTATTTTTATCTCGAAGCTGACTGAGTCGAGCCTCACGCTCTATTGACGATTCTCTGTCCCTCTGAACAGGCTCGCTCCCGCGCCGCCCCGACCGGCCGATACCGCCGCAAACTCTAAGTCCCGAAATTTTTAAATCTGTAATATCTTCGAAAATATTCATTTAAATCACATGCTGGAAAGGGCAATTTTGATCTACATGAAATGCACAACGTATCTAATGTATTTAATTGGATAAGTAATGATACTGTATCGTTTAAAATAGCTTGGTAAATAACCCATATTTTTTTTGTAATATGTAAAAGATAAAAATGGTTACTGTGTAATCTTTAGGAGATAAACATATGCTGTCGCGGACTTTTTTATTCATCTTTTTAAGATATACAATTACGTAGTACATAAATTTGATCTATCTCGTAAGGTTTAGCCAGCGTTTGCAATGTAAGCGCAGAAAAATATGTTTGTTACGACATCACATTACAAATCTTTAAATTTCTCGGCTTTTCTCTACTATAATATGCATGTATTATACATAAAAACCTTCCTCTTGAATCACTCTATTCATTAAAAAACCGCATCAAAATCCGTTGCGTAGTTTTAAAGATTTAAGCGCACATAGGGATATAGGGACAGAAAAGGCGACTTTATTTTTATTAAAACTGACGTGAGTTTGTAACATTATTAAAATTATGAAATACGGGTGTTACTCACGTAATGTTGGTCTATTTAGTCGACCGCGGTTTCGCCTATATGTCTAGGCATTGTCGCGGTCGACTAAATAGACCAACATTACGTGAGTAACACCCGTATTTCATAATTTTAATAAAGGCGACTTTGTTTTATACTATGTAGTGATACATAAAAACCTTCCTCTTGAATCACTCTATTCATCAAAAAAAACCGCATCAAAATCCGTTGCGTAGTTTTAAAGATTCAAGCGCACATAGGGACAGAAAATGCGACTTTGTTTTATACTATGTAGTGATTAAATAAACTTGAGATTGTAACCTAATAAATGATTACTTTATTTTATTTTTAGTAAACGATCTACGACTGTATAAAAATTAGACATTAATTTAAATTACGTTTAATAATATATATTAAATAAACTTGAGATTGTAACCTAATTAATGATTACTTTATTTTATTTTTAGTAAACGATCTACGACTGTATAAAAATTAGACATTAATTTAAATTACGTTTAACATTTTTTTTTCTGTCATATTTTTATTCTACATAATTTGTGTCATGATATTTATGATTAGTTTGAACTTTCATATCAAAATAAAATAAACGAGCTTATGGCCTTTTTTTACAAATTACTAAAAATATTGTCTTAGGTTTGCGAGCCCTGCCATGCTTGATTCACTGAGTGTAGGCAGGGTATTTATTATGTTCACAGAGATATGCAAATCCTACTACATTTGAAATTGTATAGCTAATGAACCAAACATTGAGTGAGAAATTTATCAACAATCTTTTAATATCCCTGCAATCCGATTTATTTTAATTAACCGACTTCAAAAAAAGAAGGAAGTTCTCTATTCGATTGTATTTTCTTCTATTTTTGTTCGCAGATTACTCGAAGAAAGCTAGACCGATTTTGGAAAATATTTTTTAAGTCGGAAAGAGTGAACTTGTCATGCAATTTCATGCTCACGCCACGATCTGGGATCCTAGAGAAATTAGGGCCACTCTTCAAATTTTAAAGGCTTCTATATTGCTTTTCGTATATACTTAAAACTACTCGGATATTTGCATCTAGCAGTCAGCATTTCATGTTGTTAAACTGATGCTGGAAGGTACAACTCCTCAACGGCAACGGTTAGAAAATATAGGGTTATTTTTATAAATATTGGCCGTAACCAAAAAATAAAGAGAGGGACCGGTGCCGTAACTGACACTTCACCTTAAGGACGTTTGCTGTATTCTTTCAAGTTATACACAGATGAGGCGAGGCGTTGAACTTTACTATATCTTACTTTTTAGTGTTTTTTTGTTACTGAAGTCGGTTTTTTTTTTGTAAAATGATTTTGATTAATTAAATAAATCTGTTTTGATTTAATTCCTTTCAAGCACATTGCAAAATATTGTTATGCTAATGTTTTTCTACTTTAGCCGAGATTTGCTCGGATTCAAAATATTACCGTCAATCTGATATTAGGCTGGTGATGGTGGCTTTAACAAACTTATTAGATCATAACCTTTTTTTTTTAAAAAAAAACATTACGTCCGTATATTACCCAGAAAACAGTAACAGAGGTCCTATGCGAAAGGAGGTTACTCTATTTATAACCTGTTTTGTAATTTTGATTATTTAATTTTAGTAAAACTGAAACTATTTATTTTTGTCTGTGTTACTTTAATATACTTAAAATAAATTTAAAAAGTAAAATACCAGGCACCTATATTACTGCTTATCGCAAAAAAAAACTGGTATATTGTTGACACCTAAACGTTTTTATTACGGTATTAATGAAGCCACTGTTTATAGCGACCTACCACAACTTTTTATTAGCCGGTTACACTCCATAAAATTTCATTTTAATTATTCTAATTATTAAAGCCACTGAATATATTAAATCATTTGCCTTAGGTGAAATCACGTATACATTTTGACGTTATATATTTTGGCAGGCTAGTTTTTATGGATGATGGTTAATGGGAAAACGGTTGGCTTAGTGGATAAAGCGGTCGCTTCACCGCTTTCAACTGCGTTGGTGTTGTGGGTTCGACCTCCATACGGGACAACATCTTTGAGTAATACGCAAAGATTTTTTTTCAGACTGGGTGTGCTTTGTGTTTGTGAAAGGTTTGTTTGTGAACAACCCCGCGACACAGGAGGGGGGGATTTTCTAGAACGGGCGTCATTAAAAAAGAAATACAGTTTATTTGGTTAATAAATAGGTAGTTAAGTAATCTTCTAATTAATTTGGTAAACATATTATTAAAGGGTCAATTATTAATTTCGACCACACTACTGCATGCTCTATTTTGCTTGGTTTTTTTTTAATCTAAGCTGTAGCACGTCTATTAATATGACGAATAGGTCTGTTCCTATGAAATTAGAGATGATCATCGTAATTTTGCCACTTTTGACCGTCAGACAGTCGGAAATTATTTTTCTTAATTTAAAATTATTTTTCTTAATTAACTTAGGTCTAAATTGTGGAATTGTCATTTAGGTAACTAATAAAAATACCCAGTACCAACGTTTTTTATGCAATATATATACTTAAATATTTTATTTAGAGTACCAGGAAAGCATGAATGAAAAAGAGTTATTGTAGAAAGTTGTACTCATTCGCAGCAGTGACAGATAAGAGGATTCAAATGTTTAACTGTTTGCAATAATGCGCCAAAAATATTTTTGCTCGTCAGTCGCAGCGTATAATTAAGCTAATTTACCTAATTTTAGCTTTTAGGCCACGCAAAGGTTTAGAAGCCCTATTTCATGCAAATCATATTTAAAATCAATGTGCCTTTCAATGGTTTGTTCTTATGAATAAAACTGACGGGATAGAGAGCTTGCGTTTATAATAAAGACATACCAGGCAAGAATAACTCTGGAAGAGATAGCATGGCTATTCAAACAATATGATTTTTATTGTTTAAAAACTCGCAAAATGTAGATAGATATCAACTTAACATTAACATGGTCGTGAAGAGATGTGTGATGTTCCTTCATCACCCATGATTTCATCTTCCCTATCAAAATTACAATATGGATGTACCAGGCAAGAATAACTCTGGAAGAGATAGCATTCAAACAATATTTTTTTCTTTGGAATACTCACAAAGCTAGATCAATTTGACATTTACATAATAGGTCGTGAAGAGATGTGAAATGTACCTTGATCACTCAAGATTGCATCTTCCTCATCAACAATCTTCACCAGAATTCGTAGGCGTTCCAGATTGAACTTCCTAAGGCATAATATCACCATTTTCCTTAATTCTATAATTTGCTAAACACATTTGACATTTCATCTGTCAAATAAGTTCGGAAACGCTACAGAACTGATGAAATTGGCTCATAATATTCTGACCGATATTTCTGCTGTTAAACTCTGTAAAGTTATATAGTTAGGTTAACTGTATTTATCGTTTCTTCCTACTTTAAGAGAACCTAACTAACTATTGTTCTAAAAGGCTACAAACATAAAATAGTTAAAATCTACAGTCAAACGGACGGAAGCCAATAAGTAGGGCACGAGAGGCGAAAATTTCAACTTTTACAGACGAAAAAGTGACTTAACTATACTTCATTAAAGTCCGGTTTCGTATGGAGGTTGTGCTGCGGTGAAAACGAAAGTTGCCGTCAGACAACGTTTTGCACAAACGAATTTGAATACTAAATATTTCGATTCGGCATTTAAAGAGCGCATTTGCAAACAGGCCTTTTAGCGCTACACTTTTCTTTTCAATTGTTGTAAAAAAAAGAAAATACTAGTCAAATATTACGTGAAATTCTAATTTTGAATTTGTTGTAGTAGTTACTACAACGAATTCAAAATTAGAATTTCAATTTTCAAACAATTCTCTCAAATAAATTATTTTTAGTTAACACATAACCCCTTACAACTTCTTATGTCCTGTTCTGGTATATATGTATATTTATATACATATGGCGATAGACCTATCACATGGGACCTAAACATAACAGGTGAAATGAGGGTGTTATAATTCCCTGCCATACCCTCCTGGATAATTGGCGTGATCATAATAATGTTAGTAAGTTAAAATTTATTAGTTTAAATACTGACAGTAAATGCAAATAACATTATGAAAACACAAAAAATCACTGATTGTGCGGTCCTGATTATCGACAGTTCAGATCACACTAGTGCACACATCACACATGTGATCACACAGTGCAGATCACACTAATTTATGAATGAATTGGCAATACGCAGGTTCAATAAATTTTCACAACAAACCTCTTTCTAAGTCACCTCAAAGCGTTCATGAGAGCCTGGTACTTCAAATCCAAATATAACATCAATCACACTCTCACTTTTTTAACCGTCGCGCGTCGTCGATTCATTTATTGATTTTAAAGATTATTTATTTTATTTGTATCCAATAGGGTCCGAAACTACTTGACTAATCTTGATAATAATAAAACTGATCTTCAGATAGTTTAAAGCCTAGGAAAATCATTAGCTACTTTTTATCGACATTGCACGCGGAGCCTTGCACGGCAGCTAGTGTATATTAAAATGATTTTTTGAGATTTATTACAATTATACAAAAAAATAATATTTGTTTAATCTTTGAAGAAATTATACAAAAGGCGGCGTACTCCTAATTTTTTTTTTACGGAAATCTGTGACTCAAACGGGAAATGCCAAATCTTGATAAAACAGTAGAAGCCATACCTTTTTTTAATAATTGTTTCTAAACTTCGCGCATTAAGAACGTGCCAACGAATTTTTCGGACCTCTCGCTTACACTAAAGACTTGCGCAACATGTGACATCCTTTTCGGTTTGCACGTTTGTAAACCGCCGAGTTTATTATTAGTAATTTACTTATAACTTAGATTGATCTGTAAGAGAAGACATAAAATAAAATCATGCCGATAATATGGGTGAGGCAGAGAAATATAATACACACTTCACGTGTTATGTTTAATTCCCACGTGATAGGGGATGAGCCTGTCACATCCTTCTCATGATATAGCCGTAATGTTATGTTATGAATGAACCCGGGGTACCATAATCTTTGTTTGTTTTAGAACTGCATGGTTGCTCCTTTACATTTTTCCAGGGCCTATTCATTGGAAGGATATTGTGTTTCTAAATTTGAACTAAATAATGAGTAAAAACGCCTTTTTCTTACTGATATTGGGCATGCAAGCAAGCCTTTTCGTGCTAGAGAGGTGAAAAGTAAATTGTTTCGACACCAGCGTCAAGCCGAGTGAAACGAAAATTTTGGATGAAATAATATACATAGTCCGTCCTGATTTCGCAATATTCTTGCGTTCAATCTTCAAGGTAAGGGGAGGATAACAAAAAGTCCAAGATATCTTTATAAATATAACACAAAGTTGCGTTAGTTACACCATGTATAACTCGAGAACGGGTGAACCGCTTTGACCTTTTCATGATTTGTTAGATCCCTGCCTACCCCGAATAGCGGAATTATTATTAAATTATGAAATAATTATTGTTAAATACACCTTATTACCAGGATAGGTATATAGCTCACATAAATATATTTTATTAATATATAATAAATATATTATTTATTGAGCGCTAAATCCTTCTTCATTTCTGTCTAAACCCACCATTCTGAAAATCTTTTACACTCATGTCCATCCAAAGGTTGCCTGGAAGAAATCGCGTTAAGCGATAAGGCCACCCTTTGTGTATATATTTTTATTTAAACTATCGTACAAAGTTTATTTCCTATGTTGTATGCACAATAAAAGTTTTATCTATCTATTTATCTAAATAAAAGTGACAGCTGTGTTCTTTTTTCAAATGTATCTTGTGTCACTTTTAAATTCGGTTGGTTCTTTTCTGACCCATAAATTATAACCTATATTTTATGGGTCAGAAAAGAACCATCCGGAACCTCAGAAGCTGGCCCTGAATAAATTATCCAAAAAGGTAAGACACCCACATTTAATTAGTTCATTTAGTCATCATAGGAGATTGAGGATAGAAGCCGGCCACCAGATACAATACCAACTCCGTGCTAAAAATCCTTTAGAGGGGAAAATAATAAATAATAATAATAAATAATAAATATTTCACAACTCACACAACGCCATCTAGTCCCAAACTAAGCAGAGCTTGTACTATGGGTACTAGAATAACTGATACTAATGCATTTATACTTCTTTTTTGTAAATACATACATATTATACATAGAAACACCCAGACTAAGACAAACCCCCATGTTCATGCACACAAAGATTTGTCTTAAGTGGGAATCGAACCCACGACCTCGGCGTCGCAGGCAGGTACACTACCCACTCCGCCATCCGGTCGTCAAAAAAAAATACCATTCGTATACGCCAACGATACCAATTAGGTAATTAGAGCCTGATATGCAAAGCCCTAACATATTCAACAATTCACGCTGACTTTGCAACCACTACTACAAATTCAACAGAAATCCTACGAAAAACTTAGTAAACAAATTAAATTGAACATATGCAACCTAATTATTGACTATATCATGGTTGTTTGACGTCACTGAATGTCGGTCAATACGCGAATTTATCGTGTAAGCGATTTTCTTGTGTTAACTACAGAAAGCCTAGCTGTATTCCGTTTTGCTCTGGAATGCACTATCATTAGAGCTTGTGAGTAAGCTTCATTGCTTTCCTTTTAAATTAATGCCAAGGAAGTTGAGTGCACGGTTGGCGTAGCGGTTGAAGCGGTCGCCTCGCCGCTTTCAACTACGCTGGTGTTGTGGGTTCGATCCCCACACGGTACAAATCTTTGTGTGTTTCGCAATGATTTGTTCTGACACTGGGTGTGCTCTGTGTGTGTGAAATGTATGTTTGTGAACACCCCCGCGACACAAGAGTTCCTAGTGCGGGCGCCGTATTAAAAAAAAAACAAAAAAAATACGTCTGTGTTCTAAGGTGGTGGGAAACCTGAAATTACTAGCTAACATACACATAACACCACGCTTATATTACCTAAAAGGGTGTGGCAGAGGTGTACGACACCCACATTTCACCTGTTATGTTTAAGTCCCATGGGATAGGCAGTGAGCCTATCATCATCCACCGGGCACAATTCCAACTCCGTGTGAATTTCCTGACGGTAAGTTCATAATTAACACTTTGCTCTACCCGGGAATCACACCCAGGATCGCGCGATTAGAGGCACATACGCTTACCATAAGACCACTTCTAGCAAAGAGGGAAAATATAGTAGTCCTCAGATATAGCGAAGCATTTGCATTATAAGGGGAATGATACGCCCGTTTGTATAAAAATCATATCAAAAAACAATACACGACAAGCAGGGAATTCACTCTATGAAAGCATTTGAAATGTAACGCAAAATGCTTAATGCGGCTTCGTAAGAGATCTATAATTATTCTTTTCAACTTTAATATTATATAAAATACAAAAAGGCATAGCAAAGCTAAAATTTGCTTTAAAATATTACAAGTATTTGATAAAAATGCGTCATCTCTCGACAGTAATAGTGTTGATCTTAATTCAAACGTACTGTATGCGATTATGTGAATAAGTGACTTATCACATCGCATAGATGGCGCTAAAACCAAGTAAGGTTCGTCTAGCTTCGGCTGGCACAAAAGAGTTGAGAAATTTCGAGTCCGGCAGTATACGAATCCATAGCTGAATTGGCAAAGCACTTGGGGCGTATACCCAGGGGGTGCAGGTTCGAGTCCTGCTGAATTCTTAATTTTTCAACTTTAATATTATATAAAATACAAAAAGGCATAGCAAAGCTAAAATTTGCTTTAAAATATTACAACCTTTATTAGCAATAAATACAGAAAAAAAAAATTGCAGATCTGAAAATATTTTGCAAAAAAATCCTACTGGATTGCAAAAAGTACGTGCGTTGATGTCTTTATTGGGAAGTCCCTATCATAAAAAATAAAAGATAAAACCACCTATTTCTTAGTCATATGCCATCGAGCGATAACCACAACTTATTCTTAGGCATGTTCCATTTAAAAAGATAAGATTATACCAGTTTTTTATCTGAATATGGTGTCCTATTTTATATATCTACAAGTATGTCTAATCTAGGTACGCTGCCTGATTCTACCATCCACATTTACCATCGTATTATATAAACGTCTGGCTATTTCGTAGATATACCACTGTCGCCGACATATTGAGTCATAGCGTCTATACTGCGTCTGCACGTGTGGCGTAGTGGTTTAAGCGATCGCCTCGCCGCTCTCTACTGCGCTGGTGTTGTGGGTTCGACCCCCACATGGGACAAATCTTTGTGTGATCCATAAATATTTGTTCTGAGACTGAGTGTGCTTGTGTTAGAGAATGTGTGTATTTCGCCTTGTTATTAGATAGTGTAATTGCTTCTGGCGTTCTATCTAATGTAAAAAATCCAAATTATAATTATAAATTACTACACTATGTATTTCAAATACAAACAGAACTGTCCTGTAATATTATGTAGGTTATATCTTTGATTATTAGTGCCCTTATGTATAACATTACATAATAAATCTAGTCAATTACTGTATGAGCATTTTTCAAGTTATTTTAGACATGCGTTTAATGCAGAAGAGAATATTAAGTTGAATCAAAGTCAATCTAAGCTCCTGTGACAAATCATTTTATTACAATAAGTATTATAATTTAGTTAGCTAAGTTTTATTTTAATTTTATATTTTTTGTATTTTGATGTTTTTTTTGACGTGTTCAAGCGACCCTTGTGACCCATGGAAATAAATGATTTGATTTGATTTGATTAAATATTTATATATTTATTGGCCTCACATAATTAGGATAGCGAATGGCAAAAAAAAACTATTTTTTCAGAGAATAACATTTTTAACAAGAAATTTGAAAGTTTAATACAAACTATTATTATAATATCACAATAACAGCATCACAAACGTAAGACCTTTGAGTTGATGAATGAATCCGAAACGAATGGAAATCGACCTGTTAAATTTCAGTCACCGATTCATCAATGCGTAGGCCATTGCCATTTCAGATAATCAATTTGCAAATACTCATATCGTGAATACTTAAATACTTATCTATGTAGGGTTAAGGCCGTATTGAGGAAGTGTGATTAGTGCCCGCGATAATTCAAAATTACGACCAAGTGGAACTGTTTTGATGACAAAATGGCGTATTTTCAGGTCAAGTTTTGTTGATATATTTTTGTTTTGGTTGCCTTTACTTGTGATATCATAACTTTGATAATTGTTTTTAGATTTTCAAATGAGGTTTTTTTCTGGAAATTTCTCTAGTAAGTGTAGATTACTTAAATGATTAAAATAACCTAAATTCCTGTTATATTACTGGTACTGTTCTGTAAATCATTATACGAAAAATAATGCTGGTACGATTGAACATGAGTATACCCTAACTAAAACTATTGATAGAGTTTTAATAAGTTTTATTTTCCGTGTTCTATAGTTCAAGTACCAGGAAACCATAAATGACCACATGATATTATTATGTTTTGTCTTTGTTTAGTACTATCATGAAAATGATTGTTTTGAATTACTATGCAGCCGGTGCCAGACTTTTCAGGGTCCATCAATTAAACGGCAAAATGAGACCTAAAACTTTCTAGTACAACATTATTGCTGGCCTCAATGCTGGAATATCAAGGCAAATATTCGATGTATTTATTTATGATATTAAATGTAACTAGGTATAATTCAAATATCCTAACCTAATCACATGCTAACTTATGTTTGCTTTGAAAGTGACAGTAACTCAATTTGGTTCGCAAATTGCGTTCCTTCTATACGATTTTATACTCTAATATTGAACTTTAGTACGTTGTAATAAGAATCAAAACAAACAATCGGTAACATGCGTGATTTTCATCACATCGTCAAATTCAAAATAAACAAACGAACTTCGTGAGGTCCTTTCACATTTGAAGCGGTCCTTGTCTTTTTGAGAATATTAGACAAGGATACCAACAGCTATCGTAGTTCTCACACATAGAGTATACCGTAGTGCAATTTCTCTATTTTAAGTTATTTTTAAGAAAAACATGATCTAAAATTGAATCTCCGTACTAGGATATAATGATTCAACGGCAATATCAGCAATAAACAGTTAGAAAACAGTATCGAGCTGTCAACTTAATCGGGCTAAATCGAGTTGTAGGTCTGTACGACTTTAGTAAAAATAGAACAATGTTTACATACGCTCAGCTATTGTTTGTTGCTAAGTGGTTTGGCTAACTCTTTCATGCTTATGAGAGCCTAGTACTTTTACGCGAAATATTATGCAGTGTGAATGAAGTTGTTTTTTATACGGCGCGAGAGATATTAATGACTCGTGTGTCAGTAATTTCAGGGCCTGATTTCCACTGGAAGCACTGCTTTTAGGGCAACAGATCAAAGATGGTACCTTTGTCCATTTAGCTCGTTCACAAGAGCTTTACCATACTTCTAACTACTACTTATCCTACAATGGCAACTTAAAAACTTTCACTTATGTATGAATCAAAAGTAAACGTGATCGTATGACGAATATCACGTGTTTAACGTAATATGTTTTAAATATATTATTATGAGTGTATACACGTGATAGCAATCTAATGTTTAAGTTTGCTCTTCAGCTTTCATAACATCCTGGTAGCTTAGACTCTATGTACTAGGCCTGACCTTCCATAAATGTTTATTCTGAAGTCTAGATTTTCAACCTATGCTGTATGTTCAGGCAATTTACTTTTTTGTATCTTAAAATTATATGGAGTTATTCGAGTAATTTATCGCCTCCATGATGTTTACGTGTATTTTCTTATCAATTCATCATAAAAGGCATTTAAAATCAAAAAGGCATAAAAATAATCTTAGACCTGTTCTTCACAAACTTTAAAGAAAAATTAATATTAATAAAATTACCTATATATAGTGCTATTTATAAATTCAGAAGAAACGGATGAAACATTATCATTAAATTTTATAAATAGAACTACGCATCTTGAAATCAAATTACCATAGATTCACTTTCCATCTTCATAATGACATATTACCTAACTCAATATTAAAGTCATCAACCTAAAATGACCCGAAAAAGCATATATCAGGAGAGTTAAGTGAATATCGAGAAAAAGTTAATGCTAGCAATCTATCACCCAAGTTACGACAATTTATTGCAAGTACCTAGATATAATTTAGGATTTCAGAACGTTAGATCTTTAGTGGGAAAATTTAAACAAGAATCTTACATAGATAGATAGATAGATAGATAGAGAATTCTTTATTGTACACAAAGAAGAAGTACATAATTGTGATACACAGTCTAAATTGAAACATGCACAATGGGCGGATACATACATATTAGAAAGATTGGGTAAGTTTAGGTGCTAGAAAACAAAATGCAGTAAAAAATTACTTAATCGAATCTGTGATATTGTTAACAAGAAGAAAAACTTGTTTGTATAGGATAATTTATGGATCTATCGATCTATCAAAAAAGTCTTGAATTGATAGAAAGCTCGACTTTTTGCGTGTGACAATTATTATGCTGTAGGCGGAAGTTAGTAATAATTACAAAAATGATGACCTACTTACAGAGTTGAAAACAAACATAGCCAAAAACGAAAATAAAATATCATAATTCGAAAATAAAGAAACATCAAATAACATACGGGGTTATTCGGGTACCTATATCTAGGGACATTTCTTTTTGTAAAAGGTAGCCAGACCTAATAATCGACTTCCGAAAATATTAAATTACTTAATTTATTAATGCCTCTACAAATGATTAAGTATTAACTATTAAGTATTTTTTTTTTGTCAAAGATAAGGACTACAATAATTACTTAATCTGCAGTGTAATTAATAAAGAGGTTTAATTTGTGCAAAATATTATTTGACAATTTGTAATGATGACATTAGTGATGCAATTGAATTATCTTTACAGAAAAAGGTGATAGTCATGGTCACTTATTAAACGTATTTGAGTTTTAAAAACACTTAAAGAAAATTTACGTTAAGTGTCAGTAACAACGCGTTTCAAAAACAAACAAACTATTGTGTAAGACGTTTACGAAAATTCCCACGGGGAAATATGCGCCCTAGATAAAAACTAAACACGACCAAACAGAAACAAACTAAGTCAATCTTATCTGAAACCACACTGCACAAATTATTTTAAATAAATTGCGTTACTACCTCATAAAACTTAAACCTTTTTTCTCTTTACACCATGTGATTTACGACTTTCCATGCTTGCACGAAAATATCACACACATAGACATTTTTATCACACTACCGCGGCCTATATGCAATGGGACGTGGGACACACACATGGACATGGTATGAATATACTCACCTATAATGGTCAAAGTGTGTGATCGGGCGCTTGCGGCGCCCCTAGCTGCAGCATCGATCGGCACAGCTCCGTGATCTCCGGGTGGTTCAAGTTAATTAGGTGCACGTACATCTGCTTGTGCAGGCTCAATTCCCCGGACACCGCCTCCAGCCTCTTTAACAAAGCATCCTTCTCCCTGAGCAAAGCCTTCACTTTCTCCTCAACCTCCCTCGAACGCACTTTTGCCTTTTCGCGAGATTTCCTCACAGCTATGTTGTTGCGTTCGCGTCGCCTTCTGTACTCATCTGTTCCTTTGTCTAACAATTTTCCTGAGGACGAGCGTCTCGGTGGCGCAGTCTTGTGTTTCAGCAGCGGAGGGAGAAGAGGTCCTCCTAAGGGAGGAAGCGGTGTGAATCCTCCGCCGTAAGGTCCATTGACTCCAACAGTCGGCTGAGGGTTGTATTGGCCTGTATATTGTGCACAGGACACCGATCTTCGGTAGTCATGTGGTTCAGGGGGCTCTTCTTTTATGGGAGGTGACTGGTCGTGCCCCTGACTGTTCTGCACCGGGGCGTAAGACGCGCCAGAGTGTACCGGCTGCGGCATATACGCCAGCGTCGTCCGATTATACCTCGGCTGAGGAGACTTTCCACCAGGAAGAATTTCCTGGAAGAGGGCCATGCCCTCCTCGCTGCGGAATTGGTCCTCGATGAGGTGCTGTAAATCCAAACTGATTTCCTGTCCATTGAGCTCGTCTAGGTCCGGGGGTGGGAAGGCCTGTCGTTTGTCCTCGCCAATTTTTTTGAGGTCTGGCTGGGGTGGTGGCGGCGGGGCAGCTGCCGCGTCGTACATCTGTGGGGATTCCATGCCGCCGCTCGGGCCAATCACGGGCCCAGCGGCGCTGGTAGCCCTTGCCTCCACTTCAAAGCACTGAGAAGCCGTCACTAAAGCACAACATGCACCGCGGTTAAATCCTTTGAATGTGTGTGTGTCGCGGCTGGTCACGTGTCGGAGCGGAGCGAGAAACGGCACGCGTGCAGGCGCTACGGCGGTCGAGCGCGTACTGTCGCGCCGCGCCGCCCGCGCACAGCTCGCAAGGTTGGCCGGAAGGAAGCGCTGAACGCTGAAGTCGTGCTGAAAGTTCGCCGGTAAAAGTTCGCGCAGCAGCCGCCGGCCGAAAATTGGAATGTTTACCCTTTATATTTTTGTGTGCGAATTTTCTATTTTAAGAGTTTTGTTTCTGAGAAACGGTTCTCGATCAATTTTCTGACCCGTTAAGTCTTTGTATTTTGCTTAATGTAAATTTTGGAAAACGGATATATACAGATTTTAAAAAGGTGTATATGTTAAATTACTTAACTTTATTATTTGTGTTCGAAAACTCCTGACAGTTTTGGAATTATTTCACCAAATGAACCTTTGATTGTAAATAGATTTAAAGATGATATAATTTAATTATAGTTAACTAAAAGTATTATTCTAAGTATGCAAGTCATAATTAAGTAATTATCGTTATCTCTTTATCTCTAAGTTTAAGGAATAGTCGTTCAGTTTCACGTAAAAGTAATTTAATCGTTATTTTTGTAAAGACTAACATAACATTACATCATAAATAAATAAATATTTCACAACTTACACACAACGCCATCTAGTCCATAACTGTTACTAATACTAATAACTGATACATATATACTTTTCTTTTGTAAATAAATACTTATTATACATAAAAACACCCAGACTAAGACAAACCCCCATGTTCGACTAAATAGACCAACATTACGTGAGTAACACCCGTATTTTCATTATTTTAATAATGTTACAAACTCACGTCAGTTTTAATAAAAATATTTGGCGTAGTTGTTTGTGAACGAGTTGTTTATGATTGTATGCTATGGATTTATTTATAAGCATTAATTTAATTCCATTGCTACATTTAATTTAAGTTTATTTTTTCTCCATAACCATCTTTAGCCATAATGGTGTTTTGGTTGCTATAACTGACACATAGAATTATTGTCACAAAAACAAACAAATATTGTTTGAATTATTTGAAAAGATGGTGCACATGAGTTTCTCACCAGCTCTTCTCATGATGTATAACACAATACCCATCGGAGCTGGTACTTGGATTGAATTTAATTCATATCTCTAAGTTGAATTAAAATCAATCTAAGCTTCGGTGTCAAATCATTTTATTACAATAAGTATTATAATTTAGTAAGCTAAGTTTTATTTTAATTATCAATGTAGAGCATGGAGTTGGAACTGCGCCTGGTGAATGTCGATAGGTTACTCATTTTTTTTTTATACTACGCTCACAGCGAACGAACGTGTAGTCCACCTGATGGTAAGTGGAGTACAGCCCATGGACATCAACAATCCACAAAAGCAGATTGCAGATGCGTCGCTGCAGCTGAGGACTACGGTGTTATGCCTCATGTGCCAGTAATTTCAGGGCCTGATCTCACCACCAAACCGGAACACAGTAATGGAAGCACTACTATTTGGCGGCAGGTTAAAGGTGAGACGGTGGTGCTGCCGCCCTCGAGCTCATTCACAAGAGCTCTACCACCAGTAAATATTGTTCCATACTATTGATTCCGACTTGAACGTCATATTACAATGTTATTATAAACTCTTGCCATTTATATACTAGATACTAAAGCAACCAAAAAACATCCATTCATGAATTTTGGCGGCGTTAAATAGGGTTATTTTATTTTTGTATATTTTAGTGAAGTTTTTTAATACTGTTGTAATATATGTAGTTTATTAAATCAAAAATGTATTATTCTACTTTGAAAAATCACATAGCATCACGCAAGTATTACCCAGAAGGGTGTGGCAGAGGTGTACAACACCCACACTTCACCTGTTACGCTTAGGTCCCATGTGATAGGGAGTGAGCCTATCGCCATTTACCAGGCGTATCCGTGATCCATTGAGAATTTCATGATGTGAAAAAGGCTTTAATCTTTTGCCCAGCCCGGGAACCCGAGACTTCGCGGTTAGAGGCGCATATGCAACGAGGCAGTCTACAAAAAACTACCAAATCCAGAATCTATCTGTACACCAACGTCATTTCTCCGTAACAATCGATTCGTGTACGAGAATCTCTCTCTAATCGATTGCCCACGTTCTACCGATAAAACATCGATCGGTAAATTAACGATTGCCTACTCGATAGATCGATCGTGATGATAGCATAAAAACAGGACGTGATTATCTCACGTGATAAGGTTTTCCGAAATTATTATATTACGATAATTATGTTCATTAATAAATTATATTGCCTCGTTGGTCTAGTAGTTAGAGTATGCGATCTCTTACTACAAGGTCGTGGGTTTGATGGTCGGGCAACATTTTTATTTGGGTGCTTTTTGCCAGGAATATTTCAATAGCAGCACGAAGTTAATTTAGGATATTCATATAGAGATCCATCCTATCTTTAAAAAAAACTGTGCTGTATTGTAGGCCACGTTTCCCCTGCTAAGTTTAGGTTCCAGGTGATGATAGGTGGGGAGCCTATCGCCTGGTCATATACCATGGTCATATATCATGGTATCCATTGGTCAAAATTTCAAAATTTCGTGCTGCTATTAAATATTCCTGATAAAAAATTTAACCCAGGCATCGAATCCGTTGAGAGGTCGCAACGTAGTGACACGACCGGATGGTGGATTGGGTAGTGTACCTGCCTGCGACGCCGAGGTCGTGGGTTCGATTCCCACTTAAGACAAATCTTTGTGTGCATGAACATGGGGGTTTGTCTTAGTCTGAGTGTTTCTATGTATGTCTATGTAGTATGTATTTACAAAAGAAAAGTATATATATGTATTAGTATCAGTTGTTCTAGTATAGCTTGTACCCATAGTACAAGCTCTGCTTAGTTTGGGACTAGGTGGCGTTGTGTGTAAGTTGGGAAATATTTATAAATATACAGCAAATACACGTGCATTATGACCTAGTGTGTTCATGTCGATTTTAGCGCAACAGTGATATTCTGATTACGACAAGGAATTCGATACAACACAACATCATGCCTAGATTACGCAGAAGGGTGTTGCAGAGGTGTATCACACCCACTTTAACGCTATTCAGTTGTGTTTCTAGCCCACAATACCAGGCTACCACTAGAAAAATATTTTTCTTCTATTCCTCTACGGCTCAAAGGTTTGCTGGTAGAAAATTCATTATTGAATTAAGCTCGCCTTTGTACCCAATATTTTAACTGTTTTTTCTATTATGTTACTGTAAATTCAGTGTGTGTACAATAAAGTATTTTGAAAAATCCTTTCGGACTAATCCAAAACAAGAATTTTGCCTAAACAGAATCGAATTCGAGATCTTACAATGAGCGGTCGCAAGCTGTGACTGATTAGATGGCCACTTAACATACTATACCATCACGCCCGTATTATCCAGTACGGTAAAACAGAAGTGAAAACACCCACATTTAATTCAAATTTTAAACATACAGTAAATACACGTGCATTGTAACCTAGTGCGTTTATGTTGATTTGAGCACATCGCTGATATTCTGATTACGCAAAGGAATTTGATACTCAAAAATCGATTGCATAGCAATTTAAAGTTATTTAACAAGAAAATAATCTTTATTTCGGTTGGTGTTATAATGCGTAGTAATCACTTATTTGTCGTGAGGTCTCCGGGTCGGCCAAAAGCCATTTTCAAGGTAAGGTAGGCAATTTCAGAAACAAGGATTTAAAAACTGTGCCTGGTAGATTCTGATGACGATTCTTATGGGGTCTAGACATACCTGATAAAGAGTAGGTATAATAGGTGGGCATTTTATGGGTATAACGCCCGAAATAAATAATATTTTAATGGTGGTAAAGCTCTTGTGAATGAGCTCGAGGGCGGCATCACCACCGTCTCACCTTTAACCTGCCGCCAAATAGTAGTGCTTCCATTACTGTGTTCCGGTTTGGTGGTGAGATCAGGTCCTGAAATTACTGGCACATGAGGCATAACACCGTAGTCCTCAGCTGCAGTGACGCATCTATAATCTGCTTTTGTGGATTGTTGATGTCCATGGGCTGTACTCCACTTACCATCAGGTGGACTACACGTTCGTTCACTGTGGGCGTAGAATAAAAAAAAATATTTTATGATTTTAGACTTTGGCGATTTATACACATTATTTACGCGTAATATTTTTTTCGGCATATATCACCACTTTTTTATTTTTGTCCATATTTTCGGCATTTTTACACACACACAAACCGACATTTGGACAAAAATAAAAATATTGACGACCAAGTGAGGGTTGTGGACAAAACCCTCGCTTCTCGGAGACGACGCTGAGCCTTCACCAGTCGGTCCGTGACCACAAGCGGTGAGTTTCGATCAAAACTGTCAGGTGTGCATGATTTTTATTTTCATTTATAAATTATAACTCCAGTATAACCTACTTGTATTTTAGTATTATTATTTCTTAGTAAACTTACATACCAAAGAATATTTCTGATAAAATGATAGCTTCACATTATTTAAGTAATTTTTCATCCAGTTTTTTCGCTTCTATTCAGGCTTTCCTAGTGTGAAAACCACAATTATTGCATACATTATTGCTTTAATATTATCCAGATATCTATATAGATATTTTTGCATTAGTAACCACTAATTCGAAAATTGTGTGTACCTTTTAATAAAATATTTTAATATTCATTTTCACGGGTTTCTTGTGTTATTTTAGTTGCCCATAGCCGCCCATAGGTCATATCATGTCTATCGTAGTAAAGTTACTAAACATTGTTACGCAAAAACGACCTGCACTTGACCGATTTCATAATAAACTCACAGCTAGCTTCCGCGCACGCTTAATCATAATCATTAATCATAAATCATCATTTATTGCAATGATGAGCGGTGCAATGGTCTTAAATACAAAATGTATTAGAAAATGATAGGGGGCGGCAATATACAATCTTCTTCTTTCGTGTCAATGACAATTAGGTTCATAGTGAGCGTGCCCATATTAAATAATACAAGTAAGGGATTTTAGGGCTTTAAAAAAGTTATAAAAATAATAATAGCAGCCCTGTATCTAATACATGTCCCATTTCGGTCTCGGGCCTCTTTTCATGATGAGAAGGGTTAGGCCATAGTCCACAACGCTTTCCAAGTGCGGATAGGTAGACTTCACACACCCTCGAGCACTTTTTAGGCACTCTCAGGCATGTAGGCTTCATGACGATGTTTGCCTTCATCATTAGCGAGCAATAATTTATAATTATGATTATATAAAGAGTTATAAGATAAATTTTAAAAGGGAAGGTAATTTTCATTCTAAATTAAAGTTATCAGGCGGATATTTACGACGCATAAAAACATTTTTTTTCGTGAATGGTGCTTGCTATAGCTCTGAATTAGGAATAGACAACATCGCTTCAAGATATAAACATGGTAAATATGCCGTGATACCTTAAATTTCCTAAAAGGCGCTCACTAATACAAGGATTGCATTAGCGAGCGCCCTTCAAGAAAATTATTCGTTGTCCGTCTTTTTAGGAGCATAATAGTTAGAGCTGATTATTTCACAAAATGTTTAACTAACTATAACAACACTTTTATTTAACTTTAATTTGCGTTTGTTTAAGAATTTAGAACATTTTCACATTATATAAAACATAATTTTGTTAACTTAGTCAGTAACTTTAGTAACCTAGTCTTAAGTGTCAGGTTAATCAAATATATAGGTATAAATTTCCTAGAACTTAGATGGATTATAAGGTATTTAACTGCATCGAACTAGCAAGACGTACTAGGGTCTCAGACTTTCCTAGAAGTAGCTTTGCCAGTTACCTACATTTTATAACACCGTGAGTACATTTCCTTAGCTGTGAATACTAAAGGCCTAGTAACAGTCCCCCCACCAGAAAGGGTAGGGGGGTGCGGTGAGCGGCCCGACTGCGCTCTGTGACGCAATATTGCGCCTGCGCTATGTAGTGCGCGCGAATCAGATTGGCGTCGATGAGTTAGATTTTAGCTATGTATGTTGTAGAAAATAAATTAATAACGGTTAAAGAAATCTAAGAATCTTCTTTTTTGTCTATAAATTCAATATTTTAATTATAAAATAACATTATATCACTAATGAAAAAAAAAATGAATTTTGCTACTATTAATAATAATAAGTATTTATTTCTCACCACAATAATTATTTTCGTACATGAGTTACCCAATAAACTAATTCACAGATTATTGTGGGGAGACTGGTGCTCAAATTAGTTAAATCTGTATTTCAGGTCACCAGGCCTTATTGTTTATAGATAGATATTTTCTTAAGTAGTGAAGGCATGTGACAATTAGAAAGATATTTTGCCTAATTTAATGTTTATATTATTAAAAGTATAAAATATTACTTTTTTTCTAGTAATGATCTTAAGTCTAGATTTTTTATATGCTGGCACGCGTCTGACGACCTTGCCAGATGGTAAGTGATGATGCAGTTAAGTATAACAGTTCAGTTTATATACAGCATAAATACTCAATTACCTAATTGAATCTATAAAAAACTGTACTTTTGTCTTTCTTCCATTATATTCATAGACAACCACGTGCGCACTCCTAGAAATTACTTACAGTATTTAGAACCTGAATCTAGGTTGATACTTACAAACGTAGTTCAATACTATCAATGCATTGGAAACAAAAACAAAAACTAGGCTAAACAGTCTCCATGGGCCAATCTGCGTGGCTCTCACGTTGCAGTGAATGGATAAGTAGGCGAGCGACAGCGCAGAAAGTGGTTTGTGACGCAACCGCGCCGGTAACCCAGTCACCGTGCCGTACTAGACGATGCCGATGGAGGCGCGTCATTATGTTACTTATTTAATACGAAGAGGGGGTTGTATTATCCCATACCGAGTTGTTGAGGTCTATGGTGATATGCATAAAATACTGATATTCTATTGAATCTTTGATTAATGCTGCCCTCAAATTGACTGGGCGAACATCTGAGGAAATACGAAGAGGGGTTTGTTCCAGACAGCTACCAGGAGAGCATGCCTTCCAGATAGTGGTTTGTGACGCATCTGCACTATATAGATGATGCCGGTGGAAGCGTTATATTATATTACTTACATATTTAATACGAAGAGGGGGGTGGTTGTCAGAGGGTTGATAACAGTCTGAATGAATAATATACTGATATGCCGTTGAATCTTTATGATTATGAATTCGGCAAAGGCTGGTGTGATTATGATGGGAGTTGTTTTAGTTGATATCCACGCAGCTACCAGGAGAGGAGCTACCTTCAAGAAGATACAATTATTCAATTTTTTAATCCAGTTAGTTGCCTCTGCATCATGCAATCGTGCTGTAGTCGACAATGTTTATTTATTTATTTAGTTATTGAATCTCCAACAAGAAATACACAACACATTATTAATAATAACATTCACAATATATAAATTATGTGTTTCCTCAATTAGAGGAGATCACAGCGTCTTCATTTAGAAGAACAGAAATAGAAATAAAATTTTGTAATTAAACTAAAATGCATGCAAAAACAGACAAACTTAAAATCTACACAACATGTCATATTACATTATAATTGAAAGTAGAAATAGAAATAAAAATTGAGATGTATAGTTGAAATAAATAAGTAATTAAAATAGTCATTAACAGATAGCATTTCATAAAAAATTTACATTAAAAATAATAATTAAAATAATAATAATAATTTGATTTAATAATTTAAGTAATTATTTAAAGTATAAAAGTATAAAATATATTTTTTAAATAATTGTCACTGCCTTTACCTAATTGGTGCCATTCTTTAATAATATGTTGATGATGAAGGTGTGCTGTTTACTATGTTACTTATTTAATACATAGAGGGAGCTTGTATCTCCTCAAACTAGGTTGTCTGTCTGGAATTGGAACCCTGCTAAATGGTGGGGTATGTTTCTACCATCACTAAGGTCAACATATCCAATCAATATCCGATATAATATCCATTTTTATAATTGTAAAGTCTTGTCCCAAGTTTATTCTCATACATTTGCGATGAAAAAATGTTTTGAAACCTAGTCTCTGATCTCTGTTTTCAAAAACATGTGCTAAATCACTGGTAAGAGACTTCGTCGTTATCTTTAACTTATTGGAATTGTGAGTGTAGTTCTTCGGCACAACCACGAGGCGGGTTACAAGCCTGTTTGCAGTACAATTGGCCGGATGTTTAAGGTGAGACGTTGATGATTCCTGTCTTAATATCGTTCACAAAGACTCAACCACCATGTTAAGAGGCTTTATATTTAAAGAAGATTAGCAAGGCACTTTCGTTTCTTGGAAACTACTTTCCAGTACTGATGCCTTTTTTTATGTAGTCAATGTACTGATGCTATAGTTCCGCATACAAACATGGTGCCTACGTGACCTCTGACACATTGTCAGGATTACTGTAACACTGTTCTTAATTTATGATATCCTGGTACTATTGGAGTCCAAAAGCTAGCATATTCAAATAATTTAACCTATTTCATCAACGTGCCTCGTTTGGTCTAGTGATTAGTGTATGCGCCTCTCACCGCTTGGTCTAGGGTTCGATTCCCGGGTCGGACAAAGTGTTATTTGTGAACTTTCCCTCGGGAAATTCTTGTTGGAATTGTGCCCGATGGATGGTGATAGGCTCATGACCGCTATACCATAAGACCTAAACATAATGTTGAAGTGTGGGCGTTATACACCTCTCTCCATCTGGTTAATAGAGGCGTGATGTTATGTTATGTTATATTATGTTCATCAACGTGTTGAGTTGAGACGTTTTACGCTAAGCGAACAATTTTGATCTTTCCTTTTATTCAAACATAGACCGAGAGAGGAAGAGATAGTAGCCGGTGGTGCGATCCTGCAAGGGAAACTGTAGGTTTAGAAAATTTAGTGCACATTATATCTATCTATATCGATATAAATAAGTACATACAAATTAATATAATAAACAAGTAAATGCGATCGCAGACGACGCGACAACAAACTCTGTCTACAATCGTAAGTCTGCAATGATGCACAAAAGCATAATATGTATGGGTCCTAAAATATATAACAAAATTCCTAAGGAGATAAAAGAATTAAATAATCCTCTTTTTAAAACAAAACTAAAAAATACGTTAACAATTAAATGTTACTATAGCGTCACTGAATTTTTAAATGATAAATTGTAATTTTATAATCAAACCATATAATTTATTTAATAATGATGCAACATTTTATTTATTTATTATATTTAAGAATAATTGTCTAATGAATGTCTTATAATTAATTTAATTTAAATCTATTAATTATACACTACATAGTACATTAAGTAATTTTATGAAATTAATTTTAAAATAATACATTAATTAATACAAATATTTGTACACCCTGATGGGTAAAAAATGGAGGTACCTAATAATCTATGTATATGACATGACACCTATGTTATGTAACCCATTTTTGGCAAATAAAGCATTTGATTTGATTTGATTTTATAAATAAATGAATAAAGTATGGGTTTCCAAAGATCAGGTTTTAAAATACCTTTTTTTTTCTTCGGATTCCTCAATCCTTCATATCCGATATAGTTTTGTTTGCAATAATAAAATATTACTTTCTTAGATAATAGGAAAACAACATTACAAACAGCTTGCATTTTCAAAGGCCTAGCTTGCTATACCCACTACGTGTTTACTTTTAGGCCTTCACGATATAGTACCGTTAAAGTCGACACAAGAATTGCAATAACGGGACAGTTATTGCAATTCTTTGAACGTCTTCAATGATTCACCTATAGACTCACGCGGATCTGGGCTGACTCCTCGCTGGCACAACCCTGACCGGATGCTATGGAAAGTTGCGCAATCAACTGATTACGGAAAGTACTACAACCATATTGAATTTGGAGAAACGGATCTCTGTTAGTGGCTAAATTAAGATGACTTGAAAGTATTTGAAAAAATTGTCCTGTTGGTTTAGTACTTAATTAGTGTATGCGATTATCAGCGTAATGTTCTTTTCTCGGTTTGATTTACGGGTGCGGTAAACGTAATATTACTTTTCCATTAGGAAATTCCCAATAGCAGCACAGAGTCTGGAATTGTCTCCGGTAGATAGCGATAGGCTCAATCTTTATCCTATTGGAATTAAACGTGACAAGGCAATGGGAATATTGCTTACGAGAAAAATACGGATTTTTCTTGATTAAACACGTTTCATCAAGAAAAATTCGTTGAGGAAAATAACGTGCCCAGATGTACATGAATGCCGGGTTAAATGCTAACTTGAAAAGTAATGTTGAAGTCGTATAAAAATAAAAGCAAAAGTAATCCGTAACATTTTCCCCTCGGATTCAAACAAAAACCAGGAAATAAAACAAAAATCCAATTACGTCACTCTTATTTTCTAAATAAAATCATGTTATTTAAACCTAGATGTTACTTACAAAAACTACTGAAAATAGTAAACAAAAACTAGAATGTAGGTAACCACGAGTACTAAGGCGTCATGAGTCGAACGGTGTTACGTAACAAGCCTACTCTCACTTTCGCGATCTGAGGCCGCGCGGAGCTTTGTGCCTCAGTCTAGCATCATCAACCTCTTGCTACGTTCTGTCTGCCTAGTACTTTACTGACTTCGAAATAATAACAAAAAAAAGTTATAAGAACTATCGTGACAGTAACTTGCCGATAAATTGGCTGTTGTATAACCGTATTCTTCAATTGGACAACCAATAGTTTTTATTCAATATTGCATTGCTTTCTGAATGATGATTTCTTTTGTATTGTGTTTATTTGTAGAAAGAAAATAAATCAAGATTCGCTGTTGAGAGCTTGATAACGCGGTTATTTATTTTTATTATTTCGGTTCAATTAGGTCTCAATTCGTTAATCTAAAAAAATACACCAAAATAAATTGTACACAAAAAAAAGGAAAGATATAAAACTGGGTAGGTTATTGCAACTACAACTCACGAACATTAACAATCCATAAAAGATTTGTCGCTAGCTACATCAGCTGATGAATTCGATATTACGCCTCGTGTAACATCAATTTCAGAGCTTAAGCTCACCGCTAACCGAAACAAAGTTGGCGCTTCTATTTGCTTAGTACATTATTAAGGTTATACAGTAGTTGATGCTTCTTCCTTGTAGCTCGTTCAAAAGAGCTCTACCACCATTAACAATGGTCCTAAACACGCCAGTACAGTACATTCAAATTTTATGATAGTACGAGCGTGATTCGCCGAGCGAAAGTATGTCATACCCACACAGTGGAGTGGGGGGGATGTGGTATTTCCCACTACGAACGTGTACCACTGCCCGCAGTTCCGTGCTTGAGTTATGCAATCAAATCCTGCGGGAATTTAACCTCTTTATTATTTAACCTAAAATAGGTTAAATAACTTTCTTATAACTCCTACTTTTATTATAAATGCGAAAATTTATGAAGATGTCAGAAAATGACTTAAGTACCATTAAACGCATTAAGACAGACATTTGGAAAACGGATAGGAAAATCCTTAACTGCCTCAATGGTCATATGCGCCTCTCATCGCGAGGCCACGGGTTCGATTTCTGGGTCGGACAAAGTGTTTTAAGTGAACTTTACGATAGGAAATTCACAATAGCTGCACGGATATGTAATTGTGCCCGGTGGATGACGATAGGCTCTCCCTCTTTCAATCTCTCTGTCCTTTCGTACAAACATTAAATGAGAGAGGGGTGCACTTTTTCTCATACATTTTTTCTTCATAAAATCGCAAGTCCGAATTTTTCAGCATAACATTTTTCTTCATAATGATCGGAAGTCATACTCATCGGAATTCGTAATGTTGTTTTACAT
This sequence comes from Hypena proboscidalis, assembly GCA_905147285.1. NCBI lineage: Eukaryota > Metazoa > Arthropoda > Insecta > Lepidoptera > Erebidae > Hypena > Hypena proboscidalis. The sequence goes on from LR990149.1 coordinate 15,312,681, forward strand.
ACATATCGTTTTTCCTAATTTTATATTTCAATTTTGTTTTGCTAATGAAATAAAAATATCTTAGTATTGACATATTAACAAAAAAAGTAGGTAAAACAAATGAGGAAGGAAAATTTTATGCAGAAAAAAAATAATTAAACAATTCTTGATAACGACTTCATAAATAAAAAAGTATAAAAAAAGGTTTTATGACTGCCGAAGATATATACAATGAAGTATGAAGAATAATAATTATGTAAAAAATATGATAATTATTTTATGAATTGCGATATGGACCCATGAGAGAGATATTCAACTACTCGTTTAATAAAACCGGAGATCAAGAAGATTGGTGAAATTAAGGCTTCTCAAACGAACTTCAACCGTAGGTAGAGGCGATGTCTCGCGAATTTCATGCATTGCGCAACGGATCAACTTTCCATTTATTCGACTGTACGACAAGTCGAAACTTGTCCTAACTCCTAATAGGTCATTAAACGTCACGCTAGAGAAACGGATCTGCTTTCTATGACGTCACGGTCATTATTAACCGACTTCGAAAATATTGGTATAACTGCCTCGTTGGTTTAATGGTTGCCGTATGCGTGGGATTCCCTGTGCGCGGTGGATGGCCATAGGCTCACTTTACCCCATGGGACCTAAATATAGCAGGTGAAATATGGTTGTTATACACCTCTGCCACTCCTTTCTGAGTTATATAGGCGTGATGTTATGTTAACAGACAGACTGAGTTGATTGTAGAGCCCCAATAATACCTATATCTTCGGCCAATAGGTACCATTTACCAGCAGATGGGAGGTGGACTTCGACGTAGTAAAAAATCAAGATCATCTTTCGAACCTTACGGATATTACCAGATTTGCATCTGACCTCAGTACGAGGTAATATCTACTCTTTGTTAGCCTAATTGTTAGACTTTCTGGTCTCTGACTACTCGTAACGACTGCCATAGATGTTTAAATGGCAACCGGGACCTCTTAACGTCCGAGGCACGGAGGCAAACTCGCTACGTAAAGATGAGCACCCATCGTCGCCACCGTGGTTAACATTTCTTATTCTATAAGATCGATCGCTCCTCGTAATTTCAACTTAACCTCCTCCTTAGTCATAACTGATACATAAAAAAACCGGTTATATTTGTCACAGTACGTTTTTACTTTCAACCTTTACGCAAAACAAAGCAAAACTTTCATTTTCAAACCATTGAGTCGACGTCACTCGCTAATTCGGTCACTCATAGACAATATTACTTTGTCTGTGCCTCATTATACAGTCTCTACCACATTCGTCTTTTTACTGTATAAACAACAAGTTGCCGTGCGTGGCTCCAACCACGTGGTACGCCAATAATTCTTTATTATTCCTGGGATTTGAACCATTTTCACAGTAATATTTATTAAGATAGGTTTGAAGATGATTGGGTACAAACAAAAAAATCTTTCCTCTTTATAATATTAGTGTAGATGTAGATAGATAAGTTATTAGATAAAAAGAATTCTATAATACATATTCATTAAAACTATAAATATAAAATCAGAGATGGCAGATTGAAACGATATGTATGTAGGTAGATGTATATTTGTTATATCACAGTATTTTCACACGCGATTACAAATTTTAGAGTACAACGTCCATCTTGTGCGATAGTTGGCAAGAGAATGTCCCGCTGATAATGGACGTTGCATTCAAAACATTTAGTACAGTACTTCCTTTTGTATAGAAAAATTACATTAATACAGAAAAATAGGTAATAAATATTAAAATATTCCTCAAAATAATTTAGAACGTTTTACAATAATTAAATATTTTTAAACTTCGTTTTAAGAATTGTGGTCAATTCACATACTTTCAAATATTAAGTCAGTAGATCAAAAATGTAAAATATAAAGAAACTTACAGCTATAAGTTGTTTAAATAACTAAAATAAATTGGATAGCCTCAAGTGTATATAAATAAAGATATTTATATCATAAAAACCCGTGGCTAACCTCCAATTCTAACATAAACTATTTAAGTTTAGAATTTTATCAAAATTTACTCAGTAGTTTTTCATGAGTCACAAGCATAAGGGTGATTTGCTGCCACCCGCGCCGCGGTTTCACCTAAACGGCAGGACGATCAGCAAAACTTTCATTTTCAAACTATTGAGACGACGTCACTCGCCTAAATCGGTCGCTCGTGTAATGTAAAAGTATTACTTTGTCTTTGCCTCATTTTACTTTCAATTCTATATTAACTGTTGCCAGTAACACCGCATGCGTGGTACGTCTGTAAAAAGTTGCCAATACCTTTACCTTTGTTTATCCAGGTTTTAAGCCACGATATGCTTGTTTCCTTCGCTTTGGCGAAAGGCCTTCGTCATTCCTCTGCCCAAGATCCTCAATCCTTCTCAACCAAATCATTTTCGACCTATATCTATCCTTCCTTTTCTCTCCAAAGTGCTCGAGGCCTGTGTCCATAAGCAGCTTTCTGCGTTTTTATATGGTCACAGTCTTCTTAGTCCTTACCAATCCGGATTCAGGCCCGGGCACAGTACTACCTCTACCCTTCTCAAAGTGATTGGCGATATTAAGGCGGGTATGGAGGATACCAAAGTCACAGTGCTGGCTTTGGTAGACTTTTCAAACGCTTTTGGTACCGTCAACCACGAGATCCTTCTTTCTATCCTCTCTCAACTCATGATCTCCTCTGGTACGCTTGAATGGTTTTCCTCTTACCTTTCGGGACGTCAGCAGTCGGTGCGCCATGATGACTCTTCGTCAACTTGGTGCGAACTCTTCTCTGGCGTTCCCCAAGGCGGTATACTCTCTCCTTTACTTTTTTCTACTTTCATCAATTTCATTACTCTCAATCTTCAGTGTGCGTATCATCTTTACGCCGATGACTTGCAGTTGTATGCACAGGCTAGCGTTGAAGATGTGTCCGATGCGATCGGTAAGGTGAATCAGGACTTAGTGGCTATAAAAAACTGGTCTGACAGGTTTGGCATTAGTGTCAACCCCACCAAATGCCAGGCGCTTGTTGTCGGTAGTCAGCGCATTATAAACAGAATGCAATCATCCTCTCTGCCGTCAATAACGTACAACGGGATGTCTATAGCACTAAGTCCTGCGGTCAAAGACCTAGGTCTTCATATCGACGCTACTCTCTCCTGGCAAACTCACGCTTCAAGTGTCAGTCAAAGAGTTACTCTAACGTTACGTTCATTGTACCGTCTGAAAAACTTCCTCTCATCCAGGACCAAGGCGATGCTTGTGCAGACTTTGATATTCCCCATAATCGACTATGGTGATGTATGTTATTTCGACCTGAATGCAGACCTTCTCGATAAATATGACCGCCTTCTTAATAACTGCATTCGATTTGTTTTTAATCTTCGCAAGTATGATCATGTATCTGCTTATCGCTCTGAGCTCAAATGGTTACCTATTCGCCAACGCCGTAGCTTGCGTGCCCTCACCACTCTTTTCTCCTTCCTTAACTCTCCAACTCCACCCCTCTACTTAACACCTTACCTCCAGTATTTGAGCTCTAATCATGCTAGAGATCTACGGTCATCTAATAACAGACTGCTTTTATGTCCTTCACACACTACTGGCTATGTCCATTCTTCTTTCTTCGTTCAATCTGTTCTTCTGTGGAATGCGCTACCTCTGGAAATCAGGATGGCAACAACACGTTACAGTTTTAAGTTTAACGTGCGTAAACTGTTGACTGAGCAATTGGCAAAATCATCATAATATATCTTATTTATCTTATATAATTATCAACTTCTCCTGTAAGGCTGTATAATTATGTATATATTATTATTATATTTTATTTATAAAAGTATGTATTTATTATGTTATAAATTATTATATATTTATTATTTTCAATATTATATATCTCTATTACGTATTTTCTATAAAATTAACTTCTTCTATTTACATATCAATAATTATTCCTCTGTATAATCTGCACCTACCTATGCTTATCTCTGCACCACCCTAGGTTGACTGTTAGAGAATGCCATAAGGCATTAAGTCCGCCTATGTACTATTTTTATGTGCATTAAGTTAAATAAATAAATAAATAAAAATATGCTCCAAATTTCATTAAAATCAACTTAATCACTTTTTATTATGCATTTCAAGAAACAAACATTCACACAGTCACTTGTATCCTACTTAAGTTAGATACAAATGGATTAACGTGACGTCACGTAATTACGTAACATACAGTTGAGAAATTTAAGGTCCTGGCAAGAGGCGACCGTAGCTTAGTGGTTAATGCTCTGTATGCAGAGGTCACAGGTTCAAATCCTGCCGGCTTTATTTTTTAACTGCATTTTAGTATAATTTGTTTCTGTATAAGTTGTGTCTTGTCTTTGGTCTGGCTATAAATTATTAAAAATATATTTTAACAATATCAGTTAAAAAAGTGGTTTGGTCCACATGTCCAAAAGTAAAGTAACCAATAACAGATAGGAACTTCTGAGTTGGTATGTCTATGTGTTTATGGATCCTACTGCCACATCAAAGAATTGCTCAGACAATGCAGCAAGTAGGCTTCCTCAAAGCTGATGAGTTTGTTTCTGAGAACACGTTATTCGGATTTGTATAATTAGGCATTTAATAGCCTATTTCTTAAGAAAGGTAAAACATTAAGATTACACTAGGATATACAGGAGAAGAACAGTAACGTTTATGATTTTGCGACACTGTGTTAAATATCTAAACGGCACCTTTTTGGCATCCTAAACAGTATTTCTATCAATACACTTTCTCTCCTAATTTGGCGCCCTCTCTTCGAAACTTTTAACACCCTTTTCCTCTTTTTAGGCGCCCCTTTGATAACGGCGCTGGGGACAGTCGCACCACGTGTACTACCCTTGGACAGCCCTTGAACTGAGGCTGCCGGTTAGATAAAAAAGTGAAACAAAAGACACTTTCATTTTCAAACCCATAGATTCGACGTCACATCTCCTAATTCGTTTCATTATACAGTCTCTTCAATCACAGCTTTTGCTCACCTACACCCCGCCCACTGAGTGCAGGCTTCGTTTATTTAGCTAAAATGACAATTGATTTATGTACGAGATAGATTTCGTCCGCTGGTTTGCACGAATCATAGTTATGAAGAAGCTAATAAGATAAATATTAATAATTTAAGTTAAAGTAAGGTGGTATTTTTCAAAATAAGTGTTGAAATGAAAGGATTGATGCAAATTTAAAAATATTTAGGATTTTAGAAATATTGTATTAAGCCCTAATTTCACAAGCGTTAGATAAACACAACATTTGAGTGCGCGGTTGGCGTGGTGGTCAACTGCGCTGGTGTTGTGGGTTCGATCCCCACACGGGACAAATCTTTGTGTGATTCGCTAAGATTTGTTTTGACTCTGGGTGTGCTCTGTGTATGTGAAATGTATGTTTGTGAACACCTTTCGCGACACAGGAGTTATTCCTAGTGCGGGCGTCGTTTAAAAAAAAAACACAAAAAAACAAACCTTATTGTTAGGATAAGCATATATCTCTTTTACTTCGCACTCCTCTTCACTACTCCAGTCGTTACGACAACTCTTTTACTATCCAAGCCGTACGGCTGTGGAATTCTCTCCCTCACCACATACGCAACAGCCCCTCTATTGACGTTTTCAGGAGGAGAACAAAGGAGCATTTTCTCTCCATCAACTAGATTAGTATAGATGTATATATTTATATATATATATATTAGGAGTATGTATGTAGGTATATATTTATAATATTTATGTACGAGTATATTTAGTTTAATTGTAAGTTAGTTTTGTGTTTGTAAATAGAGTATAATAATATATTAATTTTTGATGACTGTATACATACAGTAAGTATACTTTAAAGTATTTAGGTTAATTAGAATTAGGTATAATCAGTAATTTTTTTCATGCACTTTCTGTGTTTGTACACTTTTGTCTTACCCGTTAAGGATGTTCTTTCTTTCTATTTTAAAGGTTTGCTGGGAGAAAATTCATTTTGAATTAAGCTCGCCTTTGTACATGATTTATTATTATATTATAAGTTCTACTGTAATTTTGTTGTGTACAATAAAGAATTAAGAATTAAAGAATTAAGAATTAAGAATAAATGAAAGTGACAGCAGCGTTATTTTTTAAAAGCTTTTTTCAAGTGTATACTTGTGCTACTTTTAAATTCAGTCATTTATATTTATATTTTTCAGTTAAATTTTATGGGTCGGATATCTATCCGGAACCTCAGAAGCTGGCCCTTAGAGATTTTAGCGAAATTTACCGAATATAGGTCTTGCGTGGTGAATAATCTTTTTTTATTAACTAATTTGCACACAATCAATACAAAATGGTTAACTTATAACATTCAAAGTTCTGAAATTGGTATTATTACTTACATATTTTAATATTTCATAATGACTAATAATAACACTATAACACACACATACAATCAATAAATTAATAAAATGAAATAAAATAATAAATTACATTATGCGTCATAAAATTCCTCCGCTGTCCACAGCGGATACCGTGGCCAGAAGGCTGGCAGCATTGCCACGTTGAATGGCAATGCTTATTCGCTGGGCGAAGTAAAAACCAGCCCTCTGGTCGCGAGAAGCGTCGATTAGGCAAAATATAAAAAATAAATAAATAATAAATATTTCATTCAATTTGTTCATAGACAAACACATTTACAAAATACTGATATTATTAGATAACAGAATATTAGTAGTGTGGTCTGTAAATAGCCTATCCCATGATATTGTAGGCGTATTTACAATTAAAGGCCTTATTTAAGGGCATGGGCAATACAAATCATTATCTAAATTACCTATTGCGTGGCCATCCGAGTTATTATTCAGGTAAAGCTTTTATGAGAGGGTATGTGGGAGGGACCCGGGGCTTGGTCAAAGCATACTTCTATTATAGACCTGAGAGGCGAAGCTTAACAAGCCTGAGATAGTTTTTAACACGCTTATATTAGCTTCACCTGTATGTATGTATGTATGCAAAAAATACAAAATAAATATTAGTTTAAAAAAACTAAAAAACACGCTTTAAAGTACTTCTAACTAAAAAGTGAAAAATAATTCCTAATATAAGCTGAAAAAAGCGTGGGGCGCTCTGTGCCATATTTTTCGTCTATCGAGCAACCCACGCGTGTTTTTTAGTTTTTTCAAACTATTATTTATTTTCAATTTTTTAGTTTGGTTTATTAATAAGAGCGTTTTGTTTTTTTTAATTTTTTTTTATCGAATTATTGCATTGTCATCGATCTTTGACAGGTGTGCAAAATTTGAATGAAATCTGTCCGTTTAAAGTGGGTCAAAATCGAGTCCAAAGGAGTCGGTTACATACATACATACATACAACGATTCCCTACGTCCGGCGCACCCTGGGCAATTCGCGAGTTCTTCAAAGCTAATCCTTTCACCACGAGGGCAAGTCAAAATAAAATTTGACTCAGCCATCGACACGAAGAAGAAGAAGAAGTGAACCGCAGAATGAAAATAAGAGACTTGGCCTATTTGTCAGCTTATACTTCACGAGAGCGAAAAATGAATAATACAGGTGAAGCTAATATATGCGCGTTAAAAATAGGGGTCAAAATCTATCCTGCCCTCGTTATGTTAGCCCGTCTAGCCATCATATCACGATGCGTTTGACTACGTGCCTCAAACGTGTTAAGCCATCAAGTCGTTAAGGCCAGAAATACTGACAATTATTATTTGTCTAACAAATAATATCAAATCAGCCCGTACTGGGTTGTGAATCAGGATAGAAGATTGTTCGAAGTGAAAATGGCACAAATCCGTTAAAACAATGTCTTGCGAATGATACAGAATCATAGACTCGTCAGATGTAGCGATGAATTTGCAATATATTTGAAAATTCGTGAATGCCTACGTTAATCATTTATCAGTACGTGGACCTTCTACTAAGAGCCTTTTTAATTTCTATATCAAAATATTGATAGTTTAAATAAAATAGATAACTCCCCCTTCTCTATATTGTTAAATACAATAAGTTTCTACCATGTGAAAGCAGCAACTTCACACCAAAACATCACACTTTGAAATAGAGCAGTAAGTTCAATCGATCAGACGTGCATTAGCATACAATGTCCATGTAATAGATAATTAGTTGGTCAATATAGGGCGCGGTGACCTGACGACTCAATTCGCCGGCCTTGGTACCGTTCCCGAGTGGCTACTGCGACTGTAAGACGCAGTGGGTGCTGCTTTTCTGGTTGTCATAGTGAGTCATGGTTATCGGCTCGCTACTAGATTAAGGATGCTGAATGCAACAACAGTAGCGCCTCAGAATAAATAATTGTACCAGGTGTTTACGTTTTGGGCACTTCGAATAATGTTTTGTAGGCTGATCAGATTATTTTTTTTAATTATGTAATTAACTAAAGTAAACTTATGAAAAAGGTAAAGAGATACTTGTGACTTCAGCATGGGTCAATCAAGTTCCGGTATTATAATGTTTATCCCATCGGAAAATGGGTGATATTATTTTTGTTTGTATCGCAATTTTCTAAATATTCATACGAAACAATAATTAGAAACATCAAAGTAATTTGCACAATAAGGTAAACAAAATTATGTACAAAAAGTTAAACAAAAAAAAGTTTTTTGAGAACAATAGGTTTTTCTTGCTTAATGATCGTTGCTTTAAATTACAAGCTTGTTCACAAAATTATTTCTTCAAAAAGGGCGGTAAACCTAATAATAGAGAATAATAGACAACAAATAATTCTGTTCCATTTATAGGGCCACCAACGCACGATTGTGTTCCCAAGGTCAGGCAATATTGGGTCACAGAGCAGTATTCATACTATACGTAGTCATTTATGCTACTAACCTATTTGTTTAGACATGATAACTTTGAACATCTGAAAAGAGAACTCTTGCTGATTTATCAGTTCCTAGTACTTTTCGTTTCACTTACAGAATATATGACAACTTTCTGGTACCAAAAAGTAGCTTTCCTCTTTTATTAGAGCCTGGTACTTAGTTTCAAAACTAATGACGACTTATGAAAAAAAAAAATCTTAATAGGATGACTTTTTTTTTTTTTTTTTAAATGACGCCCTCACTAGGAATTAATTCGGTCTCGCGGGAGAGTTCACAAACACACATTTCACACACACAGGGCCTACCCAGGGTCAGAACAAATCTTAGCGAATGACACAAAGATTTGTCCCGTGTGGTGATCGAACCCACTGTTGAAAGCGGCGAGGCGACCGCTTTAACCACTACGCCAACTGGAAACACCTCTCGATATAAGAAACATCATTAAAAGAATAATTTTGATATGGCATATACTTGTCCAAAGGCTGGAAAACAAACGGCTACAATGGTGTGACGTCACGCTTTAAGTATTTTTTATGTGAAGTTATGGATTTTGTTTGATAGATATGATATATTGCGTTTATGAAAATGGTTTTAGTACAAAAGTTGATATAAATTGTGAATTAAATTAATGATAAAATTATTTCTTAATAATATCGTTCTTTAGAAATGGACTCGCCAATGAAACTTTGAATTAACTTTGAATGAGTTTGATTTATAGTATGTAACAAAAAAAATGCATTTGGTTTATGTTTATTTTGATAAGGTATCCTATATTTTACTATCTATGGATCAATCACCTATTCTAAATCATTTAAAGGAAACTTAGGGCCTTTAAACTAATTATTATCGATGTCTGTAGCTATTGTTAGTCATTTAAAGTGTTGGAAATCCCAGTGACTACCTTGGACCTACTTAGACTGAAATCGTACATAGATAGACAACTTACACTCGCTTTGAACACAACATTGTTTTTACACGAATAAGCTGAGTTGGCGATGTCCTAGGTGAGCGATTAGTGAATGCGACGCGACAAACATCTTCGTTTCAATAGCAACAGTTTGCGTACAATGTTTGGATCGCGTCGCATTGCGTCGCGTAGGACAAGGCGTAAAATCTCTACATTTGTAGATAATTCAAAGAAATTTACAATCTTCAATATTTAAAATCACCAACTCTTACTTAATCCTTTTCACTTTCCATTCATACCATCCGTATACAGGGTGTAAATGACATCGTGACCAAGCTTACCAATGATTTAGTACATGATTCTGATATCTAGGGTGGAAAAATTGTTTTCACCCACGTAAACTATATTATTGGAAATACCATCCTGTCGGGCAACTCATTGACTACGCCATGTACCCTTTTGGATTTGCGACGTGTAAAAGAAAATTCTTGTACCTCAAGATTGATAACAATTTAATATTATATAGATAAATTACATAACCTCACCCAAACAATAACAAAACTATAACAAATATAGAACGCACAAGAAATCCGCATCGTTTGTTATCACTCACACACACACACACACACGCTAGGATATGTGACCTAAAAATGTAACTAAAAGATGCAAACAATCTTTTTAAGTTTTATTACAGGGCCGGAATTTGGACCACTCTCATGGAAAATATGGTGCAATTCTATCTAATATTGTTGCCCTTCTTAGTTGAACATAATATAACACCATTAACATCACGCCTATATTACCCAGAAGAACGTGATAGAGGTGTATAACTTCCACACTTCACTTGTTATGTATGGATCCTATGAGATAGGGGTTGAGCCTAGCACCGGGCACACTCCGGAAATCGAATCCAAGACTTTGTGTTGACAGGCCATACCCTAACCACTGGACCAACGAGGTAGTTCTTAGTTGGCTAGTGTACGTGTGTCTCACTACTAAGCATAGGTCTTTTTCTCAGTTTTAAAAACCAAGTTTTATGCGTACGTTAAGGTACAACAAGCCAAATGAGCCAACACTTGATAATTTTATAGGACCAGCTTGTATCGTATTAGCAATAGCACTGATTACTCAAAAAGTTGAATTAACTTAGTTTCCATGATAAAAAATTTGCTGATTTTAATGAAAACTATACTGCCTAAATTATCTCTAAAGATAAGCTGCATTGCAATTAAAATTCATGCAACACGGTTTATTCAACCAGGAAACATCTCAACCACATCAAAATGCGCATATTTAAAATATCGATAAAAATCGCTCTGACGCCGGCCCTGCGTCTTTCTATTAGTATCTGGCCGACCTATTTAAGGGATTGCAACATAGGGCCACGCACACATAGACAGTGTCGTGTATGTGATATAAAAACGTGGGATTATCTATGTGTGAGTTGATAGTGCGTTTGCGCAGACGAACGCACAGTTTTTAATATAAATCCTTTCGTATTATGGGTGGGAAAGGGTTTGATAGATAAGTCGAGAATAGAAAAGATTTTTGTTAGTTAAATTACATAGCTCAGCGATAGCCGAGTGGGAGACCGTAGGACTGCAATGTTAAAGGTCTCGGGTTCGAACCCACGGCACACACCTCTGTCAATAAATCGTTAAGATTCGTCTTTTCAAACATATGTGTTTAATTATCATATAAAATATCCCTTGCTAACGGTAAAGGAAAACATCGTGAGAACTTACATGCCTGAGAGTACCTAAAAAGTGTTTGAAGTTGTGTGAAGTCTACCAATTCGCACTTGGCCAGCGTGGTGGACTATGGCCTAACCCTTCTTATCATGGGAAGAGATCCGAGCTCAGCAGTGGGACGTGTATAGATACAGGGCTGCTATTAAATTACATAGTCATGTAGAAGGCAATTGAGATTGCTGAATCTGCTGACTCCACGGGTGAAATGAAAGGAGCCTGCCCGAGTGACGTACACAACGATTCCCTACGTCCGGCACACCCTGGGCAATTCGCGAGTTCTCCAAAGCGAATTGGCTAAGAAGATGATAGTAGATATTGTAAATGAAATAAATAAAAATGTGTACGTTTTCTTGGCATAGAAACTGTATCACAAACATGATACCAGGCTATCATAACTAAGTAATTATTTATGTAATGTCTGTTTACATGTAATTGCATACAAATATGTACACTATATGATTCAGCGTTAGGACAATACCACACTCCTTGCTATAACTATTAATGCCAACAAATGTAAATGTAAACATATAAATAAATATTTCACAACTTACACACAACGCCATCTAGTCCCAAACTAAGCAGAGCTTGTACTATGGGTACTAGAATAACTGATGCTAATAAACTTTTCTTTTGAAATACATACTTATTTTACATAGAAACACCTATACCAAGACAAACCTCCATGTTAATGCACACAAAAATTTGTCTTAAGCGGGAATCGAACTCGCGACCTCGGCGTCGCAGGCAGGTACATTACCCACTCCGCCATCCGGTCGTCAACATGTTTGATATAGTTACCGTCACGCCTATACTACCCAGAAAAGCTTAATCCACACTTCTCCTGTTATGTGATAGGAGCCTACAAGATATAGATACAATTGAGAATTTCCTAACGGTAAAGTCCAAATAATTATTTACCTCGATTCCTGAATCCAACTCGAGGTCGCCTTGGCAGTCGCTACACTAACCACTATACCAACGAAATAGTTTTTTGGACCTTGAAATGAGTGGTTAATAACTATAACCCGTGAAGACGTGCAAATAAAAATCTGGACATATCAATATTTGAATATAAAATATGAAAGTTAAGTTAAATTAATCTCATGAAAGAAACAACTAATCCAATGCAATAAACTACCGCAAATTTTCATTATATTATGTCCATCATAAGGTTGCATGGAAGAGATCGCGTCAGACGATAAGGCCGCCCTTTGTACGTTATAGTTTTAAGTACCTATTTCTTTATATTATGTTTGTTACAAATTTGATGTGCAAATAAAGTTTTTCTCTCTCTGTCTTTCTCCCTCTTTCTCCCTCTTTCTCTCTCACCGCCAAGCTGGAATAAGGTAGAATCACTTCCACGAGGCCACAAGACTCCTGAGCTATCAAAACAGAACTATACAAAATATTATATCTTGAAGTACAACAGACTCTTATTTATAGCCTATGAGAAAATAAGATTTTCAATCCATGTAAGGGCTTAATTTAATTACATGATAAAAACGCTAATCACTAATGTCACACGATGACACTAGACTTGCAAATCATTGAAGTCTAGTCATTTAATTGTATCGATACATAACATAACATCACGCTTATATCAAATCAAATCAAATCAAATCATTTATTTCCATGGGCCCCAAGGGGCGCTTGAACACGTCAAAACAAACATCAAAATACAAAAAATATAAAATTAAAATTAAACTTAGCTAACTAAATTAATACTAATTGTAATAAAATTATATGACACCGGAGCTTAGATTGACTTTAATTCAACTTAGAGATATGAATTAAAATCAATCCAAGTACCAGCTCCGATGGGTATTGCATCATGCGAAGAGCTGGTGAGTAACTCATGTGCACCATCTTTTCAAACAATTCATACAATATTTGTTTGTTTTTTTGACAATAATTCAATGTGTAAGTTATAGCAACCAAAACAACATTATGGCTAAATATGGTTATTGAGAGAAAATAAACTTAAATATAGCAATGGAATTAAATTAAATTAAAAGTACGTCATCTTCTTGACAGTGAAACGACAGCAGAGTCATTAAAAGCTTGATATATTCTGTGTAAATATTGTAATATATATTATTTAAATGTATGTATAAGTATATTTGTTACCATATTTATGTATTTGAATTGTTGATATAACATTATTCTATGTATGTATTCACATTTTCAGCCCATTATTTTAATTTATTTATGCATCTACCTTTGTTCTCTCTGCATCACCTTAAGGTTGACTGGTAGAAAATGCCTATGGCATTAAGTCCGTCGTTGTACTAATTTTTAAGAACAAAAAGTTGTAAAATAAATTAATTAATTAATTAATACTTATAAATAAATCCATAGTATATAAGGTTGCAATATTTTACACTATCCTCCACTATCTTATATTATACCCAGAAGGGACGTGTGGAAGAGGTGTACAATTTTGGAAAAGTAGAATCTTATCGATTTATTGACAGAGGTGTGTGCCGTGCAGTCTTGCTGTCTCCAACTTGGCTATGCCTTCCCCCCCCCCCTATCCCCCCTTTCCAATGTCAGGTTAGGTTAGTTTAATTTATATCAGAAACGTCAGAAACTAACAGAAGACACAGCCGCTATTTCACGAAACTTTAATCTACAGTTTTATTAACCCCTTTGGACAAATAGATCCAAATCTGTAGCTTAGCATAAAACTTGAGTTCAAAACGTTGGTGGAATCGTTACTAAGTAAACAAAAGAGCGGAATTAAAATATCTACTTGCATTTTTTAATGAGTTGAAATGTTAATGTGTCAAATGTATTGCGTTATTCAGTGATTCACCTAATTCGTTTATTTTGTGGATTTTTACAATAAAGTATTGTACGGGGTACGCAAAAAGGCAGCTTACATGTACATTTTATATTGATAAAACGAATTTCGGGAGTTCACTACGAAAATGTATTAAGGATATTCATATTTATACAAGTTTTTTTACCGCCTAACGGAAATAAATGGCTTATAGACGAGAGTTACTATTCCATTGAAGATTTGATAAAGAAGAATGCTATAAGCTCTTAGAAGTTTAGAAATGCGTTGTAATAAAAGATTTGTTTTGAAAAAGAAACTTAATTTATAATAAATATTTGCACGCTAAAAATAGCAGGATATGTAAGACCTGAACTTTATTACTGTAACATCTAGATGTTACAGTCATCTAGATGAACCATATAATTTGGCTATAAATAACTAATTTACATAGGAACTTTAATAGTAAACAATCTGGTAGGACTAGAATTAGGAACTATTTTATATATATATTTAGTTCTATCTTCGAAATAGACTTGCAGTGTATTTCGCAAATAGCATTTATTTACGAGAAAACTGTTCATATTATTATTTAAAAATAATAGAGTAAGCCCTAATTTTACAGACAGTGGGCCAAGCAATTAGATGTGCAGGGCAAAAACTTCTACGCCATAGTGAAAACTGACTGCAATAGATATGCATGTGTGAATTAGGTACATCTTTAATAAGTGTAATATACCCACTATTTAGATAAATAACTCACTTATCCATAACTGGTGTAGTAAGTCTTTACTATAACATAGAAGTTTTTGTCCTGCATAGCTAACTCGTTGGCCCACTGTACACTTCAATGAAAATGACAACTGTGTTCTTTATTTGAATGTTACTTGAGTAATTTTTATATTCGGTCAGGTTATATTTTATGGGTCAGATAAGAGCTATCCGGCGCCTCTGAAATTTGGCCCTTAATGTCGTTTTTTATACTTTCCGGTGTCCAAAAAAAGCGAAAACACTGCTCTACTTTTTTCTTACATTATTTTCGTGAAATCAGTTAAGAATGATAAGTAATAACTCATTCACTTTTCCACTAAAATAGCTAAAAACTTAAAACAAATTCCACGGCCCGTAAACTTAACAAATCGATCGACAACAATAAATTGATTTAGCTTTACATCGAGATAAATTACATAACCAGTAATTTGTCGGTCAAACTATTATGGATGGCGTTATGTAACAACAGAACTAGAGTACTGACCGGTGGGAATTTTGGTTGCAAAATTCTGTCACGATTTTTTACAATTAACAATTAAAACAGTTGACTATATTAACGCTCGTGATAGAGAATTTAAAAAGAGGTCAGTTAAACCGTACTGATTTAATTTGACTGTCGATTTTCAGAAAGATTCCCGTTTAAAAGTGGTACTTAATTTAAAATACTTTTGTACTTTTTAGGGTTTCGTACTCAAAGGGCAAAGACGGAAGTAAGACATTGCTGTCCGTCTGTCCGCTTGTCAACAGGCTGTATCTCATGAACCGTGATAGCTAGACAGTTGTAATTTCCACAGATGCTGAATAACTATTGCCGCTATAACAACAAATACTAACTAAATAAAATAAACATTTAGGGTAGGGGATTCCCGTATAATAATTTGATTATATCGCTCGTCATAGCTCGATATTGATAACGGTAACAGGTAGACGCTTTAAATATTCACATAATATTAAGTTATATATTTATTAAAAAAAAAACAGACGTGATTTTCTTGCCGTTTTTATAGTTACTGTTAACTTCTTTCACTACCATTTTCCACAACAGTCACTGATATATAACACATACTCGATTCAATCGTATCCTTAACTAAAGAGTAAAGATACTGAAACATATAGGTCTTCTATTTGGATGCATATTATGATATTTACCTACAAACAAATACATTGAATTTTTTACCACGTAAAGTTAAAAAAAAAACAATTATATCAATTAACTTCCTGCCTCTCTAATTCATACCATTATCCTATTAATATTATGTCAACTTTTACATAACATAATTGGTTTAAGACAACATTGTACCACGCCATGCTTTAACGGTCTTCTGCATGACCGACTAATTTAGTTGGCGATACCTCTGAACTGTTATGATCGCCTGGTACATTAAGACCTATTACGTAACGTTCAAGTCTAGATTTCTTTGATTGCCTAGGTTTTTTTGGAACGGTGCCAAAGAATAGTTTAGTAAAGTCATGGTTGAATTGGTTTGTTTCTTCTATATGAAGCTGACTGGCGAAATGTGAGTTAAGTGAGAATATTATATTGATGTCTTTGTAATAATATATACCTGGATTAAACGCGCTTGTTGACTAAGTGAGAACTACAGACCATGACTGTCCACAACATTATGCAGATAGCTACCTAAATTAAATATAAAAAAATAAATATCAGACAACATTCACACAACATCATCTAGTCCCAAACTAAGCAGAGCTTGTATTATGGGTACAAGAATAACTCATACTAATACATAAATACTTTTCTTTTGTTAATACATACTTATACAGGAACACCCAGACAGACAAGACAAACTTCTATGTTCATGCACACAATTATTTGTCTTGGGCGGGAAACGAACCAGCGACCTCGGCGTCGCAGGCAGGTACACTATCCACACCGTCATCCGGTCGTCATGATCGATGCTAGACTAAATCATATGCTAGTAATACCTATTCAGGGCCTTATCACACTATCAAACCAACACAGTACGGTACTCTTTAGCAAATGTCGTCTTCTATCAACAAAAATACAATATGTATAGTTAGTTTTCCATTATTTCAAGTTGCTGATCTAGAGCCAAGCCATGTTAGTTTAGCTTAACTTGCACATGAGTTTCTCACCAGCTCTTCTCATAATGCAATACCCATCGGAGCTGGTACTTAGTTTGATTTTAATCTTATTCTAAACAGTTGGATTAAAATTAATCTAAGCCCCGGTTATTGAAATCATTGTAATTAGTATAATTTAGTTTTACTTATAATTTATTTTTATATCATTTGTTTGTAATATTTTGATGTGTTCAAGCGCCTCCTGGGGCCAATGAAAATAAATGATTTGAATTTGAATTTGAAAATTTGACTTGCATAGCTAAGAATTTGGCCTGTAAATAGGGATGTCATTTAGTTACACCTATTAAAGGCTGACAAAATGCCTGATATCTAGTAAAAAGTCCTCAGCATATTGCACGGTTGGCGTAGTGGTTAATGCTGATGCCTCGCCGCTTTCAACTGCGCTGGTGTTGTGTGTGCCATCCGCAAAGATTTGTTGACACTGGGTGTGCTTTGTGTGTGTAGAATATATGTTTTTGAACACCCCCGTGAAACAGGAGTAAATAAATAAAACAAATATTTGAAAAATACAAAAAATAAAAAATACCAAATATTACAAAAATTACCAAAAACAACCATAATTTACAAAAAACTACCATAAACAATAAGTAAACAAAACAAATCATAAAATGAGAATTTTATTTTTATTTATTTGCCTTGCAAAGTAGAAAAAGTCCCGCTTGTTAGAACTCCCCCGTAAACACAATATTTCTTTATAGATATTCTTCGTATCACATCCTGCAATCTTCTTCTTCATATTTATGTGTATTTCTGACCACATACATTTTAGCTTTTAACTGTGCTGATATTAGCAAGCTAAGCTACCAGAACTTAGTTTTGTATAATAATGTTAAGCCCATGTTGGTTGTTATAATAACTTTAACTCAGGAGATAATAACGTAATGAATCTAATGATTGCCAAAACAATGCAACATTATAAAATAAATCATTAGATTGAATGTATTTTTATTATTATACTGCCACATTTAAATGAGTCATACAGGTATGAGGATGGACCACACATACAGTGTCGTACACTTTTTTTACATTGCGCAAACGTTCTAGACTCGTCGCAAGTTTCAGTCCAGTCATTAAGGGGGAACAACCAACAAACAACAAATCCTAGGTATTGCACCGTTGAGTAACAACTGAACATCAACACATATTCTCACACACACATTTATATTATAGGTCGATAGAGACAACAATACCTTTATATGTAAGCGATTGTCTACCCTTAAAGCCGAAACCCGTAAGAATTTAGTTACTCGCTCAAATTTTGAGGTTACGTTAAAGGAGGTAGAATAACTTACCGTGTGATTTTGCATTTTCTGTGATTATTTCCTCCTTACCTGTAAATTCTCATCCTCCAATCCTTTTTCCAATTACATTGGGGTCGGTTTGTACACCACGGATTATCTGAATGTCAGTATTTTGGCCATCAGACCTCCACAACCTAGTACGAGGTGATACGATATTATTTGTCAGAATTTCTGGCTGACTACCCGCAACGAGTCAGATCGTCAAAATGGTAACCGGGACCGACGGCTGCTATCCGAGGCATGAAGGAAACCTCATTATGTTTAAATAGTCGACCGAAATCAACGGTTGACCGCTGTATAGATCGATCGGTCGGCGTGGCATCGAGTTAAGCACGATCTCGTCTGAAACAGTAACAAAATAGGGCTTGAATTTCGCATCAAACCGGCACCCATCACACAGTAGTGCAAAAACTACTATTTATAGAAATATATTAGTGTTTGTTCCCTCGAAACTCAAACATTATTGTTAAACCGAAAAATAATAAAGTTACTTCAATGTCCGGGTGGTACGTCAATAAAAAATAGCCAGTTGGTAATCCAGGATCTCAGCTAATCTCGAAATTTCGTGAAAATTACCATGTCCATCCGCTCAAGAATACAGTTAGTGCTGCCATCTATGATCGAGAAGATGATATAACATATTCCTCTTAGTAGCGACATCTGCTAGCGAGTGGCTGTAAATGAAAATAAATTATGTTATTTTTTGTGTTAAATGTTTAAGTTGTTTAAAATAATTTAAATAATGCCTTTAGCGAAGTTGCTAATAATGTCCATTATTTAAAGAACGGTCTAGTAGAATTAACAAAACTGTTTTAGTAAACCACTTGTTTAGTTTTGATAACGACGTATAGATGGCGGTGTTATTCTATTTTTATACTTTTTTTTATGATACTTTGTCGTTAACTTTTTGTTGAAAATGTTACACATTATGACTAAATGGAAAAAGTGTAAAATTATTATACTAATGTTTTTGTTGCTGTGCACCTGTGTTTTTCTAAATAGCAACTCTTTTCCTTTGAACTGCCATACTCTCTTGTGACTGTGGCAGGTTATTTGAAAGTGTGGTTATTTGGATAATAATTGAATACTAATTATACAAGATCGTTTAAAGAAAACGTAATTCGGTAAGTAATGAAAAAAAATTAACCGTTTATTGTTTAGGTGAGATTTTGAAGATTCTGTTTATTTCATCGCTTCATCGCAACTCAAATCTGAAATATTTTCATTTAGTAACGGTTTCAAAATACAGGTTTGATATTTTATTAGGAGTCAAGGGGTACAAGAAATGCCGCTAAGAAGCAGCCTTTAAAAAACTACGGCGGTCCTACGTCTAATATATGAATAATTACAAAAATTGCTGGTTCGCTATACATTCATACTATAACATCACGCCTATATACCTAATTCAGAAGCCTGTGGCAGAGGTATATAATACCCACGCTTCACCTGCTATGTTCAAGGTCCCATAATGATAGGGATCGAGCCTATCGCCATCCACCTGACACAATTCCAACTCCGGACTGCTTTTGAACGACCCTTGAATCGAATCCTCTCTCGCGGTGAGAGGTCGTATCCGCCAACCACAAGACTAAAAATATTTTTGTCCGAACTTTGACTTGGGATAACTTTCTAATCGTTACAATAACATCCCTACAGCACCCCTTAGTGTTTTTAACACACCCTTTGGCACCAACCCTTAGCAGTCACCCCTATTGACTTGCAAATTTCCACGTGATTTCGTTTAAGTCTGACTAAATCACCCTCAACTTTGTTATTTATTAAAGGATTCTTGATTTTTTTGGTTTTAAAAACTTGGCATTACCGCCCCCTACGCGACGCCACCCCTTAACGGGGGTTGTGAAGCATAGTTTTTCGAAATTTTTCATTTAACTCGTAATATTCTGTGAAATCGCTGTAGTAACGACCTCTGTGAGGCATTTTTGAACTTTTCCAAGACATTGTGAGCGCTGAGATACTTACCACCTGTGCGTCGATCCACCCCCGAGGTCCAGCCACTGCATCCGCACCCTCCGACGTACCGTTGGAGCATACCACCTGAAAGAAAGAAGAAAAATTGACGTTTTAGTACAAAATTTTTACATTTTTATTTTTAATTTGGCAACCCTACATCTGATTTTCAAAATTTTTATTTCTCTGGATAGGGCTCGTCGAGACCTTTCCCCCGACACCCCATTTATTTAAATCCGTAGCATAAAACGTCAAAAAATCGAAAAGACAGAGGTCTTTTGACCAAAGTTTTAGACAACCGATTCTATTGATCGAGTATTAGAATAAGATTGACTATTGTGTTGACGGCCCTATTGGCAGCTAGAATTAAGACTTATTGACAATTATACAGACTCATTTGACTTGTGACGTCCGGCTTTTTGGCCAAATTGGTATACTCGACTATTTTAATCATTTATTATTTACAATTTTATTACTCAATCACGTATATTTAACTTATTAGATCTTTTGATCAAATTTGATTCGCATTACACAGGTTTGGTTAGGATTAGGTAGGTCTTTATAGTGCACCACCGGCCTTATACACTGCGTGGTGTACCCACTTGTTTGAACCCCCACATTTAAATAATGTTCCGCACCCCGGCCAAGAAAATGGCGTCTCCTTCCCAGACTACTCCTCCGAACAGGACATTTAGCGTGAGCCCGGCTACGCCAACTAAAACCACTGCGAGCCCGGCTCAGCAAGCGCAGACGAATGTTAGGAGGAGTGTCGGGGAATGGGAGGCAAGCCAAAACCCCTTACCCTGTTCGGCACCCGCCGCCCCTGTTAAGCCGAGGAAACCCTCCAAGGTTGCAGAGGCGTCGGGCAGCCCGAAAACCTCAACAGCCGGTAGACTCCAGCAGGCCAAGAACTGGGTGACGAAGGCCAAGATTGCTTTGAAAGCAAGCCGAAACCTCAAGACCGACATCAAAGAGGACGTCACCCAGGCCATCGACGGTCTCTACCGGCTGGTGAAGGAGGCCGAGCAGGAAAGGGCGAAACTAAGTGGTGAAACCATGGCCGGAACAAAATCCGCACCCATAGCAGTACGCCCGGTAACACCGATCCCGGACACACCCTCGCCCTCGGAGGCGATAATGACGGAGCTCATGCAAAGTATGCGTGAGCATAAGAAGTCGGTGGACGAGTGTAAGGAGCACACTCAGGAGCTGACCGGCCGCCTCAAGCTCTTGCCAGCGGAAGTCGCGAGCACCGTCACCAGCTCGTGCGCGGCTCAAAAGATTACATACGCTGAGGCGGTCGCAAAGCCCAATGCTCCGAATCCACCACTTCACTCCGTTATCATCGCCTCGGAGGATGTGAAGGATACGAGCGCGACCATTTTGGATAAAATCCGGTCGGCGTTGGACGCGAAAACGACCGGTTTCAGGGTGGACAGGGTACGAAAGGCGCGTGACCAGAGGGTAATTGTTGGCTGCCATGACAAGGAGCAGATCGGCCTTTTGGCCGAAAAACTGCGCGATGCGCAGATCAGGCTAACCGTCGACCATGCAGTCAGCAAGAACCCCCTGGTCATAGCAATGGATGTCCTCGTGTATAACACCGACGAGGACATCCAGCAGGCAGTGAGGTCGCAAAACAGCCACCTGTTGAGTGGCCTGAGGGAGGACGAGATCAGAGTGGCGGTGAAATACCGGCGGAAAGCCCGGAACCCCCTCGAAAACCACGTCGTCCTTCAGGTCTCTCCTCAGGTTTGGAAGCGGCTGACAGATGCGGGTCGTTTGCACATCGACTTGCAGAGGGTACGCCTCCTCGACCAGTCTCCCGTCGTCCAGTGCTCGAGGTGCTTGCACTTTGGGCATGGACGCAGACTGTGCTCAGAGGAGGTGGATAGTTGTTCCCACTGCGGCGGCCCGCACCTGAAAGTCGACTGTCCTTCCAACCAGGCCAAAGCGCCTCCTGCCTGCATCAACTGCACCGCCGCCAAGCTCCCGAAATCGGAACACAACGCGTTCGATAGGGAGTGCCCTGTCCGCCGCAAATGGGACGCGCTCGCCCGATCAGCCGTGGCGTACTGCTAAGGTGGTCACGGGGTTCACGACAAGCGAAAGTTGCAGTTTTGGATGCCAAGTAGACATGCAGCCCCCAACTCAAGCACCAAACATCTCCAGCACTCCAATCTTAATAGATGGAACTCAGATGAAAGGAAAAGTGGGGGTTGCAATGTCCCTTTGGTGGAGTGAGGCGGAGTTTCGTGGGACGAAGCTTCGCCTCGTATCGTTAGATAACAGGTCAGCTGTCGATCCCTCGGGACTCCGACTCATTCCACCCCTCGCCGACTACAGTAGCAGAAGCCTCTTCTCAATTTTTATAAAATTGAAACTGAATTTAAATTATTTAATAGATTTAGTCTTGAATGCACTTGCGTTATTAACTGGGAGAAACCGAAGCTGCACTTGGAAAAATTCGCCATAAAACCCGGCAAAAATATAAAGAACGAAAGAAAAGGCAATTTTACAAACAAACAAGTGAAACAAAACAAGATAAAATATACAATAAAAATACAAAAACCAACCAAACTAGGAAAATGTAAAGAAATAAAAAACGGGATTTCAAGAAAAAACAACCACTGGGTACAAATTCAACATTAAATATAGATAACATTTAAAGCATGCAAAGTAGAAAAGAAAAAGTAAATAACAAATATAAGAAAAATTAAAGTAAAGATAACATTAAGAACATGCAAAACAAAAAGATAACAAAACAGGATTAAAAATACAAACAACGTAAAATGGATAAAAAGAAAAAGTAAATAACAAATATAGGAAAAACAAAAGTAAAGATAACATTAAGAACATGCAAAAACAAAAAGATAACAAAAAACAGGAATTTAAGAAAATAACAGCAATAGTTTAATTTAACAAAACACCAACAACAACGAAATTAACTAAAAACCCAGATAAACAAGGACTCTGATAAAGTCAGGGGAAATGCCCGTGGTGAACGCACCAGCGTTCGCCGAACAAAAAAAAAAAAAAAAAAAAAAAAAACCACAAGACTAACAAAGCAGGTTGACGTAGTAAGTTGTTATTAACAAAGATTGAGATATTTTTCAAAAGTAGATATATATATTGTTCTAGTGGTTAGCGTTTAGTCACGCGTGGACTTAGGTTCGTTTCACTGATCAAGCAAAGTATTATTAATGTAACTTTCCTTCAGGCAATTTACAATAGCAGCATAGAGTTGGAATTGTGCTCGGTGGATCGCGATATGCTCACTGTAGAGGAACGGGGTGTGACGTTCCTTCACCACAAAGGGAGGATCCTCCGACCAGGCTCAGTGGTTTTGCCTGCCGGACAGCTGTCCAACGGTAGCTTATTGGAAGTGGTATATATGTATACTATCTGTGAGCACTTCGTTATCGCGATTCAGCACTCGTCGACATATGTCACGTTATTATGTGCGGATACCGCCACACTCACCCCCTACCTATCCCTGGGACCTAAACATAACAGGTAAAATGTGGGTATTGTACACCTCTGCCATACCCTTCTGGGTAATAAATATTTTTAAAAATCTCAAATATATATGTATGAAGAGAATTTCAAATAGTCTCAATTAGAACAAAAGTTGTTTGTGATCGTAAAGGAACAGCTGCCCTCTACGAGACGATTTCACCAAAGTTCTTAAGCAACGGTTTTATTAAACCTGTACTTTCATCTTTCTCTCTCGTTCAATATATTTACGGAACAGAAAGATCAAAAGCTGTGCTTTAAACTTGAGATAAACACGTTGGGGAAATCGGCACTTACACTAAGAACAACCTTAACACCCCCGAGCATTGAAATAGGTTTAATAATCTTCATAATAACCAAGTAAACTTGACAAGGGTTTATCAATTTAACGTAGGCGTTTATCAGGGACCTATAATCTTATAAGAGATCTTTACAGCTCTACATGGCCTACGGGTATTCCACAGATCAATAGAATCGCCACTAATTCATGCTACCCTGGTACCGAAATAGAAACGACACCAAATAAATTAGTCAATATAAATAAATAAATAAATAAATAAATTTGGATTTTTTACATTAGATAGAACGCCAGAAGCAATTACACTATCCAATGGTCCCAATGACCAGGCCAAATACACACATTCACTTACACAAGCACACCCAGTCTCAGAAAAAATCCTTGCGAATTACACAAAGATTTGTCCCATGTGGGGATCGAACCCACAACACCAGTGCAGTGGAGAGCGGCGAGGCGACCGCTTAAACCACTACACCACACGTGCAGATTCTCGTATTCGTCTAGCTAAGGTATAATATACCTACGACGCTGGCACAAAAAGAGTTGAGAAATTTCAAGTCTCGCAGCATACGAATCCATAGCTGAATTGGCAAAGCACTTGGGACGTATACACAGGGGGTGCAGGTTCGAGTCCTGCTGGATTCTTATTTTTCAACTTTAATATTATATAAAATACAAAAAGGCATAAAAAAAGCTAAAATTTGCTTTAAAATATTACGAATATTGAAAATATATACCTAACAAGAAAAATAATTGGAAATGCGTATAACAAAAATATATGCTCAATGGATTTTAATAGTCGTAATTTAACGACAGCAATCAAAAATCTATATAAGATAGTCAAGTTAATTTACATCATATTGTAGTTAAAAACATTTACGAACAAAGTCATATTTTAATGTTTATAAAAGAATAAGTTAAATATTTCTGTCGGTTTTTCATAAAAATACTATTAAGTGTTTCCTTTTAATTTAACAAACGAAACTAATATTCCTTTTTTACGAATCGCACCAAAAAAAACAAAAAGAAATAAAATTCTACAACTTAACCAACACGGCTACATTGTCCAAATTCGCATTTACAAAATGTACAAATCTGCTTTACGACGCAAGTCATAAAATTGAACCATAAAATGTTATCGAGTACCAAAGAATTTCCATCACAACAAACAGAAACTCGGAATAAAAATAAAACATTAATATGAAACCAAAATGAAAAACTATAATATTATATTTGAAGTTTTTATAATCGTAGTTTGTATAATAGTTATTAAAGGTGATTCACCAGTGATTTTGATTCAAAAAAACTCAGGACCACTTAGTGGGGATAAATACGTACATGAAAATCATGTATCACATAACGTGCTAAGGAATGGTGTTCAGAATAGAAAAGATGGTGCAGCTAAGAAGAATCCCCCAGAGACTGATTATGAAATAAAAGCTTTGTTGGAAGAGAAGTACAAGTTTAGGAATGATGAAACTTCTACCAGATTTAAAGTAACGAGCGATGGCAATGGAGAGCTAGGTGTTTCTCATTTTATTTGTATCATTATTTGTCTTTTGGGACTACTTAGAAGTCCAGATTATTTTTTAAATTATTATTTGATGTTTCTAGTACATGTCCTTTTGATGGGCATATGCCTAGGCCATGTTTCATTACGCCGGCCAAGAGCGGATTGGTTCTTCTTCTTCTTCTTCACAAACTCTCTAGCGCTTTTAAGCACTTTCAGTTTCATGTACCACTTTTCTCACAAGGTTTTCGTATACCGTCAGCAGTAAAGTATTGATCATTTAACAAAGGGGGGGGGGGGGGTAGATTTGCGAATTACAATTGAACCGGGTTATTTTAATGCGATTGAGATCTATTGCACTCAAATTTTCACTAATATACGACGACTGGATGGCGGAGTGGGTAGTGTACCTGCCTGCGACGCCGCGGTCATGGGTTCGATTCCCACTTAAGACAAATCTTTATGTGCATGAACATAGGGGTTTGTCTTAGTCTGGGTGTTTCTATGTATAATATGTATGTATTTACAAAAGAAAAGTATATATGTATTAGTATCAGTTATTCTGGGTACATATTACAAGCTCTGCTTATTTTGGGACTAGATGGCGTTGTATGAGTTGTGAAATATTAAAAAAAATTAAATATTAATAAATTCGCTTGTCATTTTATAGCAAAATCACTGCAATGATATTGATGAAAATGGTGTTAGCTGAAATACTGATATTCAGTTATATCCTTTAGACTAAAAGCCGACCCCAATGTCAATAGGAAAAAAGCGCGACAGATTGATTGATTGATATTTAAAAATACTTTTTCCTGATAACTTTTGAATTACAATTAACGCGATTATTTTTTTTTACCTTTCGGTGCTTTACGTTTTAACAAGGTTGCATGCACATTGTCATGGTCGCAAGTAGACTAATTCAGCAGCACCCCGGCTCCGTTCGTGAGGTTGGTGATTTTTTTTTTTTTGTTTTAATTTTTCAATGTACCATACACACACTACACTTATCGAGTCCGGTTTATTCTTAACCTATCACGCGAACGAAACCATTGGTGAAACCTATCTTGTATTAAATTATGAGTGCAATTTTAAATCCTTAATATTTTAAACCCTTGAATCCTAGATTTACTCCATATCTGTTCAGTATTTCCAGAGACACACGAGGATAGGCACATCGCATGGGCGTTTCGTTCGTATGCCGTCCGTCGCATTGTGGGTGGCATGGAGACCAGCATCAGCATGTACCCGTACAACGTGGCTGTCGCCAGGAACGGCAAGCACTGGTGTGGAGGCTCTATTATTGATGAGCAGTGGGTGCTGACTGCTGGACACTGTTTGGAATCGTGAGTTTTTCATCAGTACAGGGTTCCAACCTTCCCTCTTTTGTTTAAACATATATAAAGGAATGCTGTAACGGATACAAGATTATATAAGATAAAATAAGGAGCTAAAGGCACTTATTAAGTTACAAATTCCTTTTATAAGCCACGAAATAGTGGAATTTGCACGCTTGTGTCCCGGTTCAGTAGGGAGATTAGGCTCTGAAATAACGCGCATGTGAGCTTTCGTATGGTGGGTGGCATGGAGACCAGTATTAGCATGTACCCGTACAACTGTCGCCAGTGCTTGCCGCACTGATGTGGAGGGTCCATTATTGATGAGCTGACTGATGGACATTGTTTGGAGTCTTTTGTGCTTGTTCTAGTACCCGCTTCTTATGAGGGTGGGGGGATCAAGTTGTGTCCCCTCCCAAAGGGTCCACTCGAGCGATTTTACACACATATTTAAAAAAAAAACACAAATTTCATCTGTAATATTTAAGTCCCATGTGACAAGAGATGAGCGCATCGCCATATTGGTACAATCAAATGCAAGACTCCACGCTGCTGTTAAGAAATTTTTGAATCTTTCTTTTATGCCATCTACTACAATAAAAAGCAGAGACGCCTGCGGTTTGTAGTCACTACATAGTATAAAACAAAGTCGCCTTTTCTGTCCCTATGTGCGCTTAAATCTTTAAAACTACGCAACGGATTTTGATGCGGTTTTTTCCAATAGATAGAGTGATTCAAGAGGAAGGTTTTTATGTATAATACATGCATAGAAAGGGGGAATTGTTTTACTTCAAATTTAACGCGTGCGGGCCACGGGCAGTAATGAATAAATCAAACTACTGGATCGATTTTAATCATTTTTTCAGTGAGTGACATAGGCTATATATTATATACCCGTGCGAATCCGGAGCGGGCCGCTGTGTTTTTATATACAACGTTCACAGTTTTTCTGTAGTGTATTTAGTATCAGCATTGTACCCGTGCGAAGCCGGGGCGTGTTGCTAGTATTTAAATATTTTTTTAAACGATCAATTTTAGTAAGACGTTGATTTACTTCTTTGCAGAGCGTTTGACGGAGACAAGAAAAAGTTACAGCCCTTTATAATCAGGGCTGGCAGCTCTTTCCACAACAGAGGTGGATACCAAGCTCGGGTCAATAAGGTAGGTACCATCTACAACTTATACTACAATACTATTTTAAATACAACTTTTTATTTTTTATACGAGTTTTGTTTTATTTAATAATTTATATTATTGTTAGGTGTATATAGTTAGGTATTTATTTCATTAGTTTAAAATACAACTTAAATTATTTTCTGCACAATGGGTGGCCTTTATCGCTAAGCCGATAGAAAAAAGACAATTTGCGTATTGCTATAATAGTTAGTCTAGGCGTTGACAGTCGAATTGAAAATAATTATCTGTTATTTTAAAAATATACATTGTGTATTATTTACTGTTATTATAAAAAATAAAAAAAATAATAGCATAATATATTCACATAAATGTATATAATGTATAGGTGCTGAGCCAGAATAGGTCACTAAACTAAATCCCCCTTTCCCAGGTATTTTTCCCCCATGACTACGTGCCAGGCAGCGCAGACTTCGACTATTCCCTCCTCCGCCTGGACAGACCCATGCCTATTGGACGGAACATCGCAGTACTGAACCTGCCTTCCAAGGATTATGTGATGAAGGAGAATGATATACTCATTGTTACGGGGTGGGGGAGCACTGATGTAAGTGAAATGTGGTTTTAGAACTTATTATATTTACACTTATTTTTATGGCGATTGTTGATTGAAACGCTGCTGTGGTTCAACTAATACCAAAAACAATATTAGGTATGTATAAAAACAATATAACTGTATAAAAAGGTTGGTTGGTCGCCAACAGCGATGGTAGAATGCCTAAGTAAACTTCTCGATGTTTTCTATTACACCAATAAAATTAATGTAGCGTTTACCGACATTACCACAAAAAAATTAAAATGAAATAAATAGAATTCATTTCATTTTATTTTTTTTTATTATACCAATCGTGCGAGCATTGGTCGATCGTAGAATAGGTTAGTTGACGTCGATCGATAGGTTCTATTGCACCAGTCGATCGATTGTCAATCGATGGTGGCCATCGGTCGAGATTACTCCCTCCGCCGCCGATTGAAAGGACCATCGCAGGTCTGAACCTGCTTCCTACCACCTACTTTTTTATCATTATCCTTATAATAAATTAACAAATAAATGCATCTACTACTTCTTTCTCTGCACCAACCTATGTTTTTTTTTCTTTTTTTTTTTAAAAAAGCTTACTAGTAATTTGCAAATACAAATTACTAGTATTCTTCTTAACCTCCTCCAGCTAAGCTTAATTCGCTAGTGTTAGGAGGAAGTTCACGTCCGTGGTGTAATGGCCATTGCGCCACGGTCGCTTTAATGTACGGTTTGATCAGTAATATGTCAAATTACATTAAATGTCCGACAAAAATTCGTTAGCTTTGCTTTATCTGGCGGTTTACGTAAGAGATGACTTTCTCGGTCAACATTTGATCGCATTGTCCGACCAGAAATGTCCTTCCTAAGGCTTCATAATCACAGGAAAGTAATTTAACAAGCTTATTCTCATACATTTATATATACAGTAGTATACACACATTGTTTTTACTCCTTTATTTTCTGCTTGAAGTGTAAGATATTGCAACCTTATATACTATGGATTTATTTATAATAATTTCATTTCATTTCTATATTTAAGTTTATTTTCTCTTTATAACCATATTTAGCTATAATGTTTGTTTTGGTTGCTATAACTTACACATAGAATTATTGTCAAAAAACAAACAAATATTGTATGAATTATTTGAAAAGATGGTGCACATGAGTTTCTCACCAGCTCTTCTCATGATGCAATACCCATCGGAGCTGGTACTTGGATTAATTTTAATTCAATTCTCTAAGTTGAATTAAAGTCAATCTAAGCTCCGGTGTCAAATCATTTTATTACAATAAGTACCTATTATAATTTAGTTAGCTAAGTTTTATTTTAATTTTATATTTTTTGTGTTTTGATGTTTGTTTTGACGTGTTCAAGCGCCCCTTGGGGCCCATGGAAATAAATGATTTGATTTGATTTGATTTGATTTGATTCATTTTCTCAACTAGAGTTAAGATTTCATTATATTGAATTATTAGCGAGCTATTTTATTTACACCCTGCATTAAAACACTGTTCTTGTTTAACAGGAGACAGGTTACGGACACATCCCGGATCGTATCCGCTTCGTGCCCGTGCCGGTGATGACGCAGGACGACTGTCAGAAGTCGTACAGGTTTTACATCACTGAACGGATGCTGTGCGCCGGGTACGCTACCGGAGGAAAAGATGCTTGTAATGTAAGTAGGAAGCAATATATCACGCCATTTTTACCTAGAAGGGTTTGGTAAAGGTGTTTAACACTCACACTTCACCTGTTATGTTTAAGTGCTATCAGATAGAGAGTGTTAAATGCTGCCACTGAGGATTTACTGGTGAAAAAAAGCCACCACCACAATGTCATCAGGTTTTCAGTACAGTAGGTAAACAGTTAATAGACATATAACTACCAGAAAACTAGTGAAATTGGCTCTTAATAAAAAATCCTATAGTTTATAAATCTGCTCCGGTTTTATGGTTGAGATTAGGACCTGAAACCATTTATGCATTATGGTGTGTGTAGATGTATCTTTTATTTTGTAGATAGTGATTTCGAAAAACAAAAATAGTGATTTGTTTGCACTATTTTTAATAACTAAACTTAAACTTAATTTAAAAGTTCTAAACCATTCAATATGCTACATTCCTCAAAGCTATTCGCGGGTAATTAAAAATTGGGCTGTGTATTGATATCAATTTTAATCCCTAACAGCATGATTCAGGAGGTCCAGCAGTTCGCGACGGTGTCCTCCTAGGCATAGTCTCCTTCGGTGGCAAGCAATGCGGAGACCCTAGGTCTCCAGGGGTGTACAGCAGAGTGGCTGAGATCACGGAGTGGGTTGAAGAGACTATCAGTGCAAATGAGGCTAATATCGTGCCGGAGCTGCTTCCCAAGATACAGAAAGCAAGGCAAAGAGAGAAAGAGTTACAGAAGTAAGTCAATTCTTGGTGAGAAAGAGTTTGATGTTTTTTTTATAAAAATTGTTTTAAAACTTTGATGGAAATCTCTTTGAACTAATACAATTAATACACGACCACTATATAATTGTAAATATGTACTCGTAAATCACGTGTTTTTACTATTTTCATAGAAATTGTCAGGAGACCAGTCACGACAGCTATTATGTATATTTCTAGAAAGCTGTGTTGAAATGTTTAATTTTTAATATAGCTGCCGTGTGTGAAGTCCTTTGTCGAATTCAGGATCTTTGGCATCATCTGTCTATGAGTGTAGTATTGATAGATTCTAATATTTATTTATTTATTTTAACTTTGTGCACTAAAATGTACAAAAGCGGACTTAATACTAAAAGTATTCTCTACCAGCCCATATATATATACCAGTACATATATATTCCACTGACCAAAGTTATGTTATTACGACATACCAGGCGCCCAGAAACAGAAGCTAGTATTCAAATGAGACAAAACAATCCAAAATATAATAATACAACTTCTCTCATTTAGATTCAAAGCTCGCGTAGAAGACAAGAAGAATAAAATCAAAGACTGGCTCCGAGAGACTCTGAAATCTCCAACATTCATAGAACTAGCTAAAAAGAAACTTGAAGAGGCTGGTTTTCATACAAGACGAAGTTTAGACAACGAGGAACCACAAAACCTAGATGATAGTACTATGGATGAGATTAATCTTACTAATATGATAAATGATAGGATCATAGAAAACGGGGACGGGAATGAGTCGGACAAGCTTTTGCGGACGCTGGCTCTGCATGAGGTGATGCTGAACGACCACAGCGCGGAGACAGCGCCGAAGAAACGAGCGAACGATGACAGCGGCAGTGTTGAGAGCTTTATTGCTTACATCAGCGGTTAATTGATATTTAGGATTTGAATTTAATAATCCCAAATATTAATAATTGATTTTAAAATTTTGTAATTTAATTTTGTTTGCAAGTTAAGTCTATAAAAATCCATATATTAGACCACTTAAGACACACATACCAGTGGCCTAGAAGTTACGGTATAATTGCCGATATAATTATAGTAGGTAGTATGTATGCCACTATTTACTATAATAATGTTACTAAGAATAGACGAAGCCTATTGCTTTACCACTCAGCCATTCAAGCCCTGCTCCAAATCCACGAATATTTTGACTGTATGATAAACTGGAATCCTATAGTCACGGGTTCAAATCCAGGTTGAAGTCCTAAAACAGTTAGATTGCTAAACATGGCTAAATGCTATATATAAATCAATTAGAAATTAAGATAATGTTTCTGGTAATGTTTAATAAAATAAATAAAAAAGTAGCAAAGCCAATCGAAGTTCATATAAAATTCTCTTTACAAACATACTCAACTCGTATAAAATATAAAGTCTTCATGTTCGATGATTGCCGTGACATTTTATGACAACGCGATTTGGTAGCTGTCAGTGTCACTAGTGTTTCTGTCGTGTTGTGAATATCTCCCACAATTTTTGTAATGAATATATTGATATATTTAGTTATTATAATGTTATGACCAGGACAGTTTCTGTGGCGCTCGCTTATGCTATGCTCTTAAACGAAATGCATATACTTTTTGATCGTGAGTATCAGTTTAGAGATCTACTAATAGATTTATGCACCTATACCAGACTACTAGAGGTAGAGCTAATATGAACGAACATGAGTACGAAGCACTAACAAAACGGCGGCATTGTAGCAACTGCACGCGGGTTCAGAAGAAAACCGATTTAGTTTTTAGCCACCTGCCGCCGAAACAGTTGTAGGTACTACTGTATTCCGGATTGTTAGTGAGTTTAGATCCTGAAAAAAATAACGTAGGAATCATCTAGGGTCTTAAAACCCATTTACACGACACAAATGTTCCGAGGCAATTGCCTTGGCATCTCTGTTTTTTTAATCGCGATAAAGGAAGCAAGCATTAGAAACACTTTGCAAAAATTAGGCCTTTAGTAACATAATGTTAACATCCTCCACAAAATATGTTTTATACAATACAACGTTTTATAGTAGATATGTAGCAACGTTTACAATCTACAAATTATTACTAAAATATTCCTTCATCTAAGGACTACATTTAACTTCAGGGTCTAATCTTACTACCAAACTGGCACACCAGGTTTTAACATTAATATTATTAAAACTGACGTGAGGTGAAGACATTATTATTGAGAATACGGATTGCTCACGTTATTAGCCGGCATATGCTGACTAGTTTCGAATCTAGTACGTAGATTCATCAACTTGGCGATTAATCGCGTTTTGTTGCCGTCCCGCGACGTCTCGCACTGACAGGTTTTAACACTTTCTAGTAGACACTTTCTAGTTAGTAGTAGTTTACACTTTGTAGTCTAGTTAATAATAATGTCTTCACCTCACGTCGGTTTTAATAATATTAATGTTAAAACCTGGTGCGCCAAAAATGTAGTCTAGAAGAGGGTAGAAAGTTTCTACCCTCTTCTAGGCTACATTTTTAGGGTTCCGTAGTACCTACAAGGAACCCTTATAGTTTCGCCATGTCCGTCTGTCCAAGGCATAGCGACGAAACCGTTGGTGCTAGAAAACTAAAATTTTGCATGAACATGTATGTTAACTAAACAAAGAAAGTCGTAAAATAAAATTTGGAAAAATATTTTTTTTTCAGGTAGCTCCCCTACATGTAAAGTAGGGATGTGATTTTTTTTGTCGCCTACCCCATAGTGTGGGGTATTGTTAGATAGGCCTTTTAAAAACGTTTAGGGGTTGCTAAGACAGTTTTTGATTTAGAGATCCGTTTGCGAGATAATTAACTTTAAAGAGCAAATTTTTGTTCGAGTAGGGCGTCCCCCCCCCCCCCTCTAAAAGCTAAACTACTGGATCCCAAAATCTGAAAAAAATTGTGTCGGTAGTACATGTAATGAACTTTAAAGGAAAACTATAGCGGATAAGTTCACTTCATTAGTTCAAGAGGAATAGGGGTCCGAAATGTAAGATGCAGTTACTCAGAATATTTCGTTCAAAATTCTTGAAACATAAATAAACATACATAATACATATATAAAATCACGCCTTTATCCCACGGGGGTAGGCAGAGACGATGGAACGCCATGTGCTTCGCTCCTTACATACTTCTTTCGCTTCCTCAACATTCATACATCTCGTCATACGTGCTAGCTGGTTTCGTGTACTACAAACATTTCCTTTCTGAAGGACGCCATTTAGTTAAAAAGTAAAATTAAAAATATTTTTCTACGGAACCCTACTGCGCGTGGCCCGACACGCACTTGGCCGGTTTTTACTGAAACGTACATCCGTTCAGCTGAGTTGCTTAGTAATTGATCTTCACAAACCTAGCTATGCGCGCTCTGAGCTGGGATTATCGAACAAAAACTTAGCAAAGCAGCCGAACGGAGCTCCAGTGGAATCGTAGCCTTACTCTGTGTTCTTAAATTGCTTTCATCGTTTAAAAAAGTAATTAACTTTAGCCCGCTCCTTTCTTTAAGTGTTTCTACTTAGAAACGTTGTGGACTTTAAATGAATGAAGTAATTAATTTCCTGTAAACGCTCTGTGTACTAAT
Source organism: Hypena proboscidalis (assembly GCA_905147285.1). NCBI lineage: Eukaryota > Metazoa > Arthropoda > Insecta > Lepidoptera > Erebidae > Hypena > Hypena proboscidalis. Next base: position 15,347,516 of record LR990149.1, read on the forward strand.
TAAAAAAAAATGTACGACGCACATAATGGTTAAGGAAAAACGTATTTAGAGTTACATTTTATTATTGTCCGGCCTAATTTCACCAGTTCATGGTAAGGTTTCGGATTGGTAAGTGTTGGTTGATTCTATAAAAAAAATCAATACAAATTTGTAAAAAATGTTCTTAATGGGCTAGCAGGGACTTTTCCAGAGCTGGTAAAACTAGACAACCGAGGTATAATATTTAGTGGTAGCATGCCTTCGATGCCAGTAACTGCTTAGGTCAAAGAAGAAGCAACCACCATTTGCCGGCTCACACCTCTGTCAATAAATGGTTAAGTTTGGTCTTTTCAAAGATATGTCATGTGTGTATTTATTATGACAACTAGCACTTGGACATTTATTTGTATACAAGGCTGCTATTATTTTTTTTGCCTATAGGATATTTAAAATTGAATAAATCACATGGAAATATTTTATTTTTGCCTCATGATCTAGAAAAAAATATTCACAGCCAATGAAATTAAAACACAAAAAAAAAACTAAATAAACTAACCTAAAATAAACTACTTAAAACTAGCGTTAAATGACTACCTAACCTTATCTATACCTATGGGATTATGCTACTCATAATAATATATTTTCTTTTTTTTTCAGCAAGTATTTTAAAAAATAGCTATTTGACTTCAAACCTGGTTACTTTGGTAGGCGCAAGTCTACTGATGCGGAGAATAGAAGTGTTTCCAGATTTGTTATGGAGAAAATACGGATCCCTCTGTTGTGTGTTAGAGGTAACCATAGAAATCTTAATAACTAGTCAATAGAAATGCTATCGACTATCTTTTAACACTGGGACGCATGTCGCCGGTTTTCAAATACCACTTTTTGTATTCCTGCAAACAAAATTATTCTTTTTGGCGATGACATTAAGACGACAATTCCTCAACTCGCACTTGTGTTCGATTAGACAAATGCGCTTGTATTCCTGCAAACAAAATTATTCTTTTTGCGATGACATTAAGACGACAATTCCTCAACTCGCACTTGTGTTTGACTTGACAGATGCGCGGCGACAAGGTCACGCGTCTTTGACATTTCTATTGCCTTATTATTAAGATTTCTATGGAGGTAACTAAATCATTAAAAACAAATAATTTATTTTAATATTTAGGACCATCAACAAAGATAGGTATACAAATGTCATACAGTTTGTGGTATTAACCAAGTTTTAATCATTGTTATATGTGTAGCGTCACATACAGAAGGTCGCAAGCACATTTAAATAAGTTACACAATACAAATAAAATTTTAGTTACAGAGTAGAATTAAATAACTAAATCTAGGTTTTATTATTATTGAATAATTATTATATCATTATAGGGTACAAAAAAGATGTGTCAGTTATTAATATTATTATAACCATACGTTTATCACAAATTTAAATTCTTGGATTCTTCTTTCATGTTTATGGTGGATAGGCACGCGTTTGACCTCGATCTGATGGTAGGTGATGATGCGTTTACGGTGGAGAGTACCTAAACTGTTCTCATGCCGCAACATAGATTTGGGCAAGACGTTCCACTCCTTGGCTGTTCACATAAGGAATGTGGAAGCAAAACGCTTTGTGCGTTTTTGAAATGTCTACCATGAAGAGAAGCCGGAGTGCCGTTTGGTGTCGGTGCTCCCATTGTGAAATGAGGATGTAGGAATATGACAGTTACTGGGACTCTGTTTCTATGTAATCCATTATCCCGTTTATACGCAAATTGGTGACTTTTTTTTACTATTTATTTATTTGTTTACCATTTATTTATTTACCAACCCTTAATCTATCTTTACTGGAACTTAAACCTTATGTTACGTATATATATATACCTTAATGTAGGTAGATATTAATTTTGCTTAATCACGGCAAAAACCAAATCTAATTCAAAATCTTTTTTTTTCAGCTTCCGCTCTCCATAGTTTTTTTAGAACTATTTCTACACTACGTATGGAAACGGATCAAAGATTTTTTATTCTTAAACGCTGATGATATCCTAGTACAATTGTCCCAAGATTGCGGTTTAGAATGGATAGTATGCATGATGTGCTGTGGTGAAAACAATTGTGCGAACAAATTCACAGAAATAGCACTGAAATTATTGAGTTTTTTTGTTATAATGGCTACCTGTTTCATTATCGAAAGTTAATGATGGCAAACACAGAGTTTTATTTCGTAGTTTATTTAGAACTTTTCAACTATTAGTTTTTTGAAAAAAAGATCTACTCTTCAATGTTGATGATAGCCTAGTCCATTAATCGGAAGAATGCGGAGTGAAGTGGGTGGTTTGTTTGATATTATGCCTCATATGTCAGTTATTTTTGGTGCTAATCTCATAACCAACCCGCTACACAATTATACAAGCACTTCTATTTAGCAACAGGTGCTTTCCTTCTGGAGCTTTTTTTTTTATACTACGCCCACAGCGAATGAACTTGTAGTCCACCTAATGGTAAGTGGAGTACAGCCCATGGACATCAACAGTCCACGAAAGCAGATTATAGATGCGTCGCTGCAGCTGAGGACTACGGTGTTATGCCTCATGTGGCAGTTATTTCAGGACTCATGCTCAAAAGCTCTCCATCAATAAATAACATAACATAACATCACGTCTCTATTACCCCGAAGGGTGTGGCAGAGGTGTACAACACCCACATTTTCACCTGTTATGTTTAGGTGCCATGGGATGGGGGGTGAGCCTATCGCTATCCTCCAGGCACAATTCCAACTCCGTGCTGCTATTATGAATTGCCTAACGGCAAGTTCACAAATAACACTTTGCCCGACCCGAGCATCGAACCTGAGATCTCGCGGTGAGAGGCGCATACGCTAACCACTAGACCATCGAGGCAGTCCATTTAATTGAGAAGATTACTGTCAAATGATTCCATAGACGAAAATCCCAATTTCCATACATTTCAATCTTATCATCTGAGTGACATCCAGAGGCTAAGCTTTCAATAATCTACTTTTTATTTTTTTCAATAATCTACTTATCTAAAATGAATTTCCAATGTAATAGGACAACAGCAGCGCTAGGTAGTCATACTAGTCATCAGTGGGTCCGGAAGTTAGTCCAGAAACTCGATACTTCAGGTAGCGTCAATTAGCTTTATGATGTAACTCGAACGCTTCGTAAACAACTCTCGATAGGTATAGTACCCTGGTACTTTTGAGTTATAACGCCCTGTAATAGTATTTTATGATCTATGTTTTTTTTATTATGTACTAATACGACATAGCGACATTTATTGAAACTATAAATTCTATTCATTGTCAGGGTTAATTGCCACCTTTTTTTTTTGCGAAATAAAATCTTTTTCCATACAAACTAGATGATCACATGATCGAATGTTTATTTTTTTTGGAAGACTTGAAATTTTATTTTCGACAAAAAAAAATATTGGTTATCCTCTGATTATGTATAGAATCTCTGGTTTTCATAAATGTCGCATCCATCATGTATACTTCATATTAATAAATTGTTTTGGTAAATCACAGTACATTTTGCTTTGTATGAAGTAAAACAAAAGGATTGGGAACTAAGACGTTCACAATACAAAACAACTTTTGTTCTACGAATAGCCACCAAAACCATATGCCACAAGAGAGCAAAGTTCGTTTTTCCTTCAAGTGCTAATTTTGAGTCCCTAATAAGTGAAAGATTCTATATAGTAAAATCAAGAGCGTAGCAAGTGATTCTAGAATCTTAAGCGTTGTGAGGAACTAAAATTCAAGAGATGTACTTATATAGCTTTAATCTCGTGTCGTGAGGTGATAAGTTTTAATTTTCACCTAAGCATTGCAAAAGACGAAAACAGTGTGCAAAATTTGATTTTGCTTCGAGCGTGAGGAAAAACTACGCGAAGCAAAATCGTGTTTCGCTCACTGTTTTCACAAAACAAAGAGCGACTTTACAAACTTTTAAAATGAAAAAGATTTAGTGCCAAAACAACCTCTGAAACATGATACAACAAAGAAATATACTCTAAAGACAATTTTAAAACTAAACTGTGGACAAATATAGCAGTCTTACTTTAATAATACATTGAAAAGTCAAACAACGGGCATAGCTATTATATTAATGTGTGAACAAGACAGCTGGTAGTAATTTCAGTTCTAGTTAGAATTCATGATTTATTTGGAAGTATGGAAGTTTACCCTATACAGGGTATTTTTAAAAATACTAATATTAACAATAACTTACGGGTGCTTTTACCCGCTATTCTGGTTTTTTCTACGACTTTCCAAAATTATCCTTTCTATTCTTTGATCGTTTTTCCGGCGCGGAAGCGGTGTATTATAATATATATTTTTTTATTTTAGAAATATAGGTGCTCGGTTTTTGTTTTGGTTTATTTTCTGAGAATACTTGATTGCAGCTATCCTGCACCGAGTAATCAGAAAAGCAATCAAAATATGGAATTTTGCTTCAAAATGTTTGCACTGATAGGAAAAACACGGGATTATTATTGCTTTAACAATGTTAAATGAAGTGTAGTCTATAATTTTTAGTATTATGTAGGTAAGTAGAGAGGAACGGTAAAACAAAAAGAATAAGAATAAGATACATCTACTCCGGCAAATCTTAAAATTATATGAACTAATTTTAAAACTGCTTATTTCTATTTAAAATAAGAACATGAACATACCGATATGCTAGAAAACCTCAGCATAATACTGCAGCACATATTTGCACCACAGCGCTGGTATTCTGGTGCGCCCTTATCGTAAGTAAGACACTGTGACATTAATGTACAATACAATTTTTGAGATAATTTCGACTGACAGAATAATTAGGAAATTAAAACAATGAAGAAAATACATCTAAACAAACTAAAATAATACACATTACTGTGCAATAAATGTAGATAACTCATACTCATTTTTATATAACTATTAAAATGGCAATTTAAATACAATTTCGGTTAAAACTTGAAATATTTTAAAAAGCAGTAGAATAAAAGTTATTTGGAATAGTTTATAAAAGATTTACTAGTGGGTCTTACTATTTTTGAAATTGCCCTGTATGTATAGAATTTATGCACAAACGCGGCATTTTGTTTGCAAAAAAATGTGATTTATTATTTCACCGCCCAGCTGGTTTTGAATTCGCATACGCTTTGTTTTACGAATTGATTTTTTTGCGTATGCTCCTATCACCGCAAGGTCTTGGGTTCGATTTCCGGGTCGGGCAAAGTGTTATTTTATTCAGATTCACTTTCGGGAAAAGTGTTATTCATTTTATAGCAGCACAGAGTTGGAATTATGCCCGGTGAATGGCGATAGGTTATCCCATGGGACCTAAACAGTACAACTAACTCAGCCACACGCTTTTTTTTTTTTTTTACTTCGCCCACAGCGAACGGACGTGTAGTCCACCTGATGGTAAGTGGAGTACAGCCCATGGACATCAATACTATCCACAAAAGCAGATTATAGATGCGTCGCTGCAGCTGAGGACTACGGTGGTATGCCTCATGTGCCAGTAATTTCAGGGCCTGATCTCACCACCAAACCGGAACACAGTAATGGAAGCACTACTATTTGGCGGCAGGTTAAAGGTGAGACGGTGGTGCTGCCGCCCTCGAGCTCATTCACAAGAGCTCTACCACCCTCTGTTTGTTCTTTTAAAATAAACATAGTACAACGGCGGACTTAATGCCATAGGCATTTTCTACCAGTCAACCTTAAGGTGATGCAGAGCGAACAAAGGTAGGTGCATAAATAAATTTAAATAATGTGAAATTAATATCTATTTGCTATTGCAAACACACTTCACCTGTCATATTTAGGCCCCATATGATAGGACGTGAGCCTATCGCCATAGAAAATAACCTGAACAAAACCTGGCAAAATTCAACTTCGTGCTGCTATTGTGAATTTTTCGACTAGAAGTTCACAAATAACACTGCTCGACCTGGAAATCGAACTCGAAACCGAGACCGAGACGCGGTGAGAGGCGCGATGCTCAGTACTAGACATAGAAATCTTAATAATAAGGCAATAGAAATGTCAAAGACGCGTGACCTTGTCGCCGCGCATCTGTCAAGTCAAACACAAGTGCGAGTTGAGGAATTGTCGTCTTAATGTCATCGCAAAAAGAATAATTTTGTTTGCAGGAATACAAGCGCATCTGTCTAATCGAACAGAAGTGCGAGTTGAGGAATTGTCGTCTTAATGTCATCGCCAAAAAGAATAATTTTGTTTGCAGGAATACAAAAAGTGGTATTTGAAAAACGGCGACATGCGTCCCAGTGTTAAAAGATAGTCGATAGCATTTCTATTGACTAGTTATTAAGATTTCTATGGTACTAGACCATCGAAACTATATAAAAAAAAAAGTTAAAAGACGACCGGATGGCGGAGTGGGTAGTGTACCTGCCTGCGACGCCGAAGTCGCGGGTTTGATTCCCGCTTAAGACAAACCTTTGTGTGCATGAACATGGGGATTTGTGTTAGGTGTTTCTATATATAATAAGTATGTATTTACAAAAGAAAAGTATATATGTATTAATATTAGTTATTCTAGTACCCGTAGTACAAGCTCTGCTTAGTTTGGGACTAGATGGCGTTGAGTGAAAGTTGTGAAATATTGATTTATTATAATTCAAGATATTATTATAATTTTGCCATGTACAGTCAATTTGTTCTAGACAATTATTTAATCCAAATAAACAAAAAATAATTACATAAAATTCTGCACTCAGTTTACAAAATAAAATTAATATTCTCTGCAAGCATTAATTACCATTTCTTGTTTGTTCTCCCTCCGTAAAGAATTACTGTTGCCGAATATCCAGTAATTAATTATTATATCGTTATGATATATGCTGTTTTGCTGTAGACGCAGTAGCACTTGCACGTGGCTTTGCTCCCGTGGTACCTCGATACAATACAGTCTACTAATCATCTAGCATTCTAATGGTGATAATATTTTTGAAAGCGGTCAAGTAGTTCTTGAGTTAAATTGTAATAAACAAATAAAAAATCGGCCAAGTACGTGTCGGACCACGTGCAATAGGGATCCGTGATCAGCTGGTACAACATAATTATGGTCTTATAGTTATGAATTCTTTGACGAGTTTTTAAGAATTAAATAATCATTTTGTCACCAAATGCTAGTTATTTGATAAATATTTTTAATAACAATGTGTTGAGGAACAGGGTGTGATGTTCCTCCACCACAGAGGGAGGATCCTCCGACCAGGCTCGGTGGTATTGCCTGGCGGACAGCTGTCCAACGGTAGATTCTTGGAAGTGGTATATAATGTACACACTCTGTGAACACTTCGTTATCGCGATTCAGCGCTCTTTGACATATGTCACGTTTGTGCAACTACTTGACGTTGTCATTGTCATCTGTAATTTTTAGGGTTCCGTAGTACCTACAAGGAACCCTTATAGTTTCGCCATGTCCGTCTGTCCGTCCGTCTGTCCGAGGCATAGCGACGAAATCGTTGGTGCTAGAAAACTGAAATTTTTCATAAACATGTATGTTAACTATACAAAGAAAGTCGTAGAATAAAATTTGGAAAAATATTTTTTTTTCGGGTAGCTCCCCTACATGTAAAGTAGGGATGTTTTTTTTTTTTGTCGCCTACCCCATAGTGTGGGGTATTGTTAGATAGGACTTTTAAAAACGTTTAGGGGTTGCTAAGACAGTTTTTTGATTTAGAGATCCGTTTGCGAGATAATTAACTTTAAAGAGCAAATTTTTGTTCGAGTAGAGCGTCCCCCCCCCCCCCCCTCTAAAAGCAAAACTACTGGATCCCAAAATCTGAAAAAATTGTGTCGGTAGTACATGTAATGAACTTTAAAGGAAAACTATAGCGGATAAGTTCACTTCATTAGTTCAAGAGTAATTGGGGTCCAAAGTGTAAAATGCAGTTACTTAGAATAATTCGTGCAAATTACAAAAACCTTTGAAAGTAATGACTTGTATGAAGATGTTACTTGTTTAATACAGATAGTAAATCCCTTTTAAGTCGAAATATGTTGTTACGACTAGCTACGAAACCCTACTGCGCGTGGCCCGACACGCACTTGGCCGGTTTTTTTATGTACGGATACCGCCACAAATGACTTTATAATGAAACGAAAAGAAATTCTCAAAACAGGTTTAATATCTATGAGTATATTAAACGCACGAAGAGTTTGTTTGACCGCGCTAATCTCGGGAACTATTAATCGGATTTTAATTTTGCTTTTGTTTTTAAATAGCCTAAATCTTCAGATAGGGTTTTTAAGGTTACTCGAGTCAAAAGGCGGGTGCAAATATTATTTAATACAACAAATTCCATGGGGACGAATTCGCGGGCAAACACTAGTAAACTATTAAAGTTTTCCAACTTTGACCGTCGGTAAAAACTACCACTATGTAATAAAACATACCACAACTACCAATACTGAAATTGAAAAAAAAAAAGTCAATCAAACTACTTTCTAAAACAACCTATCAGACGTATACGAATCACTTATTACAAAACATGGCAAAATAAACCAAAATGCTAAAGAAATTAAGACTAATTTTGCTTGTAAAATTCTAAGTGAATTTTTCCCGTCTAGTATTCAATGATGGACCCACGGCTACCAATCAAACAATACATTTCCAATATAAGCTGGTCTCGCATTTGTCGGGAAGCCTTTACAACGAGAGACCATCTTATACTGGCAATGTATTGGTAAGTAGTTTGTACATAGAAAATGAGTTTTCAGCTTTGTTGTTATTAAAATAAGGTCGCATTTAAGTTGTGAAGAATAAAAGTAGATTTTTCTCATGCAGCCTCCAATATTATACGACTATGAAAGGACGACCCTATCATGATGATAACGTTGAAAGTGCGAGTGACAATTTCAATCGGTTGGTTAACATAGACTTTGCTATTAAATACAGTGTTGCTATGAGAAAACTACTGCCTTATAAAATGGGTATTTAGGATAATACTGAGTATCTATGGCGGTCGTTACGGGTCGTCAGAGACCAGAGAGTCTGACATCTAGTCTAACAAAGAATGTATCATCTCGCTCTGGGTTGTGGCGCGATGGCGGTCTAATGACAGTCGCTTAATGTGAAATACTGATATTTTATATATCTATCAAACAAAATTCATAACTTCGCATACAAGCTACAAAGGGATGACGTCACGCCTTCGTAGCCATTTGTATGGAGCGTTTAAGCGAGTCTAAATTAAGATTAATGTGAATTTAACATCGTTTTATCTCAGGCAGTTTATGTGATATCAAAGTTTAATGTTTAATGTTTAAAAATATTTTAATGATGTATTGAATATCGATGTTACAATTACATATATACAAAAATAAATAAAATGTCATCATGCCTATTCAATTGAGGTAAGCAGTTCCAGCTCTAACTAGCGAAGACCTAAATAATGAGATGTAGAACGATAATTCTTTTCATTATTCAAAAACCAAATCCTAATAAAACTGCATAACTAATTGTCTGTCAATCAACCTATAAATATACTTTAAAACGACACAAATAGTAATAATAATAGTAAAAAATATCACACAACTTACACACAACGCCATCTAGTCCCAAACTAAGCAGAGCTTGTACTATGGGTACTAGAATAACTGATACTAATACATATATACCTTCCTTTTTTTTGTAAATACATACTTATTATACATAGAAACACCCACAAATAGGCATGAAGTTGATTTGATAGTTAAGTTAGTGGTAACTGTGTAATCGTGGATTCGTTACATCTTAAAACTACAATAATAATATCAACCGTGGAACAGGCATTTGGGCGAGATGGCTGCAGACACGTCACACGGCAGCAACACGCGACGTCGTGTAACTGCTGTGTGGAGTCAGCGCGCCCACACGCCCGACGATCGTGCATGCCTAATGTGGGGACAGCCTTAAGACATTTTTTTCCAAAAACAAATCTTAAATCAACTCTGCTAAACAATTTGTATAAAATGGCGTATAATGTGGTTTTCCTATCCACCGTCGGTGTTTTCCTCCGGTACCAGTCATTTTAGGTTTCACATAGATTTAAATTTCCGAACGGAAAAAATACATATAAAAATGTGTGGATAGAAAAAATTTATACACAGATACTGTTTTCACCCTTTGCGTCACTGTAAATACTGTTTTTTTATATTAATTATTATTTATTTGTTTGATGCTAGCAACCCAATACAAACTGTTGCTGGGCGGGCGGCGCGAGCCAATCGCTCCCGCCCACAGCTCATATTAGAACTTGGACGGATTTAAATTGAGCGGCTATAACCTAGTTAAAAGGATATTTATATTTGCAATAAATTTGGGTATTGTTTGTCTATCTGTAGTATTTAAATTTTTCTTCATATAATTTTAATAATATGTAATATTTTTACACTTTCACATAACATAACATCACGCCTATAATACCCAAAAGGGTGTGGCAGAGGTGTACAACACCCACATTTTACCTGTTATGTTTAAGTCCAACTCCGTGCTGCTATTGTGAATTGCCTGACGGAAAGTTCACAAATAACACTTTGGCCTACCCGTGAATCGAACCCAACACTTTGCGGCGAGTGGCGCATTCGCTAACCACTAGACCATCAAAGCAGTTAAATACTTTCAACACGCTTATCTCAGGAACTACTAGTCTGAATTTATTTGTTTTTAAGCTATTGCATAGCTTCTATCGCGGGCCTGAGCGTGGAGACCGAATCCAGAAATGCCGTAACGAAAATCACCTAACACCCCCCAATCCGACCGGCACAGCCAGCGGTGATACTTTTTAGTTTTACCATCTATCGATGAATAGCAGAACTTTTACGGTCACCACGCTCAAAAAGTGTAACTTAAATTAATATCAAAGAAAAAAAACCAAAGGAAAAAAATACTGCATAAATAAAATAAATAAATAATAATTGCATAAGTTAATAAAAAATGCTATGCAAGCTTTACCGCGGAAATCTCCGAGTGCACACGTCTTTTTTTAAGGTTAGCCTATTTATTGCGAAATCCTTTTGGGAAATAGGAGCGGCAAAGCAATGCAATATGTTTTTTTGGAAATTCTTACTCGCTAATAATATTGTATTTTTTTTTATACCACATCCACAGCGAACTAACGTGTAGTCCACCTGATGGTAAGTTGAGTACAGCCCATGGACATCAACTATCCACAAAAGCAGATTATAGATGCGTCGCTGCAGCTGAGGACTAAGGTGTTATGCCTCAAGGGCCTGATCTCACCACCAAACCGGAACACAGTAATGGAAGCACTACTATTTGGCGGCAGGTTAAAGGTGAGACGGTGGTTCTGCCGCCCTCGGGCTTGTTCACAAGAGCTCTACCACCAGTAATAATATTGTATATGCTAAACTTGCTATAATATGTAACCTACTACCAACATACTGGTTGTTGAAGGTGAAGGATGAAGGCAGTCGACTCAAGTAAAATACTGTTGTCACAACTAAGTCCTGTAAATTTATTTATTTATCTTTTTAAAGGATCTTCAACAAAAAATATACACACATTCATAACTTGTATCTTAAAATATAGTTAGGAATCAGTAAAATGGCTGGAAAGCCAACTGAAATACAATTGGGCAAAATTTTTCAAAAATTGAGAATTTTTTTTTTATAAACAGTATTACGTATCATAAAAAAATAAATCAAAAGTCATTAATATCATCAACATTTATTTGTTCGTACTATCATCTCTATACAGTGCCGACCACCCTTGCCATCCAACAGGCGACACCGACAGTTTTCCCCGGGCCGCGCCACCGTACGCACGCGTCACTCGCCATCCCCCCGCGGGGTGAACAGGTACAAACACAAACATACAAACAAACATCAAACCGTCTATTTGTACAGAACATGATGGAAAGTACCAGGGACGCAGAAATTGATTGTGGTAATTGAAACTTGATTGAGTCTCGTTAAGATGAATTGTGTGAATCCATGCGTTCCTAGTGACTGTAATCGTATCTTAATTTAGTTGTGGATGATGAGTTTTTTTTAAAGGATAGATATTTATAATGGCATAGTGACAAGTTAATATAAATTCGTATATTAAGATGAAATAGACTGAAGAATTCGTTTGCAGAATCCAGATTTACTCAAACACACCAAATGTAAGTAGATTTATGTGTCCATACATTTATTGATATTTCAATATTTATATATATTTGATTATGTTATGATTTTATATTTATTTTGATTGAAGTATTAATAACTTTACGGAAAATTAATTCGTGACAGATATAGAATACTTTTTTATTCGATTGTGGTTATAAATTATAATATTATCTTGCTTCAAAATTTTCAAGGTTTCATCTCGGTTATTAGGTACTTGATTTAAAATATTACACACGACAACACATCTTGCCATATAAACATTTAAAGAATATTTAAACACTATTTATGATATTATATTTACTAGAATACTTAATTATCATCTTTACTACATGATGACTTCATTCTTACTAAAAACAGCATATACGAGTAGTGTAGCATATGGTGTGAATAACTATTATCAAGGGAAAATGGTTCCCTTCGAACCTAGTCGCACACACGCAATTTGAATGACCTTAGGAATATTTCGTGTATTGTCTGGGATTTATGCAGTTTTATTATACGATAAATAGGACCACCACCAGTCGATACGCCTTTAAAATCAAGGTTCGGAATCTTCGCCTCAACAAAAATGAATCGCCACCATAATATTTATTATAATTAGTTCATATATTTATACATATTTTATTTATTAAATATTTAATTATATTTAAGTATTTTTTATGTTGATATTATACATATATATATACGCACATATTTTCATTATGTATTAATTAATTGTATTGATTTTTAGGACCTTTTATTTCAAACCAAACGCTATATTTTATAACTTCAACTGCCTTGTTAATCTCTGCATCACCCAAAGGTAGACTGGTAGAGAATGCCTATGGCATTAAGTCCGCCTTGTATACAAATTTTGTATATGAAGTTTAAATAAATAAATAAAAAGAAATAGTGTCTATTCGGGTGAACGGCTAGACAACTTTTAACATTTTTTTTTTTGTACTACGCCCACAGCAAACAAACGTGTAGTCCACCTGATGGTAAGTGGAGAACAGCCCATGGACATCAACAATCCACAAAAGCATATTATAGATGCGTCGCTGCAGCTGAGGACTACGGTGTTATGCCTCATGTGCCAGTAATTTCAGGGCCTGATCTCACTACCAAACCGGAACACAGTAATGGAAGCACTACTATTTGGCGGCAGGTTAAAGGTGAGACGGTGGTGCTGCCGCCCTCGAGCTCATTCACAAGAGCTCTACCACCAGTTAGATCACTGATTCCCAAAGTGGTCCAGGTGGACCCCCAGGGGTCCACGGGAGACTCGTTGGGGGTCTACGTAGGTGTAAACAAAAAATGGGGGTCCACAAGATGTTAATGGGGGTCCACGAAAATGTATCTGCTTTTGATAGTGAAGAGCAAAAATGAAAGCATAGTTTTTATAAATGTAGGTATGCCGTATGGCCTACATACATTGTTTTAAGTACCTAACTAAGCAGATAATATTTTAATAATTCATTAAAATAAATAAATAAATAAATAGCTTCCCCGCGTGGTACCTCCCATAATAGCTACCTAACCTTTATAGCTCGGCAAAAAAGTAGCTGTCTAATGGTGAAAGAATGTTTAGTAGTTATCGAGTTAAATTCTAAAAACAAAAATTTCTACCCGCGGCTCTACTCGCGTGGTATTTCAACCATGATAATCATTCCTCATACATTTTCAGTCTATTGATAAATACTTTTGTCTCTATTAAGAAACAGTTATATTTTTCAACTGTTGGGGACCGGCAGGATTTGAACCTGCGACCTTACTGCACACCACACTTTAGCCATCCAGCTACAGTCGCCTCACCAAAACCCTAAATAGTATAATTTGCTAAGCATAGCTAAATGCTATAAAAATAATCAATTAGAAACTTTTGTCTCTGTCTATCGCAATATGAATATCGCAAACAAACAGACAAACGCCGCTAATGATTCATTTTAAATATCCTTAAATGCGTTCTCAGTATCAATTGGTACATATTATATTCTTTTAAATAATAAAATAAAGGTATTTTAACGGTATGAATTATATGATATTGTAAGATGATATGAAAAAAGATCATGATCTATACATGAAACCAAGTTTGCGCTTTTATATCCTACTGTTAGCTTTCTCGTTTCTGTTTGCTTTGCTCTATAGAATAATTATAGCTTAATTAATAAACCTATGCATACTGTATTAAACATTTCACTGCACTTAAGTTATGCTTTTACGGAAGAATAATTAGTTTATAGGATATAGATAATAATTTATCAATAGACTAGACCACGACTTCATCCGTGTATTTATTTATTAATTAATTAATTTATTCATTTCATCTTACAAGCTAACAGATGTTACATCCAAAACGCTTACAAGATTAGTGTTATGTCAATATTAAACATAAAAAAGTATATATATTTAATTAAATTATTTACAAGCTTGTTAAATAGAATAGAATTTTAATGTCAATATAAATACAATAAAAACAATAGATTCAAATGATAAAATTAATAAAAATATAAAGAATATAATGTCAGTAAAGTGTCAAATCCGAACTAATAAAAAATAAAAAATTGTACTTAGTTATAATAATAATCATGTCACAATAAAATGTCTAATTTATGTCATTTAAAAATATATAATATTGAATAAACAAATGTCCTAATCCATCGCCAAAAAAATCAAGTTCGTGGTGCTGGGCAAGCGTGTAGACTTCATTGTATTAAGTGATAGCTGCTACTGCGCTTTGACCCGCTTTAAATCTTACTGCTCCAGTCTCGTGGAGTTTAGCGTAATATTTCTTGATAATTAAAGTACCAAATTCAAAAATAATGTATGACATCCAACTAGTAGTACCCGAGATTAGCGCTATCAAACATACAAACTAACTTGCTACCGCGGTTTCATCTGCGTGTTTTTGCACTAAATTTTTTTCATAATCGTTTTAGCCGTTTAGACAAACATATTATTATACAGAATTTTAGGCAGAGTGTCGTGCGAATAATACCAGCTTAAAAAAAAATGTTATTTTGTCATTAAACCAGACACTTTAGTTATATTTATTTGTATTGATAATTTACTATGTTATTAAAACCTTGATAACAGACAAAAAGATAAAATAACATAAATGCTAAATAGCAACTTACAGGTCGACCAATATTAGTAGACGTCTTTAATGGTAGATTAAAGGTAGACTCTGTAAGTAGCGTTCCGCAAACCACTCAATAGTCACTAAGTAGTATAAAGCCGAAGCGAATCCAATGATAGCACTCTGGAACTAGTGCTGCCAGGTGACCCGATTTTCGCGGGACGTCCCTATTTTTAGAGGCCTGGCTCTATTTAATAAAATGAAAATAATAAATTTATTTCCCATAAGTTATAACAATGAAAAAGTACAATGGTGTGTATTAAGTATTAAATGCTATTGCAAGATCTATAAATACATTCATAATAACGTCCCGCCTCTTAAAATAGGTAGGCCCGTATATCAAGAGCCAGTGATCAGCAGTTTTAGCAGATATTAATTTGATAAAATCACAATATAACAGAATTAAACGGTGCGTCAGTTCATCTTTTTTCCTTTATTTGAAATTTAAAATAAAGGATTAGTGTAATCATCA
Organism: Hypena proboscidalis; assembly: GCA_905147285.1. NCBI lineage: Eukaryota > Metazoa > Arthropoda > Insecta > Lepidoptera > Erebidae > Hypena > Hypena proboscidalis. Next base: position 15,363,239 of record LR990149.1, read on the forward strand.
CCATCTAACTATTTTGTAAAAAAAAATAATAATATGAGTATATGAATTTTGAACTGTTTGTCGTCGAAAATGTGACAAAATTATCGGATTGCCACAATTATCATCTTTTCTGTCCCGATTCACCCATGATCGGGACGCTAAATGTCTCGATTTTTCACTAAGTTGCTCTATTGATTTAATTGAGAATATTGACAGAAAACGAATTTAAAAATCAGTTTATTTTCCTTTTTCTCACCGAACTCGGACTAAATTGTGGCTACAAAAGTTTTATGAATGTAAGCTGTCCCGATTTGTGCTGCGATATCCCAATTTTTTTATAACCAGTCTTGAAATTTAACATGTGGACCCTGGCAACACTGCATGTAACTGATTGGAAATTACTGTGAAAGGGGTTTAACGATACCACGAACTGTTAAGCGGTTAGTATTCCAATAATATGCTTTGTCCCGATTTTGTTTTTGTTTTCGATATACCGTTCAATTATTACTGATGAAATTGAAAATATGAAACTATGTAGTGTGTAGGTTCTTATATTCAGTTCTTTACTTTGAAAATGCACGAAAAAATACGTTTGGCACTGTAAGTTCGCTTTGAAAATTAAAAGCTACATAATAACTTTCTACAAAATCATTTCACATACTTCACACAGCTTTTTGACAAAATGTCCGAAACTTTTTACTCAGCATCATTCCTGATTTCACAGCCGCTTTGACAATACATTCCATTATTTTGAATTCGTGACTGCGCGATATCTCGTTACGATGCTGAAAGGCTTGCAGGGGTCATTGCAATGATTTTGGTACCAGCTCTTATTTGATTGTATTTGTACCCTGAAAGCTGTTGACAATGGCAAACTTTACTATATACTGGTGGTAGATAGATAGATAGATAGAGAATTCTTTATTGTACACAAAGAAAAAGTACATAATTGTGATACAGAGTCTAATAGAAATATGCACAATGGGCGGCCTTATCACTAATACATAAAAGTGATCTCTTAAAGGAGCCTCCCCGAGTGACGTACATAACGATTCCTTACGTCCGGCGCACCCAGGGCAATTCGCGAGTTCTCCAACGCGAATTGGCTAATCCTTTCACCACGATGGCAAGTCAAAATAAAACTTGACTCTGCCATCGACACGACGAAGAAAAAGAAGAAGAAGAAGTGATCTCTTCTAGGCAACCTTTGGATGGACATTTGTGGTACAGATCTGTGAAAGAGCTCGAGTGCGGCAGCACCACCGTCTCACCTTTAACCTGCCGCCAAATAGTAGTGCTTGCATTACTGTGTGCCGGTTTGGTGGTGAAATCAGGCCCAAAACTTACTTGCATATGTGGCATAATACCGTAGTCCTCAGCTGCAGCGACGCATCTACAGTCTGCTTTTGTGTATTGTAGATGTCTATGGGCTGTAATTCACTTACCAATGTGTAGTTCATACACGTTTGTTCGCTGCAGGCGTAGAATAATACATTTACAACAAATGTATTTTATTTTGAATAATGTTCTTTTTAGATAGTTATTTAATAGGGTTCGAGTAATTTTTGCGTCATGTTAATTATTTTTTGCGCATTTTGCAATGTTAACTAACACTAAAACAGAATTGCAATCAAGCGGTTCGGTGGCGAGATTCTGTTAGGGAAACTGTCAGTTTCGAAAATGTTGTGCATCCTTATTTTCATATATATACGGTCGATGTTTGATTGACAGAAATTCAAATTTCATGTGATTCTATTCAGGCAATACGCATGCCGGTAACATCATAACGTACGATGCCGCGTGTCGGTCAGTTTTCTATGTAATCTATCTGGACTTTAAATAGTTTAAGAACTGTTAATATTTATAAGATTTACCATTCAGATGTTTATTCAACATACAATAGTTTTATCTTTAACAAATGAACACGCATTGATCTTACGACGAGCTGCTTGTGACGACATCGACGGATGCCAGAGGAAATTAAACGGGGAATAACGTACTTAAGAGGCCGACGGACAGACCGCGTTTTTACCATTTCCAAGCAAGTGCAAAAATCAGACGGAGTAGTGCTATCTCTGTTTAGAACACGCGCGCTAACATTTGTTGTTTATACTGGTCTTTCAAAATGTAAACGCAAATTAAATGTATTTTGGCTTCCAAAATATATAAATGAAAAATTTATATTTTCTCCCATTTCTTTTTGTTAACACCAAATTAACTTTATAAACTGTGTTTCCATTTATCTAGAATTACATAAATGTGTAATACATTTTTTTTCTTAAAAAGAAAGCTAATTAGTAATTTACAAATACAAATAACTAGTATTCTTAATAACCCCTTCCAGCTAAGCCTTTGCTTGTGTTAGGAGGAAGTTTGACCTCTCGATTGCATAACCGATGCCTTATCTATTGCGCCACGGCCGCTTAGATTAGTATTGTAATAAATAGAATTTAGTAAATACGCTGGCATCACAAATATTGCAGAACTCCGTATGTATAACAAAATCATGATCCGCCTGACCCTTAATTATACAACCCTTCCGAGCAAAAGATCGTAGGAATGATTTCTTATAAAACGGGTTATTGTTCAAAAGATAATTTGTGTTACCAATAAGTCTTTCAAATCACTCTTCATAATAACGAAAGTAGTGAACATTGTACGAATAAGTCATGCTTTCTTTTTTTCTTTCTTCTTCTTTCTGTAATTTATATTCCACATATATTCCACAACTCACACACAACGTCATCTTGTCCCAAACTAAGCAGAGCTTGTACTAATGGGTACTAGAATAACTAATACTAATACATAATATATACTTTTCTTTTGTAAATACATACTTATTATACATAGAAACACCCAGACTAAGACAAACCTCCATGTTCACGCACATAAAGATTTGTCTTAAGTGGGAATTGAACCCACGACCTTGGCGTCGCAGGTATGTAGGTACACTACCCACTCCGCAATGCGGTCGTCAAAATTAATTCAAAAGTAATTGAAATGAGCTATATTGATAATTTTGGCGTCGTGTTTATTTTTTCTCGCAGCCATCAAGCAAATGATAGGGATATAAACCAAGTCTTTTAACATATACACGAATTATATACAGTTTCGTTGGTCCAGCGGTATAATTTTTGTACCGGTCACTGCGAGGACTCGGGTTCGATTTCCGGGTCGGGCAAAGTGTTACTTGTGCACTTTCTGTCAGAAAATTCACTATAGCTGCACGGAGTTGGAATTGTGTCCGGTGGATGGCGATAGGCTCACCCCCTATCCCATGGTACCTAAACATAACAGATGAAGTGTGGGTGTTGTACACCTCTGCCACAGACTTCTGGATAATATAGGCGTGATGTTATATTATATACCTCCTATTTTGGAAACCAGTAGAAAACATCAACATCCAACTTTTCATTAGTATTGATTATCAGACCAAACACATAACAGCGTTTTAGTTAGCTTTCGATCTGACAACTCTACGCAAGAGCGAGAGAGATGAGAATCTCAACACATCAAGTGTAACTATTCCCAGCGGCACTAAGTGGTTTAGCCTGCACCAAATTGGCACTATGAAGTTTAGATTTTATATTTTTTATTTTTAAATGGTCATTAAAGTATTTTTACACCACTTTTGTAGCAAAGAGACTGCCTCGATAGTCTAGTGGTTAGCGTATTGGGTGGGAAAAAGTGTTATTTATGAACTTTACGTCAGAAAATTCACAATAGGAGCACGGAGTTGGAATTGTGCCAGGTGGATGGCGATAGGCTCACCCCCTATCCCAAGGGACCTAAATATGACAGGTGAAATGTTGGTGTTGTACACTTCTGCCACATCCTTCTGGGTAGTATAGGCGTAATGTTATGTTTTGTAGCAAAGAGGCATGCAAACTATAATTATAAAAATAATCATGAATGATGAACCAAGCTTAAAACAACAGCTTTAGTCCCTTTGCATCAGAATCACATCAAACATATTACAGCGCTTAAGTCAGCTCTCAATCTCACCACTTTTCGCTGTCATCTCAACACATCAAGTGTTACTATTCCCAACGGCATTAAGTGGTTTCGCCTGCACCAAACTGGCACTATCTTTTGTTTGTTAGGTTTAGAATTTGTTATTTCATTTTTCAAATGGGTATTTAAGTATTTTTATGCAAGTTACGTAGCAAAAAGGCGTGCAAACTTGCATTTTAAATGCATAGATGAAAAATAAATCATAATATGCAAACATCAAAACTATTGACTGTATTGCCTTTTCGTCAGGATCACATCTAAAACATTACAGCATTTGAAACGGACTTTGAGCTCACCAATTTATGCACTCATCTCAACACATCAAGTGTTTCTATTCCCAGCCGCACTAAGTGGTTTTGTCACCGAACTGACACTAGAAAACTACGGAACGTAAAATACTTTTAGTTATAGATGTGTTGACATATCTGAGAATATTATGCCTCCTATGCCAGTCATTTCAGTGTCAAGTATCTAATTTTACCATCAAACTGAAATACGTTTATGAATGTCAACAAAATGGCAGGCATACTTCTTCAATCTCATTATCATGTTCAAACATCATAATTTGTTATTCTCTTTTTATCAGACTCGACCATCGGATCAAACACATAACAGCGTTTGAGACCGTGTGAGCCTTCGACCACACCACTTTACACCCTCATCTCAACACATCAAGTGTTACTATTCCCAGCCGTGGGAAGTGGTTTTGGCACCAAACTAACACTTTAAAACTCGGTATAAGAATGGGAAAAGAAAGAGAAAAGGTAGTTTTTAGAGTTTCGTAGTGCCTACAAGAAACCCATAACGTTACGCGGTCTGTCCATCTGTTCGAGGCATAGCGTCTAAACTATGTAAATTTATTATGCTAAGAAAGAAGTAATATATTTCATTTCGGGAACCTCCCCTACATGTAAATTGGGGATGAGTTTTTTTTCTGTCAGCTATTCCATAGTGTGGGGTATTATTAGGTAGATCTTTTAAAAACATTGCGAAGTTTGTACAAAGGTTTTTGATTAAGAGATCCGTTTGCGAGATAATAAACTTTAAACAGCTAATTTTTGTTTAAATAGAACGTCGATCTAGATCTTTAGTAAATCGTATTGGTAGAACATGCACAAAAATTAAAAGGAAATCTATAGCAACTAAGTTAACTTTCTTAGTTCAACTTGAATCAAATCTAAGACCTCGTAGTAAGAGGCTGCATACGCAAACCATTAGCCAAACGAGGCCGCTTAAATAAAATAGATGAAAGATGTCAAGGTAGTATAGGATGTATAGATGGAACATGTAGCTTATGGCTTTGATCTCACCACTCGGCGCTCTCAATTAGTGATTCTACGTATTCCTATCTACATGAAGTGGTTTTGCTGCAACGAAAATCACTTTGTAGTTTAGTTTCCGTTATATTATACTTTAAAAAAATATGTAAACTGTTATATTTTGTTTACTTGTCTGTATGTTAGTTCTTCTTTTTATCTCACTAAGTAATCAATCTATTTAAAAATTGAAACGAAAAGAAGAAGAAATAGTTATATTACTCACTAAAAATCACCAGGAGCGCATACCCCGCAGGATACATTAATAATATAATTATTTAGCACTTAGCTGTATAGAAAGTTGCCGGAACTTTGTTAGTGCCATAAAATGCAGGCACCTTTTAGTGCAGCTATAATGTGTATGGTATAATATCCTGTGGCAGAGAGTGTTAGACACTCAGCCACACCCTACTGGGTAATATATGCGTGATGTTGTCATTATTTTATATTGACTTCAGTTCTAACCGACCTCAAAAAAAGGAGGTGTTCGAAGTTTAAGTGTATTTTAAAAAAAGGAGGAGTATCCCAATTCGATTCTGTTTTATCCTTTTATGTTTGTTCGCCGATTACTTGTTGGCTTGGCTGACTTGAGAAATTATTTTTTTGTCTAAAAGAGTACCTATATATACTCGTCATGTGGTCCTATTTTCATCAATTCACGATCTGATGATGGGATCTTAGAGAAATTGAGGGCTACCCTCACATTTTAAAGGCTTCTATATTGATTTTCGTATATTACCTAAAGCTACTCGGATATTTGCGTCTAGCGGTCAGAATTTCGTGTTGCTGATTTGGTGCTGACAACTCCTCAACGGTTAAAAGTACGGGAATAATTCTATAATATAGGCACCTTAAGGCCGTTTGCTGTATTTTTATAAGTTATACAGAGATGAGGGGAGACGTTGAATATTTTGTAAGTATTTCTTACTTTGTAGTGCATTTCATGTAAATGAAGTCAGTTTATTTTTTAATTATATTAAACATTGTTCCATTAGCCACAAATATAATTACCAGGAACACATACCCAACAGAATACATATATATATATAATCACAGTAATACTTAGCTCTATAGAAAGTTCCTGGAACTTTGTTATTGCCATAAAATGCACGCTCCTAGTTATTTATTGCACTATCTGTAATGTTTACAACATAATATAATGCTGTATTGTTCCCGCCCATGGCTCTGTCTGAGTGGTCAATTGTATAGCTAATACAGGGTGGATGCAAAAAACTTTTCCCAATATAGTTAAAAAAAATCAATGTGTTTGGAAAACGTGATTCTTTCGTTTTTTCTATTACTTTAGCCAGAGAAAAAGAACATTAATCATCACGTTTAAAATTGGTGCAAATGTCGCAATCGCAATCAGAACTCTAAATTTTATTCAATTTTGTTTAAGGATTATATCAATTGAGATGATTCAATAACAATCATTTTCACAAACTTTCAGAATATTCCATCTGAAGGTGATAAGAGAAAACTACAGACCATGAATATCTAAAAACCACAAAACATTACAGTCGAATTTAAAAAGATATTAGATAGATAGATAGATAGAATAAACTTTATTGCACACCAAAAAATAAGACACATTATAGAACATAATTTAACATTAAGACATGTACAATGGGCAGCCTTATCGCTAAAAAGCAATGTCTTACAGGCAACCTTTGGATGGACAAATAGATAGTTAGACTGATATGGGGCAGTTCAAGGTGTAAGAGATGAGGTAGAAAGTTCACTATAACTAATATTTACATAAATTTATAAATTAATAGGTACATAAGCATTCTCATAAGCCAGTAATTTGAGGAAATATTCTCACCACTAAACCAAAACACAGTTGTACAAGCACTACTATTTGGCACAATATCCTACTAAAATTCTAATTGATTTTTATGTAGCATAGCTTAGCAATTTAATACTAATAAACATTCGCATTTGAAGCCGATATAAAAGTACAACAGATGACGCGGGGCATCCAAAAAGACGATGTATACAGTCAAAAGATTCGTGGATTCGGAGCAGGAGCTTGGATAGCTCAGCGAAAGAGCGATATAACGCAATCCTAGTCGTTTCAATTCCAAATTGTTTTTACCCTTTCTGATTATTAAAAACCCTGCCAACACTTCACGGCCGTTGCTACAAATAGGACTCAGCTTTTTCATCAATCTAAAACACAAACTGAAAACCCTATTACATTGTATGGAGATATAATTACGGCACGTTCTGTTCGTTCCTGCTATGTACAATACAATATGTACCTACATGCTCAATGATAGAATGTACAAACAGTTTTGGGGTTTATTGTTTGCATTTATATTGTCCCTCGTGTCATGTTCCGAATCAGAGAACACAACACAATATCACAAACTAACATTATCAAATGTATTCACATACCTATATTATTGGTTTGTGTAACCAACGGGTTTTAAGACATACCACCAATGGTAGGTGGTATCTTTAGGCGATAGTCATTTTACGACTCTTCCGCAATACGATCCGTCAGATAAAATTGAATATAGTGCAAAAACGCCCTTACAAATTATTGATTACAGATTCGTCGTCACTTCTGAGATTTGAGTGCAACTATCTTCTTCCAATTGTGTCAATAAGCTTAGTTCATGGTCTCATTTCACCACTTATATAAAATACAGTAAACAGCACGAATTTCTTATCATAGCCGTCAAAATTGATAGAATCCGTAGCCTTAATAAACTTCTCTAAAACAAATTACAAAAAAATTCAAAACTTTCGTCGCCAAGTATAAGTATGTGAAATTATCCCTTTTTGCCATCAACTAATTCAAACACTCAAAGGGAAAGGAAGAGAAAATTTTTATCAAAGCATTCTTGCACGGTGCCATAAGCCTTTGTAAAACAAAGGATAGGGTGACCATGTCTCTCTTCGAACTGCGATCGGAAGGCGGGACTTTCATATTTTACGTTAAAATAACGGATGGAATCCCAAAACTGGAAAGTAAATTTGAACAAAGCGAAAAATTTAAAACGCTTTCTGAAATTTCCTACGTTGCTGCTTTGAAGATTTTTCGGGTATTTGGTTGTGATTTACCTCGAAAATACTTACCAATAAGATTCAGATTTCAGTGAAATATCGTAAATAATATCAACAACAGAAGTATAGCAGCAACTACAACGCCTTGAAGTAATTTAATTATTTATTTTTTATTCAAATACTTATTGCACTAACAGTTTCAACCAATACGTACTAAAAGTTAGGTATAGATACAACTAAAATATTTACTTAAATATTTTGCAATTAAATACCCATCGGTGTTGATACTTTTCAACTTCTCTTACAAATTTCCATGTTGAATTAAAGTCAATCAAATCATTTTATTGCAATAAGTATTATAATATATTACAATATATGTGGTTTATATTACCATATCTCGGGACTACAGAGTCCCGGAACTTTGGTAGGCATGTGTGGGGCCGAAGCCAACAGCACAGAGGCCAGATAAACACCTTACTCTAAATGTAATGAGGCTAAAACCGGCGATTATCCCTGTTCACATTATTTTAATGCACCCAAGGACAATCCCCGGTTTGAGCAGACCTATTGCAGAAAATGAAGACTAAATGATAAGAGCTATACAATATATTATTATTATATAAATAAAGAGGAATAATAATAACAATAAGTTAAGTTTTATTTTAATTTCATATTTTTTTGTATTTTGATGTTTGATTTGACGTGTTCAAGCGCTTCTTGGGGCGCATAGAAATAAATGATTTGATTTCTGATTTCTGAAAACTTAACTACTTAAAATTACAGAAGAATGTGACTATATTAAAAAATGCTTATTTTATTTAGACAATATTAACATTTGGATGCTGAGCAATCAGTGTAATGCAAATCTTCGTCAGAATGACAGTTGCATCCAGTTCACGGTATAACAATAGTGCAACTGTAGGCTGCCAGTCAAAGTTATCACTGCTGTGCCAGCATCGCAGCTTCGATAGTGCCTCTGGGCTTTTGTGTACTGAATGAATGAAAATAACGTCAATATGGCTTATAGACAAACATTGCCAGTGTTTCATGTTTCTCGTTTTTCATTAGATTAGATTACGTTAAACGTTATACATAACATAACATCCTGCCTGTATTACCCAGAAGGGTGTGGCAGAGGTGTATAAAACCCACATTTCACCTGTTATGTTCAGGTCCCATTGGATAAGGGGTGAGCCTATTGCCGTAAACGGGGCACAATTCCAACTCCGTACTGCTATTGAGAATTTTCTGACAGAAAATTCTCGAATAACACTTTTATCTGAACCAAAAATCGAACTCAAGACCTCGTGGTAAGAGGCGTATACGCTAACCACTTGACCAACCAGGCAGTTGATGGAAAATCTGAAATAATATTCAATTTCTTTTTGTAACATAGTACGTTATAGTTTGTCTTCGATATTTTTATTTTATTCTGTATTTAAAACAAAACTTTTATTTCAATTCTTCTCTTTTTTAGTTCAGTCCGGATACAATACTTTATGATCTAAAATGCTGAAAAGATGGTTCCCCTATACCCCGCGGCATGTACGTCGAGCCAAATGCCTCGCAAAAGGCACTGAGAAAATAAGGTGTAAAATAAGGAAAATACGACATATTTTTGTTAGTTAAACTGTCTGTAAAGCTGTCCTTATCTGCCTCGATGGTCTAGTGGTTAGCGTATGCGCCTCTCACCGCGAGGTCTCTGGTTCGATTCCCGGGTCGGGCAAAGTGTTATTTGTGAACTTTCCGTCAGGAAATTCTCAATAGCAGCACGGAATAGGAATTGTGCCCGGTGGATGGCGTTGGAACCTAAATATAACAGGTGAAATGTGGGTATTGTACTCCTCTGCCACACCCTTCTGGGTAATATAGGCGTGATGTTTTGTAATGTTAAGCAGTCTGTTAAACTGTATAGCTTTCATGTAAAGGTTTTTGTTTTATTTTAACTTTTTGTTAGTCAAAGGGCATGGCTATTTACGTGGGTGTAAAATTTAAGTGGAAGTTTTCGGTACCTTTTTGGACCTTTTCTATTTGAAGTTTATACAACCTTGTAGGTTGTACAACACTAGTTACTGCCCACAGCTTCACCCGCCTGGTGTTGCCCTAAAAAAGTAGCCTTTGTTACTTCGAAAGAATCTAGCTTTTTTACAGAAATAATGTTTAGAATTTTATTTGCGGGTCCGAAGAATATCCCGATACTTTTTTTTATAAACATTTTGAAATCTTTTTTCATTCATAAATAAAACATAACATAATAACATTACGCCTATATTACGAAAAAGTGTTGCAGAGGGGTAAAACACCCATTTTTCACCTGTTATGTTTTAGAAATTTCTTGACGGCAAGTTCGACGAAAGTTTACCCTAATATACATTTCTTTTCAAAAGAGGCTTACGATACTTTAACAACAGTTTTCAGACCCAAATAAATCATCGTCAAACTTGACCACAAAGTCATAAAATAACGGTTACGATACCTGTTTCGGCTTCCGAGAGTTTTTATAAAGAATCTAGGGATTGCCTTTGGTATAAGAAGTTTCGACAGCTTCGATATATTTTCACAAGAAACCTTTCAGAAGTCAGATAACTCTGAAAGTGATTTGATTTGCCGACCGGATGGCGGAGTGGGTAGTGTACCTGCCTGCCACGCCGAGGTCGCGGGTTTAATTCCCACTTAAGACAACTCTTTGTGTGCATGAACATGGTGGTTTGTCTTAGTCTGGGTGTTTCTATGTATAATAAGTATGAGTTTACAAAAAAAGTAAATATGTATTAGTATCAGTTATTCTAGTACCCATAGTACAAGCTCTTTAGTTTGAGACTACATGGCGTTGTCTGTAATTTGTGAGAAAAAAAAGTAAACAGACATGGTCAGTCGTAGTGCATTAAATTGTGAAAGTACTTATTTAAACTAAAATAATGTGTAAACATACATGTAATTAAAAACTATACATGTATGTTTGTATGTTTTATCGTAACGCCTAAACAACTGAACGGATTTTAATTGAAGTTGTCATGAGATTTATAAAAATAGGCCGGGTGACATAGGCTATATAAATTTAATTTAAATTTTATAAAACTTTAGATTCTTACATGAAAAAATAAAAATATTACATAATCATGACGTGTTTGGTATCAAATTAAAGGTCATGGAGAGCACATTACAAATATATATACTTATAATATCGCTTAAGTTTAAATCTATAGTTTAAATGCGGTCGTAAAGCTCCCGCGGTCCTCTCTGTGTAGCAAACCAATATTAAGTACAAATATTATTAAGTAGTCGGGTTATACTTTTTACAACTAAGTAATACTGTGATAGTTTTATATGACAGTAATACGTGATTACATAGAATCTTTATAGGAATGTTGTCCTAAATGTATTGTTCAATCTGTACTGGTGCTATCATGAAAATGAATAACTAATGTTACAATATTTCGTGAAGTTAATGGGTTACAGTTACACTTTACGATCAGAGAACATTAATATGAAAATTATACTAAGTAAAACTATGGGACAGGATTTGAACCTGCGACCTCTGCATTACGGGAAGCCGCTTTAACCATTATCTAACGATATATACTGTATCTAACTTAAGATGGATGAACGTGACTTCACATAATGACGTAACACACAGTTGAGAAATTTGGGTTTAGTTTAACCACTAAGCTACAGTCGCCTCTTGCCTAGGGTGGTTAAAATGGCTGCCTGGAATGCGGAGGTCGCTAGTTCAAATCCTGCCAGTCTCATATTTTTTAAAGTCCCGGTGGTGGCAGTGTTTCCCCCCTTTACATAACATAACATAACATCACGCCTATATTACCCAGAAGGATATGTCAGAGGTGTACAACACCCACATTTCACCGTTAATGTTTAGGTCCCATGGGATAGGGGGTGAGTCTATCACCATCCACCGGGCACAATTCCAACTCCGTGTTGCTATTGTGAATTTCTACACGGAAAGTTCACAAATAACACTTTGCCTTACCCGGGAATCGAACCCGAGATCTCGCGGTGAGAGGCGCATACGCTTACCACTAGGCCATCGAGACGTTTCCCCATTACATGGGACCTAAATATAAAAGGTAAAATGTAGCTGTAAAAAACCTCTAAAATACCCTTCTGTCACCAAACAAAGGTGGCATGCGTTAGTTTGTGACTGGCCGCTTCTCCTTTATTACCTTGTATTGATCGGAAAACAATACAGAGCAATTAAAGCCTATTAATAACTAGGTAAATCCTTTAGACCGTCAAGGGTGTTTTGGTATTTTCATGGACAATATCATTCATATTTGAACATGTAATCATTATTTGAACAGCATAGGTATTCTATAAATGAAATCACACGGCATTTGAATTTCTGTCAATCAAATATCGACCGTATTTATATACTATAGTAAGGATTCACTAAATTGGTGCAACTGAAGGTTTCCCTTACAGAATCGCTCCACCGTATATTAAACCTGCTGTATCGTAAAGCACGCGGTCTAGGACTTCTTTTAGATAAAATAAAAATGAGACAAAATTTCTTTCTCTAAAGACTTAGACAATTGAACCAAAACGATAAAATAATTTAATTTAATTTAATTTATTGATTGATGCATTTAAATGTATTGACTAAATATTGACATTGATTACATCATTTATTCTGACGATTTATTTTTTCCTTGTTAATTTAAATTTTTATTTATTAAATTACTATACTTGTTTTAATTTCTAATCTAATGTACTTCATTCTTAATTATTTATATATTTAATTTAATCAATTATTTATGTGACGTTACTAATGTTATTTATTATTTTTGACGTTATTTTGTAACATATTATTATTATAAGAAAATGTAAAAAACTGACATGTAACATTGAGTTATCAATAAAGAATTGTATTGTATTGTCCATGCGCCACTCTTGCACGTTAAATAAAACTATTTGTCAAATCATAGATGCACGAAACAATCTAGTAGTTTTTTCGAGTTTTGGCAGACTTATTTTCATAGATATTTGCTATAATTTCCTCTCCATATTGAAATGCTAATGCTTTGTCTAGCAGTAACCAAATAATTTGTAAGCTACAAACCATTGCTTAATCGTACAAATAAATTTTATAAACTGGAATATCCTCGTACCTGTCTCTGATTAATGTCCGAGAAGAATGACCATTCAAGATTAATGTATGTCCTTTATACGGCACATGTAACCGACCGGAGACCATTCTCATCTCCGGTCGCCATCTATCTTGTCCCTTTACCAGACTGCGCGACGCAAACGTATGCAACTATCTATTTTTATGGGTTGTAAACTACAAAGTCGATAGTAAGCTCTATCAATTTATACAAGACTAGCTTTTGCTCGAGGCTCCACCCGCGTGGTAGGTTTGTCGATAAAAAGTTGTCTATGTTCCTTTTTAGGTCTTATATGTACTATATTTTTACCAATTTTCATCAAGATCAGTTTTGTAGTTTAGCCGTGAAAGCTGAACATAAAGATAAATAGAGGTACTTTCCCATTTATAATATAAGAAAGGATTTCGTCTGATATATCTATAAGAATTAGGATACATGCATAGTATAAATAATAATCCAAGCAAACCTACGTGTACGTGTGCCAAATTTTATGATTCAAAACCTATCTAGTAGTTTTAACGTTAAAGAATAACTAATATACAGACTTCTCGACATAGGATAATAATATCGTAGAAATAGCAAAGTAAAGTAAATTTTTTGATTAAATGCTGAGAAAAAAACAATTTTCATCTCCGTTTGACATGGCATCTATCTTATCCCTTTTTCATTTCACTCTGGTGCCATAGCACATAGCAAATACAGAAATTGAACTTCAACCGACACTCGAGTAACGAACGAGTTAGAGATAAATTCGACATGGAGTTTTAAATCGAGTTAAAAAAAAATTGGACGCTTTATAGATTGCGATTTTGTGAACTTTTTTAATAATGGAATAGCAAAAGCTAGGTTAGTTATTGATTACTTTTAGGTTGTGGGCTAAATGATTTTGTTGAGTTGAGTTTTGTTGTTGAAAGTAAGTAAGTGGTTTCATTTAATTTATTCCACTGTCATTTTAAGGCAAATGTTTCCAACCGTTGTAAATTAATGGCGTAAAGGCTTGTAAAAATTCCAAACAACACTTTTAACTGAACGACCCGGTATTCGTACCCGAGACCTCACAGTAAGCGGTCGTAAATTATACCACTAGACCTTGTGCCATTATATACTTACTCACTAGCTAGGCGCATCGTAATTATCAGCGCTGCGGTGCTTTTAGCGGTGCAGTATTGTGCTAAGATGCGTACCATTTCTGGCATTCCGAATAATATTTTAGAATAATGTAGTTTTAGACGCTTTGTGATGTTTATTTTTCTTATGCCAGAATAAATTATTCTTTTTTTTTTCTTTGTGGTCTGGCTAAAGAGTTTTAGAAACAGTAGATAACTTTGATGATACTATTTTCATTCCACTCTGGGGTCACAGAACATTGAAAGTACAGAAAAAAACATTATATTATAATAGAATGTTCACAAACGAGTTTCTGAATAAGTTGAACCAATTTTAGCGGACGATTTAGTTTGTAATTTTAACACGCGCGTTTTGTGAACTTTTTAATAATGGTGAGACAAAACTGGAATTGTAATTACTTTCAGTTAGTGAGTGACTGAATTCCAATTTACTGCACTACCTTTTTTTAGATGAGTAATACTGTTCAGTGTATACCTATATGTATGAAAAAAAGTTGAAATAAGCGCATAGGAATTCAGAAGTAGTTTTTTTAAAACTGTTATGGTAGGTGCTGTGCCGATCATCTTACAAAATTTGTTTCTTAACATTGGCAGCCTTAGTTTCCATAGATGGAACAAAAAAACAGGAAATGATGAGGAATGGATGGACGGGAACAGGTAGACTAAAGAAAAAATGGATGAATAGCGAGAAAAAAGATGTAAAATAGAATAAAGTGTATAAAGTGACAGCGAGACAGCTGATTGAGGAAGAAAAAATACGTTTTGCGCCGAAATACAATGCGATAAGGGCAGGAAGAAGAAGAAGACCGCAGCTGTAGATTAGAAAAATATTTCTATTGGCTCGATTTGAATGGTTCTTGAAGTAAGCGTAGCAGTTAAACTGTGGCGGGCAGCTAGTACACAAATAAGCTTGACTTCTGTCCGGTTCTGTTCTAGTAAGTCAGATCGATCGATGGAAGGCAATTATCTCCCCGTGAGCGCGGTTCGTCCGTCATTCACAAATAATTGTACGGGACGTAGATTGAGATATAGACATACGATTGCATGTGGTATTAAATTAATGTTGTTGATATTGACTGATTTTACAGGTTTGTATCCTTAATTCGAGGTTAAAGTATTCGTGGTCGTTCTTCTTCTTTTGCTTTTATCCCACTTTATATTTGATTAACGTCTTTTTTCCCTTTCTCTTTTGTCAACCGTCTTGCTATTACGTAATACCTTATCTTTCATGTCTTATTTTACGCAATTCATCTACTCATCTTGTCCATCCATCGACATTTAAACTGATCACTCTTTGATTCTCATGGCTGGCTTCATGATGGCTTCATCCCTTCTCCTATGACAGCAAAGCTTAAAGGGAATCTTACATGGATATGGGCTGATCATACTAGAATAAACGATTCTCTTTCAGCTTTTCTGTGATTGGTGCACCTTTCAGGCTTCTTATGACATTCTTAATTTTTGTTTTATAGCATTTAGCATCTTAACAAATTATACTAAGAAACAAGTGAAATCCCGCCGGTCCCATATCTTTTTCAACTGTTTTTATCTTAATTTTATCCCATCTTGACACTCCACACATCCATCTTAACATTCGTATCTGTAATTTCTTTTCATCACAAGCCAAACCCGCATATGTTGACAGTGATGTGAACGTCAATTTCAGAAACAAATAAATGTCGTTAGTCGTTCCTGCAGTGCGGCCACCAACGTAATTATGTTTATATGATTTTGATTTCTTGAAGTCGCTGTCGCGTCCCTGTCGCCGTGCCAGTACGGCCTCGGCCTAACAAGTTTATAAAATAGAAAAAGAAACTCAATGGAGCATCTAACAATGACTTCTTATAGGTTTTTTTCTTGCTGAATTCATAACTTCGCATACAAACTACAAAACGGTGACGTCACGTTTATGTAGCCGTTTGTTTGGAGTGTTTGGGCGACTCTCGAATGTGAATTTTAAATTGTATTATCTCAGGAAGGTTATGTGATATCAAAGTAGTTATTTAAATGATATTTCTAATATCGAGAGGTGTTTCAATTACAGAAAAAATAAATTGTCATCAAGCCTATTACAGGACCTTATCGCACTACCGAACTGGAACACCACTGTGTTGTACAAGCTAGACTAACTAGATCTATAATTTAGCAGATTAAAAGCTAAGGCAATGCTAAGGGTTTCCTTTAAAAAAGATAGCTACATTTTAGCTCGTTTATAACCATCTTTTTACAAAGTAAAAAGTCGTCACCCAGCAATAAACTTTGCAGCTTGTAGCGTCATAAAAACTTGACTGAAAATTACAAGATACAACGTTTAATACCACTTAGTTTATAAACAGCAACGTGTTTTCGCACAAGAGGTGGGCAATATGAAACCTTTTAACTAAGTTTTTAAGTTTTAGATTTATGAATAAAACTTAAATTGTTTTTATTATTTATCACCATAACAAAATATAGCACGTCTCGAAAAATAGGGTATCATCAATTCGAAATAACCCTTTTTTATCCATTTTTAAAACGACTTTTTTTCTATAAACTGACAAGACAGTCATAATAGTTCTTTGTATATAACAACGAATGTTTTTGTTTACTGTTAATGACGCGCTATCCGAAACTATTGAGTGGTGTATTATCTTGTTTAATCGCCTTTTTCCTGATAAGTTATTAGGAAAGTTTGATATATTTCAAAATCCTACTTTATTGACTGTTTTAATTTTTGAACCCGCGATTATAGGATTCCAGCCTTTCGCTTTACTACTCAGCCATCCAAGCCCCGCTGCAAATCCACGAATCTTTTTATTTTTTTATTGTTTTTAGGAAGGCTTACAGTCTAATAACAAAATGTGAATATTACAGTTAAGAATACAATTTAAGAAAAGATTGCTTTTGAAAAGCCTCCACAGATAAAACTTTTGACTGTATACATCGTCTCTACGGACGCCTTCAACATATTATTTTCGATTGTTCTTATTAGATAACTAGATGTATTAGATTACTAAGCATGCCTTGCATATTTCAATCAATTAGTACCCTATTGTTTGTGACGTGTGCTATAGTAGACATAATATATTGCTAGGAGCGGTATTTTGCAATAGATTTGGTATATTACTAATCAAAGAGCTTTTAGTGCCTATGCCAAGCTCCAGGGAGAGAATGCCATAGTGCTGCCTTTAATCCGACACCGCTAAATTATAGATCTGGCCAGCCACGCTTGCACTACTGGGTTTCAGTTTAGGAGTGAAATTAATTCTGCATGATGACTAATTTTTATTTTCGTATGCAATTGAAACATCTCGCGATATTAAAAACATCATTAAAATAATTACTTTGATATTATATAGCCTAAGATAAAACAATTTTAAATTTACATTAATTAATACTCGCCAAAACGCTCCAAACAAACGGCTACATAGACCTGACGTCATCGTTTTGTAGCTTGTATACCAAGTTATGAATTTAGTTTGATAGCTATATTATGGAATATTGCGTTTATGAAATGGTTTTCTTACGATAGTTGCAAAAAAATGTGTGGGCTATTTGATGAGATTTTCTTATTTAATAGTTTTGTTCTCTACATAGACTTGCCTATGAAACTTCGAATGATCATTAGATGAGTTGAACTTATAGTAAGTTACAGAAAAAAATGCAATTAGTTTCTGTTTACCTATATTTTGATAAGGCAATTATTTTATTACTTACGCGGGCTCAGTTATCATCTCTAATAATAAATAGCAAGCTCTCTCTGTCTCTCTCCCTCTCTCTCTTGCAGAGTATTTATTCCATACTAAATACGAAACCCTTATAAAAGATAGCTACTACTACAGCGATTACAACAACTACTACTGTTTAAGCTTGGTACAGCAATCTTTTTACAAAGTAAAAAGCTGTCATCAGGCAATAAACTTGGAGCCCGTTCGTGTTATAAAAACTTCACATGAACATTACAGGATACGACGTTGTATACCACTTAAAATACAAGAGGTGGGTAATATGAAACGATTTAACGTAAGTTTTGGCAACAGTTTAGTTTTATATCTAGATTTTTTTAAAAGGCAAGTAGGTACAGTGTAATGACTAGATATAACAAAAAAATCACTCCTTTATTACCTAGAAGGCTTTGTAACACCCACATTTCTTCTGTTATGTTCAGGTCCTGGTCCATTGAAGTAAAACAATGGACGACGAAACTCAAACAAATTCTCAAAAATAATGTCATATTATGTCAACCTACTTTAACGTAGATATTTATTTATACTGAATCCAGACTTGTATGGCTACCGCCTCGCTATTCAGAGAATATGAAATTACAGGGTTTTTCTGATATTCGACGAAACACGATTAATTGTACTATTTTTAGTCATTCAATTAAAGGTCAGTTCTTTATTATTCTATTTAAATTCTTTTTTGTTGGTACTATCAGACCAATATACTTAAGACCCACCGTAATTCAAATTTAACGAAGGCACAACTTCAAAGGCGCATCCCACATTTACAATATTATTTATATAGTCACTATTTCGCACTTTGACTAGTTTTTTTGTTACTTTCCTAGTCAAATATTGACAATAATGTTGCCAGTGTACGGGTAACGAATCATTTTGGTTAATGCGTCATGAATATATTGATATGTTCATTTAAGACCTAACAACGTCGCTCTCAGATTTAATAACGCATCTGTAATTATTTTCGGATTATTACCCATGACCGAAGATCGGTGACCGATTAAAAAAACACCAAATAGAGGTTTGCAACGGAGCATTGAGGAAAGGAGTATGACCGGGTATTCAGCGGTAAAAGTATTCGAGACGAAGAATGACCGGTGATTCACGGATAATCTAAATTTATCATGAAATAATCTTTTGATATAAACATAACAAAAATGAAAATAAATAGCTTTACTTAGTAGAACTATTTACGACTAATTCACTCTAATTATCTAAGAGTTCAGAACTTATTCCCCAGTTTTATCCATCGACCACATTTACTGGTGGATTACCAGCGTTTCTCCAATTGTCACTGCTCAAGTGTCAACCTCTTCCTGAAGTTTTCCTTACAAAAACTTAGTCATGGGCCTGGGTCCTTAAGGATTTTCGTAGGCATCAGTCGAACTGCAAAACCCGTTCGCTGCATACGTTCTACTAACTAATAACAAAATTAGACACACCATTTTCTTACTAAAAATAAAATCTAAGTTATAAAAGAATTTTCTTTTACAAGTCGTCTTGAGTACCAGGTTCTCATAACGTATAGGAGGCAAGTGTCTGCATTCTGAAAGCCGGAAGCTTTGACGAGGGCTTCAAATATTTTTCAAAGAAAGAGCTTGATCTTTTTAATCTTATGTTGGCCTAGTAAGAAGGTTGCGATATTTTTATTCACTTTGCGTGTCGCTAAGAATAACTAACCCTGCCGTGTGTGACCTGATCTATGGCATAGAATAAAGAGGGGGAAGAAGGTATTTAAAGAAATATCGAATTAATGTTATTCATAACATGGTGCAATTTAGATTACCTTGAAGTGTACAATTTCTTTCTTTCGTTACCCTACACATTTCTATGATAATCAAAATCCATTCTTATTTTTCTGAATAACGATTCAAATACTTTAAACCTATTCAGTGAGCGTTGCATGTGTGTCGCCATCTAGCTTACCGCACTAGCGTTTACTAGTCCGCGGCAGCACACGGCCAATCGTAGCGCCACAATACGAATAGTCGGTTAAAACAGCGCGTGTGCGTCTCCGCTAGCACGCGAGTCCCTTATGGAATGGAGTACCCGGGATACCGGCTGCACGTAGGGTAGGTATGTTTTTGATGCCTACTCTGGGAGTGAAACAGGCTTATCTTGTTTAGATAAATCTTAACCGTGCTGTACGTATGTTTGTGACTTATGGATAATGTGAATAAGGATCGATAAAATTTGAATCAAAAATTTTTGTTCGATTAAATTTCGTTTCAATTTTAATTTTGATTGATTTCTGTATTTTGACTATTAGCATTGCACTCAACGCGAACGGTGTGTAATTTTGACTTTCACTAAACAATCTAAAAAACGTTCAAGGAAACAGTTTTATTGCAGATAGAATTAGGTAATTTTGTCAACAGCTATGAAATATTATTTTATTCTTTAAGTATTATAGTGTGTAATAAAACTACCAAACTCTGTACTGTACAGGATAGCATTATAATTACTTTCTTGCATCTACTTTACATACCAATATAATGTACTGAACAAACTTGGAACCTTTAATAAAAAGTGCTAATACCCTAAAACCGCTGTAAGTTTGTTGCAAACTTTTACCGAAATATAAACCAAGCAAACAAAACTCATTACTTCTTTAGAACTTTCTACAAACTGTGAATACCAAGAAATTGAAAATCAGTAATGTTATGAAACTGCAGAGTTTATTTGTTTGGATAAACGCGCTAATCTCAGGACCTACTGGTCAGATTTGAAGCATTATTTTTGGTGAAGCCCTTGATATTATAGTTGATATTATATAATTTATAACCTTTCTGAATAAATATTCAGAAAGGTTATAAATTATATATCTAGCTACGACCAGCAGGAGCGGCACAGCAATAAATATGTTGCGAACCCAGGCAAAAATACGCTGTGGCAACTGAGTAGTCAGGTAAAAACTGTGGTAAACATAACGAATTAAAAAAAAATGGATAATGCTTCTAATTCGACCGTGTCACAATGGATACGGCATTAGTCTTACGCTCGAGAGGTCGTGGGTTCGAATCCTGGCTTCTACACCACGGACGTGAACTTCCTCTAAGCACAAGCAAATTAAGCTTAACTGGAATGGGTTAACAAGAATTCTAGTCATTTGTATTTGCGATATATAAGTAAAAAAAGTTTTTCGAATCGCGAAAGTTTGAAAACATATATTATAACATTACGAATTCCACACGGACGAAGTCGCGGGCAATACCTAGTGCACAAATATAATTAAGTTCATAAATTAAACCACTGAATACAGCTTCATCGCAGTTTCACAAACTTTCCCATTACAGCATTTCTAGAAAGAAGACGGACAAACTACAATGTTTTCAGTAACTAGGTTAGCTCACAAAAAACTCATCTTCTCATGATTTTTGCTCAGAGTGGCGGGATGGGAAATAAAGTTTTATACACAATGACATAAGCCTTTTCAAGAGGCACTCATACTAGTCGAGCATTTCACATAAGAAGTTTGATTCATGATCATCTTAATTAATTTTATGCAAATAAGATGTTAAAGGTTGCCAGACTATCGGTCTTTTATAGGATACATTTCAGAGAGTGTGCCGAGAAACTACATAATCTTATTCCTCCGTCACCATTTCATCACCAGACAAACGGAGCTCAGGTATCGCTTATGGAAGATATACCGCAAATACGCACTAACTGTTTCACTTATACATTTCTTATGCGAACTGCCGAAGAATGGAAGGCCTTGCCCAAGTCTGTGATTCCACAAGAGTACAATTTGGGTCTCTTCAAAGCAAGAGTAAATAGGTATCTCTTAAGTAAGCGTGCTCCATCGTAGAGTGTATCGTCACTTACCATCAGGTGAGTTCGTGGTCAAACACATGCCTTTCCTACATAAAAAAATAAAAATAGTAATCGATCAAAGTCGATTGATGTAGATGCAATAACACCCCTAAGAGGCCTCTATTATATTGCACTACATTTATTTATTAGTCTTTGTACATAGCTTCAATCTCCGTTGAAGACGGTGACCTAGGTTTTAGAAGCATTTCTTGAGAGTAATTTTACAAAACGTAGACGGTATAAAATCAGAATTAGAATCACAAACGTAGGCACGGGTACATAAATACTATCTCGTTGAGCACGGGCGCTAGATGTTTGAAACACGGAGTTTTCGCCCCACTATGTCCCAAATGGTTGGGAAGTGCATCCACTCCGTCACTTTATCCTCAGTTAGCCTAAAGCCCGGTATACACTTTGTTTAGTGCGAGTGCGAGTGATTAGTGCAGGTGTTTAGTGACAAGGTGTGGACAGCGACTGATTAGTGCGAGTGCTTAGTTGGCTGTGTAGTAAAGTGAATAGAAGCGTGTTCTATTTTTTTCGAGTGGACTGCGTAGTAGCCACGTCCCGCGCGCCCTCCTTTCCCCCTCACTCGCAGCGTGCCTGCACTAAGCACGTTTGGACAGTAGTGTTTAGTGTTTAGCGTTTAGTGCGTATCGTCGGGCGCTTGTTGTACAAAATGGCAAAGTGGACCGAAGACGTAACTTATAAATTTGTGCAGGAGTATCTGAAACATGAATAAATAAATTAATAAAATAAATATTTCACAACTCACACACAACGCCATCTAGTCCTAAGCTAAGCAGAGCTTGTACTATGGGTACTAGAATAACTGTTACTAATACATATATAGAAAAAAATCAAATTAAAAAAAAAATGTAAAAAAGAAAATAAAAAAAAAAAAAAATGTTATCTTTTGTAAATACATACATATTATACATAGAAACACCCAGACTAAGACAAACCCCCATGTTCATGCACACAAAGATTTGTCTTAAGTGGGAATCGAACCCACGACCTCGGAAACAAAGCCACTTGGACACTACTCGCACTACACACCTGCACTCGCACTAATCAAAATTGGACACTACTCGCACTACACACCTGCACTGGCACTAATCACTTGCACTCGCAATGATTTGGACACTACTCGCACTACACACCTGCACTCGCACTAATCACCTGCACTTGCAATGAATTGGACACTACTCGCACTACACACCTGCACTCGCACTAATCACTTGCACTCGCACTAAACAAAGTGTAAACCGGGCTTTACTCTTTGGGTCAAAGTGCATGGGCTAATGCATTCAAGGGCTTTTAGCAAATGCATTCCTTGTCTCATAGGTCGATCAAAATCCAATTTGTCGCCATAGACAAAAAAGATGCCTTAGAACTACTATCTATGTTTTGTGGCTTTTAGGGCCCATTTCATGAATAAATATTAGTCAGATATTCTCTTAGAAAATCGCTTATTATTATCAGACTTTTTTATGAAACGGTGCCCTCGGTTCATACAAATTAAACAAATAAAAGCAATAAAAATGCATTTAGCCATCTGTAAAAACAGCCTTCGGTACTAGCAAGTCTGTTTAAGCCCTAATAATTGCGGTTCAGAAAATAAGGCAAGAGTTTAAGTGCAAAATCCACTGCGTCACTCAAGGGGTACAGTGACACGACGTTTTATAAATCATTTAGCTGTGACGTTGAAATATGTCTCTCGATTCACCACGGCAGTTAGTTATATTTTTTATGGTACGCCTATGCTTGAGAGTGCCTAAAAGTACTTGAGGGTATGTGAAGTGTACCAATCCGCATTTAGCCATCGTGTGAAGGCTAAGACCTAACCCTTTTCATCATCAGAAGATGTTCGTGCCCAGCAGTGGGTCATGCATTGATATAGGGTTGCTATTCTAACCAATAACCACACCCAATCAAAACATTTACTAAATGGTGGCCCAATGTGAACTTTGCTTGCATGAAACGTTATTACTATCATTACTTTGACATCTTTATCATTAGTATGTTGCCAGCAGATCTTTTTCTTTTTTTCAAGTTTTAAATAAAAAACTTTTTGTTAACGCCCCCAGCTAAGAATAAGCTTGTGTAAAGAGGAAGTTCACGTCCGTGGCTTTGGTGTAATGGCCAGGATTCGAATTCACGAATTAACTTCCGTTTCTAGATTATTTGGGTAAGTCGTACAAATCCGGTGGCGATTTTGCCGCCCTGAAGCTTTTGAGCATTATCTCTACCACTTTTTCAACTGCAAACTTGCAAACCACAGAATCTCGAACTAAAAAGATTGCTTAAAATGCTGTCTACAAAGTAAAGCAAGGGTTTTAAGTGGGTACATCCGTTACGTCACGAAAGGTAAAGTGACGCGACATTTTATTCGAGCGAGAATTCATCAAGCGTTATTCTTTTGCTTCCATGAGTTTAAGCGTAATTTTGAAATAGTTTAAAACCTTTCTGAACAATGAGATTATCAATTACAAAAGTAAATAAAGGATAGGTTTTTTTTTCGACCTGATAGCGGAGTCGGTAGTATAACTGCCTACTGCGCAGAGGTCGCGGGTTCGATTCCCGCTCAAGACAAATCTTAGTGTGCATGAACATGTAAGTATATCTTAGTCTGGGTGTTTATCATAATTATATAAACACCCAGACTAAGACATACCTGACCTATAAAAAAAATATAAATATAATAAATAAAATTATTATATTTTATCACTAAAGGGGTAATACATATCTTTTATTTAAATATTTACAATACTAACTTAGATATAATTTAATATTTTAAACGAATTAAATAAATACCGAACTATATATACATTGAATAAAAGAATAATATAAAATTATTAAATAAACCAAAACTCGTAAAAAATCAGGTGTCAAAAAATACGTCCGCATCGATGTCTACCGCAAAAAAAAAATATATGTAAATAATAAATATCACACAATATTGACATAACGTCATCTATAGTAAGGCCAACCAGACGAGATAAAAAATGTAAACAAATGTTCAGGGGTTCAAAACATTTTTATTTGAATAAATTATTATTGTTGTGGATTGGGTTGAGGTAAAGAAACCAGGCAAAAAGGAAATAAATTATATTAAGAAAATAGAAAATAAACTAAAGAAACACTAGATAACTAAAAGACTGACAAGGAACCTATATTGTCAAAAACATAAAAAATATACTTACGTAATATGCTTACGTGCGCTAGAACAACTTAGCAAAAATCCGTCACGTGCGCACCGACTGACGACACTTCGACCGCCGAGCGTAGTGTTTCAAAAAAATGCCTGTATGGATGGCGCAACATCTGTTCTTAGAATTCAAGTGGTGTTTTTATTCAAGCTTAAGAGTTACTCTTTTAAACTGTATCAATTATTTATTTACATTGAGTGTCAAATTTGTTTTAGTTAACGTTAAACATTGGCTATGGTTGAAAACGTACACATCATCTTTAAATATGTTTATTTGAAAAAGTAAAAAGTAAAGCGATAACCTATTGTTTTTAATTTAAAATGACAAAACACTACACTTTTCTGTAAAATTTTTCGTTTAACGAGAGAAAAGACTACAAATAAGTCGCAAACAAAACAAATGCCAACACCGCGCGTAGTTGGCTGTCACATTCAACTGACTTTAAGAAAAAAAATTTGACTCAATATGAAACCGTATCGGAGTTAAATGGTATTTGTAGCATAAAATAACATGTCCTTAATCGACTGAAAGAGACGGAATATTGGTTGCTTAATGCTTTAAAAAGAAACAGAGCATAAATCACGGTCGTACCAAGACAGCAAAAAAAAAAAAAAAAGGAATATATTCCCTTTGAGCACGGTAGTCATGTTTTAGTAAAGGTAACATAGTACCGGGAGCGCACGTGAGCGGTAAATATATTAAAACTAAGTAATAACAGCAAAAATAAAAAATAAAACTAACAGAAACGGAATAATAACAACAAAAAACCAAGCAAATAAAGAGACGAAAAAATATGTATCACTTCCAACGCAATCCAAACAGGAATGAACTTGATCACAAAATGGAGGACCAAATGTTGACAACTGCGGTACTGACTGCTTTCCTGTACCACGAAACACACAACGACAGCTGTTGTCGATCAATTGACGTCAACTGCGCGTACGAATGATAAGGACAGAGATAATAATCCCTCGCTATCGCAATGTAACTCAGTAACGGTCCGTTTGTTTACATTCTTTATCTCGTCTCGTTGGCCATACTATAGTCCAGAACTAAGCAGAGGTTGTACTAAGCGAACTAGAATAACTGACGCTGATACGTATTTACTTTTCTATAGTAAATACATATTAGTTGTAGTACTTATTATACATATTAGTTGTATGAATATTGTGTGATATTTATTATTTATTATATTTATTTTTATGTCGTTGTGTCAGGTGGGAGAGTAATTGGACGGAATCCTAAGGTTTAAAAGCCCGCTCTAACTGCGAATTTTTCGCCTGTTTTAAGTATCAAACTCATCAGCTTTCCTTAGGTAAGAGTTTAAATGGAAATTCCACTGCGTCACTCACAGAGATGTACAAAATACCCTCTAAAAAGTATCTGAAATACTAAATCCAAGATAATTTGAAATTAAGTATTTCAGATACCAGATACAAAATACTTTCGAGAATGGTATTTGAAATACTAGATACAAGATACGTATCTTCTAAATACTTTTTAAGATGAAAATACTTTTGTAAGAAAACAATATTTTGTTCTTTTGAATTTAAGATTATTTTTGACATTATCTTAATAAACATTAATGTTATTTATTTACGAATATGTTATGTTAATCGCTGACAAGACAAAATATTATATTTTTAAGGAAAATAATAAACCAATCAAAAGCCATCAATTTACTTAGCCAACAATCAGGTTACTTATTTTTTTCTGACCACCCTGAAGTTTTTCTAAGACAATAATACAAAAAGACATGACATCATGATACAACATGAGATAAGAGACATAAGACATGAGGCATAATCAACAATAACATGTCAGAAATAGAAAGATGGTCAGTTCTCTAAGGTTGTCTGTTGACAACATTATTGCGAGTGACCGAGAACGCACATGTCCCCCCTACATGGCACGTATGAGAGCAAGAGATACAGATATATCCCCCCCCAGTGGATACATGTCCTCACTTGAAACCGGAACAAAACCTTTCTATTTCTGTCATTATTGGCATAATATAATATATGAGAACAGAGATATAAGACATGCATGACATACATGACTCCTATATTATTTTCATGTAAAAGAAAATTAAATGTTTGAAGAACTACTTTTACTTAAGTATTTTAAAAAGACTTAAGTAAAACTAGTTCTTCAAACATTTCATCACTCGTTTTTCTTCTATGTGGCCTTAGAATCATACCCCCAAAAGAAAAGAGTCGCTCCTCAGGGGCAGAGCTCGGCAAACAGGTGTTATATTTCATACAAAATTTTGGTAACTTATTCTTAAAAGTATTTTGTCAGAAAAAGTATTTGTAAAATACTAAGATACCTAACAAAATGTATTTAAATACAAGATACAAAATGATTTTTGGAAAAGTATTTTAGATACAAGATGGAAATACGTATCTTGTATCTTGTATCTGTATTTCAGATACTTGTATCTTAGATAAGTCACATCTCTGGTCACTCAAAGGGTAAAGTGACGACACATTTTATTCCAGCGAGAATTCTTCAGTATAAATCTTTTAGATGTGACGATGAAATATGTCTCTCGGTTCACCACGAGAGTGTCAAGCCGTGTCTCTTGCGACCCAAACATGTTGCAAAACGCACGATATTCAAATGATATCATTCAATTAAGCAGCCGTGACGCAATGGATAAGGCATCGGTCTAACGATCGAGAGCACGTGGGTTCGAATCCTAGCCATTACACCACGGACGTAAATTTCATCCTACAACAAGCGAATTAAGCTTAGCTGGAGGGGAACAAGAATACTAGTACCTAATTTGTAAATGCAAAATAATAGTAATTTTTTTTTTAAATAAAAAACAAAACTGACTGAATTTAACAGAAATTATTGAATCCATTTGATGAGAGAGAAATATGATTTCCGGGTCGGGAAAATATGCTTTTTAGGCTTTTCCGTCAGGAAATTCTGTAATTGTGCCAAGTAGATAGCGGCGATACACTTCTGCTACACTGGCTGGGTAGTATAGGTGTGATGCTATGTTATGTTTTAATAATAAACAGATTTATACTGTCTTTGAGACATTTAAATGTTTCTAAAGTAGTACCATAAAATTTGTCAGGTACTAAAATAACATAAAGAAAAGGAGTACCACAGAGACCTTATAAAGCGCAGGAAATCAGGGCAAGTGCTCAGGAAGACCCCTACATTCGACTACTATAAATAAGCCCGAAAGGGTTCGGGTAGCGAGAAGCAACGTAGAAATTACACCTCCTTCATGTTTATCGCTTCCTAGTACTTTGAGTTCGTGACCCGGTTTTTAGATGAAGAAAATAAATGGTAGAGAAATTAACTGGTAGAATTGAATTTCGTCAATTAAGTCATTTTACTAGAGCTGAGAGATTTTCTGTTTGTGCGTCTAATAAAACGATCACCAAATATGAAATTTGAATCGTGGTGGCTTTGGTAAATATAAAAGTCGGGTGGCACTGTCTCTTAGGCTATACTAAAATCCAACTATATTTTATGTATGGCAAAGCATAAACGTATTGGGAATATAAAAAATAGAGTACCTAATTAATTAAAGTTTCAACAGGACACAAGTTACTTCGGCATGATGATACAAATACAAATAAATACAAATACTTTATTTGTGAAAATGTGGTTTTTACAGGTGTTATGGTAATGATTTAGCTCTACACATTTGCCATGTAATATTATGGCATACAAACATAAACTTACAAACTAGAAATATTTACTTTACAATATATCAATATTATTACATTCTAATTATATCTTATATTTTAAAAACTCATCCACAGAATAGAAACATTTTTCACGTAGAAACCTAAATAACTGGCTTCTAAATTTATTTGTTGGCAAGTTTCGTACATCACGGGGTAGATGGTTAAATATTTTAATAGCCATCACATAAGCATTACGTCTACATAGCTCAGTCCTGATTGTAGGTATAACAAGATAAAACCATTGTATGCGGATTTTCTTTTTTACAATAATAAGATTTACGTTATGATTTACGATTAGATTTCTTTAAATGCATATTTTATTTATTGCTTATTTTCTTATTTAAATGTCCTATGAAATTATCGATCCCTAAACGTTACATCAGCTTCTACAATCCATGAAATATTATAATTCTTTGTAAGAAAATATAGATCAGCACTTCATTTTGAAAAATATGCCAAATAATTTGCCTAGCCAATTCTTTAAATCTTCCTACAAGAATAGTCGTACCAAACATTCTCCCAAACTCTTCCATTTCAACGGATCAATCAGTCAATCAAAGTGCACGAAAGACGGCTCCGTCAATCAATTGTAATTGATGTTACCAGGAGCGCAGAATGAATGAAGAGGTTGGTTTTATTAGGCGGTAAAGAGACGACGTTGGTAGATAAATGGGATACTGGATACTGTTAAATTAATGGACAGATGTAATATTATTTTCACCACACCAGCACGAAAAAGATCGTTTGCTTGCCAGAATTCAGTGAGTAAAAACCGTTTTTACTCACTAGTGAGGCAAAGTGATTCAAATTTCGAAACACAAAATCCTTCCAATGAATAGGCGCTGAAAAAAAACAAAGCAGCCACCATGTAGGTTAGTAATAAACATTGACATCAATTTTATTAAATAACTACATACGATACGTTTTAATTATTTTAAATTACATAAATACGCGCTTATTTAGTATTTTAATGGTTTAATACTCGTGATTGACCATTAAATTAATTAAAATCAGGTACATAATATTAGACTCTATAAATAAATGTTACGGAACGAATTTCCGAACGCACGATTTAAAAAAAAAAGTCTGTGTCTGTGTCAGTCATCGCGGGCAACTATAATTTTTTTTCAGTTTATGTTTAATTGTTTACTGGAACTTTTTAACAAAAAATAGTGAATCCAGTGATAAAGAACTTTGTGGAAAGAGTTGCGACAACTTGCTTCCTTGCTTTTTTACCAGAAAAATCACGTGAAAAGTATTTGGAAGCGTACAACATATTTAATTAGTGGCGACTTACAAAAGGCCCTAAAACGCATTCTGAATTGGTATTACTGTCGTATTTCATGAAATTATTCCAGGTTAAGCTATCGAGTACTAGTTTATTAAAATCTTAATATTTTCTCACTGGAAGAGGTGATAAGTTTTGTATGTGAGAAAAATTTAATTTCCAGTTCGTGACCTCTTAAAACCTTTCGCTTGCGAAGTAGTCTTTATTAGAATCACTCGCTACGCTCGTGATTTAATTTAAGACTACTTTGCAAGCTCAAGATTTAAAATTGGCACTCACAACAGAAATGTAAACTTTTTCTCACTTGTACCATAAATAACTATTATATAACATTTAATGATTGTACAGGAAATATGTATTAAGTTAAGAGCTACGCTGCCGTCTAAAACATCATTAAACCACATTTTTTTTATATAGAAATTAGCCGAAACCTGAGTGTGTCTAAAAATCTATTATGCTTAGATTTACTAATTTTTGAGTATTTAGTTTGGAGTTTCTCTGTGTTATTCATTATTATTGATATTTATATTTTTCAAGACTAATTTAGAAAAATAAGCAGAATTATGTGGTTTATTTTAAAATTGTGGTAAAAAATGTTCAATTCCATAGAAAAACTTTAATATTAAATAATATCAAAGTGTGTAGAGGGCTAATTGATGCACCAGCTCTGCACAATGAACTGGTTCGGCTTTACGTCCCCGACAATTACCTTCGTAGTAGAAGTCATCGGCTGTTTGCCGTGCCACCATGTCGTACTGCTGCTCGCGTCACTTCTCCAATACCACGCGCACTTATCACTCTCAACAATCTCATGGACTCAAATTCAGAAATTGATATATTTTCAAATGAATTCGGTGTATTGTTAGTGTTTTTGCAACAATTTTGTTAATGTCAGTAATATCTATATGTTTTTATAAATTGTGATTAATATAATTGGTTCCTGTGGCCGTTTTAATCAAATAAATAAATAAATTAAAATGAGTCTTAGAAAGAAAGATAGATAATTTTATGTTGTATCACTTTCTTCAAAAAAGTGAAAATGGCGGGAATGAGGATAAACGACTTTATAGAATATTATAGATAAAGGACAGCTTTACACGCCAGTAATTTCAGGGCCTAATCTAACCACTCAACTGTGTTACCCGTATTTTAGTGGCAGGTTGGTAGCACAGTGTTGTTTTTTTTACTCGAGATTATTCATAAAAGCCTACTTTACACGATATTACAAATCTAGGTTTTGAGACTAAACATGGTTATTTTTTTACTAATTAATAGATATAACGGGATATTTACCATGTATATTTGCTGTAGCGACTTATTTCGATATTTCAGAGATGTTTCGTTCACGATAAAACGTTTTACGCGATATTTAATATTTAGTAAGATCTTACAACTGTTTTAAATGGCACCAAACTTATAATATATTTGTTTTTGTTCTTCAGTAACTTAATATTTACATAACATAACATAACATAACGCCTATATTACCCAGAAGGGTGTGGCAGAGGTCAACCACACCCACATTTCACCTGTTATGCTTAGGTCCCATGGGATAGGGGGTGAGCCTATCGCCATCCACCGGGCACAATTGCAACTCCGTGCTGCTATTGTGAATTTCTTGATAAAAAGTCCACAAATAACACTTTACCTGCCCTGGGAATCAAATCCAAGACCTTGCGGTGAGAGACGCATATGCTAACCTAAACCATCGTAGCAGTTAGTATTAAATTAGTATTTATTAGTTATTAGTATTATTATTATTGGTATTAATTATTATGGCGGCATTGTGCCATACAACGTGGCAGTGCCGCTAGCCTTCTGGGCACGTTACCCACGGTCGACATTGATGCGGACGTATTTTTTGACACCTGAACTTTTTATTAGATGTATTTTATTTAATAAGTTTGTATTATATTTTTTTTTCATGTATAGTAGTATTATTGTAGTTAGGCATATATTTAGTTTTCACTTCCTAATAATATAGTGTAATTTTAAATGTTAATGAAAAATATAATATTAAATTAGTGTTTTATAAACAACTTGTGTTTTAAATTTCAACGTTCAAAATAGCAAAATAACCGCAGTGAATTCAATATGTCCGTCTGTCTGTCCACCTGTCAGTATGAGACAGCCGTATTACTCGAAAACGGTTGCGGGTAGACGTGAAAATATTTCAGTTTACACGAAATCTGTAATTTTGTTAAACGAGGATTAAAAATGCTTTATGGTGAAAGATAAGAATCTTAAATATTTTTTTTAAACTTACGCGTTGCATAATTAAATAAAATATAACGGGAATTACCGCGATCATGCAATTATTTACCTTTTAGGCTTTACGTTTCGGCTAACAGGTTACACTGGCCATTTTCGAAAGCAGACTGTAATTACAAATAATAATTGCATGATCGCGTTAATTCCCGTTATATTTTATTTATTATTATTTTTATTTTGGGAATCTTTTTTCTCAGCAGTTTGCTGGTATTTACTACATTTACGGGCCGAAACCAAGTAAATGCAGCATGTTGTGTTTGTGTGGGGTTATAGGGCTACAATGTGTTGTGTTGTAACTTCGTTTTCGTCAATTTGTAAGAACTTTCTCACTATCCTACAGGTATTTAAAATTGCAGCTTTTTGTAGCATGATGTAGATGTGTTCTTTTAAATCTAACATCTTTAAACTATGGTGTAGATGCTTGGGAATAACTCCTGTGGTAGAAAGGACGATAGGTACAACATAAACTTTATCTTGTCTCCATATCCTAGTGACTTCTTCTTTTAATTCTGCGTATTTACTTATTTTTTCAACAATGGTTTTCTGTAAATTATGAGTGTTCGGGACAGCAATATCTATTAGGTATGTAGTTTTGTTTAATTTGTCTACTAGTGTTATGTCAGGTCTATTATAATGTATAGTTCTATCTGTGAGAATGGCACGATCAAAATAAAGTTTATGTGAAGCGTTTTCTAGGATAGTTTGCGGAGTGTATTTATAGTAAGGGGTGTTTGTGTTGTGTATTAGGTTGTATTTGTGTGCTAATTTTTGATGTATAATGTTGGCTATTTGATTGTGTCTGTGTGTATAATCTGTTTGTGTTAGAGTAATACATGCTCCTGTTATGTGTTGGATGGTTTCGGGTTGTGTGTTACATTTTCGGCACTTGTCGTTTGTGACTGAGGAGTCTTTTATTATGTATTTCCTATAGTTCTTAGTATTTATAATTTGGTCTTGTATGGCAATCATGAATCCTTCTGTTTCTGGGAATAGGTTTCCACTTTTGAGCCATTGATTAGAAGCTGTTTTATCAATATGTGCGTGTTCTAAATCATGAGGGTGTCTGCCGTGTAGTGTTTTCTTTTTCCATGTTTCTATTTTTTGTGTTTGTGGATCAGTACTATTTGGATTTTGTGTATTTTGGTGTTGGTTGAGATTAAGTGGAGTGTAGTTACAATCGTTCTGACAAATGGCTTTGTGTATGTTGCTTGTTTGTGATTTTGAGTGAAAAAATGTTTTAATGTTGTGTATTTGTTTTTGCCAGAGATGATGTATGTCAATAAGACCTCTACCTCCATTTGGTCTTTTGATGGTTAGTCTTTCTGTAGCAGATTTGGGGTGTAGATGGTTATGTTTTGTTAGTGTAGTGCGTGTAGTTCTCTCTAATTGCTCAATATCAGTTTTAGACCATTTTATTACGCCAAAAGAGTACGTCAATATCGGAATGGCAAATGTGTTAATGGCTTTTATTAGTGATTTACCTGAGAGTTGAGATTTGCATATGGCGTTTACTCTTCTTTTATATTCAGTTGTTAATGTGTTTTTAATTTCTGTGTGGTCTAAACCTTTTAACTGTTTATAACCTAAATATTTATAAAGATCTGTAGATTCCATGGCTGTAATTGCGTTATTCTCATCGACTGCATAGTTGCCGGGTCGAATCTTGCCTCTTACTATGTGCAAAGTCTTACATTTATCCAAACCAAATTGCATATTTATATCTGTACTAAATTTAGATGTGGTGTCTACTAATTTTTTCATATCTTTATCTGCTTTTGCATACAATTTAATATCATCCATATATATTAAGTGAGAAATAAGAGATTCTTCTGAATTGTTCTTAAGGCTATATCCGACTCGGGAGCGATGCAGCATGTGTGATAATGGATTGAGAGCGAGACAAAACCATAGGGGACTTAAAGAGTCACCCTGGTAAATACCTTTCCTAATCGCTATTTGCCGGGTTGTGACTGTATTGTTGTTGCTATTTAATTGTAGAGATGTTTTCCAGTAAGACATAATATTGTGCATAAAATCTCTTATTTTCGGGTTTATTTTATAAATCTGCAAAGTTTTCAACAACCAGGAATGAGGAATACTGTCAAATGCTTTTCTATAATCTATGTAAGTGCAGTGCAGGTTTCTATTTTTTGTTGTTGCTTGTTTGTGTATTGTAGAATCTATGACAAGTTGTTCTTTGCACCCCATGTGGCCCCTTCTACAACCTTTTTGTTCCTCTGCTAGTATATTATTGTGTTCAATGTGTGTGGTAATTTTCCTAGTTAGTGCCGATGTAAGGATTTTGTATATGGTGGGTAAACAGGTAATAGGTCTGTACTGTGATGGTTGTGGTGAATGTGCTTTTTTTGGTAACATGTACGTTATGCCCGTTGCTAAAAACTCTGGTATAGTGTGTTTGCCAAGAATGATGTCAGTTAAGCTTTTAGCTAAGGCTTTGTGTGATGAGGTTAGTTTTTTATACCAGAAGTTATGAATTTTGTCAATGCCTGGTGATTTCCAATTATGTAGTCTAGTTGTAATGTTAGTAATATCTGTTTCTGTTATCTCATCAAATTCCATTTCATCTATTGAACTCCATTTTTCCTCTTCTACAGTGATCCATTCTGCTTTGTCGTTATGTTCTATTTGTTCTTCCCATATTCCTGCCCAAAATGTTTCAAGTTGTGTTTTGGTGGGTATTTCTATGTTTTGTGGTATGTGTGTGTTAGACTGAGGTGTAAGTAGAGTTCTATAAAACATTTTCTCATTAGATTTAAATAATATATTATCATCCTTCCGTTTTTGTGATTTCTTATATCTTTTAAGTCTATGTACCTTTAATGCTAACTTTTGTTTCAGAGTATCGAGAAATTCTTCAGGTTTCCTATTGTCATTTTCATGTCTTGTATGTATGTTCCTAGTTTTAAATATAGCTTCCACTCTTTTTACTACTTTCGTAGATCTATTGTTATTAATATATTGAGTAAGTCTGCCACAGTCTGCTCTTATTTTCTCAATGTCCTTTTCTAGTCGTATTTGCCATGGAGGCTTTTCGGTTCTGGACCTAGCCGCATGTATGTGTTCAGTTATTTTGAAACCAAGTTCTTCTGATATAACTAATGCTGTGCAATATATGAGCGTGTGTAAGTCTATTAATGGTGTATCATTGGTAAGAAACCGACTCAGTATATTTTGATTAAATAACTGCGTTAGCTGTAAGAGTTTTCTGCTATACTTCAATTTAGGTAATTTTGGGCGAGAAGCTGGGTTCATTCCCGAATACTGTGTTATTGCTGTTCTAAATTTGTCTTGCATTTCTTGTACATATAAATCTGATACTAGGTTTTGATTTGTCAGATTTTCAATATCGTTCTCTAAAGTTAATATTTCAGTTTCTGTTTGTGTAGATGAGTGTGATACTTGTGTATATGATTGTTCTTGTGTTTGTGTTCCTAATTGATGAAGAGTGAGTGGTGGGTTGTTAGATTGTGATGAGAGTTGGTTCTGCCCTAAAATCCTATTCGAGAGATTAATATGATCATCCTGATTGCTGTTGTCCGCTTCATCTTCTAATTGCTTACTAACTTCTTCTTTTATTCGGTTCAGTAGTTCTTGTGACAGTAGTTTATTTCTCACGATTGTTCTTCTTTGATCTGAGATTCGCTGCTCACTCACATTTATTTCAGGATATTGTCGAGAGAAAAGTTCATGTAATTGTTGTCTGTAGGTAGTCATGTCTGTTTCTAATTTCGTAATGTATAAGAAGGTACGCATGATAAACATGTTGACTTCTTCACTCCATCTCATGCGTACTCTTGGTTTGCCAGCCTTGGTGGACGCAGGTAAAAAGGTATTAACCCCCTGCGCAACAGTCAAGGTTGGTGTGGGTGTCCCACGTGAGTTTTCTTCTATAGATGATACTGGTGTTGGTACGTAAGATACTGTTGATGGGCTGTATGGTTCAACTATTGTAATAGATTGTGTGGAACTCAAACTAATATTGTCAAGGTCAGTCTGTCTGTCATTATGGTTGGCTGTAGTATTTTCGAGAGACCCGGAGGGAACCCGCCTATTCAATTCCTCTCCACTGACGGATCGTATGCTGTAACACCCAGCGTCAGCTCCAGGTGTGCTCCGGCGATCGCCCCCGGACAGCGGCCCTAAACGTTTACTTCTTAATAACATTTTCTCCATAAATGGGTTTCCAGTGCCATGTTGGCCGCGCCAGTATTATTATTATTATTATTATTATTATTATTGCGAGCCTATAGTGTCCCACTGCAGGGCAAAGGCCTCCCCTCCCTTTTTCCATTTATCTCTGTCTGTGGTTTGTACAGTCCAGTCACTCTGCCATGAATCCAATTCATCCCGCCATCTCCTTCTGGGTCTGCCACGTTGTCGTTTATCATTGTTTGGGATCCATTGTGTTGTGGTTTTGGCCCATAGCTCATATTTTATTTAAGAATCTTAAAATATAAGGGAGAATTATTTTAGAAGAAATTGACTAATAGTATAGTTATTTAAATGTATTGTCCAATAAACCACCCAGAAGAATATAGAGGTGTACACACAACCCATATTTTATCTACCGGGCGCAATTCCAACACCGTGCTACTATTAAGAATTTCCTGACGAAAATATTCCAAAAAACACTTTTGCCGAGCCAGGGAATCGTACCCGAGACTTCACGGTGAGGTGAAATGTCGCATATTATGCTAATCACTAAACAATCGAAGCTGTTTATTTTTACTAGTAGACGACATAAAGGGTAATAAATATTAAATAAATAAATAAATATTTCACAACTCACACACAACGCCATCTAGTCACAGAATATTAAGTACAAGTACAGAAGCACCACTTCCCGTAACAATTCATAGAAATAGAGACTCTTGCTACTAAGCAACAAAGTTCAATTCAGCTCGCATAAGCGCTCAGTACCTAACGAGATATTCACCTAAGTATTGCCGCTCTCTTCTAACGCGTAGCTCTGTCGCTGTCTGGCGCTGAGTGACGCAATACCTATGTCGCTAGGGTTGTCGGCTCGCCGATGCGTTGCTACCTACTACTACAAAAACATCAAAATTTCTGGTTTGTTTACATTTTTACTATTCTTAATTCTTCTAATCTCCTAACGCGTTGACACATTTATATGATTCAAACGGATAAAATAGTTTTAGACCTAGGCCTTTCATTTGACACCATAATCGTTAAAATATCTCAATAAACAAAAAGTCACATTTTCAAGTTGCTCTCGTAATTATAAAAAACAAATTCCTTAAATAATTCAGACATGAGTCCATATTATTAGTAAGTATCAACAAAGTAACTAATTAATGTTAGTAATATGAAGAATGTGAAGGTTTATAGTTTCATAGTTTTAAAATAAATTTGAACTTACAGTCTATTCATATAGACTTGGCAAAAAAGATAAACAATAATGGCTGACGAAAAAAAATAGTGATGTGAATCATTTAATGAACTGTTGTGAACTACTCAAAATGGCGCTTCAACATTCATTCAGTGAATGATATTAATTAATTAAAAGTCGCTAAAGTCGGTTAAAAATGGACTTTGATTTAGTTATGTGTCGTTCGCGATTGAACGAATCTAAAGAACCGAGTCGCGCGAACCGCACAGTCGAATGGGTCACTTTAGCTGTAGAAAAGGATTAATTCGTTACGATTTGTTATTCACGATAAATAGATTAAATAAAATTTAATTTAATATAAGTACAGCTTTCAATAAATTTAAGAATGTTTTGAACAATTTAATTCATCATCACTGACAAAAACGTAAATCAATCCCAATCGTTCTTTCGTTCACTTGTTCCCATCCCTAAATCAAATGTCAAACTTCCATGTCATTTTTTTAATCTGTGGTTTGAAGTCTCCTTGGAATAACGAAATTTGCAAAAAGAATACATTTGCACAGTGAATTTACAATGAATATATGTGAATATTAGTGTGTTGGTGTGTGAACTAGTTTATACAACTCAATGTGGTAACGTACAGTGTGTTATTCTTTCGCAATATCGTAATTTGTAATTGGGGGGGGTTTGTTTACTGTTTTTGCCAAGTCTAAATGAATCGACTATACATTTTTTCATCTGCAGGTAATGAAAAAAATGACAATCCCTCATCCTTTTGTCTTGACACACATCCATCAAATAAGCAATGCTTTAAACCAGACATTCTCTCTTATTTTAAACTTATTTACTTAGTACTTATTATAATAATAATTAAAACTTCCACCAAACACACGCGTGACACCCTACCAACCCTACAGTCGAATGTGGTCGAATGGAGCCGGCGCCATGCGAATTTGTAGGCATTTATCGCTGTAGGTACGGCCGAGTGGCGGGGCCCTGATCTAGTCCCAAACTAAGCAGAGCTTATACTATAGGTACTAGAATAACTGATACTAATACATATATACTTTTCTTTTGTAAATACATACTTATTATACATAGAAACACCCAGACTAAGACAAACCCTCATGTTCATGCACACAAAGATTTGTCTTAAGCGGGAATCGAACCCACGACCTCGGCGTAATGTACCGTAACTATGTTTTTTGGTTAATTTTATTTCTCAGTCCGTATAATTTCACATCGCAACAACCAATGTTTAAATCGTAAGAGAACTTATATTCTTCAACGACTATTTCATTTTTCATTGAAGGAATATCTCGGTTAGCCGGAAAATGGGATTTGTGCTCAACAAGAAAGATAAGTGTGGCTTGAACAAGATAGTTTTGTAAGATTTAT
Organism: Hypena proboscidalis; assembly: GCA_905147285.1. Classification (NCBI taxonomy): domain Eukaryota; kingdom Metazoa; phylum Arthropoda; class Insecta; order Lepidoptera; family Erebidae; genus Hypena; species Hypena proboscidalis. Next base: position 15,402,601 of record LR990149.1, read on the forward strand.
CGAAAGACAAGTCGACGATCTTATGTAGTCTTGGTGAAATGTAGCTGTAAAAATAAACATAAAATATATATTTGTAATATTTTTAAAGCAAATTTTAGCTTTGCTATGCCTTTTTGTAATTTATAAAATATTAAAGTTGAAAAATTAAGAATCCAGCAGGAAACCAAATAAGGTTCGTCTAGCTAAAAGCTGGCACAAAAAGAGTTGAGAAATTTCGAGTCCGGCAGCATACGAATCCATAGCTGAATTGGCAAAGCACTTGGGGCGTATACCCAGGGGGTGCAGGTTCGAGTCCTGCTGGATTCTTAATTTTTCAACTTTAATATTTTATAAATATAATATATAATTTATAAACTTAACATCCTATGCACCTGTATTTGCAACTGAATAAAATGAATTATGAATTAATAAGTACGTTAAATTTAACTCGACTTCGGACATTTTCCAGCTTTTCTAAGGGTAACCGGTCTGCAAGGAAATTGAGAAATAGGTATTTAAAAAACAATTCATTTGATGCAATTAGTATTACAATTTTATTTGTTAACATTTATTTTTTATCTTTAACGAATATATTTTGTATTTTGATGTTTGCTATGACGTGTTCAAGCGCCCTCTGGGGCCCATGGTAATATGTGATTTGAATTTGATTTTAAAAAATAACACCATAAAAAACATTCTCAAACAATTAAAATATAAACTTTAAATTATCATAATTAACGCCTGCTTCGTTTGTCTAGTAGTTAGCGTATGCGACCTCTCATTGCGAGGTCCCGGGTTCAATCCCCGGGATGGAAACAGAATTTATTTCCGCCAGGACATTTTCAGTAGCAGGCCGGAGTCTGGATTCGCAAACGGTAGATAGTGATTGGCCCGCCCTTGATAACATAGATAGAGGATGGCGGCGGGGCGGGACAAATCTCTGTGAGATTCGCAAACATTTTGTTTTCACTCTGGGTGTGCTTTGTGAACACTCCCGCGACACAGAGCTTATTCCTAGTGCGTCGTTTTTTTCAAAACAAAACTAAAAAATAGGTCCTGACAGATATGGTTTTGTGCGTCTCTGCCTAACCCATCTGAAAAGGACAGTCAAGATGTTAAAATATTATATAAAGCGCTCACAAAATTTTCTATTCAAAACCCACAATTTCAGTTACCCTAAATACTTTGGAAAGTGTAAATACCGCGCTCGCGTTTTTGTTGTTAACCAAATATTGTTCAAAGTTGGAATAGACGTTCGTGACGTCACGATGAATAATGAATGGCACAACTTTAGCTCCTAACATGTCATGTACTCCTGGTAGTAATGAATAGCGTGTGGCCATTTCTAGTTAATAATTCAGTAGAAAGACTAGGCCAAACTAAGTTTTTTGTGGTTTTGGACGGAAAGGAAAAATTGGAATGAAACCCGTCTTGAATTATTAGGCAAAATGAAAAAATATCACTATATACCTTCACTAGCATTTAAAAATCTTGGTATAGGCAAATTTATAGTGCATTAGGTTAAATGTAATTAATCTTATTCTTCTTCGTCGTGTCGATGGCTGAATCAAATTTTATTGGCCTAATAAGTGGCCACTGTTATGGCGCTCTCATCGGCGTTCATGAGCGCCTCTCTTGTGCAGGTGGTAGGGCATTTTGGACAGTCAGTAAGGTGGGCCATTGATTGTATTGCACCACATTCGCAATTTATGTTTGTGTCAAGATATCCCCATTTGACAAGGTTCTCCTTGTTTCGCCCGACTTGCGTCCGGAGCCTATTTAAAGATTTTCAGACCGGTCTTGGAAGTTCGTGGTCAGTAGGTAGGGCTTCCAAAATTGGGACGAAAGGTTTGGGCAAGACGCTTTCTGCCTGCCACTTATCACATCTGGAATTGGAGATCGAGTCGGATATGGGTGCGACACATCGGTTGAAGTTTTTTCTACTCCTAAGTCGCTGTGGTACAGCAGAGTAGCCGTGCATAGGATGTAATCATAGAAATCTTAATAAATAGTCAATAGAAATGCTATCGACTATCTTTTAACACTGGGACGCATGTCGCCGTTTTTCAAATACCACTTTTTGTATTCCTGCAAACAAAATTATTCTTTTTGGCGATGACATTAAGACGACAATTCCTCAACTCGCACTTGTGTTCGATTAGACTCATGCGCTTGTATTCCTGCAAACAAAATTATTCTTTTTGCGATGACATTAAGACGACAATTCCTCAACTCGCACTTGTGTTTGACTAGACAGATGCGCGGCGACAAGGTCACGCGTCTTTGACATTTCAATTGCCTTATTATTAAGATTTCTATGGATGTAATTAATGCTAGTGTAAGTAATTTGTTACTTACTGGCAATACATAACGTCACGCCTATATTACACAGAAAGGTGCAGCAGAGGTGTATAACACTCACACTTCACCTGTTATGTGTCGGTCCCAAGTGACAGAGGGGAGAGCCTATCACAATCCACCGGGCATATTCTAACTCCATGCAGCTGTTTAAAAATTTCTTATAGAAAACCCAAATAACACATTTTCTCGATCCGGAAATTGAACTCGAGACCTCAATATGAGAGGTGGCATTCACTCATCACTAGAGACCGGATAATATGCATTTGCATATTTGCATATGCATTTGCATATTTAAGCGATTTTCAAGGCTAATAGCATATTTTTACTAATATCTAGTGATGATGCATATTATTGCTATAATTTACAGTAGGTAGGTATTTTTCGAGCGCAGCGCACTCGGCAGCCGCGCGTATTTTGTTTTGGTAGGTACTCAAAAAATGAAAGAGACAAATGATCGCGCCGCCGCGCGCTCGCCTACCGCGCTACTCCCACCTATTATGCATGTCATTATTACTTTGATTGTTGACACGCTCGTGCTCGGATAATTCACCTGCAGTTAAAAGTTTTTGTGTGTGTACAATGCCTCCCGAAAAAAAAAGTGTGTCTTCGTGGATAGTTTTCTATAAATGTATGCTGATTTTTTAATAAAAAATATAAAACTTAATAGTTTTTTTATTTTATCAAATAACAATAAATTAAAAAGATACATACATAATAAAGTAAAACATAAATAAGACAAGTATTTACTAACAAAATACTTAAATCTAAAGGAATAATATTTACAAAACAAAAAAAACTCATTTAATGTTGCATATTCTGTCAGTTTTCGTGCATATTTTAGGCATTTTTCATGCATATTTGCATGCATATTTCAAGCTTTTTAAGTTGCATATTATCCGGTCTCTACTCATCACTAAACCAACGCGGTAGTTAAGGGAAAGACAATATAACAATTCATTCACACAAGCATTAATGATACAGGCTGTAACGACACATTTTACTAAAATAGAACCCATCAGTGTTTTCCATTACCGCTTAATTTGCATGCCTCGTGAATTACATCCAATTTGCGCGAAAATCGCTAACTACCGTATGCCACAGTTTCGGCTCAACGTAAATAGATTGCCATCTCAAAGCTATACTCATTATACAGTGTGGTATCGACAAGACAGAAAGACCTACCGTTAGTTCACGCATAGGCTTACGCTCTATCCCATAGTTTCTAAACAAATAGGTGAAGTGTGGGTGTTGTACACCTCTGCCATAACCTTCTAGGTAATATAGGCGTGATGTTATGTAATGTTATTTTACCTACCGTAAATTAATAACTCTTCTTCTTCCTGCTCATATCCCATTTTATTTGGAGTCAGTTCAAAACGTCTTGTTCCTGCAGTCTCTTGTCAACAATAAAAATGAAGTGATAAAAAAAAAATAATAAAATAAAATTAATTATTAAATATAATAAAATAATAATCATCTCACAATAATTTAAATTTTTCCTTTAAGAACAACGGGTAATTAAAATTAACCGTAGGCCAATTTATGGGGATATTCACCGGGACCACGAGTTAATAATCATTTTTTCAATCTTCAGACGGAAGTTAAAATTTGTTTTTTTTTTAAGACAATTTTTTGTATATTGTGCCTTTTGCTCTAAGTTTTTGGAATAAATTGAACATTTATAACCCTTTTTACTTCACCTTATAAAATATGCCTCAAATTCATTTTATTTCTTAATCTGTTTTCAATTTTCTAATTACTCGTGAGTTTTATCAATAAGTCCTAAAAATTTCACTTTTCCACCTTGTATACCATAAATTATATGACTGGGCTATATTTATATAAGGGCGGCAACGATGTCCTTTTAGATGCGGAAGTGAGATAGCGACAAATTGGCTTGATGTGGTTTTAAGTAGTTCCGAGTAACCAAATTTACGGTCGGAGGGAACGCTGACAAATTAGACCTCACCAAGATTTCTATCTGAACAATAGCATAACATAATGTAGATAGATAGATAAAACTTTATTTGCATACCATTTCATTACAAACTAAAGACAATAACAATATGCAAAGGGCTGCCTTATCTTTTGACGCAATTTCTTCCAGACAAACTTTGAATGGACAGATTCAAAAGAGAAAACGTGGTAGTTTCAGGATGTGTAACACTTTGAAACATTTTTCATTTTTTCATTTTGTTTGAACCTGAGACTTCGCGGTAAGAGCTAATAGCGCTACTACGAAAATTGTCGTACAATAATAGAATTACCACATATTATACTAAATGATGTCCTTTTAGATGCAGAAGCACGATAGCATCAAATTGGCTGTCAGTGTGAACGCTGACAAATTAGATAAAGTAAAAAATGCCGTTTCTGATTGCAACCGAGATTTCTATCTGTTGATGAAAATAGAACATTTTCTTTAATAGAAGTCGAACATACACAATCCTATTTTTAATCGCGTTTGTAAATGTTTTGATAAGTCATGTCAGTCTGTCTGTCTTACTGTCAGTTTATATTGGCTTATCTTCTGAGCCGATTTTTATAAATAAAATCAAATCAAATCATTTATTTCTATTCCATTTCCAAGGGGCGCTTGAACACGTCAAAACAAACATCCAAATACAAAAAATACAAAATTAAAATAAAACTTAGCTAATTAAATTATAATACTTATTGAAATAAAACTATTTGACACCGGAGCTTTGACTTTAATTTAACTTAGAAATTTGAATTAAAATCAATCCAAGTACCAGCTCCGATGGGTATTGCGTCATTAGAAGAGCTGGTGAGAAACTCATGTGCACCATCTTTTCAAATAATTCATACAACATTTTGTTTGTTTTTTTGACAATAATTCTACGTGTAAGTTATAGCAACCAAAACAAAATTAGATGCAGATATTTGACTACGGCGCGTAACATAGGCTACTTTTTATTGATGTACCTACCACACAGACGAAACTGAGGGCGAAAGTTAGTTTGTTTGTTAGCGCTAATCTTAAGAACTACTGAGCAGTTTTTGTGTTTGATAGTCTTACAATAAACTACACGCGAGCGTAGCAGTAAAGTTACGCGGGTCAAAGCACCGGAGTAGCCACTACTTAATATAACGAATTCCACGTAGACAAAGTTGCGGCCAAAAGCTAGTAGAATATAATATTACCACGCGGCTCGGTTCGCTCAACTCCTCTTCAATGAAAACGCAGCCTAAGCTCGAAAAAACTCGAAAGAATTGCAGTACCTCATTAACAATACTGTATTCTGGCCACCATCAAAACGGCCTTTTATAAATGGTGATTTTTATTATGCGGTAAAAACCCGACTGCTTAAAAAAAAGAACTGAAAAGATAAAAACAAGTATAGCATTATCTACATTAAATTCATTAACAACAAATGAAATATGTCAAACTAAATTCTTTATGATGTTGCAGGCGGGGACAAACAATACTTTGTTACTACTATATAACTTCGTTTGTCACGGTTAAGCAGTCGGGTTTTTTGTTTTTTTAATAATTATTTTTTATTTCACTCTTTTTAGTTCTTTTAACCGACATGTTTTTTATATCTATTAATTTGTAGAAATCAAATCTTTTTGAGATCAATGAGCCTTAATCGTGAGTTAAACTATCAAATGCAAAAACAATTATTCAAATTCGACCGGCAGTTTCCAAGATTAGCGTGAGCGAACATACAAACTAACTTCCACCCACCTCGGGCGCGCGAGCGTGCCGATATATAAATTGGTAAATTGTGTTTAATCAGTAATATAAATGTGATAAGAAGTATATATTTTTGAAATGGTCTTTTCATGGCCTTTTATTTGATACCCATATTACTATGATGAAAAGAAAATCCATACCTCCCCCCCCCCCCTTTTTTTTCATTTGCCGGCGCCATTTTGAAAATTTATATAGTCTATGTCACTATCACTGTTTCGACAAATTCAACGACACCTCATATGTCAAAATCCGTCTAGCCGTTTGGGCTGTAGGGCGGCACAAAGAAATAGACATACATACATACATACATACATACGCTCGAAAAACATAACCCTCCTTTTGACGCAGTCGGGTAAAAATATATTCACATCTCTATCTAACGTAATTGAGAGATACAGGCGCAATATGTAATTACCGCATTATGAGCGCGTTATGAGTATTACCACATTATGAGTGCATTATGAGAATCACCACATTATGAGTACCACAAATATGATACTTTATGGCGCTGCTTTGAGTCCAAATAGCGATTATACGTCTTAATGGCTTCACGTACTAGAAGGTATAATATAAATATAACTTCGTGTGGACATATTCTAGCAATATAATATGAGTTGTTATACTGATAACAACTCATATTATATTGCTAGAATGCCACTGCAAGAATTCTAAAACCTCGTTATTTGCCAAAAAATAAAAGTGTATCAATGTTTCTTCTTCTTCGTCGTGTCGATGGCCGAATCAAATTTTAATTTGACTTGCCATCGTGGTGAAAGGATTAGCCAATTCGCTTTGGAGAACTCGCGAATTGCCCAGGGTGCGCCGGACGTAGGGAATCGTTGTGTACGTCACTCTGGGAGGCTCCTTTCATGCACCCCTCTTAAGCATGCAAGCTCTCTCTCTCATTCTCTGCCAAGCCTTTCTGTGTGATATACCTATAGATATGATGTTACATTTTTGTGAAACGACGCCCCCTCAAGGAATAATTCCCATGTCGCGGGTGTTCACAAACATACATTTCTCACACACAAAGCACACCCAGACTCAGAACAAATCTTTGCGGATCACACAAAGATTCGCTCGTGAGGGGATCGAACCCTACAACACTAGCGCAATTGAAAGCGGCAAGGGAACCACTTTAAACCACGCCAATCGTGCACTATGTGTGTGGGCGTAAGATTGAGGGTGTAAGATTCTAAGCCCACGAGAATTAAGCGTCTTAATGAGAAATGAAGAGTTTGTATCTTGAGGATTGAACCTGTAGTATAATGAAAGCCCGTTAAAACGGTAAAATGTAAGTAAATAAATACAATTAATTTAATAAAACGACAACAGGTTAAACAGATATGTATGTAGTACTTACTTAACTATAAAGTTTCACCTGTTATGTTTTATTAAAAAAACGGCTTTTTGCATGCGCAAGTACTTTTTTTTTTGGTTCATAACTGTTTGAAATATGAAATGGTTTTAAGTGCATTTAAATTTTGTATAATAACAAAATCTAATCGTTCTCCAGTGTAAATCTAAAACGTTTCCACGGTTACCCCAAATATCCCAAACTCGCCAAAATTGTACATATACAAATGTGAAAGTTCCGTAATTATGTATTTGTCGGTATTATCGTCTCTAAAATCCTCAGTAAAGCCAAATTCAAAACAGTATGATTTTTCCTTAAAATTCAGCGCGACAATACCAAAAATAATAAGGTTTTATGCAAAATTTTGTCGGATTAAAATTAAAATTCTGCCCGAAGGACTAGGGTTGCATGACGGCGAGGAGATACGCTGCTCATATAAGGGACGACGCGACTGTTTCTCTTATTATTAAAGCCCTGTTTCCACACATGCGAAGAGAGATGTTTTTGACGGTTGGCGTAATGGTTAAAGCAGTCGCCTCGATACGACGATAGTAATACCGATTCATAATGCGTTTTAGCGCCTTTTGTAAGTCGCCACTTATTAAATATGTCGTACGCTTTCAAATACTTTTCACGTGATTTTTCTGGTAAAAAACAAAGTTCTGTGTAAGAAGCAAGTTGTCTCAACTCTTTTTGTGTGCCACAAAGTTCTTCATCACTGGATTCACAATTTTTTTGTTAAAAAGTTTCAGTAAACAATTATACATAAACTGAAAAGAACTTATAGTCACCCGCGATGACTGACACAGACTTTTTGAAATGCGTTCGGAAATTGAATTCAATTCAATTCAATTCAATTCAATTTATTTATTTGCGAATATGGGTTTTACAATGTTGTTACATAATAGATGAGTATCACCATAATCAGCCTGTCAGCATGCAAATTGATATATTAATAATTTTAAAAAAACATTGAGATACAATCACTACATTCAAGAAAATGTCACAAAATCATAATTACATTTCAAGTATATAAATTAAGAAGTATAATATAATATAATAATAATAACAATCAATTAAATGCAATGATAATTAAATCAAAGATAATGAAATTTCATTCTATATTAATTTATCAGCTAGGTATTCTTTGACTGAGTAGTAACATTTTGCCACAAGCAACCTCTTGACAGTATTCTTACCTTAGAAGAGATGTAACATGACCGTGGTATGCTTTTTTGACTGTTTATGTATCGACCGTTTTATTTAAGTTAAACAGTGCATATGAAAACTGGTTAAGTCTAGAAATTACTGAGTTTATGTGTGAAGCCCATGTAAGTTTACAGTCAATGTTTATACCTAAAAATTTAGTTTCCTCAACTTCTTCAATTTTGTGTCCCGAATAATTAATGTTCATATTATTAAATTTCTTTACCCGATTCCGAAATGTCATGAAATTAGTTTTCGCAAAATTATTTTTTAAATTATTTAATGTGGTTGACATTAAATAATTTCTAAACTCGATGATAATGCTGAGAGTGTTGTTTATGTCTTGCTCTAATTGTGAAGCATTTGTTCCAGTAAATATCATGTGTGCTATCATCAGCGAACAATATAGATTGTTGGTGTATTGATTTTGGCAAATCATTCAAGTAAATAATAAATAGTAATGGTCCCAACACACTGCCCTGAGGGACTCCTAGGAAACCTTGATTGTATTGTGATGATGAGTAGTTGATTACTTTTTTCTCAATATTTTTGTTAGCTGCGTGGATTGAAATCTATCACTAAGGGAAAATTTTATAAGATCTAGTATATTTCCGCGAACACCATAGGCATCTAACTTATCTAGCAAAATTTTAAAATCAACGTGATCAAAAGCTTTCGTTAGATCCATATACAATGCACATGAAAAATTCTTCTTATCAATGTTTTTTTTTACTGTACTGAGTAAATTATAAACCGCCATATTAATGCCTTGATTTTTCCTAAAGCCATATTGCTCAGGAGAGAATAGGTTATTGACCTCAAAGAAACCGTATAATAATATGCTATCATAAATCAGCTTTTTAAATATTTTTGAGAAAACAGGTACCAAAGCTATCGGGCGGTCACATGCAATATCATGTTTGTCATTCTTTTTAAATAGAGGTTTGATAATAGTAAATTTTAATTTATTAAATGACTAAGAATAAAAGACAATTTCTCTGACACCGTTTTTAATTTTCGTTGATATTTCATCATACCCAGTGCTTTCGGTATTTTTTAGATTTGTTATAATTCTATTTATGTCGCTTGGTATTGTCGGCAGTACAAAGAGAGTTTTATGATACCTCGGAATAGGAGCAATAGGCTCAGAAGTTTTTTTGATTGAGCTGATTGTTTATTTGATTTGTGTAAAAGTTATTAAATTCTATTGCTATTTGTTTTGGGTCAGTTATGTTATTACCTTGCACGCATATACTTTGGATTTGTTCTGGAAAAGTATTTAATTTATTATTATTCATTCCGTAACATTTATTTATAGAGCCTAATATTAAGTAAAGTACCTGATTTTATTTACCACATAAGCGTGTATTTATATAATTTAAATAATCTTAATTTTTTTTTAAAACGTATCGTTTGTAGTTATTTCATAAAATTGATGTCAATGTTTATTACTCACCTACATGATGGCTGCTTTGTTTTTTTTTCAGCGCCTATTTATTGGAAGGATTTTGTGTTTCGAAATGTTAATCACTTTGCCTCACCAGTTTAAACGGTTTTTACTCACTGAATTCTGACAAACAAACGATCTTTTTCGTGCTGATGTGGTGAAAAGGATTTTTATGCAAAATTAAATTAAAACTCACTTGGCTGCACCACAAAGACTGGGGTTGCATGACTGCGAGGAGATACGCCGCACATAATACGAAGCTTACTCTAATTACGTTCTAATGGATGACAACAAAAGGTTTTCATACAAACGACTGGCGAAAACTTTCAAAGCAAAATGCATATTACCCAACCTCTAATTTGATCTTTTCAGGTCGTATAAAGATGACATTACATTGTTATGTAATGTGTCATTACGGCTATATCACCTAGAACGGTGTGGCAGAAAGGTGTACAACACCCTTACTTCACCTGTTACGTTTAAGGTCCCATGTAGGGTAAGCCTATCGTCATCCCCCGCAATCTTATCCAACTCCGTGCAGCTATTGAATTTTTTTTACGAAAAAACCCAAATTATACTTTTGCGCGACCCAGTTATAGAACCCGAGACGTCACGGTAAGAGGCGCATACGCTAACCACTAGACCATCGTTTTTTCTTATACTTCACCTGCCCTGAACGAACGTGTAGTCCACCTAATGGTAAGTGGAGTACAGCCCATGGACATCAACAATCCACAAAAGCAGATTATAGATGCGTCGCTGCAGCTGAGAACTACGGTGTTATCCCTCAAATGCCAGTAATCCTGTCTGATCTCATTACCAAACCGGTACACAGTAATGCAAGCACTACTATTTGGCGGCAGGTTAAAGGTGAGACGGTGGTGCTACCGCCCTCGACCTTGTTCACAAGAGCACCAGTAAAAACAAATTAATGTTCCTAACATGAGTTTCGAACATTCTAGTTTTAGGTTCGTTTGACACAAAGCTCGCAACCCCGGCTGTTGTTGGCGTTCTTGTTTGTACCCTTATTGCAAAGCGTAGGCCTGTCACGCGTTTCGAACGTTGCTATGAAGCTATAATACTCAGAACTATATATTTACCCAGACATAAACCTTCTTAATCAAACTACCACGCACGATTATGTTTACGCTATGGGTACGTTTATTTATTGAATATATTCAGTTTCTGTGTGTCTAGGATTAGTGACAGCATATCGTTGATTGTATGCTTGTTTGATTTAATTGAGCAAATCATATTATGTGCGAACAAAGGTAAACTTAGTAATTATTGCCTATATCAGATTTGTAACTACCTACAAAATCTGTACAAAATTTTGCGTAATCCAATACTTTAAAGTTGACCGTTATTATATTTGCATAAAATTCCGCATAAAAATATTTTATCAGCACTCCCTTGCAGAACAAAAACAGTTAAACAAAAAGTTTTTCAACATTTTTGCCCTAAGGAACCTTTTAGATTTATTTGTAAAAACGAGGCCACGGCTGCTTTTATTAAAATAGCTAAAAGTTAGGGGACAGCGGTTTTGGGGTACCAGGAATGTAGAAAATCTTAGGAGATTGATGGTAGTTGAGGGCGCCCGTATTATAAGTGAATACATGAATTTTTCGGCAGTCTGCCAATAAAAAGGTTTTCTTTTATACTATACTTGATGTTGCCATACTAAATTGTACATCTGGCTAGATTCTTTTACTTTTGTATGGTTTTTGTGTATAAAAAGATGAAGCTCAGGATGCTGTAAGTCAAAGTCAAATCATTTATTTTCATAAACCCCAAGGGGCGCTTGAACACGTCTACAAACATTATAATTACAGAGCAAATAAAATTATCTAAAGAGTTAAAAAGGATAAGAAAATTGCATTGATGATTTATATGACCGAAGCATAGATCAATTTTAATCGAACTGTTTAGATTAATATTAAAATCCATCCAATGTCCAGCTCCAATGGGTATTGCATCATTAAGAAGAGCTGATGAGAAACTCATGTGCGTCATCTTTTTAAATAATAAATCATACAATTCTGTTTGTTTTTGACAATGTTTCAGGTAAATAAGTTATTGCAACACTAAATCTTTATAAAAAGAAAAATAAAATACTACATGTTTTCAAATTAAAATAATATTAAATTACCAAGTTAGTACGGGCTGCAAAATCTTCCACTTCAAGCTAGAGGGTAAAAATAAATAGCAGGGGCTATATGTGAAAACATTGGTTACAATTTTGGTACGAGAAAAGATCGCTCGAGAGACGCTCACTTTAACGGCTTTCACTACGTTTTGGTCGGTGATATTGTGGGTGATTTTTTACAAAAGATTTGACACTGAGTTGAAATAACAATTATAATATTGTGTGATTTTTGTTTTAATAACGTTTTATTTTGTTTTCACCACACCAGCACGAAAAAGATCGTTTGCTTGCGAGAATTCAGTGAGTAATAACGCTTATTACTCACTAGTGAGGCAAAGTGATTTAAATTTCGAAACACTAAATCCTTCCAATGAATAGGCGCTAATAAAAACAAAACAGCCACCATGTAGGTTATAACCTACATGGTGGCTGTTTTGTTGTTTGACATCAATTTTATTTAAAAACTACAAACGATACGTTTTAATTATTTTAAATTATATTTCAGTTTATGTTTAATTGTTGACTACAATTTTTAACAAAAAAAAAGTGAATCAAGTGATAAAGAACTTTGTGGAACTTCAGAATAGTTGAAACAACTTGCTAGTAGAAGCAAGTTAGAAGCTAGTACACAGAAGTTTGCTTTTTACCAGAAAAATCACGGGAGAAGTTTTTGAAAGCATACGACATATTTAATAAGTGGTGAATTTCAGCAGGCGCTAAAACGCATTCTGAATCGGTATTATCTACTGTCGTATTACTTAGAATTATCCGAAGTTAAGCAATCGAGTACGAGTTTATTTAAATCTTTATATTTTCTCACTGGAAGAGGTGAAAAGTTTTGTATGTAACGCGTAAGAAAAATTTAATTTCCAGTTCGTGACCTCTTAAATCTCTCACTTGCGAAGTAGTCTTTATTAGAATCACTCGCTACGCTCGTGATTTAATTCAAGACTACTTCGCAAGCTCAAGATTTAAAATTGGCACTCACAACGGAAATATAAACTTTTTCTCACTTGTACCATAAATAACTATTATTTTACGTTGGTGCATAGATTTTATTTTGAAATTTTATATTAACTTTTAATGAAAATAGCTAACTATGGGGACAACGAGCCCGTGATACCAGGGAAGCAGAAAATGTTTGGAGGCGCTCGTTATTACTGTACTACAAGGATCTTTAGGAACTTCAGTGAGAATATAATATATTTTACAAATCAAAAATAAAATATTCATATAAAATATTACATCTCAATTTTCACTTATCCGGTAATTTTCAGTACAACACAAACAGTTTTATTTTATTTTTACATAAGTATTTTATCATCATAAATGTTAAATTACAGGGATGAGATAGCGGTGTGCGGTTAAGGGCCATCTTAATGAGATTTTTCGCCATCCAAGCTTAATGATGGTAGACGAATATCATTATTTACAGAAAAATATACATGTGGATCTTAAATTGAACTAGTCTAATAACTTTTATTATTATTATTATTGGCGCAATGGATAAGGCATCGATCTTACGATCGAGAGGTCGTGGGTTCGAATCCTGGCCATTACACCACGGACGTGAACTTCCTCCTAACACAAGCGAATTAAGCTTAGCTGGTTAAGTTTATTTTGCTCTCCATAACCATCTTTAGCCATTGTGTTTTGGTTGCTATAACGCTATAACTGACACATAGAGTTATTGTCAAAAAACAAACAAATATTGTATGAATTATTTGAAAAGATGGTGCACATGAGTTTCTCACCAGCTCTCAAATATTAATAATGACCTTGAAAGGATAGCTGAATGGTCACGTAAAAATTCATTAATGTTAAACCCAAAAAAAAGTAAATTTCTTCTTACAGGATCGAAACAAACTCTAGTAAAAGTTAAACATTTTAATCACACTGTTACAATTGATGGCTGTCCCATTGAACAGGTTCAAGAGGCACGAAACTTAGGTCTGGTTTTTGATGGACAATTACACTTCGAAACTCATATACTGGAGGCCATGCGGAACTGTTTCTATCGACTCAAGATACTTTATCGAATTCGTCCCTACATAAGTGTCGATATGCGTAGGTATTATGTTGTGTGAGTCACTGATTTTGTCTAAGTTGAACTACGCAGATGTTGTATATGGGAACTGCATACTTGGAAGGACAGATAAAATGGTGCAACGCATACAAAACGCTTGTGCCCGCTTCTGTTATGAGATTCCATTCCGCCATCATGTCACGCCGTTTTTAAATAGGAGTAATTTAATGAAGATGACGGCACGAAGAAAGCTTCACTTTGCAACCCTACTTTTTGACGTTATATTAAATAAAAAACCAACCTATCTATATAACAAACTTTCCTGGTCAAGGGACTATAATAAACGAAACACCAGAGCCTCGGCCTACCTTTTAGTAACACCTAAGCATAGAACGACAGCATTTAGAGGTAGTTTCAAATTCTCTGCTAGTCGCTGCTGGAACGATCTGCCACCGCCGATACGTGCTGCTAAAACTGTGGGTACTTTTAAGTTTAATTTTAAAAAATATTTATTAATTGAACAAATTCAAAACAGCTAAAATAAATACCAGCTTTTAACGACACTAATATAAATTTTAATTGAGCAGATTATACTTGGGGGCAGATATTATTTACATATATAGTGCTTGTACATATTTATTTAGGTATTAATATATTTTCTATTATTCTCTTATTTTTTATATTATATATTATATATTATTTTATATATATATTTTAATATCTAGTATTATATTATCTTATTCTTCTTCTTATATTATCTTATAAATTATATATTATTCTTATTACCATAAAGTAATTAATTACATAGGTGCTATCTGAAAATCAGCGCTGTAGTATTCTATTACAGCAATTGCTGAGATAGCCACCTTTTTGGTCTCATACGGGAGTGTTCCACGTGTTTACCATACCTATGTGCTAATTCTTATTTTAATGTTTTATTTTGTTAAGTTTTCTTTTGCATGCCTTATTTTTACCAGTGTACTCCTTTATGAGTCCAAATAAATGCTTTTTCTTTCTTTCTTTCTTTCTTTCTTCTCTGCTTACTTCATGTAGGTATGTAATTTTCAATAGCAGCTCGGAGTTGGAGTTGAATCATATAATTGGAATACAATCTGGCAAAATTCATACTGACTGAATATCTCTCAGTGTCAAGTGCAATCCAATGTGTACCTATTTTTTCGTAAAGATACACATGGACAGTAGTAAAATATTTTGACTTAAAATAAAATAAAATAAAATTTATGATGGCAGAGTCAAAATAAAAATTTGACTGCCATCGACACGACGAAGAGAAGAATATAAGATATTCTCTCGACAAATACAAGACCAGCTAATACTAGAAATGTAAAGTTAGATGTATTACCGTTTATACTCGTATCTACTTATCAAGTCTTGGCAACAAAATTGGTAAAAAAATAAAGGAACCTCATACTTTTGTTTTCACAAAATTACCTGCGAAAGACGTAACAAGACGGCTCGTTTGGCACCATGCCATCTCCAATGCAGTGCAAATTGAGGAATTTGTACTATCTCACGAACTAATCTATGAACCATCCTAATTTCAATCTTGCAAAGACATTCCGAGATATCTCGAAATCAACTCTTCGCTTGATAGCTCATTTGGCAAAGTTGAGTATCATTGCGATGTTTTGATCATGTTTACGATGGCTCTTTAATTTCAATTCTAGAGGGTGAAATGTGAAAGCACCACCGTCTCTTCTTTAACGTACCGTCTAATAGCAATGCTTGCACTGATGTATTCCGGTTTGGTGGAAAGATCAGACTCTCAAGTCCTCAGAATTAGAACGCATTTAGAATATGCTTTTGTGGATTGTTAATGTCCATGGGCTGTAGTAACCATCTGGTGGACTACACGTCCGTTCACTACATACGTCGTATGAAGGTAATAAAAAATAGGAAACTGTTATTTTTTTTAGGTAAGTTTATATTTTTAACCGACTTAAAAGGAGGAGGTTCTCAATTCGATAGTATTTTTTTTGTTTTTGTTATGTTTGTTTCTCGATAACTCGAAAACGCTTGGACCGATTTAAGAAATTCTTTTTTTTTGTCTGACTTGTCATGTCATGAGATCCCATCTTTATCAGGTCACGATCTGATGGTGGGGTCTTAGAGAAATCGAGGGCAACCTTGTTTTTCGTATACAATACTACTCGGATATTTGCATCTAGCAGTCAGAATTTTATGTTGCTGAGCTGATGCTGGAAGGTACAACTCCTCAACGGTTAGAAGTACGGGGATAATCCTTTAAATATAGTCTCTTTGAGGCCGTTTACTGTATTCTTTCAAGTTATACATTGATGAGGCGAGACGTTCAATATTACTTACTTTTTAGAGCATTTTATGTATAAGAACCCGGGATTTCTTTGAAAATGATTGATCTTCTTTGGCTGTAGTTAAGACAATTACAATCCATAGACTTTCCATTCCACCAAACTTTACAACACTAGAATAATTCGGAAATCAAATAACAAAAATAAAACTAACAAGTTCTAAGAACAAACGGTCTAGAAAGACATTCAAAGGTATATACAGCAAAACAAACAAAGAAATTAATATTGTCTCTGACACTGATATTGCGATTGCGTAACTTCTGAAGATAAAACTATGAACGGAAAAGATTGCGAAAGAAATCTATAATGTGATTTTATTGTGTATAAGATCTGACGGACTTTTCAATACTCTTTAATATGACGTATGTTATGGACAAAGTAGCTAACCTTTAACCTGCCGCCAAATAGTAGAGCTTGCGTTACAGTGTTCCGGTTTGGTGGTGAGATCAGGTCCTGAAATTACAGTCATAAACTTACATATTAACAGAAAAAATAAACACAATGAAGGCCGTTTACAAGTTTCCACAGATATAGATAAAGAAAATAGATACATACAGGTCGGTACAGATTATGGCATAACATATAAATAAACAGATACAAGTATATGATTATATGAATACAAAATATTAAATACAAAAATTAAAATAAACAACATATCAAATCTAGATCGAAAAATTACAACATTCAAGGAGAAGATGATAGACAAAAATTTAAATTATAAATAAAGAAAATCGAGAACAAGTAAATACTGCGGACATCAGCCGAAAGAGTTTTTCACCAATATACGCTTTAGATGAGAAATACTGGTATGAAATAGATCCAAGTCATATTTAAGTAGTCATATGTGACGCATCTACAATCTGCTTTTGAGGATTGTTGATGTCCATGGGCTAAACGTATACTCCATTTAACATCAGGTGGACAACACGTTCGTTCGCTGCAGGGGTAGTATACGTGTCAGAAAAACCATACGTATAAATTGAAAGTGACTAAAAGATAAATTTATCTTTACCCTGGCTGTGTTATATTTTCAAGTGTCAACATTATTTGTGGGCTTGTGACTTTTAATTAAAAATATTTTTCGACGTTTATTGGAAAACATTTTTATGTACATGAAATTAATTAATATTTTTCATTTCTTTTTCAGGTAAGTCACAAAAACTTTTGGTGAGTAAATGGAACATAACGTTTCAAAAGCGTGGAATGCGTGATTACGAACTCTCGTATGTATCTCCGGGAACTGGCAATTACGTCAATTTGTCAACGGTTATCTGTGTGTGTACTTCTTACTGTATATGAGAACGACAATCGAGATAGCAAGAATTTCCTTGATTAATTCAGAGAAATCTAGATCTTGCAGGGGATATAACTTGTTTTATTAACGCATGTACCTACTCTTTTATATAATATAGTATTTATAGAACCCATCGATGATGTATCAGGTCTGATCATCATTGGATGTGGATGGTTAGGATTGTTTACATAATCTGCCCCATGGTGTCTGTTCGCTGCGGCTCTGACAACCGAGCAAAACTTGGTTGTTGATGGTCCTCTTACTTGGTGGCTCCATCTGGAGCGTCCCCGCATTTTAAGGATCTTATCTCCTCTTCTAATTTATGTGGCCAAAGTAGGACAATATACGCTGCTGTCACATTGTGAAAAGAAGTGTTAGGACACGAACTGATGACGTAGCCCACTTGTTCAACTTAAAGGTACAGTCAACACAGATGTAGCTATACCCAAAAAAATTTCAAAGTCGTTTAATGAGTCGATGAATTAAAACTAATAGTAATCGATAAAATGTGCATTTTCTTATAAAAAGGATATTATTAATGCAAAAAATGTTATTTGTATAAAAGTTTAAATTTTTTAAAGTGTTTGGCTACTTTTGTTGCTGACTGTACTTGTCACCTGCAATAGATGAAAATTGCATGCGTCTTTATATCTGAGAATCAAGGTTAATCGCGATATACAAAGCATATGGATTGCCTTGCAAATCATGCATCATGTAAATAAGAATTTCTTGATCTTTTAGGGCAGTAATTTCACAACCTTCTCTAACCAAACTGGCACCCAGCAGGTTAAAAGCTAGATAAAGATACATCGTGTACATTCATATACACTGTCGTGTTGCAATGATTAAGCCTTGGTGGAAACATCTGAGATTGCCCGAGACACATGGCACGTGATCCACCACTCGACAAATTAGACAGAAGTTCTACTTGCTTTATTTAGCTTGAACGCTATGGTCGGGTTTTTGAACTTGACAACATTTATTTATAGAGAAATGAGATGTTGGATCATAAATTAAAGTAATCTAAGTCACTGTTGAAGCGGCTCGTACTATATCAATTTTAAACCTCCTCGATGTTTTCTTTTTAAATATATATTATTAGACATATTTGTAATAAAAATACTATTTTTACAACAGATTTTAGGTATGGTGAAGAATTTAATAGATTTCAAGACTAGAAAACTTAAAAAAAAACACGATATTGCTAACATTACAGTTACTGAATCACGTTACTGTTCCAAAATTAGAATGCCATTCGTTTGTTTGATTTTATTTTTAAAGCCTTTATTCATAACTCGAATGAAACACATCGAAGTATCACTACTGTTATCAACTTATGTGTTGGTGTCACGTCGATAAACTCCTCTGTAGCTATTTTCTTGAGCAAAAATACTCAAAAACAAGCGAAACTATGGCCGGGGAGGAATTTCTTACCACAAAGAAAATGTCTGATTAAAAGATGCTACGTAGATGCTTCTGAAAAACTTTAACATACCATGTATGTTATATATATTATATATCCAGTCTTGAAATGGTGGTAGAGCTCTTGTGAACAAGCTCAATGGCGGAAGAACCACCGTCTCACCTTTAACCGGCCGACAAATAGTAGTGATTGCATTTCAATGTTCCGGTTTGGTGTTGCGGCACATCAGGCCTTGAAACTACTTGCACATGAGGCTGCAGCCCTCAGATGAAGCGACGTGTCTACAATAAGCTTTGGTGAATTATGGATATCCATGGGCTGTAGTTACATCTTAATCATTAATTACGTCGTAAACTGAAAAAATTATAAGCAAAAAACGAGTGGGAAGTCAAAGGTTTCGAGTTCAAACCCACCCACACCTCTGTCAATAAATCGTTAAGATTCGTCTTTTCGAAGAAATGTGTATTTATAACATTTATTATTATGCTGACGGTAAAGGAAAACATCGTGAGGAAACCTACATGCCTAAGAGTGCCTAAAAAGTACTCGAAGTTGTGTGACGTCTACCAATCCGCACTTGGCCACCGTGGTGGACTATGGCCTAACCTTTCTCATAATGAGAAGACGCCTGAGCCCAGCAGTGGGACATGTACTAGATACAGGGCTGATAGGATAGCAAAATAACCGAATTCAACACGAATCAAACCACGCTACTAACAGTTAATGCGAAGTTGTGAATTCGTTTAACATATTATAATATTAATTAACTTCCGTGCATTAACATTTTAATTATATCGCTATTATATGGTAATGATACCTGTTTAAGCTGTAATAAAAGCTGTTGTTTAATTGTTGTAATTTAAACGTGCTTTCACAAGCTTTTCAGTGCCTAATAATATCATTCCCTTTCATAATATCGCGTGGCATTATTATTATTGTAATTTTAAAGATTTCGCAATGTTGTGAAGTATTTATTTATTTTGTTGAAATCAACGGCCGAGTTCAACATTGAATAACATGCGTTTAATGAAGTTGAGGTTCAGTTAGACTATAATCAAAGATATAATCCCACCCACACGCCCTCCACTGTGACTCCTGTGATGCCAGGATCTACAGCGGTAACCAACTGAAAGGCACCGAGCATGACACACGGGCAATCCCAGGGAGAGCTAAAATTGTCTTGGAACCCGCAACGAATTTAATCAGAAGTATATAGTTGGAGTTTGAAAGTATGTATCTTTACTTCCCTCCAAAGCGAAGCGGGAGACTGAGTAATGCCAACTATAGACAAAGTGTCTATATGGAAAGAGTATAGACACCACGTACAGTGACAAAACTATGGGGCCTACAATTGATTGCTATAGTATAATCCAAGATAGTGTAATATCCCCGTACCTGACTCATTGACGATTCTCATTTTCAGTTTACTATCCTTTTTCTAAAATAATTAAAAGCTTGAATATCGCCACTTCCGACTTAAAAAAAGGAGTTTTATGTTTGTTCGCCGATTACTGAAAACGCCTGGACCGATTTAAGAAATTCTTTTGTGTCTGAAAGAGTATACTTGTCATGTGGTCCCATGCTCATCAGGTCACGGTCTGATGATGGGATCCTAGAGAAATCGAGAGCAACCCTCACATTTTAAAGGCTTATATGTTGTTTTTCGTTACCTAAAGCTACTCGGATATTTGCATCTAGCATTCAGCATTTCATGTTGCTGAGCTAATGCTGAAAGGTAAAACTCCTCAACGTTTATGAGTATGGGGATATTCTGTTTAATATAGACTGTATTATTTCAAGTTATACACAGATGAGGCGAGACGTTGAATATTACCTTTTAGTACTTCTTTGTAAAGGTATTCAGACTCTTATTTAGTTATTTCGTTCAATTCCAACAAACGGACTTTAAAGTAAGTGTTATTATAAATTCCTATGAAAGCTCCATTTCAAGATCTGTTTTCACTTACAGAATTGCAAATATTCTTCGAAAGATGGAATAGAATACCTTTCGTTCCTGATAGCATTTTAAATGCGCTTTTGTGAAGGTATTATATTAATATTAGATGAATCGGGCATCCGTCTTTGTCTGATTGTTGTTTGAATATATTATATAGCGGATACTGATGTGAATCCAATCTAATCCTTTTTATACGCAAGGAAGGCATTCTATCTAAATTATTTTGCTTGAAGATTATGTCGTACACGTACACGCCTCTTCCAAATGATTACCTGACTAGCTTTTGCCTGCGACTTAATCTGCTTGGAATTCGCCTTATTAAAAAACTGTGTTTACCCGCGTTATAACTTAATACTTTGCTATTGTTATATTGATATTATATAGTCTATAGTCACTCTAAATAAATGGGTAATCATACAAAAAAATATTCACCTTTTACACCAAAGTTGGGCAGGCGTGGATGGAGATTTTGTCTTTCTAATTTCAATTCCCGCTCTACGCTGCTATACTTGGCCGGTGTAAAACCACCTTTAGACATTATCACGCCTATATTACCCAGAAGGGCGTGACAGAAGTGTATAACACCCACATTTCACCTGTTATGTTCAGGTTCCATATGATAGGGGATGAGCCTCACACCACCCACCGGGCACAAATCCAACTCCATACTGCTATTGAAAAATTTCTGACGGAAAAATCCTCAATAATAATATTTTAGCTTGTACCGGGAATCAAACCCGACCGACATGAAATTTAAAAAATAATAAGGCACAAAGTTTAAGTTAAGTATAATAATTAAACTATTAGTGACAACATTTTGATTGCGTCATTTCCCATCTCGCGTGGTCTCATCAAAGTAAGTGCTTTCTTTACGACCTTTGCTACTGAGACTCGGCAGTAATAAACATTACTGTGTGTATACAGTGTAAAGTATCGTTTTTGAAATACTAATAAGTTCTAACTAAAGGAAAACTTCTCAATGCTACTCGACAAGATGGATAGGTGATTAAAATAATTATGATAATAATTATGTTTTGAAAAATAGCGTTTTTGTAGACTTTTTTATTATCAAATTTGAAAAAAATGGTAAAAAAAGTCAGTTTTTCGATAAACGTGAAATATTTTCTGCGGAACAACTAGTGGAATGCATTTAGTTACGAATTCTGAACAAACTATTTTAACGATCCTGGTAAAGTAAAATATTTTGTAAAATCTGGCCAAAAAGATTAATAGAAGTATTTAAAAAAAATACCCAGTACAATACTTACATTCTCTTTACTTCCAGATACAATTATTCCTCATAGAAACGAATCAACAAGAAATTACTGCAGTAACTGATGAAATAATTCCGTCTGAATTTCAGTTTCAGGGATTGCGAGAAGTAATGTTTATTTGATAGGGTAAATTTAGGAAAATTAAATGAAAACCATCGAGAAACTGTTCAAAGGGAAATTAAGAAATTTACTGTAGATGCCCCGTTTAATACAATTTTGTACTTGCTTGTAGCTTTGCCCTGGTAGTACCTATAACATAACATAACATAACATAACATCACGTCTAAATTACCCAAGAGGGTGTGGCAGAGGTGCAACACCCACATTTCACCTGTATGTTCAGGTCACATGGGATAGAAAGTGAGCCTAACGCCATCCACCGTGCTGCTATTGTGAAATTCCTGACGCAAAGTTCACAAACAACAATTTGTCCGATTCGGGAATCGAACCCGAGACCTCGCAGTAAGGCGCATACGCTATCCACTAGACCATCGTGGCTGTACCTTTCTCGATAAAAATATACAAATAAACACATAACATAATAACATCACTCCTATATTACCGGAAGGTTCTAGCAAAAGTCAAATATCCATATTTCGGCTGTTATGTTTAAGTCCAAGGTTGTAAGCCTAACGCCTTCTACCGAGCACAATATAAACTCCGTACTTCTATTAAGAATTGTCTAACTGAAAAAACCCAATGAATTAACCTCCGGAAATCGAGCTCCAGAACTCGCAGTGACAACAAGGCAGGCACAAATAAACACACAAGCTAAATACGTCACTTTGGTTACTATTTTGAAGTTGTGATCCCAACACAGCACCCTGGGGAACGCCAACAGTCGGTCTGACAAAGTTTTGACTGGAACTACTTTAGCAAAAGCGAGGAAAGTTTTGGAACAATGAGTAATGACTGTTTGCACTTAAGGAACGTCATTTCTGAAGTATTATACCACTAGACATGTAATTGTTATGTCATTTTATGGGGTCTCCCTTGTTTGACCGAAAGAAATTTGATAATTTACACTTCTCAAAAAAAAAATCGCATAATTTAATTTGCCAAATCATTACTTAGGAAAAAATATATTTACAAAAAATTGTATCGCAAACCTAATGTTTGGGAAATGAACGATTAAAC
The DNA here is from genome assembly GCA_905147285.1 of Hypena proboscidalis. NCBI lineage: Eukaryota > Metazoa > Arthropoda > Insecta > Lepidoptera > Erebidae > Hypena > Hypena proboscidalis. Next base: position 15,426,280 of record LR990149.1, read on the forward strand.
TATAACTTGTTTACCAAATAATACTTTTACTTTATTTCAGTTCGAATAATTGAAATATTTCAGATAAAATAATTATATTTGAAAGGTTTTTTACTTCAGATTAACGTTATACAACAAATTAATAACTATTTAATACTATGTAGTACATAAAATACTATTTAAATACGTAATGCAATAGAATTTAGGTCCCGGTTAGATAAAGAAAGTATGTCATTGTCCCAAAATTACGTGCCCGAAAGTATACATCTTTTATGAAATGTTTATCTTTATGAACTGTATTTACCACTTACCATCAGAAGGACTGTCGTATAATAGGTTTTATATCCTCAAAAGCCTTGATATATTTACAACACACTGACACAGCTTCCAACCACAGAGGAATGTCAGACGAGGTCTGTCTATTGTGTTCGGCCGATCGATCTCCTCAGTCGCTCTCGTCTCTAGACAACCAATGTCTCACCGCAGATAAAATGAAAGGAAACAAATACCTCTTGATGTTTTTGTGATCCTGGTCATCTAGTCCTTGATTGTGTTTACGTATCTACTAGGAGCAATTGAGACTGTGCATCATTTCAGCCGCCTAGATAAATTAAATACTACCTATACCTCTCGTTCTTTTTTCGGGGATGATAGTATTGTTAAGACTTAACTGGATCTAGGGTTGCCAGGTCGCCGAACCTAATAGCCGGCCAGATCAGCCACTTGGCCGGATATTTGAGTACATAAGCCGGACACCATACATATATTAATGATTTTATGCCTTTCTTACATATCAAATCTTTAAAATTAAATTCAACGTCTGTCAACATTATAATCTGTTGCGTTTTTTTGACCATTTTGACCTATCAACGCAAAAATCAATCAGCATTTGCATTACGTCTTAGGATCGCAAAGTAATACTGACAAATAATTAGGCATTCTGAAAACAATCTCGAATAAAACGCCGAACAGAAGTCGGAAAACGTTTACTTTAGCCGGACACGGATCCAAAAAGTCGAATTGTGTTCGGCTTTATCCGGACGTCTGGCAACACTAACTGGATCATGTATAGTATACCTGACGGGTATCCCACTAACTTGCCACATGGAGGGGAAGTATCTTAAATATGGGGTAGATAGAGAAAAGAAGAGAGAAGAATAGAACTGAATTCAAAGGTTTTTGAAAATTTTCTTGTATCACCGAGGAATCGAACCAGCTCAAATCAGAAAATATATCATCCTGTTCTATATTAGTCTAATTGGTAGCGTCAATCATAAGAATTAAATCTCACTAACAAACCTGGTAATTTCAATGAAAGAGTAATTGCTGACGGGTATGAGAGATGGCGTTGACTCTTATCTCCAAAGCCTGGATACCTTGATGTACCTATATTTACAGCACACTGAACACTGACACAGTTTCCAACCACTGAGGTATGTCAGAGCCGAGGTCTGTCTATTGTGTTCGGACGATCGATGACCTCGCTCGCTCGTCTCGCGGCAATCAACGTCACACCGCAAACTTTGAACCAAAGACAACAAATACCTTTTGATGTTTCATGCGATCCTGGTACATTGAGAGAGAAAAGTAACTTTCATCCTGCGTTATTGAAAGAAAATTCTCAGCCGCGTCTGTCTGTATGTCTATTTACGATAAAGTCAAAACTTACAGTACAGAACCGTTCATGCTGCGGTTTTCACTAATAGATAAAGTGATTTATGGGGAAGCTATATTGGTATTAATTTATCCAATAAATAACTGCATTACATAAGTTTTCTATCTAAGTCTGCCATAAAAAGCCTGCTTTCTCTCGAAATAAGGATGACCAGCAGCCGGAATGCTTTTCGAACCAGAGTACGCCGCCTATACAGTAATTATTTGGAGGAATCATCTGAATAACGTTTATCGATATGGCTTCTGTCTTATTGTACATAATAAAATAAATATATATAAATAAAATGCCATGAAATGAAAAATATTAAGATTTAATTTGGGGTTAGATACCTACATTATTTTAATTTACTATCAGACCAAATAACATTAATGATCAATACTAATTTTGCGGCATTTCGATACATTATAGTTACTTTTCGCATGGAATAATTGAAGACATGAATGGATGAAGGGGTCATATTAAAACAATGCAGTTTAAGCTTAGTTTTAGAAATACCAATGAAAGGGATATGTACCAACATAAAATTATAATAACAAAACTTTGGTGCCCATTATCTCCATATTTACAAATTATATCATATCCCCTTCAGCCACTCATGTCTTCAATTCCGAAAATACATTTAAAATACTAATGTTATGGAAGCAAACGAAGTATGTAAGCACATGTCGTTCCATCGACTCTGCCTACCCCCTAGAAATAAAAGCGTAATTTTATGTATGTATATTGTCATTATTTTAGCAATATGATAACTATTTTATAAACTTTAATCAATCTGAAAATAATTATTGTCAAATGGGCTATGAATTATGAATCAATTCGCTTAATAGTACATAATATATCAAAGTCGTAATTAATCACACGCTTATGCGAAGTCGTATTTCAATGACATTAATAAATCTTATCAGAAGCAGCAGAGCCTAAAATCAGACGGGTTATTGTAAATTTGCCACATTGTCGATTCGTCACACAAAAAAGTATGTGTAAATTCGTCACACCTACTTTTTATGTAGGGACAGCAGAGAAATCATAAATTACTTACGACTCCACTTATATAAGTATATTTTTCTCTATACGCAGTTTCGATTATCTAGTGGTTAACATATGCGCCTTTCACTAAGAGGTCACGGGTTCGATTCCCGGGTCGGGCAAAGTGTTTTTTGTGATTTTCCCGTCAGGAAATTCTTAATAGTAGTACGGAGTTGGATTTGTGCCCGGGGATGGCGATTGGCTCACCTATCACATAGGACCTAAACAAAAATATATTTGGTGAAGGGTGGCTGTCATACACCTCAGACATAGGTACCTATTGGGTAATATTTGCGTAATGCTTTGTCATGTATGACGTAGTAGTAGTATGTTATGAAAAGCGATATGCCTCAAATTACGGGTACCATAAATTGAGGGCCTGATCTTAACTTATACAGTAGTGTCCCCCACGTACCGCAGGGCAGCAAAACGCAATGCTCACGCAGCGCGCTCGCTACTCACACGCCCGAGGAACGCCCTCGCCTAGTATGGATTCAGCCTTAAAAGGTTGTGTAGTACCCTCGCGCGTTAACATATTAATAAATTTGTAAGACTTTTTAATGACTATATCTGGAGGATTCACTTATATCTTTAGGACCAGTATTCGAAGTTCAGGATAAATTTTAGGGTTCCGTAGTACTTACAAGTAACCCTTGCAGTTTCACCAGAAGCGGCCGTGGGGCAATGGATAAGGCATTGGCCTTACGATCCAGAGGTCGTGGGTTCAAATCCTGGCCATTACACCACGGACGTGAACTTCCTCCTAACACAAGCGAATAAAGCTTAGCTGGAGGGGGTTAACAAGAATACTAGTAATTTGTATTTGCAAATTGCTAGTAAGCTTTTTTTTTTAAAAATAAAATAATTTTTAATAAAAAAAAAACCGACTTCAAAAAGTAGGTAAACTAAAAAGCAAAAAATAAATTTACTTCGCACAAAATAATACGTTTTTTCATTTAGTAAAATGGAAATTATTAAATAGTTATTTTATAATTCTGAAGTCGGTGCCAAGTAAATCGGATAATTAAGAACTAATATTCAGTCAGAAAATAGTTGTTAGAAAGATTAGTCTATCCAGAGTTATTGTTTACTTTGCACCGACTTCAGAATTATAAAATAACTATTTAATAATTTCCATTTTACTAAATGAAAAAACGTATTATTTTGTGCGAAGTAAATTTAGTTTTTGCTTTTTAGTTTACCTACTTTTTGAAGTCGGTTTTTTTTTATTAAAAATTATTTTATTTTACGATTTTAAGTGATGGGTAGACCAGAATGTTTCTCAAATGAGGAGACGACGGTTACTTGAGACGGAAAACTTATTAATAATAATCCCCGTACTCCTAACCGTTGAGGAATTGTACCTTCCAGCATCAGCTCAGCAACTTAAAATGCAAATATCCAAGAAGTTTTAGGTAATATACGAAAAACAATATAGAAGCCTTTGAAATTTGAGGGTTACCCATGATTTCTCTAGGATCCCATCATCAAATCATGACCTCATATTATGAATGTACATAAGTAATATTCAACGTCTCGCCTCATCTGTGTATAACTTGAAAGAATACAGTAAACGGCCTCAAGGAGCCTATATTTAAAGAACTATCCCCGTACTCCTAACCGTTGAGGAGTTGTACCTTCCAGCATCAGCTCAGCAACATAAAATGCTGACTACTAGATGCAGATATCCGAGTAGCTTTAGATAATATATAAAAAACAATATAGAAGCCTTTTAAATTTGAGGGTTGCCCTCGATTTCTCTAGGATCCCATCATCAGAACGTGACTTGAAAAAAATGGGACCACATGACAAGTATATCCTATAAAACAAAAAAAGAATTTCTCAAATCGGTCCAGGCGTCTTCGAGTAATCGGCGAACAAACATAAAAAAAAAAAAAAAAAAAAATACAACCGAATTGAGAACCTCCTCCTTTTTTTGAAGTCGGTTAAAAAGAAAAACCATGTCTGTCTGAGGCATGGCGTCGAGACTGTTAGTGCTAGATTGTTGAAATTTTGCATGAATATGTAGGTATGTTAACTATGCTAAAAAAGTGGTGGCACAAAATAATAAAAAAATATTTTTTTGTCAGGTAGCAAATGTTGTGTAGTGAATTATATTATTTTCTGTTGCGTAGCCCATAGTGTGGGCTTTGGATTATTAGAAGGTATTTTAAAATCATGTAGGGATGATTATTACAGTTTTTTGATTTAGAGATCCGTTTGTGAGATAAATATCTTTAACGTTATTTATCCCTTTTTTTATACTATGCCCACAGCGAACGAACGTGTAGTCCACCTGATGGTAAGTGGAGTACAGCCCATGGACATCAACAATCCACAAAAGCAGATTATAGATGTGTCGCTGCAGCTGAGGACTTCGGTGTTATGCCTCATGTGCCAGTAATTTTAGGGCCTGATCTCACCACCAAACCGGAACACAGTAATGGAAGCACTACTATTTGGCGGCAGTTTAAAGGTGAGACGGTGGTGCTGCCGCCCTCGAGCTCATTCACAAGAGCTCTACCACCAGTCCATCCCTACAAACAACTTAAAATATTTCGTACAAAACACAAAAACCTTTGAAGTAAAGTAAAGTAAAGTAAAGTAATATTTATTTGCCATAACGTGTATACATACTGATGCATGCAAGATATTATTATACGGTAATGTCCAGACATGTTAGCCACATTTGGCGTACAAATTGTTTTGATAAAGTACTTGAAGTTAGTTAATTACATTGCTCTATACCAATTTTCATAAAATATTTTAACTATACATTAGGAGTAAAAAAAAATACATTTGAAAGTATTGACTTGTATGAAATTATTAATATCCGATATAGATATTAAACCTGTAATGAGTCCATAATTATGCTGTGACGGCTAACTATAGAACCCTATTGTGCGTGGCCCAACACGCACTTGGCCGGTTATATTTATCTTGACATTTATATATTTTTTAATATTATATATATTATATTCCTTCAACTTTTGAGGATTATAAATTGGCTAGTTAATATATCTGTTTATATACAATAGTCATATAATGATTTTATGTGTATTGTGAGACAGAGATATTGCCCCGAAATGGTTGGTAAAATCACCGCCAAACATGATAACATTATATCTAAAATATGGTTAAATCACCCCCTCAACATGGTAAAATCACAGCATAAATATAATTAAACCATTGTGAAACCGTCCAGTAAACGTAGTAAAATCAACCCCTTTACTTCATGAAATCGCAGTACCGTTTTAAAAACATATTTAAACTATCTTTTAAACACAATGAAATCCTTAATACATAACATTACGTAGAGGTGTATACCCAGTATACCCAGATTTAACCTGTTATGTTTAAGTTCCATGGGATAGGGATTGAGCCTATCACCATCTACCGGGCACTATTCCAATTCCGTACTGCTATTTAATTGACGGCAAGTGCACTAATAACGCTTTTTCTGACCCGGAAATCGAACACGAGACCTCGCAGGCGCATAGCCTAACCACTAGCTAGACCAACGAGGCGGTATAAATTGAGAAATCAGCAAATTTTTCAGATACTAAAACCTTGCTTGCAAACAGTACTTTCTTGAAAAACAACGTAAAACAAAGAAATGTGACGAATTAACTATGAATGTATGGAATTTTAAAAGTGTGACGAATCGACAATGTGGCAAATTTACAATAACCCAATCAGACAATTTTGGCGAGAAGCGTGCAGCGCTTTGTCATACATTGCATTGTGATATTCTGAAATTTCAGCTCATTAGGTAATTGCAGGTAATTGTAATTGAAAGTTAATGAAAATGTTTTTAGATAGCTTAGATAAGCCATCCAGCTCCTCGACAATACGGACATAGTGAAAAGTCTTAAACGGACAAAACCATATGAGTTAGTTAGTGTTAGTGATTAAGTAAAAAATTACAAACAAAAACAGTGATAGTTCAAAAGACAACATGAACAAAGTGTCTTCGCCTTAATAAAAACTAAGTGAAGTGTTATTGGACGCCTCTTAGATTTATGTTTACATATTAATTTAGGTTAAAATATAATTACTCATTAGCCTTTATGGGCTAGATTGTAATAAAATAAGATATTTGTGATATCTTACAATAAAAAAAAAAAAAAGATAGCTTAGATAAATTTGATTTATGAAATTATTAAACAATACGAATGTTTCATTTGTGTGTTGTTAAAAATATTCAAGTCATAAGCTCTATTTTCTCGAAACTTCTGAAACCAAGTTTAACGGTGAACAAAATTTTTCATCTTCCTCGTTCATTCAATTCCTGAACGGGACCAATTATCAATAACGTTCGTTTAGCTAACTACGGTGGTAAAGCTGATTTTACCAACGCACAGACTTTTGTCCCACTAGCTTGTATAAATATAAATAAATAAATATTTCACAACTCACACACAACGCTATCTAGTCCCAAACTAAGCAGAGCTTGTACTATGGGTACTAGAATAACTGATACTAATACATATATACTTTTCTTTCGTAAATACATACTTATTATACATAGAAACACCCAGACTAAGACAAACTCCCATTTTCATGCACACAAAGATTTGTCTTAAGTGGGAATCGAACGACCTCGGCGTTGCAGGCAGGCACACTACCCACTCCGCCATCCGGTTTTAGACGAACGTTCTAGACGAATCACTGTGCAACATGTTAAACTGGAGTTTAGCGATAAGCTACAGCTTTAGATCTGTCTGTCCCGTACAAACACTGCATAAAAGAGCGAGAGATGCAAGTTCATAAAACCGTAGATTAACTAGTTTGGTGAAACCGGGGCTAAATAAATAAATTTGTATTCGAGTTCACAAAAGTTTGCCCCCCTCTGAAATCCATACACTATAATATCATAGCTACGTAACATCACGCCTATATTACCCAGATGCGTGTGGCAGAGGTGTATAACGCCCACACTTCAACTTCAATGTAAAGGCCCCATGTGATAGTATATCGCCATCCACTGGACACCATTCCAGTTGCCACGCTGGTATTTAAAAGTTCATGGCGGAAAAAGCCCCAATACCACTTCCCCGAAACGGGTATTGAACTCGAGAACTCGACCTGAGTTTGTGTGATCCGCAAAGATTTGTTCTGACTCTGGGTGTGCTTTGTGTGTGTGAAATAGTTTGTGAACACCCCCGCGACACAGGAATTATTCCTAGTGCGGGTGTCGTTTAAAAAAAAAAGACCTTTGAGTTATACGTACAATACATACATACAAAGTATAATATACATAAAATTCGTCGTTAAAACGATACATGCATAAAGTATTAATATTACCTACTTCATCAGAATTCTCAAAAGCTTATCCACCACAGCCGGCTAGCTTAAGAACGTGAGATAGATATTGTCGCGTTTCTATAAGGCGCGGGCCCACCGCAGCGCATGCTGTGCACGGGCACGCGGCGCATTTTAGCTGCGTGTGTTAATTTGTTTGACTACGTGGCTCTACGTTTCCACTAGAGTACACGAATAGGACCCACGACTATGTATAGCGTCGCACGGCGCACGGATAGTCTACGCACGTGCCACTGCAATAAGTGAGCTGTACATAGTCGTGGGTCATATTCGTGTACTCCAATGGAAACGTAGACTTACGTCGACAGCGATGAGCTATGTAACCGCCTATTCGAGCAAGCCACGCATGTATCAATGACGTCAGTTCGTGCGTAACCTCTCCGTGAGTTGCAGTGGACACAAGCGCATACATTTTCTTACAAACCGAAGCTTAATACACGTGCGTTGCCTCTCCGTGCACCGCGGTGACCCCGCGCCTTTATGTTTCCCTATACAATAATACGACAGTAATCTATCTCGTGAGTCTCGTGACCGTTATGCTAGCACCTCTGAGGTCCATTAGCGAAACCCCCGTATCCCATCACTATAACATTACGCTTGCAAACGAAGTTAGATCAGTAATAAAAGCATGAGCAGTAATCCTGTAACGCTCCGTATTTTATGACGAGACGTAAAATGTACGTGACTGCGTGTATGTGAGGTTACAAACCTAAGGATAGTTACACACATAGGTGGGCCGACAAAATTGATATTTTACAGCAGCGACAATCTCAGTCAAGTGACAGTTGAGTCAGATGGACGCTGTAATGGAATTTAAAAGGGAACCATATTGCTTGGCTGTTTGCTATACAACAGTAATATGGGTTTAGTATTATTAGTTTTATTAAGTTTTTGTTTTTTAAATATGGCCGCCAACAATCATGCTTTTTAGAGTTTTAGATATGATTATATCTAAAACTCTAACAAACATGTTGGCGGCCATGTTTTCATCATTATTATTTAAGTTTTTAAGTTTGTATGTAACACAAAACAATTTTGAAAAATGGCCACGAACAAACATGCATTTTAGTATTTTAGCTCTAATTTGTCAATAAAGATAGGTAAATAATATTAAAACTTAATAATATAAAAGTTAAACTCACATAACATTAGTATGAAAAAACGGCGCTCGGGAGACTACCTCTAAGCCGGCTCGAGACGCATGGCGAACAATGACAAATAGTTTCATATACAGAATAACAAACGGCAACTTGTGGGCGGGTATTTGTATTTGCCAGTTTTTGTTTGTGTTTGCCAGTGTACTGGATCGGTGTTGGTTTTCTTCACAAATCAAAGAATGTTCGGTAGATAGTTTGCAATGTCTCCACGTTGGTGTTTGGCGTTTGCTGTTCCCTGTTGTGCGTTTACGACAAACAGCCAGCGTCTAGACCAGGCATTATATGTGCCGGCCCGCGTTCGGACAAACTTACAACTTACGCATGTAATGACGGCCTATGTGTGTAGCGACCCTTAGTTGGGCAAATATAACTGGAAAATACTATAGGTATAAGTACGTTAAGTTGATGTGTAAAATAAATTCAAGGTAAATAGATGAACTTTTGACCATTTGATTTATTTCTACAGGGCCATTTTAGAAAAATAATATCCTGTTTTAATGCATAAGCGACCCATCCTTGCTTCTTAACCACGCATAATCCTTACTCTGGAAATCTCTCTATTACTTGATGAAAACCGCATTGCACGATGTTAGTGTACCTACAAATGGCGGCAAACGTCTTTGTTATGTTGCAATTATGAAAATAAAATGGAATTACCGCATGCAATATATCTTCGTATGCATTCTGCAAATGCAATAGGAGATATCTTATATTCATAGAATGATATGAGAAATGCAATAGATGTGTGATACGTGCGATTTGTAAATTAGATACTTTACAAGCATATACCGTAAGGGAGAGCCCGCGATGAATCATAAATTGCTGAGAGGAAGTTTGCATGACCTTTTCCTTTAGATTGTTAAAAAGTAGTCAAATATGACTATTTCTGGTTAAATGTAGTTATCTATACCTATATATAAAAATGATTTGGCTGATTTTTTTTTGTAGTTTTCTAATACTCTGCACAAGGTTTTTACGGAAAAAAAAAGTATTAATAAATTTTCTGTAAAAATATAAGTGAAATTATTGAACCCTACGGAATAAGGTATTCATTTTTATATGGAGGATATTATAGATTCCAGTTCAAAATGAATATGTACGCATACATAAGATAGGTCAGCTATAAAAAATAAAGTAGTGCATCAAATTTACGCTAAGGTGGTACGAAGTTCGCCGGGTCAGCTAGTTTTTTATAGAAATAGAAACGTTTATTTGCCGAACACATGGTAACAAAATTAGTACAATTAAACAAAAGGACACAACTTGATACATCGGTATAAATCTGTTAATGGAGATTATAATAAATACATCATCATCATCGTCGGCTACCAGTCTAACAGATTTAGCTGAATATCAGTATTTTACGTGGAGGGACTGCCATCAGACCTCAACAACCCCGTACGAGATAATACGATAGTCTTTGTTAAACTAGTTGTCAGACTTTCTGTTCTCTGTCTACCCCATAGAAATCTTAATAATAAGGCAATAGAAATGTCAAAGACGCGTGACCTTGTCGCCGCGCATCTGTCAAGTCAAACACAAGTGCGAGTTGAGGAATTGTCGTCTTAATGTCATCGCAAAAAGAATAATTTTGTTTGCAGGAATACAAGCGCATTTGTCTAATCGAACACAAGTGCGAGTTGAGGAATTGTCGTCTTAATGTCATCGCCAAAAAGAATAATTTTGTTTGCAGGAATACAAGCGCATTTGTCTAATCGAACACAAGTGCGAGTTGAGGAATTGTCGTCTTAATGTCATCGCCAAAAAGAATAATTTTGTTTGCAGGAATACAAAAAGTGGTATTTGAAAACCGGCGACATGCGTCCCAGTGTTAAAAGATAGTCGATAGCATTTCTATTGACTAGTTATTAAGATTTCTATGGTCTACCCGTAACGACTGCCATGGATGTTTAAATGGCATCCGGGACCGACGGCTTACCGTGCTCTCCGAGACACGGAGGAAATCTCGTTATGTTAAAGGTTTTAACACAACCATCCACGGTTTTTAATTACGATAAATAAATTTAAAAAAACACAAATATAAGGATAGTCTTCTAGATCAATTAAGAATTTATGCAACATGTACAGTGGGCCAACGAGTTATCTATGCAGGGCCAAAACTTTTAAGTCATAGTAAAGACTTACTACACCTGTTACGGATAAGTGAGTTACATATCTAAATAGTGGGTATATTTCACTTATTACATAATGTAATTCACACATACATATCTATTGCAATCAGTTTGCACTATGGCATAGAAGTTTTTGCCCTGCATACCTAATTGCTTGGCCCACTATACCTTAGGAGGTACCAGCATGTTCCATACGTTGAAAAATCACCTATATGACACTGAATGAATGTCGTGGGCCGATCGTTTGATTACGCCAATTGCGATTGGCCTAGGTGCATCGTCGAAGCCACTGATGACAACCAGCTATAGGTACATCATTATTATAGTTCTAATTTATTTATATAACTTTATGCAGCGATAACCACAGCCCAAGAACATCTTCACCAAAAATTTAGGACCTCTTCAGCAAATCACATCAGACTTTTTGACTAAGGTAGATTCACGTAAGCTTGTAATAAAAAAAGGCTTTTAATTATGAACATGTTGTGTACAAAGAACAAATATCAGTCCCTTACAGCTATTATCAAATTACATTTTTATAATTAAAAAGTATGGCTAACGATATTTAATATTAATGTGTGCTGTCACGATATGTCATTGCGTATCGACTATTAAAGGTTATAGATTTAATATTTGATAATTCCGCAGTCGGTATGCCAATAGAATACTGAATTAGTTATGTCTGTTTACTGCCACGTTAGTTTAGCGGTTAGCGTATACGCCTCTTAATGATAGGTCTCGGGTTTGATTCCCGGGTTCGCAAAATGTGTTATTTGCAACTTTTCTATCAGGAAATTCTCAATAGAAACTATTGGGTGACGATAGGCTTGCCCTCTATCATATGGGACCTAAACATAGCATCTGAAATGAAGATGTTATACCCCTCCTTATCTGCCACACCCCTGTAGCAAAGACCATTTATATTGTCTTTGCTTCTAATATAGCCGTGATGTCATGTTATGTCTAATGGTCACTTATACACGTCACGACCGCTGCTTAATCTTAATTATAGTTTTAGAAACGATTCTTATGTGTATTAATTTTCTTCTTCTTAGTCGGTTCCTCATAGCTGAGGGTCGTGACCACCTGGAGCGCTGCTCTTAACCATATCTTTCCAAGTTGATCTGTTTTGGGCTAGCTGTATTGCCCCCTGGATGTTGGCACCCGTGGTGTCTCGTATGGCATCTGTCCATCAAGTACCTCTTCTCTATTTACTTCAGTGCTGCCAACTATTGTTAGTTTCTCGAGGTTGTCCTGGCGGACTGTGTGTCTAAAGAAAGTCAGTAATCTTCGGAAGCATGCAGTTGAAAGGCGGATTTTGATTTGGAGCTCTTCGAGAATATGAATGAGTTCGTGAATATGAGATGCATTTTCTATTTGAATACTTCATAAATAAACCATAAAATAACAAACCAAAGCTTTTAAAACACAATACCTTTCATCAGACGAACTGGAAAAAAATGTTTTTCACTATCGCCTTTTTTATGCACAAAAAAACACAGAGTAAATATTTCGTTCAGCGCGTATTGCATATTTACATTGTACACACGGCTACCGATCAACCTATACATTGCCAGTATAAGCTGGTCTCGTATTGCACGGGAAACCCACGGGACCATCTTAAATTAAAAAATCTTAAGTTAAAAAGTATATATGTATTAGTATCAGTTATTCTAGAACCCATAGTACAAGCTCTGCTTAGTTTGGGACTAAAAAGCGTTGTGTGTGAGTTCTCAAATATAAAAAAAAAATATTTTAATAAGAAAGAAGAAAGAAAAATCATTTATTCTGGCATAATAAAAATAGAATACATTAGATATAAAGCGTCTAAAACTAAATAATTTAAAATACCATTCATAATGCCAGAAATGGCACGCATCTCAGCACAATACTGCAGCGCTAAAAGCACCGCAGCGCTGATATTCTGATGCGCCCAGTAAATAAGTAAAAACTTAGTGTGACGAAATTAAAGATAAAATAAAAAATAATAATAGTAATAATTACATGTTACAATTTTTTGTGCCACAAAGAATAAAAAAAAATACAATATACATTGTGAAAATAGTTATTGTTTAATTGAAAAAAAAAAAGCGTGGCAATGCTGCCTGCATTTTGGGACGTTGCCCACTGGCTGCGATTTGTAGGATTAGGATTAGGATTAGATTGGGTTAGGTAGTCTTTTATCGCTAGTTTTTAAGTAGCTTATTTAGGTTAGTTTATTTAGCTTTTTTTTTGTTTTTTTTTTTTGTTTTCGTTGGTTGTAAATAAACTATTTATTACTATTTTCAATTATACAATACATTTATAGTGAAACAACTAAATTACATTATACACATTATACTGGATATGTATAGGTTGATGGGTAGTCGTTTGTACATTGAGTCATTTGAAGTACGTTGGTATATTACAAATGTATTGATTTTACCTATGTTTGTTAACAAACAACGCATGGGTACATAACGGCCCCGATTCTGTTATGTTGTCCCGCAACTTAATTAAAGAGGAATGACTGAAGTTTGTATCGCATCAAACCTTTTGTTACGAATTTAAGATAGTATATGATTACTAGTTTTGTATATGCCTATTGTCTAACAGAATATGACTTTATTTAGTAGGTATTAGGAAACATTAAGAGATTTTCTATTCAAACATGAAATATAAACTGGCCACTAAAAATTAATTATAAAAAGAATCTCGTTTTTTACATTTGTATTCTAACTTTTTTCATGAAACCCAGCGTAGCATTGAAATATTCGACTAACAAATATAATAGTTTATTATTCTTCGTATACGCAAACAGTTTCTATCTTGATATAGCCACCGAATATATAGAACACAGCGATTTCAAATTCCATAATCTATTGGTCATACCCCTTTAAGTGCATCTTGCCCCCTTCCTCCTAATCAGAAAGGCACAGATGACGAAAGAAAGATTTGACAGAAAAATTGTTAGCTATTAAAAGTACGTCGGTATTTTCGTAACGGAACAAAGGCAAGATCTCAACACCAGTTGGATATGGAGACGTTCCAAATAAGTTCGTCTGGTGATATATTTGTTCCTAGATAGCGTTTAACGTAATAAGTAATGGCCGCGACTAAATGGCTATCAGATGGTGACTTGTGATGGTAAATAACTAAGAGAAATAAACAAGTGGAGTGGAGGCTTTTCAAAAGCAATCTTTTCTTAAATTTATGTACTGTAATATTCACATTTTGTTATTAGACTGTAAGCTTTCCTAAAAGCAATAAAAAAAAAAATAAAAAAAAGTAAGGAGATAAAGCCGGGAACTCACTGAGGCGGTAACCGTAACCGTTGCAGACACTTTAACCAAGTGTATACGTGGTTCGCCAGTAGCTCACCACATACACACTGTGCTGCTTTGGTGACAGTTCAGCAGCAACAGCTCGCTGGTGAGCAGCCGGTTTAAGATATTAAGCTGCTGTGTCAGTATTTAAGAACCAAATCAACACGCAAGTTTAAGCTTTACTATCTCGTGACAGATTAACAGAGCTTCCATTTTTAATTAGTAATGCTTACCCTTCTTTTTTTATACTGGGAAATGCCTGACGCATACCACTGATCTGGACAAAGACAGTGGTTATGTCCGAGTTGCACGGACTATAACCCAGTGTGTTCCTTCTACAAGACTTTTGCCGGGGTGCCAGTTATCGCTCGCGCATAGACAATGACAACGCTTACCCTTCTAGTATTGCTTCTAGTATTACTCTTTAGTAACTGCCTAGCATAAGACACACTATACACATGATTGCCACCTCATTAGTAGTTAAAGGTAAAATAATGGATCTTGACAGTCTTGAAGTTAGCAGATGGTTGCTTGACCAATCAACGAGCTCTATACTCGAGCGTTGCCAGTACCGACCCGTGACATTTCATTTGCGGCTAGCTTCAAAACCGTCGAGATACCTGATTTTACCTATACAAAAGTTTTCTGGTATTTCCTAGGATAAGGGCAGACTTAAACACTAGTTGGATATGGAGACGTTCCAAATAAGTTCGTCTGGTGTTATATTTGTTCGTTGATAGCGCTTAACTTAATAAGTAATGGTCGTGACTAAATGGCTTTCAGACGGTAACTAAGGGTGTTCTATCTGTACGAAACTTGACGGTTTGATATTTGTTTGAAATAACCAAAGAGCACCTTATCAAAATGGAGAGGAATGAAAGCAAATATCTATGCAAATAAGTCTGCCAAAACTCGCGGTTGAATGGATGGTATATTGGTCCGCGCATCTATGATTTTACAACTAGTTTTATATTTATTTTACACTCAGCTGCTTACAGTGCTTACAGTTTCCTAATGCGCACAGTGAGCCACACGAGTAGATGACAAATTACACACAGATTAATTAACATAGATTATAAATAATCGCTTAAAAATAACTAACATAAACATAAAAATTGGTTAAATTTTAGTACAGAACAAGTCTACTGTTGAATAATTACCGGTCAGACCATTCAAGAGCGAAATTGCCTGATTAGTAGGTGCAAATTTGGCCGTACATATATGACGTGAAAAAGCGGCTCTTCCACATTGCCTGACTATAACCACTCATTTTAGTTAAATTGTCACGCTTGGCAGGCTCACAAGAAAAGGCTGTCACAGCGATGAAAAAGCGTCTTGCAACAGCTGTGAAATATTGAAAAACAAAAACAAATATACATGGCAAATATTTCCTGATTTTTAATATTTCCATGTGAATGAAGTTTTAAAGATGAAATATAAATTTCTTGAAACCTCCTCGATGGTCTAGTGGTTAGCATATGCGCCTCTCAAAGCGAGGTCTCGGGTTCGATACCAGGGTCAGGCAAAAGTGTTATTTGGGTTTTTTTTCGTTCAGAAAATCCTCAATAGCAGCTCTGAGTTGGATTTGTGCCCGGGGAATGGCAATAGGCTCACCTCCTATAACATGGGACCTAAACGTAATATAATCCCACCCACACGCCCACCACTGTGACTCCTGTGACGCCAGGATCTACAGCGGTAACCAACTGAAAGGCACCGGGCATGACACACGGGCAATCCCAGGGAGAGCTAAAATTGTCTTGGAACCCGCAACGAATTTAATCAGAGGTATATAGTTGGAGTTGGAAAGTATGTAAACTAAACTGTGCCTATAAACGTACCTAATATGTGAAATATGGGTTTTGTACACCTCGGCTACACCCTTCTGGGTAATATAGGCGTGATAATAATAATATGTAATGTTAAGTGCTACTATTAAATCTTTCTTCCAACAAGAAATGGATTCAGATTCAATCTTGAAAGGTTAGCTATGTTGTATAACAATTGTATTCTACTGTCTTATACAAAATCGAATTAAAGTTGTCTGAAAGGCAAAATAAAGGTTAAACACATCTGTTTCATTCCAAGAACATTTAAAACTACATGATCATAGTTTTTACTACACATGGACTCACATCAAAGACTTATTAGACGCTGCTACTGCTCTTTATGTGATATACAACTTTTTATATTACTCCTCACCGTTTCTGCTCTATGTGCTGCTATTGGTTCATCTGAAGACTTCATGATGTGCTTATTAACATCATCAATCCATAATTTTTCCAGTTAAATTTGGTTCGGATTCTACTCTAGCGACTGACTTCAGACCTTCGCAATCATCTAAAGGTGGTACTTTTTCTGGACAAGTTCAGATTTATCAGCCTCTCACTACCCGTATCGACTGTCATAGATATTTAAATCTATGACAGTCGATACGGGTAGTGAGAGAGACAACCAGATCTAGTGAAGTCTCCGAGACACAAAGGAGAGTTTATTATGTTAATATGGTCATCCTTCCAAAGGCCGACTCCGATTAGCATTACTTAACCTGAAGATCGATCGGAACTCGTTACTCCTCAAGCTCCTTTCTACCTTATTTAATTAAACAGAATTTCTACCTCTAATTAATTAAATAGAATTTGTATGTCCTCTGGACAGAGCATGCTGAGACTATGTATATGTTTAACAACTTATGTACGCATGTTATGACAAATAAATCATCTTTATCTTTATATCTTATCTTTATCCTTCTCTGGCGAAATACTAAATCAAATGACGACCGGATGGCGGAGTGGTTAGTGTACCTGCCTGCGATGCCGAGGTCGCGGGTTCGATTCCTGCTTAGGACAAATCTTTGTGTGCATGAATGTGAGGGTTTGTCTTAGTCTGGGTGTTTCTATATATAATAAGTATGTATTTACAAAAGAAAAGTATATATGTATTAGTATCAGTTATTCTAGTACCCTCAGTACAAGCTTTGTTTAGTTTGGGATTAGATGGCGCTGTGTGTATGTTGTGAGATATTTATTTATTTATTCAAAGTTATCTGAAAGTTAAAACAACATAATCTTTGTTTTCCCTCCACATGAGCTCACATCAAAGACATTCAGTAGTCACCGTTATTGTTCTTTTATGCGATATAAAACTTTTTATATTCGACTCCGCGCCGTCCCTGCGATCAAGTTTGCGAACAACTATGTGTTCATATTGATTTATGTGAAGACTACAATACGCTGGAATACATTTGTAGGAAAATCTTATACCATAAAAACTTGCCTGACTGCTTGTTGGTCTAAAGCCTAAAATGTACCTATGTACGCTCACCATGACATTGAGGTCCCAGTTTCGACACTCGAGTCGGCCAAGAGTGTTATATGCTACTGAAAATTCACGCCATGGAGTTTAGAATCATACCAGGTAAACGGTTGATGTGATAGGCTCGCTCCTTGGATGGATGGAACTATATGGGAATCGCCACGTGATATTTCACACTCACTACAACATCTTCCTGTAACTGCCCGTTCAGGAACCTAAAATTAACAGATTTTTATTTTTTTTTATACTACGCCCACAGCGAACGAACGTGTAGTCCACCTGATGGTAAGTGGAGTACAGCCCATGGACATCAACAATCCACAAAAGCAGATTATAGATACGTCGCTGCAGCTGAGGACTACGGTGTTATGACTCATGTGGCAGTAATTTCAGGGCCTGATCTCACCACCAAACCGGAACATAGTAATGAAAGCACTACTCTACCACACAGATGAAGTGTGTGTGGGTGTTTTACACTTATTTCAGACCTTTTTGAGTAATGTAGGCATGACGTTATATATTTTTACATTATGTAATGTTATGTATATGTAATATCAAAGACATTCAGAGTCACTGTTATTGCCCTTTTATCTTCAGTATAAAAACTTTTTATATTCGACTCCACGCCGTTCGCACGATCAAGTTTGCGAACTACTATGAGTTGAAATTGATTGATGTTAGGACTTTAGTAAATACATTTTTTTGTAAGTAAAGTCTCCTTTTTTTATGGAAACGGTGAGTAGAACTCAATTTTACTTTGAGTAATTTCAGTAAGCAAACTATTTTGCTTTAAGTTTTGCTCTCGCTCGAAGCAAAGTTGAGTTATGCTCACAGCTAGCCTTTACTATTTCTCACTGCTGAGATGAAAAGTAGTATACATGTGCAACACGTGATCAAAGTTAGTTACATCTCGTGCTTTTAAGTACCTCACTACGCTCAACATTTTGACCAACAATCTCCGCGACTCCCACCGCGAGTGGATAAAAGTGTTCTTTCGGATAATTCAACAAGGGTAATTTTCAGTACCAGTTTAGTCTGGAATTGGTCTAGCATACAAACTCATACTTCTTCGAAAGGTGTGGGCACATTTAATCTAGAAGTAAATTCACATAGAATAGAAATATCGGTATCTAAATAGTATCAAGAATGAGGTATTTCGGATGCAGCCGACGTCCTACCGTCTACCGATCGCAAGCTGTGAGAGAACCTGCACCTAAATACAAATATTCTCTCACTTCTATACAATTTGTAGCGATTCAGCTTTCTATTCAAAGAGTGAATTCATTATGAGGTTCGAAATGATTGAACGATATTTGAATACTAGTGTGTGCCGATGGTGTGTACTTGTGGTGGTGAAATCATGTCCAAAAATGACTGTTTAATGAGGCTAACCATAACACCGTAGTCCTTTACCTGTCCTGATTTTGTGAATTCTGAAGTCCATGGGCTGTAATTACCATTGTTTTAGGAATTAAATAATAAATAATAATAAATAAATATTTCACAACTCACACACAACGCCATCTAGTCCCAAACTAAGCAGAGCTTGTACTATGGGTACTAGAATAACTGATACTAATACATATATATTTTCTTTTGTAAATACATACTTATTATACATAGAACACCCAGACTAAGACAAACCCCCATGTTCATGCACACAAAGATTTGTCTTAAGCGGGAATCGAACCCACGACCTCGGTGTCGCA
This sequence comes from Hypena proboscidalis, assembly GCA_905147285.1. Lineage (NCBI taxonomy): Eukaryota > Metazoa > Arthropoda > Insecta > Lepidoptera > Erebidae > Hypena > Hypena proboscidalis. The sequence goes on from LR990149.1 coordinate 15,445,903, forward strand.
GGCAGGTACACTACCCACTCCGCCATCCGGTCGTAAATAAATATAGTTTAAATAAATATAGTTTAAAAAAACTAAAAAAACACGCTTTTAAAGCACATCAAACTAAAAAGTGAAAAATAATTCTTATTATAACCTGAAAATAATAATAAACGAAAAATACTAGTACTATTGTGAAAAAAAGCGTGGGTCGCTCGATAGACGAAAAATATGGCACGCTTTTTTTCACAATAGTACTAGTATTTTTCGTTTATTATTATTTTCAGGTTATAATAAGAATTATTTTTCACTTTTTAGTTTGATGTGCTTTAAAAGCGTGTTTTTTTAGTTTTTTTAAACTATATTTATTTTTCACTTTTTAGTTTTTAGTTTTTTTTTAATCCTGGCGATCCTAATCAGGATAATGAGATAAATTTATGAAATTATTATATTGTCGCTGATTCTTTACAAGTGTAGAAAGTTTGAATTAAATCTGTCCGTTTAAAGTGGGTCAAAATCGAGTCCAAAGGAGTCGGTTACATACAAACAAACAAACAAACAAACAAACATACAGGTGAAGCTAATATAAGCGTGTTAAAAACCAGCCTTGTGCGTGTCGGACCACATGCAATAGGGTTCCATAGTTAGTCGTTACAAAATATTTTACACTTAATATGGATTAATTATTATTTATTGTAAACAAGTTTATTTTTATTTTATTATAAGATATCAATTATTAAAATTATGATATCTTATTTACATTACAATCTAGCCTATCAAGACTAGTAAGTAATATTATGTTAACTTAGATTGCTACGTTATAATATAATATTGTACACAAGTAACAACTTCTTACAAGTCATTATTTTCAAAGGTTTTTGTATTATGTACGAACTATTCCAAGTGCATTTGACAACTTGAGCCCTTATTACTCTTGAATTAATACATCAAACGTAGCCACTTTTAAGAAAAACTATAAAATTCTATATTATAAAAATCATGGTGATGGTATCTACTACTACCACCATGATTTTTTTCAATTATATTACTAATTACTTAAACAAATTTATTTTCTTTAAAGTTAATTATTTCATTAACGAATCTCAAAATCAAGCCTTATTACCTCAAGCTCAATCGTAGGAGGGTACCCGAAAAAAAGCATTTTGTCGACAGTTTTTTTTAAATTTCCTAGCTCTAATGGTTTCGACGTTATGCCTAGGACAGACAGATAGATGGACAAACGAACATGGCAAAACTATAAGGGGCCTTGTAGGTACTACGGAAGCCTAAAACGAAAAGAAAATAAATTACCAGTGTTTCACCTATCCCGTCACCAAATTGTAACGCCTGCCGGGCAAGCATACGAGCGCGAGATAGATTATGTCGCATTTTTGTCATGTTTCCCCATATGAAAATACGACAAAAACGTGACTAAATTGATCTCGCGCTTGTATGCTTTCAGTCCAGGTCACTATTATTTTCACTGTTGGAAGGGCTGGCATTGTTGTCATGACATAAATGCAATTCTAGTCCGCGCGCGCCGTGCTGAATTGAAATTTCGGTTCTTTATACCTGAGTTGGCAACTACCAATATGGCTCGCCATGTAGTTTATGGCCACTAGCAACACCCGTGGTACGACTCTGTAAATGTAACAGTCGATTTAGAAATTTTAGTGCATTCTTACCCATTATGAAAACGGTCGATAGTTGCTTGTCAAAAATATAGATTTTATTTAAATTTATTGGCATAATTTAGCCCTCAATTAACTACTTTCTTAGGATCTCAAGTCATTTTTCTTTGTTTGTATTGATGTAGTGTCTCGCTATTGCATCGTTCTAAGATCAGAAATCAGAAATATTCATTTGTATAAACATAGGGTACAGTGGATTTTGTTTACAATACAAACGGTTACTATGTTTGACATTTTTTTTGCATATTAAAAAGTAAAGATAACTACAATAATTAAATTAAAAAGACATGCATAACATAGTTTGTATTTAAAATGTATCGTTAAAGAAATCATTGATGTTATAGTATCCTTTATCAAGATAAGTTAGTATTTAATTTAAGAAAAACTACTAGATAATAAATAAATGAGTTCAAATGTTGCACCGTCAATATTTGTGTCAGTTAAACATTGTAAGTTTTTCAGCATTGTTAGGTACATTCTATATCTACATATATAGAAATGGCATTGAAAATTCCGTATCTGAAATAGCATCAAGAATGAGGTGTTTCGGATGCAGCCGTCGTCTGACCGTTTATCCGCCGATCGCAGGCCTTGCCCCTTATACTATGTAGTACAGTTTTTAGGTACAGACGGCTTCATATCAACCTATACATGCCCACTATAAGGTGGTCTCTCGTGGTATAGGACGCCCTTTGCAATGCAAGACCAGCTTATATGAAAATGTATAAGTTGATCGGTAGCCGTGTGTACGTATAGGGAGCGAGCTAGCTTCTACGCAATTTGTTGTCATTCAAAATTGAATTGAAACGCTGGATAAAACTGTATAGATACATTAATGATTTTAAACTATCACGATTTGTACACATAATTATATATTATAGACACGGGTCTTAATCGCGTAAATATTTTTAAGGTATAAATACGTCCTTGCTCGACTGTTTCGATCGAGTCACACCGATCGTGGTCACGAGCTAACTAGCTAACTGGTGAAGGCTCAGTGTACAGATACATTTAGACGACCAGATGGCGTAGTGAGTAGTGTACTTGCCTGCGAAGCCGAGGTCATGGGTTCGATTCCCACTTAATACAAATCTTTGTGTGGACATGGGGGTTTGTCTTAGTCTGGGTGTTTATATGTATAATGAATATGTAATTATAAAATATAAGTATATATGTATTAGTATCAGTTATTCTAGTACCCATAGTACAAGCTCTGCTTAGTTTAGGACTAGATAGCGTTGTGTGTAAGTTGTGAGATATTGTTTGATTTATTATTTATTTATTTGTATTATTATCACGAGGATATCCTTTAGAAAGGTTTGATATCTTGTTTATTGGTGGTAGGGCAGAAGCTGAGATGCAGCAATTAAGATTTTATTACAATAGACAGTAATTGCCAAAGTTTAAGTTAAGTTAAGTTTTTTGGATTTTTTTACATTAGATAGAACGCCAGAAGCAATTACACTATCTAATGGTCGCAATGACAAGGCCAAATACACACATTCACTCACTCAAGCACACCCAGTCTCAGAACAAATAATTGCGAATCACACAAAGATTTGTCCCGTGTGGGGATCGAACCCACAACACCAGAGCAGTGGAGAGCGGTGAGGCGACCGCGTAAACCGTTCAGGGGCATAATGTCCAATTCTCAAAATGTCCAACGGTGTCAAAATGTCCAAAGCACAAAATGTCCAATACCCAAAATGTCCAATTCCCAAAATGTCTAATTCTCAAAATATCCAACTCCAAAAATGTCCAATCTTTGAGAATGTGGTAATTTTTGTTCAATAACTCATCAAAGCGCTTTTATAATACTTACGACAAACAATACATACGAAATACTGGAAGAATCAAAATATGTTTTATTTATAAGTAACAAATTAAGTCCAGTACAATAATCAACATCATAACTTGCATAATTATAAATTGAAACAAATGTTAGACATAGTTTTATATAACCTAGGTAAGACATCAAAAATATTTTATGCCTGCTTTATTTAAAAGTTACAAATTGAGACCAGATAAGACCACAATATAATATCCGAAATCACATTTTTTTATAGTGTAATATAAAAAAATAAAATAATCGGCATCATCATTTTTATAGTTATAATTTGAAACAAACATTCAACATAGTTTTATATACATAGTCTCTATATGTGTGTATAGAATCTATATATGTCTTACCTAGGTTAAATGTCTAACATTTGTTTCAATTTATAATTATGCAAGTTATGATGTTGATTAGTGTGCGTTTGCAGACAAAGAAAATCACCTACTATTTGGTGGCAGTTTAATATGAGACAAGGTGTTTTCGACCTACAACTAGATCAGAAATGCAAATATTACTTTTTCTAGCAAAATAAACTCAAGCCTAAAGAAAGTTTCCATCCTCACGCTCGCAAAATCTCTACAATTTAAACTTTCTATAAGTTTTCGTCCACACAAGAGCATTCATACCTTTTACAAAGCGACGACAATAGGATGAAATCTCAGTATAATTATAGTGACCCCGGACGACTACAGGCGGTAGGCGGTTGGCAGCGTGCCACATTCGGTTCTTTGAAAAACTCTCAGGTTCATTTCACTTCGACAAACAGCGTCAAATCCAGACGACTACAGAACAATATTTATTTATTAAAAATCTTTTTTTTAACAATACAGGGTTATCAAACGCCTATTTTGTTTTATAACATCTGGTAGGTCTGAAAATAGGATTTTGCGTTTTTTAAGCAGCCGGTAGCCAAAATTACAATAAATAAGTCAAAAATAAGTTGCCAAGTTAAAAGTTGAACCAGGAATGGTTTCTTAATGGTTTTTTATTTATTTATTTATTTATAGGAAAATTAATAGCATGTAACAATTTGAATAGAATAGCTTAACATAAATAAGTGACAGAGAGCCAATAATAGATCTTCACGAACAAACTTTTGAATATAAATACAAATTTTGTGAACATCAAAACAAAAGTACAAAAGTAAGCGCTTAATTATTACACTAAAACTAAAAAACACATAAAAGATCGCTTTAAATATTTTTAAAAGAAGTCCTGACTGAGCATCCGTCTAGCCCAGTGGTTCCCAATTAGTGGTACGCGTACCCCCAGGGGTACGCGAGACTGCATCATGGGGTACGCGCAGCAATCTCTAAACTAAAATCCTTAAATAAAAAAAAATCAATACACCCACATTGACAGATAAAGAATCTCTATTTCTATTTCTACAACTGCCAAAAAAATATTCTATTTAACTAAACGGCAGTAGCCGGTAAGTAAATCGCATGCATCAAGCGCTTTGGACCGCGGCGGCGGCGATTGACCCGTGTTTCCCGCGACTCCCGCGCCTCGCGTCGCCCGATCGCGGCCGCTACCGCTGCCGCCTATTTGCTCGTCATTGTCAATCATTCAGTTCGGCCTATGTCGCGTGAGCGTGTCGCTGTGCTTGTGTTATCGGTTTTATGGGTAAAAAACGGTTTTCTCGATTTCCGGCAAAACTAAAAGTCCTATGGAAAAAAGTCGAATGACAAAGTTGTTGGTAATAAAAAGCTCAAAACTTTTGTATTTGCGCTTTTTTCTTATAACCTCAAAATTTAAGTGAAAAATTCAAAAAACGAAGTTTTTGGTTTTTTATTTTTATCTTTCACACACAATTTTTTTTCACCAAATTTGGTAATAACTTACCTTTTTATGTCCCAAATACGGTGTAATTTATTTGATTGGAAATATTTATTTTTTTCACCTTATTTTGAATGAATATCAAAAAAGCACCCTAATTTTCGATCGAAAATTCACCCGTCAAAATATCAGCTTTTTTCAAAAAGTTGGTATGTTTTCTGTTCGTTGAAATCTCTACTTTAAATTACTACAAAATTGTATAATTATATTAATTATATATTTATATTTTTTTTTATTTTTGTTTTGCATTTTCTGTGAAGATTTACTATAGTTATTTTTTTCACCATCGTAAAGTAGAGATTTTAACAAACAGGAAACACATACTTTTTGAAAAAAGCTGATATTTTGACGGGTGAATTTTCGATCGAAAATTAGGGTGCTTTTTCGATATTAATTCAAAGTAAGGTGAAAAAAATAAATATTTCTAATCAAATAAATTACAGCGTATTTGGGACATCAAAAGGTAAGTTTTCATTAAATTTGCTGAAAAAAAAAATTGTTTGTGAAAGATAAAAATAAAAAACCAAAAACTTGTTTTTTTGAATTTTTCACATAAATTATGAGGTTATATGAAAAAAGTGTAAATACAAAAGTTTTAGATCTTTTTATTATAAACAACTTTGCCATTCGACTTTTTTCCATAGGATAGGATAGGATATTTTTGAATGAATATCAAAAAAGCACCCTAATTTTCGATCGAAAATTCACCCGTCAAAATATCAGCTTTTTTCAAAAAGTTGGTATGTTTTCTGTTCGTTGAAATCTCTACTTTAAATTACTACAAAATTGTATAATTATATTAATTATATATTTATATTTTTTTTTATTTTTGTTTTGCATTTTCTGTGAAGATTTACTATAGTTATTTTTTTCACCATCGTAAAGTAGAGATTTTAACAAACAGGAAACACATACTTTTTGAAAAAAGCTGATATTTTGACGGGTGAATTTTCGATCGAAAATTAGGGTGCTTTTTCGATATTAATTCAAAGTAAGGTGAAAAAAATAAATATTTCTAATCAAATAAATTACAGCGTATTTGGGACATCAAAAGGTAAGTTTTCATTAAATTTGCTGAAAAAAAAAATTGTTTGTGAAAGATAAAAATAAAAAACCAAAAACTTGTTTTTTTGAATTTTTCACATAAATTATGAGGTTATATGAAAAAAGTGTAAATACAAAAGTTTTAGATCTTTTTATTATAAACAACTTTGCCATTCGACTTTTTTCCATAGGATAGGATAGGATATTTTTGAATGAATATCAAAAAAGCACCCTAATTTTCGATCGAAAATTCACCCGTCAAAATATCAGCTTTTTTCAAAAAGTTGGTATGTTTTCTGTTCGTTGAAATCTCTACTTTAAATTACTACAAAATTGTATAATTATATTAATTATATATTTATATTTTTTTTTATTTTTGTTTTGCATTTTCTGTGAAGATTTACTATAGTTATTTTTTTTCACCATCGTAAAGTAGAGATTTTAACAAACAGGAAACACATACTTTTTGAAAAAAGCTGATATTTTGACGGGTGAATTTTCGATCGAAAATCAGGGTGCTTTTTCGATACTTATTCAAAATAAGGTGAAAAAAATAATTATTTCTAATCAAATAAATTACAGCGTATTTGGGACATAAAAAGGTAAGTTTTCACCAAATTTGGTGAAAAAAAAATTGTTTGTGAAAGATAAAAATAAAAAACCAAAAACTTGGTTTATTGAATTTTTCACAAAAATTTTGAGGTTATATGAAAAAAGTGTAAATACAAAAGTTTTAGATCTTTTATTATCAACAACTTTGAACAACATGGACTAATAGTTAATCCGACTAAAACGCAAGTCATTGTTGTGGGCAGTTCCAGAACATTAGTCAAAATCGACTGGACTCAATTACCGCAAGTAGTGTTTAATGGTACAGTTATTCCTATAAGTAATGTTGTGAAAACTTTGGGCATTCAAATTGATAAAAATCTGTCATGGCAGCCCCAGGTTCGTGAAGTCAGTCGCAAGCTGTATGCGTCGGCGGGTGCTTTACGAAGATTGCGGAATTTTCTTCCGACTGCTACCAAAATTGCGCTCGCACAATCTCTTCTTCTTCCTATTCTCGACTATGCCGATGTCAGCTATCTTGATCTCACTGAGGAGCAACTAGACAAGCTTGAGCGCCTTCAAAATTTTTGTATAAGGTTTATATTTGGTCTACGCAAATATGATCACGTGTCTGAATACCGCACTATGCTCAAGTGGCTCCCTATTCGCCTTCGACGGAATACTCATATACTGATTCTACTCTATAATATTCTCTTTAATCCTTCAACTCCCTCTTATTTAAAAGAACGTTTCAAGTTCCTCAATGACGCACATTCATTATCCTTAAGATCATCAGTGAATCTGAGGCTGGAGATGCCAATGCATTCCACCAAATTCTACGATAAGTCTTTTGTAGTACAGGCTACACGGTTGTGGAATGCATTGCCTGAGCCTATCAGACGTGCTCAATCTCTGAATATTTTCAAAAAACTTATAAAAGCTCACTATCTTTCCTTATAGATCTTCCTTTCTCTTTATCTCCTACTCTCCATCTCTTTTATGTCTCCCATTCTATATCTTCCTTCTTATTGCTCTTTATATTTTTGCTGCTGCCTTAAATCAATCTAGTGTATTATTTACATCAATAACTATTTATGTTTATTGTATATATATATATATTTATGTGTGTGTATAATGTATATTATATTATAATGCTAATCGTATGTACAGTATATTATTTATATGTAACTATATTAGTATTATATTTAAGTATTAATATACCCATTAAATCCGTTACACAATTATTTCTAGTGCACCAAACTACCTATTAATAATTTCTTATGCTCTCTTGTCCATCCAAAGGTTGCCTGTAAGAAATTGCTTTTATAGCGATAAGGCCGCCCATTGTACTATCTAAATGATGTGCTTTTTGAAACTGACTTTCTTATTTGTGTACAATAAAGAGTTATCTATCTATCTATCTATCTAACTTTGCCATTCGACTTTTTTCCATAGGACTTTTAGTTTTGCCGGAAATCGAAAAAAAACGTTTCTTACCCTTAAACCAAACCCCCCATCCCCTTCTTGACCTCAGATCGCCCGTAAATTATTTTTCCTTTCATTTTTATAATATTCTCCTTTTTTTTCTGATGGGTTTCATCCTACTATATTTTTTTTTGGTTTTACAAATTATCAACCCTGGTCTATAAAGGGGTACGCAAGTTGGAGGTCTTTCTTAAAGGGGTACGTAGAAAAAACTAATTGGGAACCACTGGTCTAGCCGGTCCAATTTTTGTATTAAATATATCAATATCTAAATATTTGCATAGTTTATTAGTACTACTGCTCGCTCGCCATAAAAACGCATTCTGACGATAATTCGTGGTCACCAAGGGGAGATGGATCGGATTGGTATTCCTTGCTGTCGTTCTAGGCACGTTAATCGACAATTTTAAAAGCCCTACTACCAGAAATAGTTATTTGTGCAAGAAGATAGTAAAGTTTGTATTTTTTGTAAGAGCTAATCTTGAGTTCCGAGTTATCAGAACATTTTATAGAATGATTCTAAGTTAGCATCTTCAGCGTAGTGAGAAACTCACGCAAGACAGTAATACATGGTCTGCTAAGTTTGGGACCAGATGACGTGGTGTGAAAGTTGTGTAACATTAAAAAGGCGAGTAGTGAGCAAATCTCAACTTTGCTTTGAGCGAAAGCAAAACTCGAAACAAAATCGAATTTTCCTCACTTTTTCATACAATAATAAACGACTTTTCAAGACAAAATTCCAAAATGTCTGAATCACTTACTAGTCAGTGAGTCTCTAGGTCAATTTAATTTAGTCTCGCAGTTTTACGGAGCCAGCGTGCGGATATTGAATATCGAGAGTTTCCTTATGGCCTCATTTTAATATCACCTTGGGTTTATGCTTGCCTAGTACTTACCATCATATATATTCTGGTTAATATATACGTGATATTATATCACGCCTATATTGACCAGAAAGATTTGGCAGAAGTTTATAGCACGGTCTGTTAAAATTAGGTCCCATGCGACAGAGGGTGAGTCTATCGCCATCCACTGGGTACAATTCCAACTCCGAACTGCTATTGAGAGGTTCCTGCCGGCAGATACCCAAATAGCCGAAATGAACTCGCGTTTTATCATTAAAAAGTTTATTATTTTAATTCAACCTTTTTCGGGTGATAATTAAAATGTTCGCTCCCGTTTTATCTTTAAAAAAGTTTATACCTCTCCAGCGCGATAAGTATGTAAGTAATTGTTTGTATGCTCGATATCACTGAGCAAAGGTGGATTTTTTTCACTAGTAGGCAAAGTGTTAAAATTTAATATAATATTTATTTTATTTATTTATTTTTTTATTTATTTTCTTTTAATATCCTTCCAATAAATAAACTCTAAAAAAATTGCTCCTTTTAATAATCTCTATCAAATAAGGTTTTATACAACATATTTTATTAAAATCTAATAATGTAAAATAAAATATATTTATTATTATATCAAAACATACTCCTTTACATTTTTTATGACACATTAACTGTAATTAAATATTCGTACGATATAAATAGATGCATACTTGTTAAATATTGTTCGGTTAATTTTATTTAATATTTTATCTTAATTACGAATTCCGAACGAAACTTACACAAAAAGGCCACAAATAAACCAATATATTATAATGGCGGGAAACTATTTATTTGATAATTTGATTGTTATAGTGTTTACTAAAATGTTATTCAGCAAATAAATAGGAATTAGTGATCAAAATATCCCTGGAACAGCAGAAGCGTAGTGTTCGAGTTTCCTAAGATATTTTTAATATGCTCTTACTGGAAGAGTTTCAAACCAGTATGTATATAGCTTAGCTCGTCAGAATTTGATTTTTCATTATTGTTAAGTCGCTTAGCTCAGTAGTCTACAATTGAATCATTCGCAGCGCTCATGATTCAAATTCTCAAATACTACGCAAGCTTATAACTAAAAACTACACTCCAATGAAAGATCAAACTTTTCTCAATAGTAGATACCATAAATAACAATTATTCAAATTTTATTCTTTGAAAATAAGAATACAATTCTACAAAGAGTTTGTAATAGAAACAATAAAGGTAAAGAAAAGAAAAATACGTAAAAGAATAAGAGATGGAAAAGTTTTGGCAGTTGAAAATTCGTGGAATTCAAAAGACATCTATTCTATTGGGTACTGTTTGTCTTGCTTAATAAAGCATATTTATCACGTTTGTGTTTATACGGCTCCATATAAAGCTATACATGGTCTCGCATTATATAGGCTGCCGTGTCCATTCGGTGCCGGACCAGGTTTTACTTGAAATGTATAGCTTTGTGTGGAGCCGTGTGTACCTACGCATTGGATTTCTTTTCAATAGTTTACATATATGTACATTACGCGTGTATAATTTAATGTTTTGTTTAGAAACATTGAAAAAACCAATAGGTCTTCTGACTAGCAAATAAAAATTAAAACGGATCTGGACGAATTTAAGTACCATATTGCGATATTTTAAAGATATTAATAACATAACAGAAAATTCACAAATAACACTTTGCCCGACCCGGGAATCAAACCCGAGACTTCGCGGTGAACCACTCGACTATATAGCCACACACACATACACTACTTTTTTTATTATGTATTATTTTTTTATATAAATATACATTTTTAGCAATATTCAAAATGATAAGTCCGCAATTAATCTATATAAAAGTCAATATAAATTTTTATTCCTCGTAAACCGTAATAAAAGTGTTTGTAACAGAAACAAAATCCGTCAAAAGCTTGAAAATATCGAAGCAAAAAAGAGAAAATAAATACAAAGAAAGAAAAGGGATGAAAAACATCTGGCGGCGGTTTAATTTGCGTGGAATTCCAAAGGCACGTGAAATATCAAGGAATTCTATCGGGGACTGTATTTGTTCCTTTATAAAGTATCTTTTTCACATTTGTGTGTTTACATGTACATACCTACGCATCTGATTTCTTTTCAATGGTGCAAATACATGGAATTTATGTGTTGTTTCAGAATCGATGCGAAAAAAAATCCAATAACTCTTCCGACTAGGTAACTATAAGGTTAACATTACTTCCACTTATGCACCTACTCTACTCTCTGCATCACCCAAAGGTTGACTGGTAGAGAATGCCTATGGCATTAAGTCCTCCTATGTGCGATATTGTACAGTCGGCTCCTTATATATATATAGTTACAGACAAAATAGCCAGATATATAGTACCGCCTAAACTGATCAATGATATTACATAGTACAACCAAAGTCTTCTATTTATATAAATCACCCATCTTGTACAAATATATCCGAACGTAGACACCTTCAAATATATGAGTGCATTCAAAGTGTCTAAATAATAGTAATAAACATAGCACCAATGGTTTCGAAGCATACAACGTATTCAAAAATATGAAGCAATAAATGAAAATGAACTCAATTGCTATATTTATTGGGTACTTTTCATAGAGCCATAGTCTGATAATTTCTACCGTAAATATACTCTTACCCATAGACTACATATTATGTACTCTACTCTATGCTCTTACCTGTCAAATCCAATTTCAAATGATGTCAAATAATTTACGCTTGCGTATTTTTAAGCATTTCAAAAAGCCCTTTAAATACAAAGGTAAAGAGTTCGTTTTCTTTTATCGCTTCATAGTTTTAAATACTTTAAAAGCTTTGAATCCATTGGCACTGTGTTTGTTACTATGATTTCGACACTTTGAATTTGACAGTGTCCATGTTCCGATATATTTGTGCATGATGGGTGATTTATATAATTAGAAGACTTTGGTTGTACTGATATCATTGATCAGTTTAGGCGTTCCTATATATCTGGATATTTTGTCTGTGTCTATATCTACATATGACTGTACATGAAGTTTAAAATAAAGTAATTACGCCTTTATTATCCAGAATGGTGTGGCAGAGGTGTATACACACTTCACCTACTTTGTTTAGGTTCCATGTGATAGCGGCAGAGCCTATTGCCATCCATTGCGCAAAATTCCAACTGCGTACTGCTATTGAAATTTTTTTCCAACGGAAAAATCACAAATAAAGTTTTTGCCTGACCCAGGAATCGAACCTGAGATCTCACAGTGAAATTCTGCATACGTTACCCATTAGACCAACAAAGCAATATGAACTGGTTTTATAAAATTAAAGGCTATTCTTCTGTAGACTATATTTATTAAAAACACACTTGATTATAAATCATCGCACTACATATCTTCAATTCGTTGAATTGAAGTATTACCAATTTTTATAAATTTTTATGTTTATTTTGTTGTAGTATGCCTTTATGTATGTAAATTATTTCGAACAAATACGAATAAATATCTCTCACTCCAATCAGCAATATTAAAAAACAAAAACCAATATATAAAACAAAACAGTCGTTTCAATTGAGTATTTGGCTTAACACCACTACTCAATTGACTTACTCTTTATTTTATCAAAAACGATTTATTATTACTTTTTGTATAGGTATTATGATTTATGACGTCAATCACTGTACTGTAAATAGTATATACACGTATGTATACAAATAATTTTAGTTTAAGTAAGTATTTTCATAATTTATTACACTTCACCACTGACCATCAGTATTTACCTATTCCTGTCCATCCAAAGGATGCCTGGAAGAGATCACTTGATAGTGATAAGGTCGCCCATTGCGCATATTTAATTTAGACTTTATATGACAACATGTCATACAAAGAGAATACAAAAAACAATCGTTTTCTTTGTGTACAATATATTTATATTCTCTAACTATCTATCTATCTACCCTGTCACCCAAAATACAAGGTTTCGCTTAGTTTGGACAACATTATCACTACTTACAGTACAATGCATGTATTGTGTCTTAATTTCACTTTGTGATCCTGTATTATTGTCAATAATGACTTTTTTCATACAAATAAAGCAAATAAAAATAGAATTTTACAAGTCAATTGAAAACTGTTAATGAAAATCATCTTAGTAAGTGGTAAGTATTACAGAAATGTTGTTTTGGAATATTTTTAAATGATATCAAGTACGCAATTGCCCTTAAAAACATTAACATTTAGAATTAAAATGCCCAATAGTAAAACAAAACAAAATAAATACAGCTTTACCAACGACAGTCAATAAAATGATTCGAAACAAATTACATTTTCAGTAGGTAATCTTTACGTGACGCGAATAAAAACGCTGTTGTAATTTTAGCGTCACTGTAAGGGTCACATCACGTTTATCGACGCGTTTTGACGCTGAGCATAAAAGTGTAACCTTACATATTCTTTTCCATCAATTTTTGCACTCATCGTCATGTTTTGCCTTCTTTTCAACTGATTAAATAAAAGAACTCATCGCGTATGAATGTAGTGTAGTTTAATTCGCAAAATATTCTTCACTAGGTTCTGCACACAGTCCCGCTCGCGGGGTAGGTCAATAAAAAGTTGTTAACGTTATTGCCTAAAGTCCCAATTTCCTCCATAGCAAGTTTTATCAAAATCGGTTAATGCAGTTTAGGCGTCAAAACGTAACTGAGCAAGACATTGAAGTTACCTTCAAACTTATGATATTACTCAGGAGTCAGCATTAGACATAACAAGTGGTAGAACACCTTTCAGAATGTAGGGGTTAAAATATGTCTCAACACTTCTAACGAAAATACATTTATTTTTATATGGTTGACAATAGATTTAAAATAGTACTTACATGTTTACAGTTACAATAATCCAATTCGCTCCACTAAATCAACGCACGTACAATCTACCACTTTATATTAATATTTCTGATTATAAAATTATCACTTTAGCCACAGTTCACTTTTAGGAGATCTTACTCGTTTGACAGTTCAACAAAGACTGACGACCGTTACCGTTCACCTGGCGTTCAAACGTTTGATATCGGCAGATATCATTCGACGACCAGTTTAATGAATGACATTTATGATAGTGTTGCCAGGAAAACGCTAACAATAAGTTCAGTGTATAGTCTATTCATATAAACTTGGCAAAAAAGATAAACAATAATGGCTGACGAAAAAAAATAGTGAACTGTTGTGAACTACTCAAAATGGCGCTTCAACATTCATTCAGTGAATGATATTAATTAATTAAAAGTCGCTAAAGTCGGTTAAAAATGGACTTTGATTTAGTTATGTGTCGTTCGCGATTGAACGAATCTAAAGAACCGAGTCGCGCGAACCGCACAATCGAATGGGTCACTTTAGTTGTAGAAAAGGATTAATTCGTTACGATTTGTTATTCACGATAAATAAATTAAATAAAATTTAATTTAATATAAGTACAGCTTTCAATAAATTTAAGAATGTTTTGAACAATTTTAATTCATGATCACTGACAAAAACGTAAATCAATCCCAATCGTTCGTTCGTTCACTTGTTCCCGTCCCTAAATCAAATGTCAAACTTCCATGTCGTTGTTTTAATCTGTGGTTTGAAGTCTCCTTGGAATAACGAAATTTGCAAAAATAATAGATACATTTGCACAGTGAATTTACAATGAATATATTATGTGAATATTAGTGTGTTGGTGTGTGAACTAGTTTATACAACTCAATGTGGTAACGTACAGTGTGTTATTCGTTCGCATCACGTTATTTGTAATTGGGGGGGGTTTTTTTACTGTTTTTGCCAAGTCTAAATGAATCGACTATATATGATTTCTTGTGTTGTTTTAGGTTAGCAATTGGATTGTTAATATGCTATAATACAAATTTAATTAAAGGTAAAACGTATTATAAAAGAATATAACTCCACGGAAAACTTACGAATCTGCAAATAATGAATCTCTTTTTTTTGAAGTTCCGATATAAATTTGGTAAGTTTCCTATGAGTGTAAGAATATAAATTGCAAATCGGGACAATCTGAATACTATAAACTTCAGAATTAGAAATAGGTTAATCTTCCACAGACAGTTTTGACATTATGTAGAGATTTTTATCACAACATGGATTTCTCTAAAACTGCAGATTCGTAAGTTTGCCATGAGGGTGACGTATAAAGTCATTTATTTGTAACCAAACCGTCGAACGCGCCGATGAATGTGTCGTGACCCTTATCAAAACTGGCTTTTCATAGCTTTATATTCGGAGCGTAAGTACTTAGTATTCCGTTCGGTATTTACTTTTTTAGTGGATTGAACAATTTTTATACGATAAATATGTACAGGCTGTAATATATCAGACATTTATATGATTTCATCCGTATACGGCTGTTGCGTAATATTTGAACGATTCTACATTATGATGAATACATCGTTTTATTTTTACATAACTGCCTTGTTGGACTAGTGGTAAGCGTACGCGCTCTCACCACGAGGTCTTGGGTTCGATTTTCGGGTTGGGCTAAGTGTTATTTGGGTTTTCCGTCACGAAATTCTCAATAGCAGTACGGAGTTGGAATTGTTTCCGGTGGATGGCGATAGACTTACCCCCTATCCCATAGGACCTAAACATAACAGGTGAAATGTAGGTGTTGTACACTTCTGCCACACCCTTCTGGGTAATACAGGCGTGATGTTATGTTCTGTTATGCTCTAAGTTATGGTCTGGTAAGATTGGGTTTTGATATAATTAATGGCTTATAATTATTGTGTAGGCTGCACTTGATGCCTTGTCATCTGCCGTGTGACGTCATCCGATAGTTAACTAATCGTTTTTGTCTTGTGTTTCATACTAGATTCCTCCCGCGGTGTCGCCTGCACATCTGATAATAATTTGTATTGATAATTTTCCAAAAAAAAAACCGATTCAATTACAATAAGCGGTGCAGTGGAGAGCGGCAAGGTGACCGCTTAAACCACTACACCACACGTCCTGACGGAAAATTTACAAACAACACTTAGGCCGAAGCGGGAATCGACCACGAGAAATCACGGTGAGAGGCACATACGCCAACCACTAGACCATTGTCGCATTTAGTTAGTTATATAAAAATATTAATCTTATATTAGCTATTTACTAAACTGCCTCATTAGTCTATCAGTATTATTAGTGTATGGCTCATCGCAAGGTCTCGGGTTCGATTTCCGCATCAGCAAAAGAGTTATTTAGGATTTGCCGTAAGGAAATTCTAAATAGCGATACGGAGTTGAAATTGTGCCCAGTGGATGGCGATAGGCTCGCCGTTTTTCCCATGGAACCTAAACATAACAGATGAAATGTGGGTATTATACACCCCTGCCACACCCTTCTAGGTAATATAGGTGTGATGGTAAGTTACTGTAAGAGTTTCTAATAATATCAGAATAATATTCGGGTCCGTTTCAAAAAATAAATAAATATTTCACAACTCACACACAACGCCATCTAGTCCCAAACTAAGCAGAGCTTGTACTATGTACTAGAATAACTGATACTTATACATATATACTTTTATTTTGTAAATATATACATATTATACATAGAAACACCCAGACTAAGACAAACCCCTATGTTCATGCACACAAAGATTTGTCTTAAGTGGGAATCGAACCCACGACCTCGACATCGCAGGCAGGTACACTACCCACTCCGCCATCCGGTCATCCAAAATAAAAAAGTTTTAAAAAGGCTTTCAACATTCAAATAAAAAACGCTCAAAAGAACCGTGTTCTTTTCATTCTGTAAAAAAACAAAGAAAACTACATCTCACAAAAACAAATTTAAAAACAAGCCAAGTTCATTAAAACTTCCATTGGCTAGATCTTGCACAATATTTCAGCTTACAACGCAAAATACAAAAATTGCCACTTGTAACTTTTACAAACTTTGACAAAGACCTTCAGTATTATATCAGCTACTTGACTAAGTTACTGTCACAGTGATAAGTGACCGCTCTTATAATAATATACTGGAATACAGAACTCCACTTGTTTTCATATTTTCTTACTTTTTCATAAGTGTCACAAGTTTTAAATCTGTTATTTTTATTATTCTATTTTACTCGCGTTAAAAGTATTTTATAAATTCGGAAGCTAGGCAACTACGAGCTATTAAGAGCAATTTTTAAACCTTGGCCTAAAGAAGAAGTTCATTCTTCATTCTACATTAAATCCATCCTTATTTGGAATGCACTCCCTCTTGAGATCAGGATGTGCTCCACCCGGGAAACATTCAAAACTAGAGTACGTCATCTTCTCCTAAGTGAAACAACAGCAGTCATTACAAACTTTATATCTACTGTGTAAATTTATACTAAGAAACAATTGAAAAAGATATGGGACGCAGGATTTGAACCTGCGACCTTACTGCACACCGGGCAGTCGCTCTTAGCCATCCAGCTACGGTCGCCTCTTACCAGCACCCTAAATTTCTCAACTGTATGATACGTCATTTATAGTGTAAATTTATAATTTATATTATTTTAATGTATGTATTAGTCTATTTGTTACCATATTTATGTATTAAAATTTTTGATATAACATTATTTTCACATTATTTAAATTTATTTATGCACCTACCTTTGTTCTCTCTGCATCACCTTAAGGTTGACTGGTAGAAAATGCCTAAGGCATTAAGTCCGCCGTGGTACTATTTTTAAGTGCAAAAAGTTGTAAACAAATAAATAAATAAAGAGGACTTCGACTGTAAGAAAGATTATTAACTTTTTTATGCATCAAAGCGGGTGGGTCATATCGCTCGTCAGGTAAGGCGGTTTACTTCGATCACGACAACTAAACTAGGCTTTTGACCCGTGTTCAACCTTACTGCTCCGCTCCTGTGGAGGTTAGCGGGATGTTAAATATCTAAAGATCTTTATGAACAGTTAGACTATTAAACACAGAAAGAATTATCAAAATTCAATAATTAGTTCTTTAAATTAGCGCTATCAAACAAACAAACTTTCGCCCGTGCGGTTGCATCTGCGTAGTAGGTACATCAATAAAAAGTAGCCTATGTTTCGCGCATTGTATGTTACTTGCTTCTTAAATTTTATCATAATCGGACCAGTCGTTTAAAAGATTAGCCGATAAAAATAGACAGACAGACAGATAAATCTTTTAAAAACTGTATTTTAGACATAGTTTCGTGCAAACAACTATACTAGCTTAAAAAAAACATAGTTATATTGACATTAATAACAGACACTTCAATTTTATTTATTTGTAATGAGTATTGATAGTACATTAAGACCCAATTACACTAGTTGCTGACATGGTTTCGGCAAGATAAGCGTTGGTCATTCTATAAATCGCTTTACAAATTTGACATTACATCCGTCGAAACTTATGCAGAACTGTTGAAACTGGCCCTAGATAAAAATCAAAGTAACTATCGAATAAAAATTCCACGCATCTTAGCTCTCAGTACCAGGAGATCAGCACACACAAGGAGGTCATCCATAAGTCATGAGTATCGATCGTACTAAACGTTGTATTACTTATTCAGCGCGGCCACCCACCGGACCGCGGCAACCTTTTCGATAAACAGGATAATACGTGAAATATTGACGGGCAAGTCCCACGGGGATTTCGTAAATATTTGATTGAAGGAAAAATCCGATTTGGTATTGTAAAAGATTGGCTGGGTTTAGATAACACCGAGGTTTTCCGCATGTAAATCAATGGTACCACAGGTACCATGTGCGTTTCTTTTTAACCTCTTAAAAAAAGGAGCAGATTCTCTTTTTTTATTTTTTTGTGTTTTTCCCGATTACTGTGACTCCTGGACCGATTGGAGAAATTATTTTTGTCTAAAAGAGTTTACTTGTCATATGGGGTCCCATTTTAACAGGTCACGATCTAATGATGAGACCCTAGAGAAATCGAGGACAACCCGCAAATTTTAATGACTTCTATATCGTTTTTTGTATATTACCTAAAGTTACACGGATATTTGCATCTAGCAGTCAGCATTTCAAGTTGCTGAGCTGATGCTGGAAGGTACAACTCCTCAACGTTTATGAGGAAGGGGATAGTTTTTAAATATAATGCACCTTAAGGCCGTTTACTGTATTTCAAGTTATTCATAGATGAGGCGAAACGTTGAATATCACTTATGTATACGTATTTTGGCTTGTATCTATCTATGAGGGTAATAAATACTGTATTCTTATATGCTGCCGTTTGTAGTTTTACATGTTGGAACATAGAGTTGCTAAAGCCAATGAAGACGTTTTGAACATAAAAATAACAAAACATAACATCACGCCTAAATTACCCAGAAGGGTGTTACAGAGGTGTGAAACACCCACATTTCACCTGTTAGTTTAGGTCTTTGGATGGGGGATTAGCCTATCGCCATCCACCGGGCACAATTCCAACTCCTGTCAGAAATTTCACAAAAATCGATTTACCCGACCCGTGAATTGAACCCGAGAACTCGCGAGGCGCACACGCTAACCAATAGACCATAAAGGCAGAAAATTATTATAATTATGAACGTTATAATTATATAAAATAATAAAAATCACGCACCAACTTAGTAGTAGCTACTAATTCTACCCAGCTCGCTACTAACACGAGTCTTATAAAAAGTAGAACATTTTCCTCGGCCAGTACTAAGTATTTGCTGTTAAATACTGTATTAGAGTCTGAACCTTGCATATAGATTAGCTTACGGAAATAGTCAGATCGTGACTAGAATAAAGGTGTACTAACGGCTACATTTCAACCTATACATTTCCAGTATAACATGGTCTCACGTTGTAAAGGCTTCCCGTGTAATGTGGGACCAGCTTATACTGGCAATGTATAAGTAGATGTAGCCGGTAACTAGTTTTACTTGTTTCTAATTGATTTATATAGCATTTAGCCATGCTTAGCAATCTAATACCAAAAACGTGTGCGTCAGAATGGCTGGTTGTCCGTGGCGTTGGTCTATGAGAGTTGATTCGAAAATTGCTACATAATTGCTTATATTTGCTACATATAATAAATAATTGATACATAGGCTACATGTACTTGTGTGGCTCACAGTGCGCATTAGGAAACTGTAAGCACAGTGAGCAGCTGAGTGTAAAATAAATAAATAAGATGTATATTTAGAAATCAAATATTTTTTTTGACCAGCCAGCCTGACGTTTGGTTGGCTCGTCACCTCCTAGTTTAAAGTCAAGCGTGTAGAGTTTTTCAAAATGTATGCGTCAATAATTGCTACATATTTATTTCATTTCTCTAATTTAGTTGTAATTTCAAACATATGTTAAATAAAGAATGTAGCAATTATTTTAATTATCCCAAGTGCCTAATAAAATAATAAAGGCAAATACTAATCTACTAAGTACTATGTCAATTAAGGACGTGAAGCGGGATTTGAACCCGCGACTATAGGATGCCAGCCTATCGCTTTACCACCCAGCCATCCAAGCCCACTCCAAATCCACAAATCTTTTTAATTGTATGCATCGTCTTTCCGGGCGCCTTGCGTCATCTATTGTGCCTACATATAAGTAGGTAGCAACCAACATGACTGATGTTACAATCAATACAAATGCTGTGTGATGAGCACGAACGGTTTTTTCAATTTCTAATTCAAATCAAATCAAATCAAATCAAATTCATTTATTGTTGATTGATTGTAATTGATTTATATCTAGCATTTGGCCATGCTTAGCAATCTAATATTAAGAACAGTCTATTTTTTTTGTATCTGAAGCAGGTTTTGAACCCGTGACTATATGATTCCAGCCTATCGCTTTATCACTGAGCCATCCAAGCCCCTTTCCAAATCCGCGAATCTTTTCGACGTCTTTCCGGACGCCGTATCTATTGTACCTACTAGTTCTACTAGTGTCACACCTTCATTCTACCTATCCTATAAATATAATAAATAAATAAATATTTCACAACTCACACACAACGCCATCTAGTCCCAAACTAAGCAGAGCTTGTACTATGGGTACTAGAATAACTGATAGGAATACATATATTATATACTTTTCTTTTGTAAATACATACATATTATACATAGAAACACCCAAACTAAGACAAACCCCCATGTTCATGCACACAAAGATTTGTCTTAAGTGGTAATCGAACCCACGACCTCGGCGTCGCAGGCAGGTACATTACCCACTCCGCCATCCTATAAAAAGTATGCATTAAAATAACATAACATCACCACGCCTATATTTTCCAGAAGAGTGTAACAGAGGTGTATAACAGCCACATTTCATCTGTTATGTTTAGCTAACAGGTGAAACCATGGCCATCTACAGAACACAATTTCAACTCCGTGCTGCTATTGAGAATTACTTGACGAGAAATCTCAAATTTCAGTCCTTGCGGTGAGCGATACGCACTAAAAATATAGATCCACACCAATATTATAAAGAGGAAATATTTTTTTGTTTGTTTGTACCCAAAAGTCATTAAATCTTCAGGAACGATCTTAATAAAAATAGGTGTGGAGATAGCTTAAAACTCCAGAAACAAAAGAAGCTACTTTTATCCACGTACCACGCGGGCGGAGCTGTGCATGGAAGCTAGCATTTTATATGTTAACTAGCTGAGCCGGCAGACTTCGCACTGCCCCAATCGATTCATAATAGACCTATTTTTTGTAAAAAGTAAATTTAAAACAAATAAAAGGAATCTATAATAAATAATAAATGCTCGGTATATTATCAATTTACATTAAAATAATCAGATATAGTTAACTTTCATATGTATTCACCTTTTAAACTTCCTCTGGACTTCCACCAAATAACCAAAACGATCCAGCCATTCTCGAGTTTCAGCGAAACTAACGAACAGCAATTCATTTTTATATATATAGATAGATAGATAGATTGAGAGGAAAATGTACCAGGGGAGCAGAAGCCTATGCAAATTTGATCTACTTCCGCATGGCTTTTGATCTAGCACTAATAGCAAATGCATACATGTGCATAATTATACATAGTAGTACTGCATGATAACAGGAGGTAGATTGCTGAAGCATTCACACAGTATACAACTATAGAATACTATAATTGTATAATCGAATAAAAATTCTCTTCTTTTAATACAGGTATATTTAAATCGGTCATAAGTGGATGTGGGTTTCCACCACCACCCGATTTTGTGAAGATTGAGGAGCATCTGCCCTCTGGGTCAAATCTGCAGTGGCCTATATTTAAATCGCTAAATCGCATGAGAACTCAAGTAGGCCGCTGCAGACACAATCTAGAAAAATGAGGGATATTAACAGACCAGACCCAATGTGACTGCGGTGCTCCTCAACAAACGATGTCACATCTGCTAAATTGCCCCAATTGCCCTTACAGTTGTTTTTTGCATGATCTGTACGACGCTACAGAATGCGCAATTCGACCGGATGGCGGAGTGGGTAGTGTACCTGCCTGTGGCACCGAGGTCGCGGGTTCGATTCCCGCTTAAGACAAATCTTTGTGTGCATGAACTTGAGGGTTTGTCTTAGTCTGGGTGTTTCTATGTATAATAAGTATGTATTTACAAAATAAAAGTATATATGTATTAGTATCAGTTATTCTAGTACCCATAGTACAAGCTCTGCTTAGTTTGGGACTAGATGGCGTTATGTGTAAGGTGTGAGATATTTATTTATTTATTTATAACTAGCTGACCCGGCGAACTTCGTACCCCCTTAGCGTAAATTTGATGCACTACTTTATTTTGTATAGCTGACCTATCTTATGTATGCGTACCTATTCAATTTGAACTGGAATCTTTAATATCCCCCATATAAAAATGAATACTTTTTTTTTTTTTGCCGTAACAACCTTGTACAGAGTATTAGAAAACTACAAAAAAAAAATCAGCCAAATCGGTCAAGCCGTTTTCATGCCAAGTCGTGACAACGGAAAACGGGTTTCATTTTTATATATATATATTGGTGTGGCCACGCACTGGGCGGGAGTAACATAAGTTTTTAGTACCATTGACACGAAAGAAGAAGAGTGGATGTGGGTATTATACCCCTCTGCCACACCCTTCTGAGTAATATAGGCGTGATGTTATGTTATTTAAAGCGATGATTGCGATATCTTATTTACTAGCTGTTACCCGCGACTGCAGCGGCGTGGAATATTTGATAAAATAAACAAAAAAGCATACAATCAAATTGAAAACCTCCTCCTTTTTAAAAGTCGGTTAAAACTGCTTCGTTGGTCTAGTGGTTAGTGTATCTGCCTCTCACCGCGAGGTCTCTGGTTCGATTTCTTGGTCACGCAAAAGTGTGATTTGGGACTTTTCCGTCAAGAAATTCTTCTAATAGTAGCACAGAGTTGGAATAGTGGCCGCTGGATGGCGATAGGCGATAGGTTACCTATTACCTAAATGTAACAGATGAAATGTGGGTGTTATACATCTCTGCAACACTCTTCTGGATAATCTAGCCGGGATTATATGTTAGCTGCTCCCCACGTTTTTATTCGCATTATAGGTTGCCTACTGTTCCGTTTCTTTTGATGGTAGCATAAAGTTTTATATCTTATAAGCTTCGTTAATAATAATCCAACAAAGGAAATAATTGTGCCAATCCGACCAATACGTCTTGAGATTAGCGTATTTAAAAAAGCAAACCATCTTTCGCCTGCGGTTCTGTCCGCGTAGATAATTTTGAAATAAAATTTTGCTAAGATGTTAATACATTATACGGACTACACTCATGGCAAGTTTCATTTAAATCTATTTTGAACTTTCGGCGGTAAAAGTGTTCAAGATATAGACGGACAAAATGTAACTGTTTGTTTATTTATTAAACTTTTGCACATCGTCGTTGTCAAACCAAAATCTGCTATGTGCAGAAATCATAGTTTTGAGAAATTGACAAAAAAAGGTCTCCTGCATTCAAGGGATTGTAGGTAAGAGGTCGTCAATAAGAGGTCGTAGATCGTCATATAATGGTCATAAGCACATGACAGTTTTTTATATGGTAGGATATAGCAGCGAACTATATGCAGAGGTTTAAAGTAGAAATCTTACAAAAGTGCACATAGCAGATTTTGGTTTGACAACGACGACATATAAAAGTACACAGGCGGACTGAATGCCTAGTGGCATTCTCTTACATTCAACCTAGGGTGGTGCAGAGAAAAGCAAGGGTAGGTGCAATACGAGGAAAGGAACTGAAGTGGTCATGTGAATATATATATATGGAAGAAACGAGTACAAATCCATACATACATCATACATAAAATACATACAAATTTACATAGATATACAAAACTTTATAAAATATATAATGTAATATAATTATTACATACATGAATAAATACAATAATATAATACAAACACAAAAAAAAATACATATTTAAAAAATGATAAAAGCTGAATTTAACATATTATCATGATTTTGCCAATTGGTTTGTTATATCAGTTTCCAAAGTTGGTTTTATAATAGCAGTAGATTTGCACTCATTTATTAAAATCTTGTATAACCAGCTGTTACATCCATACATTTTGTGCATAAGTTTAATTTGGAGCATAATTCCTGCCCACTGAAAACGGATTCTGAATTGTATTTGCATTAGAAATTAGCACTAACAGTTTTGGCAACCGTTCAACATTTAAATAGCGGAAGCTTCAACATTTCTTTCTATTAATTCTACTAGTGAAATACAAATTAGGCGTATAATATTTCCATTGAATTCCATGATTTTTTTTATAACTTTCATCTCGAAGTTTTCGATACTTCGTTGTCGAATAAAATAACCTACAAAATTAACAATCGTATTATCATTCTAATCGGCACTTAAACTGGCTCTGGATAAGTCCCTGATAGCCTATATTATTATGTTTTTAGTACAGAATAAATGTAAAATTTGTATCGAAAATTACAGCATTATCGGAAATCTTATCAGGATGGTAATATCTGCTACATTTTCACGCAAAAAGTACGAAATAGATTTTGATATATATATAGTTAGTTCCGGTACATGCAATCTTTCTATTTCATCACCACCTTTGTTTTGGTGCTAGTGTCCTCTCTCGTGCTGGTTCACAAAATCTACCTTTGTTTTTTGTACTTTCCGGCTTACTTTCTTGAGTTAATTTTGTAAATTAACCCAAGAAAAATGAGTATTGTTTTCCACAAAAAGCCTGTTAATGTGCAATTAACAGGCAACCAATTTGCAAGCAAAAATAACGAAGTAGATATTAATCTTACAAGATGCTAAATATATCTGCGAAATTGTTTGTTCGTTTGAATGTTCTAATCATTTAAACGAATACTGGTCCCTTTGAAAGTACAGGTGAAATGAGGATAATTCTTTTTTTTTTTGATAGTTTTACTTTAAGGAAATTTCATAATGTAAATAACGTTACGCTTTAACTGCGAGCGGTTCAAGAAAGTTAAAAACATACAAACCGTGGGAGCTAGCTTTTTAATGACAAAATAACAAAGATTTTTTCGGTTGCTATAATTATTTATACCCATGGCATACCTAAAATATACAGTTTTTAAAATTTGTCTCAGTCTGTCTGTTTGTATCGACTTAACCATTGAACGGTTGGACCGATTGTGATAAAATTAATGCAGGTGAATAGCATAGGTTACTTATATTAATGTACTAATATTAATATATTAATACTACCACGCAGACGAAACGGCGGGAGAAAGTTAGTTTGTTTGTTTGTTAGCGCTAATCTCGGGAACTACGGATCGGATTTTAATCGTTCTTTATGTGTTAGAAAGTCTAATAATCAATTAAGGATTTTCAATATTCAACATTACGCTAAACTTCATGGGAGCGGATCAGTAAGGTTAAAGGTAGGTCAAGGCGGATGAGAAGCTACTAATTAATATATCGAATTTCATGTGAACGAAATCACGGGCTCAAGTTAGTTGTGAATAAATTTGCAGAGAGCGTGTCGTGCATGCATGCCGCTTGCATGCACCGTGCATGCAATGTTTCCACACAGGCATGGTTCTAAGTTACAGGCTATTTACCAGAAGGTTATGTAATGGCGTTATCTGATTTCCCCTTCAAGCCGACTACGGCAAAGTTACACCTAGCCTGTATTCAAGTTGGAACGACAAGTATTGCCGAGGTTATTTCTAAAGCAAGAACAAAAAGGTATATCTTTGATAAGCGAGCTCCACCGTAGACCGCATCATCATCACTTATCATCAAGTGAGATCGTGGTCTCACGTGTGCCTATCCACCATAAAATAATATAAAATATACACAAATTCTTCGAAAAATGTTTTCAAAAACATTCATATTTATGTTAGAATCTTTCGTAGACCTCGTAGAATTATATATTAACATAATTGCTACGAAAAGCGCTACGATTGTAGTCGTAGCTATATTGCTACGACTTCAACTGTAGCAACATTAAGGCAGAACAATATTATTGGTTGGCTGTTTTCCATACAAAAGTAATATGGGTTTAAGTTTAATATTATTAAGTTAATATCTATTATTATGGAGTAAAAAACTTTTAATCTTTCTTAGTGCTCCCCAAAAAACAGATGTGAAATTAAAGTTATTTTCGACCACATTCTTGTTCCTTCTGATTTTTTTTTAATTCATACCAATGTTTGAAATTAGCTTTTTAAATTAAACTTTCAAGTTTTAAATGAACAAACCCTTTTTTGGCAAAAAAGATCAGTTACAGATGTTACAAAAGATTGGGCTTTCCGGACTGATATTATCAAAAGTATTAATCGCTTAGTGGGAAATTATCTTCGCGTGTATTTTCAATAGTAAAGTAAGTAGTAAAAAGTAAAGTAAAGTAAAAAATATTTATTAGAACACCATCAAATTATTATTAAAAATAAAAATCAAAATAAAAATCGAATAGAGAATGAACAATTTTACATTCGTTTAAGTTAAGTACAAAGTTTTAAAATCATTTAAATAAGTATTTGAAGCGACCGTGGTGCAATGGATAAGGCATCGGTCTTACGATCGAAAGGCCGTGGTTTCGAATCCTAGCTATTACACCACAGACGTAAACTGTCTTTTAACATAAGTAAAGTGGGGAGGGGTTTAACAAGAATACTAGAGATTTGTATTTGCAAATTACTAGTAGCTTTTTCTTTGTAAAAAAGAAAGAAAACTGTTGACTGATTATCCAATCGTAAGCATCAGAAAAAAAATCATTAAAAATGGCTGTGTGTAACCGAGCTCCTATATTTCTATGAGAATATGATCGGTCTCTCGCTTTCTCATTCAAATACTCAATTAGAGAGAGAGAGAGAGAGAGATGGAAATGCGTGTTAATTGGAGCCGTTGATATAAAAGATTAGTGAAATCGGGCTTTAACCATTGGATTTTGAATAGCTATATTTTTTTTAAGATAGTTATGTTTTTTTTAGTGTAATAAAATGTTGAAATCACCTTGAAAATACTTTTGAAATTAGTAGTTGTTTTTATTTTTTTTTAGATGCCACATCCCATCGACTAATAAAAAACTTAACAACTTTCAAAAACCTAAAAAATATAATTATTTAAAATATGTGTATAGTTAAAATATAATTTATTGATGCATTTACCAAATTAGTGTAGCAGAACAGAACCCTAAAGACGATTTACACTATCAAAAACCCGTAAATTTACGTTTGCAGCTACCAGGCTCCCAGTAAGGTAAAGAGATTAACCCAAACTCTCGGGAGTAGTTATACAGGGCGTTCGGTTTCACGAAGCCGTATTGAACTATACATTTTGAATTAAGAAAAATATTTATGTAGGTACAAGAAATAATATGCATAAAAATTATAAAAAGATATTTACAGATCTTTATACAGCATCAAAAAAATCTTTCGCATCGATGTCAAACTTGGTAAGTAGATGATGTATTCGGTGAACCGCATTAAGATTTTCAAACACTATAGAAAAATTATGTACATTACCATGCAAACTTCCACCGAAAATTGGTTTAAACAAGATCTAATAATTAGTTTTTTTAATACGTCGTAAACCGCATTTTACCTTTCATTAGATAGATAGATAGATAGAGATAGAGTAATCTTTATTGTACACCAATATTAACAAAGAAAATATGTTGTAAACAATTGCACTTAAAAATTATGTTGCACAATGGGCGGCCTTATCGCTATAAGCAATTTCTTACAGGCAACCTTAGGATGGACAAGTAAGTAAATGAGCAAAGTTACGGGCAGTTGTTGGTGCGTTAATTAAAGAATTAGAACATTTATTTAGATGTATAGTGGTACGGAACCCTACGTGGGCGAGTCTGACTCGCACTTGGCCGGTTTTATAAGTTACATGTAACCATGAACTAATTTTTAGTAAAAACGTGCTTCGTTTAACCGAACACCCTGTATACATCTTCACAGACCTACCATTGCGAGAATTTATCGCCGGATTTCAATTTAAACCCTTCTAGATAAATAGGGTTAAGGCTCCTGTTATCGGCTGTATTGGGAACTGAATTTGTGAGTACTGTCTACGACTTAATGGTAAATTAGAATCGATTTGGGAATTTATTTTGGGGACGATCCAATCATGAGATCCAATCCAATCATAATGATCGTGATTTATTTGTGTCTTTGGGAAGAAAAGAAAAGAGGGATGAAATTACGTTGTTAACGTTGAATCTTACATTTTGTGTAGTAAAAAGTTTTTATTTAATCTATTCGTCAACGCCGTAGCTTGCGTGCTCTCACAACCCTGTTTACTATCCAGATGTCTCGTACTCCTCCTACTTACCTAACGCCCTGTTGCCAATATCGATCACCTTCGCTCCTCCAGTAATCTTCTCTTACTATGTCCTTCTCATACTACTGGTTTCGTTAAATCTTCCTTCCCTGTCCAATCTATTCTTCTTTGGAATGCCCTCCCTCTCGAAATTAGGATTGCCACTAATTAATACGCCTTCAAAAACAAGGTTAGGAATATTTCTCCTTTACAAGAATAAATCGCTACCATATTATTACTCATTCGTTCATATATTTATATATATATTTTATTTATTAAATATTTACATGTATTTAGGTATTTTGTTACGTAGGTATTATGCATATAATTATATATGCATATATTTTCACTGTGTAGTTATTAAACTTATTAACTGTATTTATTACCACTTATTAGGCGAATAAAATTTGACTCAGCCATCGACACGACGAAGAAGAATAACTGTGTTGATTATTATTACCTTTCATTTCAAATCAAAACGCTGTATTTTATAACTTCACCTGCATTTTTAATCTCTGCATCACCCAAAGGTAGACTTGTAGAGAATGCCTATGGCATTAAGTCCGCCTTGTATACATTTTTTTATACGAAGTTTAAAAAAAAGAAATTTGAAACGGCAATTTTTGATAATTATTGACTCGTATTTTCAATACAGTTATGGAATTTTCTTTAAGGAATTCGATAGTTTTTAAAAATGGAGAAGAATGGATATAAAAAGCCACCCTTTTATGCAAATGTACTGCATTAATTTTGATGATTTTTTGCACTTTTATCGACATACTCATATCTTCAAGGTCGCTCGCAGTGTGTTCGCGCTGATGAGAAAAACTCTCAATGGTGCGAGCTTACTGCGGGCGTTCCTCAAGGTGGCGTCCTCTCTCCTCTACTGTTCTCCATTTTTATTAATGCAATCACGAAAGTGCTAACTTCTCACTTCCATCTCTATGCAGACGATCTGCAGCTTTATCGTCACTTTAAAGTAGGTGAGTTTGCTGAAACTGTCACTGCCATCAATACCGATCTTGATAACATATGTAAATGGGCTAAATCGTTTGGTTTACTAGTAAACCCTTCGAAGTCACAAGCTCTGGTTGTTGGTGGCAGATACATGCTAAACACATTTGATCATGGGACCCTACCTCCAGTGATATATGATTCCGTGCCCATAGAATATCAGAAAACTGCAAAGAATTTAGGTGTCATTATGGATTCAAATCTTTCCTGGGATGCTCATATCGCTGAGGTGAGTAGAAGAATGTTCTGTTCGTTTCAATCACTCAAACGTCTTCAAAACTTTCTACCTTTTCAGACTAAAGTTACTCTTGCACAAACCCTTCTACTTCCACTTCTAGACTATGGTGATGTCTGTTTTCTTGACGCAAAGGAAGAACACCTTAACAAGCTCGAACGCTTGCAGAATTTGGGAATCCGCTTCATTTTTGGCCTGCGCAAGTTTGACCATGTGTCAGAATTCCGTCGCCAATTGAAGTGGCTACCAATCCGGCAGCGTCGTGATACCCACATACTATGCCTTCTCTTCAATGTCCTACATAATCCTAACTCCCCTTCATATCTTCGTGAGCGCTTTCAGTATCTCGTTCCTCGTGACAAACCTAGCCGAACCTACTCCTCTCTACTTCTTCGAACTCCTCTCCACACTTCTAGTCGTTACGACGGCTCATTTACTATTTACGCAGTGCGTCTATGGAATCGTCTTCCTCATTCCATTCGCGAGAGTCCTTCATTGGACGTTTTCAGGAGGAGAACAAAAGAGCATTTTCTCTCTCAACTCTAATTAATTGGATATATATTTATATATGTATTATGTATGTATGTATGTATTATGTATGTATGTATTATGTATGTATATATTTTATGTTAAACATATATTATATAAATTAGTTTTATCGTAAGTATTTTTTATGATTGTTGTGTAAATAATTTAGGTTACATTAGGTATATTATTATTATGTAGAATATGTAAGTATGTAGATTTACATAGCCTAGTTCTTTTATTTAAGTATCTTTTTTATTTTTTCATCTCTCTTTGTTTGTACACTTCACTCTCACATATTACGAGTGTCTTTTTCCTCTAGCCCTCAAAGGTTTGCTGGCAGAAAACTCATTTTTGAGTTAAGTTCACCTTTTGTCATCACCACTTTTATGTAACTGTATTTTTGTAATTTATGTGTACAATAAAGTATTAAACTAAACTAAACTAAACATACCACCCGATTAATAAAGTCATCACTATAAAAACAATAGTCTCCTAACAGCTTCAAATTCAATATCAGACAAAATACAAACAGAACTCCACGAAAATAACTTTTTTACATCCAGAATTTGTAACAAAAGAAGCAATTCTGTTCACGTAATCAATAGCTACCGCCTTCAATGCAGTCACATTCTATCCAATCATTTTTAATTAGGCACCTCTAAGGCGATAATTAGCGTCATCACCCTACTTTTGAATCAAAGCCTAATCAGAGCTGAAATGGAAACTGTTCTGTATTCACTTTTCTTTCGTATCAAGAAATTGATGAGATGAAAATGTTACAGGAGTAGGATTATGGTTTAATTAAATTAACATAATATAACACGTTGTCTGCACGTGTGGTGTAGTGGTTTAAGCGGTCGCCTCGCCGCTCTCCACTGCACTGGTGTTGTGGGTTCGATCCCCACATGGGACAAATCTTTGTGTAATTCGCAAATATTTGTTCTGAGACTGGGTGTGCTTGTGTGAGTGAATGTGTGTATTTGGCCTTGTCATTGGGACCATTGGATAGTGTAATTGCTTGTGGCGTTCTATCTAATGTAAAAAATCCAAATTTATTTATAACATCACGCTTATCTCACCCAGAAGGGTGTGGCAGAGGTGAACCTGTAATGGTTAGTTCGCAAGTTATAGGAGCCTATCGCCATCCACCGGTCACAATCCCAGTTCCGTGACGATTGCCAATTAATACTTTTGCCCGGCCCGAAAATCAAACCCGATGCCACGCAGTGAGAAGTCTCATACGCTAGCCACTAGATCAACGGGGCAGTATAACCTACGAATTGGTTTTTTTTTTTTTTTAGGAGCCTGTAGTGTCCCACTGCTAGGCAAAAGCCTCCCCACCCCTTTTCCACTTGTCTCTGTCTACGGCTTGTAGTGCCTAGTAATTTTGATAGGAATCCAGTTCATCCCGCCATCTTCTTCTGGAATTTGTTTGAATTTAATTACATTAATATTTTCTTCTTCTTAAGCGTTAGCTATTGAAACAGCTTTTAAAAAGGAGCTCGCGGCGACGGTACAGACCTTTAACTTGTCTTAAAGGTCTTAAAATTAATGACACAGGAGGAACAAATCGATAAAAAGATCAAATCTATCGGATCAGCAAAAATATCGATAAAATCAACAAAAAAATGGTTACCCTTGTCTTGACTGACAAACTGAGTTCTCACTACAAAATACCATTAGTATCTTAACGCACGGAACTCGCAAAAGCTCTCAGCACATCCCCAATCGCTACAACTCACTTTAAACCAATTAGTGGTCATTGTTGATTACAAAATGGCGGTCATCACAATTACAAAATGGCGTTATCACAATTACAGTACTCGACGTAATAAACCCGGATTCCCGGCGGCTTTCTGGTGGCTATTAACTTTAATTTATTAAAACATGCGTCCACGTTTAATTGTTCTAATCTTGTAATGGAAAACGTGTGAAAAATGGTGTTTACGCGTAAATTTGCTAACCGCGAGTTCACCGCTTTTATAAATCAATGTGATAAATGGAACAGCTTTGTTTTTTTTTTTAATTTTCAGGAATCAGGAAATCAACGCTGCAGCTTATGGCTGAGATGGAGACCATTTCTGACAAATTGTTTTTTCTATAATTTTAAGTATTGATTGCTTTTTTTTGTTAGAATGCATTAGTTTATTTTTTATTTTTCTTTTCTTTTCAATTTTCTTTTTTTACTTTGACCGATCAACTTTGAAAATATTTTTTGGTCACTAGAAAAATAATTTAGACAAATTTATCATTTGATTTTCGGTAATAGATTGACTGATCCAGAAGAAAGATTATGGTACATAATTTGTAAAGTTTTATATACCAAACGGGTGAAACCGGGGGAGGGGGGGGGGAGGGAAGATTATGTAAGATATGGAAGACTGGCAGACAATTTAAATCAGATAAAAAACTACCCAGAAGGATAACCTACTTTACTAACCAGATAGATAAAAAGCTTTTAAATTAAACTCTCTGGTTTCAAGAAAGATTAAACATCGCACTAGAAATTGTACTTTAATGTAGCTACTTAATTTAACGGTTCAACTCGTAGGAACAAATTTAACAGCTGCATCACGCAACTGTAACGTTTCACTACAACACGCGGGTACTAGGGTTGCATAAATTATAAAGTGCTATTAAGTTAAGCTTCTTTGCGAGTTATGAGAGCCTGGTAGATGGAACTAATGGTAGAGCTATTTATCATGGTTAAACTAGTCGTAGAGCTTTTGTGAAGGAAGGAGGCAGACGTTGGTTTAGTCGCGAAAATAGGACCTAAAATTACTAACATTATTTATGAAGGAATCATCTGCAATCTTTTATGGCTTGTGGATGTTCATGCACTGGTGCCACATATATGTATTGTCCCATTAAGTGGACAATATACGCTATAAATATTGTTCCTATTACATGAGCATTTTCGTCAGTGTGTTTTCTACATCTATGCGATACTAAATAAGTAGCCTATCACTGTAATGTTTCACTAAAAACGCGGGTACTAGTATTTCTTTGTGAGTTATGATAGCCTGGTCATCATCATCATCATCATTTAGCCTTTCATAGTCCACTGCTGGACATAGGCCTCTCTCAATTTGCGCCACAACACCCGGTCCTGCGCCTTCCGCATCCAGTCCCCTCCAGCGACCTTTTTCAGGTCGTCAGTCCACCTGGCAGGGGGGCGTCCTACCTTACGGTTGCCGAGTCGCGGTCTCCATTCTAGGACTCGTTTGCTCCAGCGGCTGTCGGTCCTTCGGCAGACGTGACCAGCCCACTGCCACTTCAGCGAGCTTATTTTGCGAGCTATGTCGGTTACTTTGGTTCTTTGTCGGATGACCTCATTACGAATTTTATCCTTCAAAGAAACTCCGAGCATAGCTCGCTCCATAGCCCGCTGCGCGACTTTAAATTTGTGGACTAGTGCAACCGTTAATGTCCACGTCTCGGCACCGTAGGTCATAACAGGTAGGACGCACTGGTTGTAGACTTTCGTCTTCAGGCACTGCGGTAAAGGCAAAGAGAAGACTTGACGAAGTTTGCCAAATGCTGCCCAACCCAACCGGATCCTTCTGTCGACTTCTCGCTCGAAGTTGTTTCTACCAAGCCTAATGACCTGCCCTAGGTAGATATATTCCTGAACAACTTCGAGCATCGATCCGTCGACAAATATTGGTCTCGGCATAACATGCTCATTAAGCATGATTTTGGTTTTATCCAAATTCATGCCGAGACCAACACGTCGTGAAGCTCCATCTAGGCCGTGCAGCATTTCGCTCAGCTGTTCCAGCGACTCCGCAACTATGACGATATCATCGGCAAACCGAAGGTGCGAGATGTACTCACCGTTCACGTTTATACCCCGTCCAGTCCAGTCCAGAGTCTTAAAGACATCCTCGAGAGCGTTGGTGAACAGCTTCGGGGATATGACATCCCCCTGTCTCACCCCCCGACGCAGCTCTATACGGTTTGTCTTCTGGTCCTGGATCTGGACGGTCATGGTGGCGGTGTCATACAAGCATCTCAGCACCTCGATGTATCGCCAGTCGATACGACACCGTTGCAGAGCATCCAGAACCGCCCAAGTTTCGATGGAGTCGAAGGCTTTCTCGTAGTCCACAAAAGCCAGACACAGCGGCTGATTGTACTCTTCGGTTTTCTGTACAATCTGCCGAACAGTATGGATGTGGTCTACGGTACTAAAGCCTTTTCGAAACCCGGCTTGTTCTGGTGGCTGGAACTCGTCAAGTCTCCTGGCGAGGCGGTTCGTGACTACTCTCGAGAACAACTTGTAGATGTGGCTCAGGAGTGAGATAGGTCTGTAGTTCTTCAGTAAGGTTTTGTCACCTTTTTTGAAGAACAGAACCACCGCACTCCCGCTCCACGCCTGTGGTGTCAAACCTTGGTGAATGACGGAATTAAAGAGACTCGCTAGCTCTTTCAGGACTGGGGTCCCACCGGCCTTAAGGAGCTCGGTTGTAATTCCGTCATCACCCGGCGCCTTGTTGTTCTGCAGTTGTCTGAGAGCTGCCTCGACCTCGACCGGGTCGACATCCGGGATGTCTTCGGTGTAGTGGCGCGTAAGTGGGGCTCTGTGGTCATCATCGCTTGGTCTCGTTGGTTTAGTCATCCGTGATGCGTATAGGTGTCTATAGAAACTCTCAATTTCCTCGAGTATCTCGAACTTAGAGGTGACGGTCCTGCCATCCCCAGTCCTCAGTTTCGTCAGATGGGGTCTACCTAGTTGCTGAGCGAAAACTTTGGTGCCTCTATTTCGCTCAATCGCAGCCTCGATATTTCGAGTGCTGCAGCGTCGGAGGTCACGTCGCGTCAGTTTCCTGATTTTCAGGTTTAGGGACCGCCTATCTGACGAAGACATCTGAGTGTCTGGCGTTTCTCGTCTTTCCTTCATAAGTTCGAGAGTCTCGGGTGAGAGCTTGGACTCCCTATTATCGCGTTTTCCGGGAAACAACCTTCGAGACACGTTTTGTAGCGTTTTGACCACTGTGTCGGTTTTTCCGTCAACATCGTCCGTGGTTTCCAGCAGAGCGAAACGATTTTGGAGTTCCAACTGGAACTTTTCGGAACCTAGGGCTATTTGGGGCAGCGTGGGTCGGAGAATAGGTCTTATCATCCTAACTCTTTCGGCCTTAAGGTTGATATTTAGAGAGCCTCGGACGAGTCTATGATCACTACCGGTATTAAACCTATTGATCACCGAGACGTCTCTAAATATATGCCGCTTGTCCGTGATGATAAAATCTATCTCGTTCCTCGTCACATTATCGGGGCTTCGCCATGTCCACTTTCTGTGGGGCTTCTTCTTAAAGAAAGAATTCATTAAGAAGAGCCCCTGAGACTCTAGAAAGTTTACCAGCATTTGGCCCCTGTGATTTCGGCGCCCCACACCGTTAGGTCCGATTTTCGTTTCGCCGCGTTCTTGTACTCCCACTTTGGCATTAAAGTCTCCCATAACAACGTTGTATCGAGCCTTCCTGGTACCATGTAGTGCTTTCGCTATGTCTTCGTACATGGTTTCGGCTATCTCATCAGAGTATGTCGAGGTCGGCGCATATACCTGCACCACCTTCAGAAATTTCCTGTCGGTGATTCTCAGTATTAGGTACGCTACCCTTGTCGACACACTGCTGATTTCCACAACGCTGCTAGTGAGACACTTGTTGACCAAGAAACCGACACCGCCCTGAGAGGGCCTATCACCTTCTCGGAAGTAGAAAAGGTCTCCTGACTCAAGGGTTATCGTGTCCTCCCCCTGTCTTCGGACTTCAGACAACCCCAATACATGCCAGTTTATGCGACCTAATTCTACCTCGAGTTCGGTGAGGTGTTGGTCCAGCCGTAGACTTCGTCCGTTGTACGTAGCCAGGGTCAGTTTTTTGAGGTGGTGGTAGCCTCCCGTAGCCCGGAGATTCTTAGCACCCCCTGTCCCGCCGTTACCGCGACCGCTACCTTGGAAGGGAATAGCGGGACTACCGGGAACTGGGGGCCGTCTTGTATTGTGTGGCATCATTTGAAAGGTTTTGGCCTACTGATACCACGCTGGCCAGACGGGTTGGTATAGGGTTTGATCTCGAGTTTTCCTTCTCTAAGCAGTCTATTTAGGCTCTGCTAAATTTTTCCCTTAGTCGCCTTCTACGACACCCACGGGATGATATGGGGTGGTGACATATGTATTCTTATTGTCCGTCACCACACGGACAATCGTGTAGCCTGGTATATGAGACTAATGGTAAACCCGCTATAAAACGGAATATACAGGTTCCAAGTTCACAAGTATTTGGAAGTTGCAAGTCTGGTATTACCAGAGTCTAAGAGAAAGCACAACCCTTTTGCATTAAAAACTTCAATCAATCAACAATCTCCGTTAGTACCGATTTTATAACGTAACAGAGCAAATCGGTCAAGTCAACAAAACGTCAGTTAAACACGTTTTTGG
Organism: Hypena proboscidalis; assembly: GCA_905147285.1. NCBI lineage: Eukaryota > Metazoa > Arthropoda > Insecta > Lepidoptera > Erebidae > Hypena > Hypena proboscidalis. The sequence goes on from LR990149.1 coordinate 15,483,119, forward strand.
TATTGAACTGCTGGCTCGTTTATAACTTTGCAATTTTTTATGTGCTAATACACGCTTTTGGCAAATTTTTCTAGGCGTCATTCCGGATCCAATGAGCTATCGCACATAATTTTAAGAGCAATATCTCTATTTTGTACCATTTTCAACTTGTCGACTAGACTATATCCCGTGGGACCTAAACATAGCAGGTGAAGTGTGGGTGTTGTACACCTCTGCCACACACTTCTAGGGAATATAGGCGTGGTGTTATGATATGTTACTGGACACTTCCCCTTAATGGTAGTTCTAGGCCATCGATTTCTTTTGTTTGAAAATTTCACTTTAAAAACAGCTTGTCTCCGTCATCCGTAGCAGTTGCTTCAAACTCATTATAAATTAAACAGTAGGCTTTCACGCAACTGTTATGTTTCACTACACGACTCGAACACAAGTGTTGCATAAATTATAAAGAACTATTAAGTAACGCGGCACTTGTGGGGTAGTTATGCGATCCTGGTAGTTAGATCTAGTTGAGTTAGTAAAGTTATAACAATTGCAGCCAGCTTAACCATGCTGGGTATAGTTGTGATGATAATGCCTCATCGGTTTAGGCCTGTCACTGCGAGGATTCGATTCCCAACTCGTACATAAGTGTTATTTGGGATACTTCCCTCTGGAATTCCTCAGTAGTCAGTTGGAATTGTCCGGTGAATGGCGAAAAGCTTTCAGACATGGACTTATTTAAAATATCAAGACGAATTTTGAATACATAGCACAACATGACGCCTTTATTTCCCAGAAGGGTGTGGCAGAGGTGTTGTCATAATCTGTCATCATTGTATTTGCCTTAAAGTTGGTACAATGTAGATCTTACATAGTACAGATAGTTCATGCAACTTCAGTCAAATGTATTGGCATGCAAATATAATTTATTTAAATAACATGCGAACATCATTACAACAACTTGGTAAATGTATTGTCATGTTTGGATAATTTAAGCTCCACAGAAATGAATTAAATTGTAATATAAATTTGTTAAGTTAGTTACAATATCATTAATAAAGAAAGGAGAGAAGAGAAGAAAAGAAGAGAGAATTTCCTGATGGAAAATTCACAAATAACACTTTGATTGAACCCGAGTTTTCTACGTGAGAGGCGAATACGCTAACCACTATACCGTCGAGGCAGCAAGAATTTTGATAAGTTTCTTATAATTTATTCAGTGATTAGTTTTTACCCGCGACTTCGTCCGCGTGGAGTTCGTTATATTAAGTAGTAGCTGCTCCCGCGCTTCGTCTCGCGTGAAACGTTACTGCCCCGCTTCCATGGAGTTTAGCGTAATGTTAAATATTATTAAACCTAAATGGATAGTTAAACTATCAACACAAAAAAAAAGACCACTCTGCCTACCCCCTTTGTTCCAACCGAGGAGAACCTTCCACCTGGCCATAAACTGCCTAGGCCAATTTGGAAGTCTCTAAACAGGCTTCGAACTCAAGTTGGCCGAAGCAAAGACAATATGATACAGAGGGGTTTTGCAGATAGAACAAACATAAATTGTGAATGTGGGACCACACAAACCATGGCCCATATTTTAACTTGTCCTGCGTGCCCCACTACCTGCACGAAGGACGCGCTTATGAACCCGGACGAAAGTACTGTTCAGGTAGCCACATATTGGGCTAATAAAATTTGACTTGCCGTCGACTCGAATGAAGAACAACACAAAAATAATTATTACAATTCGATCATTCGTTACTGAGATTAGCGCTTACAAACAAACAAACTAACTTTCTACCGCAGGATTCTCTGCATGGTAATAAAGCGGTGTCGTCGTGTAGGCGGCGCAGAAGCCGATGTTTTGATACCAAATACTAAGAAAACTAGTGAAAAATAACAAAGTTGTAGATGACTTTAAGTGCAAAAATTATGGAACTGAATTACAGATTTTTTAGATTTTTTCGTGACGGATTCTAACAAATGAGGTGTCGGGAGATAGGTCTCTCCGAGCACTATATGGGAAAAAAAGACTAAAAAGTATATACACTGTAAGTAGAATAAACTAGAAATAAAAATGTAATATTATTGTATGAAAAAGTTAAAATTTCTTTCTCATCAATAAAAAGTATTAATGTATGACCTATGTTACGCGCCTTGTAGTCAGTTACTAGCAAATAAATTTTAATAAAATCGGTCTAGCCGCTTCGAAGATTAGCCGAAACAAACAGACAGACAGACAACATTTTTAAAAACGTTGTATTTTAGGCATAGGTATCGTGCAAATAACTATATTAAATTTAAAAAAAACATTGTTATTTTGACATTAAAAACAGACATTTCAATTTTATTTATTTGTATTGAGTATTAATATAATTATATACAAGCTGCCCGAAGTAACAAATATTTCTAAAACAACCCTGCACTATAAATGCAATATACATACTTGTAACAAATGCAGTATAAGTAATTTTGAAATCCGTAGCATAATATATACGGAGCTCATGTATGAAACATGCAATTCTCTATTCATGTAAACGATTCAAGCTTGCTACACGGAGATCTTGAAAATAAAATGTTTTCCATATATTGATATGTAATAACCATTTTCTTTTAATTTTATAATTGTCAAATAATAAAAAGACAAGTAATTGAAATCCAACAAGTCTGTAGGTAGATTTAAATGTAAGGAAGATGCGAATTGCCGCAATGTTTACATTTTTAGTACTGTGACAGCCATTAGTTTAAAAAAAATATGCACTGTCCAGGTGATTTTCTAAATGATCTCTTTATCCTGTCATTATTCATTAATTCTGAAGAATAATATTGCACCTGTTATGTTTAGGTCCCATGGGACAGGGGGTGAGACTATCGACATCCACCGCGCACGATTCCAACTCCGTGCTGCTATTATGAATTTCCAGGTGGAAAGTTCCCAAATAACATTTTGCCCGATAGTGCTAAGAATAATATTTTCTACTGTTTTTCTTATAAGGATTTTTTGGGCGAAAAGAGATTCTTAAGGCTCCACAAACATCATCTATCATAGCCTAAATACACTATGGACATTTTATTGTACTTATCTATGCCGTCCATCCAAGTCTTATCTCTTTCCTCTATGAATTTCAATTAAAAAGCGGCCGAATTTACATAAGCCTCATACATATATGCAGTACCAGATACCAGGGCGAAATAAACGATAAGAGCTTTATCTACCAAATACCTGCAAATATAGCCCAAGCCAACAATTAGGTGGTTCCATTTTACTTTTATGGTTGTAGGAACATTTATATAAGAAGCTCGAGCTACAGGTTAAGCAATGCTATCAACGGTCGGCCTTGGACGGGTGGCCATCTCAACATAACGAGTTTTCGTCCTTGCCTCGGAGAGCATTTAAAACCATCGGTCCCAGTTGCCATTCAAAGATCTATCACTGGAAGTCGTTACGGGTCTCTGACAACCCGCCAGAAAGTCTCAACCTCGTTTACAAGAGCTCTACCACCAAACTTAACACGGATTAAGTTAAACCCGTCTACGTAATAATATTGTACTTAATCTTCGTTTGCTACACAGAGATGACCGCGAGAACTTTACGACCGCATTTAAACTATAGTTTTAAACCTAAACAGTATTATAAGCATAATATATTTGTAATATGCTAGCCAATACTTTTCATTTGATAGCAAACACGTCATGATTGGCGCTTTTTTTTAGTTTTTGATGGTAGTATCTGACTTTTAAATTTTGTTACATAAAGTTTTAATAATAGTATCAAGCCTATGTCACCCGGCCTTACGAATCTATTGACACCTCATTCGTTTAAATACGTTCAGTAGTTTAGGCGCTAATGTGGAACATACAAACATACAAATAAACGAACGTACACACACATAGACTGCCAAAATCAATTACCGTTTCTTTTGGCTTCGCCATAGTCGGGTTAAAAAGAAACATGCACTAAAATTGCATGTTTCAAATAAATGCATAGTACCAGGGCACCATAAACGCTAAGCAGTTATCTTCCAATCTGCACCCGCAATTTCACCGTATCTATTAGAATTTTACTAGAAGCTAAACAGCTAAACACGAAACGTGCTAAATTTCTCGTTGGCTCTAATTATTCCTGTCAATACGAAAGCCGAATATGGCCGCGCATTGCATTTTGCACAATTTCTGTAAGTAATTTGGATTGTTCAGACAATGAATTTCGTGCTTGAATAACCCCCCGTTCGTAATATCGTCTATCACATTATTAATGCCGAATATTTAAGGTTAGTATTGGAAACTAACCGCCCGCGCGGCTTTGCCCACACGGGACATCGATAAAATGTACTCAGGAATAATCTAGTAATCTAATCGCTAAGAAATTTTTGAATAATATTGTAACAAATCATTTACGAAAAAGGCAATTTAATCTTTCCTCTTTATTATATTAGATTAGAAGTTTATATTGTTATCATCTATCCACAAACTTGGTTTATAGGGGGCACAGTTGGTTGGCTGTTTTCGATACAAAAGTAATATGGGTTTAATTTGAATATTATTAAGTATTTATCTATTTTTATAACCAAATCATTTTTAAAGCACCTAAAAGCATGTATGTTCGTGGCCATTTTGTCAAAATTGTTTTAATCATTAATTGAGTTACATAGAAACTAAAAAATTTAATTAATAATTTTGAAAAAATGGGCGCTAACAGACAGATTTTAAATATGATTTGACAATAATAATAGATAAAAACTTGATAATATTTTAGTTTAACCTGTTTAAGAAGTAAATTTGTGGTGGAAAAATGAACAAATTGTCCGCATTTTCAGGTATTGTAGAAGCTCAGTAGATTTTTGCTAACGAGTTTTTCACTGCATTGTTGGACAAAATAATTGCTTCCGATCTCCACAGTTAGTGCTCGGCTACAGGAACCAAGTGTGTTTCTAAAGGGAATTTATGATAAAGAATATGACAGGTTGATTTAATATGTTAGCTTTGAAATTTTAGATGTAGAATTAATTGTGTGGTTTTTTAACTACAGGCTGGGTGCGGGTAGCTCCACCGTTACGTTGATAAACAGTTATTATCTAAATACCAAATTTAATAAAAATCGGTCCGCCCATTCATTTAACAGAGAAAAAGTAACAAAACTACCCTCACATAATACTAAAAAACTTTCGCCTTTATAATATGAGTAGGATATACCTAAAATGAGAATTGGAAAAAAATATGCGCTGAGATGATTCTCAATTAAACTTATATTATGACTGTAGTAACATTATAATTTTATAAATTTTATAAAAAGCTGTAAATCTGTGAAATAGAAGATCTACCTTCATGCAATACCAAAATGTACTCTCTATTTAAATGTGAATAAATGAATCAAAATCCTAAACAAAAAAAAATGTAGTAAATATCCCGATAAATAAACGTTTGTTAAGTCAATTTAAAAATATGGTTTCCTATAGAGCTGTGATCGACATAACGTATTACGTACTTATCGTGTTGCATTCATAATATTACGTCCGCATTATTCCAGACCGCTTTCCTAGGAAACCGCAGCTTAAGCAAGCACTCCTATATATCCCTTTGGACAACCTCTCTCCACCCTAGTTTAGGTCTTTCTCTGGATCTTACAGTACAAGATTTAACTGAAATGGCTTAAAGAATCAGCATTGCCATTCATCGTGGCAATGTCGTCAACTTTCTGTGCACGTGCCCTGCAGTCGAAGTCGATGCGGAGGAATTCTATGATACCTGTTAATTTGTAAACAGATATTTGTTCCTTTTTATTTAATAGCAGCCCTGTATCTAATACATGTCTCACTGCTGGGATCGGGCCTCTTCTCAGGATGAGAATTGTTAGGCCATAGTCCACCACGCTGGCTAACTGCGGATAGGTAGACTTCACACGACCTCAAGCACTTTTAAGGCACTCTCAGGTTCACTTCACTCTCTCACTCTCAGGTTTTCTCACGGTTTTTGCCTTCACCGTTAGCGAGCGATAATTTTATATTAAATACACATTTTTTTTTTAATTAAAATGTTTCCTTTTATTACAAGTTTAAATTGTATTTTAAAATAAAATAATACTACTGGCATGGACATTAACATTTAATTTAAGCTTAGAACCGTTTTCAGAAATGCGGCAACCTAGCTAACTCTATTAATGCATATCTACGCGAAACGCTTCAGTGCATATACTTAGATTTTAGTTCAGCTCTGTTTGGTTTAGCTTAATTCTAACCTACTCGGGTAAATTGTTGGGCTTTATCTAGCAACCGGATCGTTTCCTAGTATTTCTATTTTAGGATGTAAGCTATATGCCTGTTAGTCTGTGGTTCATATTTGTATCGGCGTAGAATCGAATGGAATGAGATTGGCTCATATAGGTAAATAAACCTGTATGCTATTTTCAACTATACCTTTCATCCATACATATTATATAATAATGATTATCTGCCGAGCCTTTTCTCAATGTCAATAGGGTCGGCTTCTAAAATAGTAAATTATATCTGTACATTAAAGATATTAAAAAAAAAATACGAGGGAACTTTATAACAGCAGAAGAGGCCATTTTGTATTTATTGCATTTTTGTCTGTCTCTCTATCTATCCGTCTCGTTTGTATGATAAAGCGAAAACCACCGCATCAGTTAAGATTCGATTTTTACAGCTAAATAACTGGAAGTCTTAATTTTAAAAACTGGTGTATATTTCATCTTTGAATTTTATCTCTATGGGGTAAAATTAGGCGATGTAAGTTTATTTGGGTGGTTCGTCAATTTACAAGAAAATTGTATAACATTTTGCTCATACGTTTTTTACATAACGTAAATATACTTACTTAATAATCAATTTAAAAAATCAATTCCTCATGGCCTTAATTCGGGGTTATAAATTTATAATTATGGAAAATTTGACAAATTTTGAAGCAAATAGCATGACATTCTAGATTTTTTTTTTTAATTATTAATTACGTGACGGTAATCAGTACTTTCTGAGGGGGTTAATTGGTTGATTACGAAAATCATAAATAAATTATGAAAATAGTTAGTTTAACTAACAATAAATATAGCAATAGACTAATTATCATTCGTTCAAACTATTTCACTCAATTTAAACTTCAGTTAATATCCATTTTTTTCAGGTATTTGTACCAGGGCGACATAAGTTGTTAGGAGTTGTAGATGTGACATCGTTTGGAAGTGTTTTTGGTAGTAGTAGCACTTATCTTTTGAGTGCTGGCGCCCTGCAGCTGTGTCATTTAAGTGCCTTCTAGTTTATCTATAGAGTGTTAAGAATACAACAATATTGAGAAAACTATCAGCTACAGTTACAGAAATCAGTGTAAAAAAATGACAAAATATATATTTAAAGCTAATTTTTTGAATCTACAACATATACTTCCTCGATGGTCTAGAGGTTAGTGTATGCGTCACTCATTCTTCAACTTTCCGTAAGGAAATTCTCAAAAGCAGCAATGTGCCCGGTGGATGGAGATGGGCTCACCCTATCCCATGGGACCTAGAACATAACAGGTAAAATGTGGGTGCTGTACAACTCTGCCACACCCTGCTGGGTAATATAGGCGTGATGTTATGTTATGTGTTACAAAATGTATTTGAAAATACGTAACAAAGCAAATCCTAACTGCCTCGTTGATCTAGTGGTTAGAGTATACAGCCTATTAAAGCCAGGTCTCGGTTTCGATTCCCGAATTCGCAAAAGTTTTATTTGAGATTCTTTCGCTGGGTTATTCTCAATAGTTCAACAAAAGCCTTGATATTTTTGAACAACACTTTATTAAGTTTATACATAATTTAAAAGACATCCTCCATGTAAGTATTGGTTTCGGTGCGTCAGTCCCTCCTGTAAAGCATCTGAGGCATCCAAACAAAATAATAACCATGTTTAATTGTTAATTCATCTATTGTAACCGCGTTCCTTATTATTTTTAGTAGTTAGAGCTTTTTGATCTTTCAATACTGATTTTGCTGTGTGCACAAAATGTATTATGTTACGATCTAAATCTGAACTGTACATTATCTATTTTTAAAGTTATCGTGATTGTAATGTGTTTTGTGCGCCTAATAAATAAAAAAATAATAATAGTACAGCGTTGGAATTAAGCCATCCACCGGGCACAACTTACATACACATATAACCTTTTTTTTTTATTTATACACATATAACCTAAACATAACAAATGAAATGCAAGTGTTTATACACGTCTGTCACACCTTTCTGGGTTCTATAGGCGTGATGCTATACCAAATACATTTTCAGAACAATCTCCATAACATGAATCTTCACGCACTATCGAGATTCCCCAAGGGCACTGATATTGACTGTCTGAAACTTTTCGGCAGATTCTCTCGATTTTATGACTAAGGCAATAATTAAAAGAATCCTTTATTTGTTCCTATGTCTTGATGTGTGACTTGACCTATTTTTTTATTTATTTAAAGGCTCTTCAACAAAAAATACGCACACATTCATAAATTGCATCTTAAAATAACATACCCCGTGTTTCCTCAGTTATAGAAGACCTCAGCATTCGAATATCAAGAAACAGTCTAGAGATGATAATATAAAAAAAGTTAAATTTAAATTGCATCGTACACATTCCGATTAACAATAACAGATAATAACAAATAAAAGATAACATTTATGTAAATAAAAACGATAAGAAAATGTCAAGAACTAAAATTAATATTAGTTGTTTGGCACACGTTTGTTAAGCACAGATTACCTTTTTACGATTTCAAATACAAAATCAATCTTTCGAGCCTTTTTCCAACTACTTAGGGATCGGCTTCTAGTCTAACGGATTTAGCTGAATCTCAGTGTTTTACGTGGAGCGCCTGCCATCAAACCCAGTACGAGGTAATACAATACTCTTTGTTAAACTACTTGTCAGACTTTGTGGCGTCTGACTACTCGTAACGACTGCCATAGATGTTTAAATGGCAACCGGGACCGACGGCTTAACGTGCTCGGCGAGGCACGGAGAAATACTGGCTATGTTAAAGATGGTCACCAATTAACGGCCGACGCGTTTAGCATTGCTTAACCTGCAAGATCGATCAGTCCACGCGGCGTCAACTTAGCCACGAACGAAGCAAAAACTATAAAAACAGGCTCACAAACTGAAAAATCTAAATAATAATTTGAAAAATACATAAAAATTTAATAACCCATATTACTTTTGAATGGATAACAGTCAAGCAATTGTTCACTCTCAAGCTCAGTAAGGTGTGGCATCCTATCTCTGTATACTTCTAAATAGGTATCATCGCTACAGATTTACAGATATACTAACAAATGAATTCTTCTCGTCTCTCAATCCAAAAATAGTCACCCTTCTATTATAATCTATTTATATTTCTCCCTCGCCACCTCTGAAAGCTTTTATGCAGCCTTAGTCATACATATTCATCAATATCACGGCATGCACATAATGCTAGTAGCAGAGATGTATGTGACACTCACACTTAACCATTTATGGTGAGGCCAAGTTTCCACCAAAGGAGATGAGCGTGAAAAACCAATCAGTTTTCGTTATTTTGAACACATCTCCTGTCCTCTTCGCTTTGGTGAAAACCAAGCCTTAGATTCTGTGATAGCACTGTCACGCCAATAACATTCAACACGCATTCGACAACAGCAAATGATGATATAAATATCTTCGTTCAAAACCGGGTAGTATATTTTTTTTTCCTACATTGCTGGTTATTAAACTCGGTTATGTACGCGAAACAAGCAAGTTTTAGTCGTTCCTAGTTGAATGTTATTACTGCACAAGTGAATTCCATCTGTCCGTGGCCATTCCGCTCCGTCACGAGTTTAATCATATTACCTATTCCGGACCGCTTCCGGGAAAATTAAATGCCTCAGTGACACGTACTATGTGTGCGAATATTTGCCTATTTGGACATGCGTGAAGTTGGTAAATCACTTAGATAGCTGAGTATGAGATCATAGGACTGCTGAGTTAAAGGTCAGCGTGGTGGACTATGGCCTAACCCTTCTCATCATGAGAAGAGGCCCGAGCCCAGCAGTGGGACATATATATTAAATACAGGGCTGCTATTATTATTATTATATATCACCCATTTCCTGTCACCGTTTTCATGACAATGTAAATACTGCGCACTAGTAGTAACATAAACTGTAGGGATAAGTTCTGTTAGTTTCTGTCCTCCTAGTAACTTAGATAGCAAAGTTGGGTCATGTATTACCCAAGTTGGGTCAACATGTTCATGTTTGAAGCTATTAAGCTCGTTTATTGTCATTCGGGCATAAGTTTGTATGTGCTTATAGCGTCTTAATGTCAACGGTAATACAGGGTGGATGTTACATAGCTGCTATTGAAACCACTGATTCTAGACGTATTCAGTGTTCATTACCATCAGTTTAAAATTAAAATTATTTTGTTGAACCTTTTTCAATGGCATTGGGCTCAGTATCAGTATTTTATGTGAAGCGACTGCAAACCAGAACAAAGATTTAACAAAAGCCTTATCACTTTTATAACTCAACTGTCTTTGTCCTCAGGAACCGAATCGAAAGGACGGCGTCCAAGCGATGGCGTGGTTCCATACGACGTGTCATATCGGCCGCCATTTGTAAGTATTTCTCAAATTTACTTGTCACCAGTTACTCTTTGTAGTTCTTAAAGTAAGTTTTTTTTAAGTCCACTGCTGGACATAGACCTCTCCCAATGAAGCGACCTTCTTCATGACCTCGGTCTACCTGGCGAAAAAATGTTCTATTTTACAGTTGAATCGCGAAAGATGAAAGGTTTTGTCTAATTTTAAATTGCCTTACAAAATAATATAATTTTCAGATTGGCACTGGCTCACTAAACCTGTTATTTTTAAGGTGTAGTGAATATTATTGCGATAGAACCATAATGATATTTAATCATATTTTTTTCTACAGTTTAAAAAAACAGTAAAAATATATTTTCTCATAAAACACACGGTCATAGATAATAATTAGACATACATAATAAAATGGCCATACATTTAATATCTCGGCTTGGTCTCAAGTATTTTCTTCAGTCCAATTAACCTATTTACCAAAAGAAAAAACATTTCACTTGTAAAAACATTTCAGAATCTTACATCTACATTACGCAATCCAATTTATCTGTGAATTACTTTGTACCTGCGAGACATCAAGTGACTTGTCAGGTACAAACGCTGTCATGTCACCGAGGGCTTACAGGGGACGTTATATGCGGCAAAAACTCGAGGGGCTCTAAGTGTGTCAAGTATTTAGGATATACTTACGTCCTTTTTGTGGCATTTGTAGGCTTTAGTTTTGTGTAAAATGACGCAAGGTTTAATTACCTGATTTTCTGTCTTGCAGTATAATTGCGGCCGTTTACTGTAAGGATTTGACGTCCATGCTCTTCGTAAGCAAGTTGTAAGCACGGCATTTTAAATTGAGTTTGAGTTTTAAAAATTCTTTATTGACATGAAAAAGTATACAATTTAGAATAACATTGTCCTAATCTAATTATTAAACTAAATATGCACCTACCACTTTTTAACTCTGCATCATCCTAGGTAGACTGTCAGACAATGCCTTTGGCATTAAGTCCGCCTTGTACATTTTTGTTGTGCTAAAGTTAAATAAATAAAAAAAAAATTGTTATGCTAATTACAATAAATGTATCTTATTGTTTCCACCAGGCTTTATCGCCTCTAAAAAACTTAGCATTAATTATAATTACTTTAAAAATATAATACATAAAAAGTCGGTAGGTACATACCTGTAGTAATATTGTGTATAACTATGCACTATTGATTGTAGTAACATTTCTTAACATACACAATTCAATTAGATTTAGGACTATTATTAGCTACATAAAAATTTTTAATTGTACCTAGTAAATGGGACCTATACGAAACAGGTGAAGTTTGGGTGTTATTATACACCCTCGTGGGTAAAATAGACGTGACATTTGACGTTTAATGAGCCAATAAGATAGCACTACAGCGCGAAACAACCTTGTTTTCATACTAAGAAACAGTTGAAAAGCTTCTGCATACCGGGCTTTACCAACCAGCTACGGTCGCCTCTTGCCAGGACCCTAATAAACCATATCTACCCCAAAGCTTTTTCAACCGTTTCTTAGTATAATTTGCTAAGCATAGCTAAATGCTATAAAAATAATCAATAAGCTTGTTTTCTCCAAAATAATGTCAAAACTTCCAACATGTTAATGAACTCGACTGTACCTGTGAAGGATCAAGTGGCTTGTCAGGTACGGCTATAATGTCACCGAGGGCTTACAAGGGGTATTAGATGCGGCAAAAACATACAACGGCCGCTATAACAGAGGGCCCAGGTATGTCAAGTGTTTTGCATAAATACTTTTTGAGGATTTACAAAGGCTTAGTACACGTGTCATAACATTATGATTGTATTTTCTAGAGTGTTAGGCAGACGACACTCACATTTAACCTGTTGTGTTTGGGTAAGCCTATCGTCATTTACCGGGCATTCCGTGAAACTATTTTGAATATCCCAAAAAAAAAACTTATTTTTGAAATCTGAAAAACGCTCACCATCAGCCCGAAACGCCGTATTTAACCTCCTCCTTTTGCTTAAAGGTTGGTTAGAAAGCAGACTACAGTCATTAACGTTTACTTAAGTCATACTTTTTGTAAGACTGATAATTTGATCTACTCGTATACAAAATTGGCTTGTTTTTTTATATCTTCTATTTCTGACCGACTTTTTGTATAACGTGTGCGTGCAGAAATGTATCGATGACGAAAAACGAAAATGCTGTATCCCTCAAAACAAGAAATGTTTACAAATATTTTTTTTCTTTTTTAATTTAAAATATTAAATTATAGTTAGGTTAGTATTGTAAATATTGAAATAAAAGATAATTATGTCTTGTAAATATTATAAACTAAAAAAGAAATGTTTACCAGAACCAAAAAACATTTCTGAAATTATAAAAAAAAAATAATATTCAAAATCTAAACATCGTAGTAACGTAATTTTAAAAACGTATTTTAATTTTTGTGTAATTTATAAGCTATAAAGTTATTGGCCTCGTAAAGAAGCTCAAAGTCGCACGGCGAGCAATGGAACGAGCTATGTTAGGTATCTCCGCAGAAATCCGCAGAAGAACCCGGGTCACTGACATAGCTCGGACCATAAGCAAGCGTAAGTGGCAATGGGCAGGCCATATCGCTCGAAGAACCGACAACCGATGGGGAAGAAAGGTTCTCGAGTGGCGACCGCGAACTGGAAGACGCAGTGTTGGCCGGCCTCCTACCAGATGGACCGACGACCTGGTCAAGGCAGCCGGTATTAAGTGGATGATTGTGGCCCAAGACCGTCAGGTGTGGAAAAGTTTGGAGGAGGCCTTTGCTCAACATTGGGCGTTCTTATAGGCTACAAAAAAAAAAAAAAAGTTATTCTTCTAAGTCAATTATTACCACAGTTTTGTTACCAGTTTTTTTTTCACAAACCTTTAAAACGTTGAAACCGTGGCATTTTTCCATGGCAGCAATTTTTTTTTAATTACTTATAACTTTTGAAATGCTGTAAGTAACATCCTTCTTGTTTATTTTTGTTGACAACAGACACAGATTTTTGGAAGGGTTACAACAAAAAAAACCCAAGAATTTTTAAAATGCGTATATGGTAACTGACATTTTATTATTGTAGAAATGTGAAACCCAGACCAATAGACGCAATTTTTTTTTAACCGATAAAATGTATGTAAAAACGTATTTTTTGAGGCATTTCCGAACGTTCTATTTGTGAACTACAAAGAATCGGACCGAAAGCTTGACGCAGACGGGCACCGTTAAATGAAAGATATTATGTCAAGTATTCCACTTACTTCGTGTGGCAATTCACGGGTTCGGTTTAGTTTAGTTTACAAACTCTGTGTCAGCTGTTGTCCGGCTTGTTTCCCGTACTGCATAATTTAGTTTATTCTAATTCTGATGGAAACTGTTTAGCTAGCAAATGTTACTTGGTTTTCTAAAACGACTTAATTATTACATGAACGAGTAAATGCTTTGAAACTTAAATGATATCCATCCATACCAAGTTACTTTAAATCTTTCTGACTTTTCCAGATAACCTATCCTGTTTCACCCACGGCTGCAGTACAGGCTGGGTGTCCGGAGTACTAGGGAACGAGGCGTTGACAGGAGGTGCGTGGCTCGCAGCGCTGCCTTGCCTGGTCGCTCTGCCAGCTGCGCCGTTCTTTGCTGTGCTTGCTGATGCTAGAGGAAGGAAGGCGGGAGCCTTTTGTATATGCCTTAGTTTTATTGTAAGTATCAACACCTAACTTCACGATTTTATTACCCAGATGGGTGTGATTTCACCATTTCACCATTCTGTAATGTTAATGTGGCAGAGGCTGAGCCTATCGCCATTTACCGGGCATGGATTCCAGAATCCGTGCTACTACAGATATTTTCTATGTTCCCAGATAAGCTGGTCGTTAGCAGCATGGTGCGGCCCTCGCGGGGTGTGGGCAGCCAGGGTCGCAGCAGGTGCAGGAGGTGCCGGCTCCCTAGCACTAGCACCATTGTACTGCGCGGAGATTGCACCGAGGACCCGGGGGCTAGCTGCCATGCCGGCTCTGGCTTGCAGGTATAATAAAGTTTTTTACAGCCATAAGAGCACCCGCAAACCAGATACCAGTGACAGCCACAGCCACGGCCCTTAGTGGCTGATACGAGTACGGGTGACACTTGTTGCTTCCAGGTACGAGATACTAGTTTTTGTCACATGTGAGGTCAGGATTGTTCACATGTGATATTAAAATGTGAATATAACGTGATGCAAATATTGGTCGCGTGTGATTTTAGGCTAGGGCACGTACGGTGCTAGATTTGTTCATGTGTGATGTCAAATTGGGTCACGTGAACTGAGTATAGATCACGTGTGAAACTTGTTTGGGTCACATGTGATGCTGGTGCTGAGAAATTCCTGATAAAAGTTCCAAAGGGAATAATTTGGGACTTTTGACACGACTATTCTTCGGCAGTTGCTAACCAGACCAGGCAAGCACCGAGGCAGTCAAATATACTTTCTAATACTTACTTTATGTTGGTTTCCAGTTGCGGCATCCTCTTCGCATACGCAGCAGGTGGTGTCCTGTCTGCGCATGCGCTGTCACTGTCTATGGCAGTGCCACCAAGCGTGCTGCTTGTTTCTCTGATATGGCTCCCAGAGACACCCTCGTTCCTTATTAGTGTAGGGCGGATACAGGTAATAAATAATATGAACATGTAAAATTTTATTTTTTAAAGGTTAATACTTCAACAATGTTATGGTTTGTACTATTTACCTTTAGTAAACCCACTGAGATTGTCCTCACGTTTCGTGCGACGGAATTTGCATTTCTTGTCTTTTATCTTACTAGTAATTTGCAAATACAAATTACCTGAGTTCTTGTTAACTTCCTCCAGCTAAGCTTAATTCGCATGTAATGGATTTCGAACCAATAACCTCTCGATCGTAAGTCCGATGCCTTATCCATTGCGCCACGGCCGCATTTTTAATCAAGACTCGCGGAGCACACGTGTAACATCGTGTAACGTAACGTTATCGTGTGATGCATGAGACAATCACAATCCACATAAGCAGGTTGGAAATACGTCACTTCATCTAAAGACTACGATGTTACGCCAAATGTATCGGTATTTTCAGGGACTAATTCCACCAAGAAACCGGTGCACAGTTGTATTTGTTGTACTACTAATTTTGCTAATGGCATTTAGTCTCTCTCATTGCATCAATACAATGTTGACGGTCTTGGTCGAGCATTAGGTAACAAATGACTTGATCTACCACGAAATAGCAACGTAAATTGTCCCTACACTTCTTTATAACCCCTAACATGCATTCCAGGATGCAGCCAAAATAATCTGTTGGTTCGACGGCTCGGACTTCCGAGAAGACCTGACCGATGTCATAGAACAGCAAGAAGTGAAGATCAGGACTACTGACTGCTACGGAAGACGAGAACCTATGAGGAGGCAGGACTCAGATACCTTTCAGCCGATGCTGAAGAGAAGCAGTGGACTGGATTCTAGTTCTGAAAAGAAGAATGAACAGTCGGCTTGCAGAGAGTTATGTGAGTATAATGACTTATTTACGTTTACAAAAAAACAGTAAAAAAAATAGAACTTAAAGCAGGGCTGGACTGACGGCATCCACAAACTAGATCTTTATAGAATCGCTATGTTTGTCTGTCTAATTGTCTATGAGTGTGTCTCATCCTTATCCTAGTTACATGTCCTCCTTTCCAGTTCGTCACCGTCGTTCTCGTCGAGCCCTAATCTCCTGCGTGGTAGTGCTGAGTGCTGCAGCCGGCAGCGGCGCCGGCGCAGTCAACAGCTTCGCTGCTGCAGTGCTCCGGCATTCCAATCATGCAGTACCGCTGCTCAATGTCACGGCTTATAACTTCACTATGTATAATGGGTAAAAGCATTTTTTTTTAAGAAATCTAGAACTCTTATCTAAATATTAAATTTTAAAACAGGGTGTCCCCAGTTTAGGACTTCAAGTAAAAGAGACGAGACAATTAACTAGAGATTTTTACTTTTTTAATTATATTTTTGTTTTGTAATCCTAAATACCGTTTACTTTAACTCTTTTAAAAAAGAATTCTGTGCCACATCTTGGAAGTAAATGTCACTTTTTTTCCAACTCTTAAGTTGATTATCTTAATTCCAAGTTAATTCAAAACAAGTTTTAACTGACCGTACTGATAAAAAATATACTAATAGAGTTAGTCCAGTAGCATCAAAACTGGGACACCATGTACAACACTGGCTTCAGACTTTCAGAGGGGCTATATTAAGTGACAACTACAGCCTTTGATGATCCACAAAGGATTGCAGATGCATTGCTCATATACCCACCATTATTTGTGTCACTTGAAATTGTTCACAAAAATTCTATCACCCTCAAACATATAAATATTAATTTTTGTTATGTGTCCAGGACTGTTCCCCGAGCATTATTCGACAAATCCGAAGCCGGGTCCATTTTATGTGGGACTGCCCTGGTGCTCGGTGCGGCCGTCGCCACTGCTTCTGTCGACAAGCTAGGAAGAAAGGTAAACGAATTGTACAGTTATACTTTTAACAGCGCCAAAATAAGATCTAGAATTGCCCAGCTTCACCTCAAAGTCTAGAGCATGATTTTCGTTAAAATTCTGTTAATTTTAATTTTATCCCTCAGTCAGTTTTGCTGCATAGCATAACTGTATACTCGTTTATTTTTTCAAAATTCCAAATTGAGGAAAAACATACTAACTATTTCAGCTGCCTAGTAATTCAAAAAAATTTGTTGCTTTCTGATCGCAAAAAGATTTATTTGTGGCAGAGATAATAGATGTCAAGATGTAACCTGAAATAATTGACGGTTATACTAAATATAAAGCCAGAAATTTGACTGGATGGCGGAGTGGGTAGTGTACCTGCCTGCGACGCCGAGGTCGCGGGTTCGATTCCCGCTTAAGACAAATCTTTGTGTGCGTGAACATGGGGGTTTGTCTTAGTCTGGGTGTTTCTATGTATCATAAGTATGTATTTATAAAAGAAAAGTATATATGTATTAGTATCAGTTATTCTAGTACCCATATTACAAGCTCTGCTTAGTTTGGGACTAGATGGCGTTGTGTGTAAGTTGTGAGATATTTATTTATTTAAAAAAAAAAGCTTCAGTTTCCTAGCATAGCGGTGTGGAATAATGCGGTCGTAAAAATAACGGCACATTGACGTCACTAGAACGTTGCCTATGTAAAACAAATGTAGTGGTTTCCTAGAGAGCGGTGATCGACCTAACGTATTACATATTAATCGTGTCACGGTAGATAATAATATTACGGCCGCATTATTCCACTCCGCTTTCCTAGGAAACTGCTCCTAGGAAACTTAAGCCATAATTGGACTGTCAAATTTCATAAAAAGAATCCCCGAGCCGGATAAAACTGTCAAATCCCATACATTTCTATACATTGACGTGAATTTTATCTAGATCGCACAGCTCTGCTTGCGCAGTGGGAATAATGTAATTTAAAACTTAGTTGTCTCTGTTGTTAAATGCATGCTCTCTGATTTGTGGTTATAAAAACTTGATGACAATGTCTTGTTTCTTGTAAATTTCAGATGCTGCTTCTCTGGTCCTGTTCTGGTATAACATGCTGCCTGGTGATCCTAGGAGTTTATTGCGATCCAAACCTGCGCTCACACGCCTGGAACCCTTACCGAATGTGGCCTTTTAAACGAACGCTTAACTTTAAAGAAAAGCAACTCCAACTAAACAATATCACGGATTTACCAGATTTAAAGTTACCAGAGGTTGCAGACTGGAGGAATTTTACTGATGTGAAATTGGAAAATGAGACTTCTTCTAAAGACTGGAAGTTTCAGAATGAAACTAATAAGAGTCAGGCTTTCGAAGATAATGCGTTATGGGCGCCGGTAGTGTTGCTGTCATTGGTGATGTTTCTGTACAATATTGGGCTTGGATCTATACCTTTCGTACTTATATCCGAATGGTTTACTATGAATGTAAGTATAAATCGTATTTTGGTTATAATCCTGTATCCAATACATGTCCCATTGCTGGGCTCGGACCTCTTCTCATAATGAGAAGGGTTAGGCCGTAGTCCACCACGCTGGCCAATAGCGTATTGGTAGACTTCACACGACCTCGAGTACTTTTTAGGCGCTTTTAGGCGTGCATGTTTCCTCACGATGTTTTCCTTCACCGTTAGCGAGCGATAATTAATATGATAAATACACACATATCTTCAAAAAGACAAGAGGTGTGTGCCTTGGGTTCGAACCCGAGACCTTTGACATCGCAGTCCTACGGTCTCCTACTCGGCTATTGCTGCTGCATGCCAGATAATGTTTTAAATACATAGCCAATGGACAAGAGATAATCCACCTGATGATAAATGGAAACTACAGGTCCTAAATATCCACAGTTGGGTGGCATCTGAGAATTACAGTATTATGCATCGTGTACTCTACTTCACCACTAAACCAAGATATTTGACGGCAGGTTAAAGGTGAGATGTACAATAGCTCTATAAAAATGGCTGTGTTTCTAAGCACTAATAAATATTGTTGTATTTTTAGGTAAGAAGCCTTGCCTCAAGCCTGCTCATATCCTGGATGTGGTTCAGCAGTTTCTTCCTCCTCCGCTACTACGGAACCCTAGCCGTCTTGATAGGCCTCCACAGCTTGTACTACATATGCGCCTCCATCACACTTCTGGGCTCCTTATACATATTCTTCGTTATCCCCGAAACTAAAGGCAAATCTCAAGAACAAATAAATGAAGATCTAGATGGACCTCTTCTAGTTCTGCCTAGGCAAAGAAAGAGGGATGAACGATGACAGAGGTTCTGGAAGGTATTCGTGGTATATGTTATAGGCTGTTGTTAGATTATGATATCCTAGTACCTAGAGATAGATCTGCCAAAAATGTGGCTCAAAAATCATCAATCATATTTTACATATCGTGAAAAGTTTGGTGAAAAGTCAGTTGAAACTAAGAGTTGTCAGGAATAGTCAGAACCATCGAGGTGACCACTAAGAGCACCAATAAAATGTGGAATATCAGTTGCTTATCATGAAAAATAGCAAAATAAGCAACTGTTAAGATGAACTTTCCAAATAAATGGACACGCGATTATAAAAAGTAAGTTCGTGCTCGTCACATTGTTTATGAAGAAGAAGAAGGTCAAAAGACAGTGTTGCATTACTTAATTATTTCATATAGTAAACCAAATATAGGATATTTAATAGCATAAACAGTAACAGTTACTAATATTGATATAGATTATTTTGTGATAGATGTTTAATATCAGTCATTTATATTCAAATTGGAAAGTATTGTACACAATAACACATCATTATACTCCTATTTAAGATGATTGTTGTTAGGAAATAAGTACTTAGTCATTCAGGAAATTCGAGGAAAGGTTGTCTGTTAATCTAGATTCCATTTACTAACGGCCAGGAATGAAACTGACCAAACTTGACTTTGACTTTGATTACATTACCTTTCGGTATTTGTCGGCAAACCACTTTCTCCCCGCCAGCACTGAGCCTTGGATCCTTTGTGTGGTGGCTCAACCACGCCAGAACTGAGTCCCGGGAACATAAAAAAAACGTAACATCACGTATATACTACCCAGATGGGTGTCGCAGTGGTGTATAACACGCACATTTCAGCTTTTTTGTTATAGTCCCATGTGATAGAGGGTAAGCAGTATACATAAAATTATTATATTAATGTCGAAATATACATGTCAAAAATTATGAAGGATATTTTTTACTCAATATAATAGTTCTAACTAAATGTTATGTGTTCTGATATGCATTGTTAAGTGTTAGCTAGTAATTATTTGTATAATTGATGGAATTTTTAATGTTAACGGGAACAAGGCTTATTATGTTGGTAATGCGAAAATGTTGCAAAAATGCTCAAAAAAACTATTAAATAAGTTATGTACTATCAAAACATAATGCAACAAAAACAGTTGATGACTTTATAATATACTAATTCGGGAAAATATAGCATTATGAAAAAAAATGTAAAATAAAACAGGTTATTTAAAAAAAAAGTCAACGTCAAATATTTAAATCAAGATGTTTATAGCCTATGTTGGCCAAAAAAATATATATAACTTTTTTGTGTTATATATAACACAAAAAAGTTCGTATAATTGGCACTGTATTGAAATGTAGACTTTTGGCAAAACATAGAATTTAGTGTAAGATGTTAATGCCCCAATATATGTGATATGAATCGCAAGATATATATAATTATGAAAAAGATGCAAAATTGTATATCTAATAAATAGAAGAAAAAGTCTTGACATTCGTAGATTGCTCATAAAAAGTCAATATTTTCTTTTCATAAGTGCGAATGTATTTTAAATGTTTAATATAACAGTTGATATTTATGTCTAGAGATTGCTTAGAAATGGTAAGCTCTAGATAATATTTAGACGGTCAAGAAAACATTTTTATTTGAGAAGCGTTGGTCTGAAAACACCAATTATAAATTAGATATTTTAAATTATTTGCAAAATATAATAGTACCAAAATACTCAAATCATGCTGTGACTAGGTACGATTTGTAAATAAACCCGTAGGTAATATTAAATAAAAACATTACATTTGCAATTCATAAATTTAAGATGGAAAATAAATACGTCAATTATTTAAATATATGTAGAGTCGACACAGTCTCCAGTCCCCCTCAAGCTCTATGTTTCTATATCTGTCTCAGAATATCAGCATACAATTATGACGTTAATGTAAAACTGATTGGAACCTCGGCAATTCAGCGGCTCTGACTTCACTTCTTCTTCTTCGTGGTGAAAGGATTAGCCAATTCGCTTTGGAGAACTCGCGAATTGCCCAGGGTGCGCCTGACGTAGGGAATCGTGGTGTACGTCACTCGAGGAGGCTCCTTTCATGCACCCCCTGACTTCACTGCGTCGAGTCTACCAAAAAAAAAAAAATTGCTTCTTGCTGCCCGTTGCCATTTTTATTACGCCTAGTTGATGTTTTGTTCTCACAGTTCGTATGATTGCTATTTGTTTGACTAAGGCGTCCTAGGCAGCAACTCGCGACGCGTGACTTGTGTGTAGCCAGCGCGCCCACACGCTCGACGATCGCGCACTCCTAATGTGGGGTCAGGATCAGCCTAAGGGCAATACTGATAAATGTTTACACTTGTCTTGTTCCCTAAAATATTGATGTAGTATTTTTTGTAAGTAATTTCATACGATTCAGTGCCGATTTTACCAATGTGTTGAACTTAAGTTTGACGCTAAGTGTCACTCTCTCTGACCCCGTACAAACTTTGAATGAAAAGAGAGAGATCGAGGTAAATACGGGTTTAATAAAACTAAAAGGTTGGTGAAATCGGCCCTAAATTGTCATTGTATAAAAACTAGTTACCTTACTGGCATATTTTATTTATCATAATGAAACTTTTGTTCCAATGTGAGTAAAAATTAGTGCCCGTAAGAATCAGATAGTATTTTTAAAATAACCCTGTTTTTAATTTAAGTCCTACATTGACCAAAAAATTATTAAAAACATATTATTCGCACAATTAAGTGAACAAACAGATTGTTTGGCTATATAAGGCCAGCGAGACGGCGAAATTTTTTAATTTACAAATATAAAGCCGGTTAAGAGGTCATAAAGTTTAGTTTCTTTTGCAAATGAGATTGTCATAAATAACCTTTTGAACAGTTTTATTTGAAATTGTATTCTTAAATACATAGTCAAAGAATATAAATTGGGGTGATTTGTAATTACATGAAATTTCACCGTTCCGTTGGCTTTAGTTTAGATAAATATTAGATAGGTATTTTAAAAATAGATGGATCATAATTTTTAGCCAAATTAAATAAAGGAAGGTAATGTCGACATTTAATGTTGTTACTATGTATAACATTTTGTATGGATGATTCAATAAATGGCTTTAAGTGTGAGCAATTGTTTCAATTCAAAATAAATGAATAAAATTACGAAGAACCAAATAAACGCTCGAAGAACCGAAAACACCGCGAACTGGCGCGCGTGCCCGGCCTCCTACCGGATGTGCCGACCACCTGGTCAAGACAGCTGGGATTAAATGGATGCTTGTGGCCCAAGACCGTCAGGTGTGGAAAAGAATGGAGGTGACCTTTGCTCGACATTCAACGTCTTTATAGGTAGCGAAAAAAAAGGTAAAGCCACTAGGCTCCAGCCGCTAAGGAAGCCAAATACAAATTAAATTAAATACAAATTACGTCAATAAATAAATTTTATTTTCCAATAATAATTAACATAAATGCATTTAAAACAACTATTTTACTAAATCTTACATTGAGATTCTAAGCTAAACATAAATATACAAAAAACATCTTAGCGTTGATCAAACATTAAGTTAAAATAGTAATTTTCAAATTCTTTGATATGTATTTATTGTCTTTCGAAGGTCAACAAAGAAAAATAACTATGATTTGTGAAAACTTATAGTTTATTCTCAAAAATTAATGTAAGAAAGCTTATTAGTAGTAATAGAAAGCAAATACAAATAACTAGCTTTCTTATTAACCCCCTCCAGCTAAGCTTAATTCGCTTGTGTTAGGAGGAAGGTTTGTCTGTCTGTTTGGTTCAACAGATTAGCCGTGATTGTGTATATCACTAGCAAAAACTGCTGAACCAGTCTGGACGTAAATTTAAATCAATTGTAAGCCCGGGAATGGCTACTTGTATCAACATACTTCGAACGAAGACAGAATAGAATCCCATATATAATGTAAATAAATACTATCTTCGAAAAGCAGGTGTGTGCTCCAGGTAACAATAAATTTTCAAATCTTTGTTGACCCTATGAGACCTAATACGAATTTATACATAATTACTTTATAAAGTTTGTTCTATCTACCTTATTAATATGTGATATATCTTACACAGCCATATCCTCAGATCAGACACGCTAAAATCATCTAAATATACCAGAATCATTCATGCTAGTTGCAAATTGCAGGTTGAGCATAATTTACAAAAATATACACCTTTTAGTCTATGGGGCCTTGGTACTTCACGACTATGGTCAAATTCAAAAAGCCAGAGGTCAATATAACACGAGAACTTCCTGATCTAGAATACAAATGATTTTGCTCGACTCAAGTCGAACTCGAAACCTCACGATCAGTCACATACACTCATAAAAAAGTAACAGAAAACAAAACATGTGATGACTTAAAAGTACCAGGCATCCATAACAAGAAAGAAGTAAATCTAAACTTTGGCGTCAAATCACAGCCTGACCAAACCCTGCAGGATATCATCATACAATTTTTGAGTTAAAGGAACATAGTCACCAGTTTTTTGGTCCATAAAATACATTGGATCATTGTGAACATTTAGAGCAAAACCTTGCTCCATTAGTTCTTTCTTTTTGAGCTTAAATGTAGCGGTGAGCGGCGATGCTGGCAGTATCCTGATGAATAAGGGTCTGGCAAAGCCTGGTAGTGATGTCTTCAGACCCTTGGATAAGGATTCCAGGTCAAGGCTTCTTTCAGGGTCGGCGATAGCTGCCATACCGGCTTTACCTTCTAAGTTCGGTATCTAGAAAGCAAATAAAGGTTCATTAACGTACTTTTTATGGGAACCAGAACATATATTATTTGCTGGCAATAAGGGAGGATGGTGTAAAATACACTAACCTTGACTCCGTATACAACAGCATCCTTTAGTCCAATCAGTGAACTGATCACACCTTCCACTTCGGCCGTTGATACGTTCTCTCCTCGCCACCTATGACCATAAAATATCATCAAGCCTGTGTTTTTCAGATAAGTTAGACAGAAGTGTATATGCACCTCGCATTACAATGCATATACACTTCTGTCTAACTTAATTAGTTCAGTATTATTTTAATTTTGTATTTGGGCCCATGAAAACAAATGGCATCTAGTATGTTTAGGTCGTCATCGATCTATCACCAACACTGAAAGAAAAGAAAGAAAGAAAAACCTGTCGCACTGTCTTTTTTTGAATTATAGTGTTTTTACACTAATCATTTCTTGATTTTTGAAATGTTTTAATCATTTTCCGGTAGAAAAACATTTGAAACTAAATTAAACCGGCAACTTGAACCCCGGTCCGAGTTAGTTGGGCCGTTGCTGTCCCAGTCACCGGAACCCTATCACAAAGTACTAGGATATCATAAGCTGTAAAGAACTTACCACTGCTGTGCTTAGACCGCAGTTGTGCATACGACCCGTATGAGAGCAAGAAAGACGGACGGACCAATGTGCCCACTTCAAATTGGAACAAATAATCCGTATTCCTTAATAAATTTTGTTCCAGAATGTTTGTTATGAAAACGTTCTAAAGAACTGTGCCTTTATAAGGCGTATAAAAGAAAATTGGTTGTAGATCAAAATATAATAACAAACTTTGACAGGACCTTACTTTACAGTGGCGCCACCTGGTGAGACAAAAAACGATAACCCGCTGTGCATAGAAATTTGTTCTCCATTCGCATAGCAACCACACTTCACCAGTTTAGGTCACTTGTTTGTGTGACTCTACCAAAGCTACTATTAATCTAAAGTACTAGGATAGCAGAAACTGTTAAGATATTACCTGAATGTGTCTCCCGTACGGTCTTTGAAATAGAAGTATCCCAAGTGGTCCATGACCAGTACATCACCAGTGTTGAAATAGCAGTCCCCTTCAGACCTTACGTTGCGAACCATTTTCTTTTCAGAAGCAGTCTTGTCGGCGTACCCTGAGAACGTCAGGATGGCTTTCTTTTTGTCTATTTTGCCTAGCAAAAGACCTGAAATATACAATACATCAATTAATTTATTGAACTGCAAACCCGTGACTGGGGATGTACTTTTTTATGACAATGATGCGCAAATTCAAGTTTTATTTGCCAATATCCAAGTCTTAGGTCAGTGTTACCAGACCCAGATTTTTTTTTAACACAATGCAATTTGCAATACAAATAAATAAAAATAATGATAATGTTTTTGTGTGATAGTAAAATAGAAGTCTGTTTTGAATGTCGCAGTAACAATGTTTTTTCAAGCTGGTATAGTTGCACGATTTGCCTTAAATACAGTTTTTAAAATTTCTGTCTGTCTGTTTGTTTGTATCGGCTAATCTTCTTAACAGCCGGACCGATTTGAATAGATACAGGTAAATGACTACAAGGCGCGTAACATAAGCTACTTTTTATTGATGATTCCACGCCGACGAAACCGCGGGAGAAAGTTAGTTTGTTTGTTTGATAGCGCTAATCTCGAGAACTACTGGTCGAAGTTAGTTTTTTCTCTATCTCTGTCTTTAGATCTTAAGCATCAAACTCCACGGGAGCGGAGCAGTCAGGTTGAACGCGGGATAAAGCGAATTCAGTTACTACTTAATTCAATGATTTCCACGCGGACGAAGTCTACGTATCGATACAAGTTGCACCTTTAGTATTATAAAGACCTAATACAAACGTGAAGTTTACGGAAACTATAGGCTGACCGTTTAACTGAGTCCTCGCCTGCGCGGTACAGGGGCGGGGGTTTGACGACAAAGGGGACTGAGAGAGGTGCGGGCGGTAGGGGCACTTCATGAAATATACAGGAGATGAAATGCACCAAGATATTTCCTGAGGTATGTGACATCATAGGAAAATGAATGTTATTACAATTACAGGCGAGGACTCAATTAAACGGTCAGCCTATAGCGATTTAAGCTATCGTAATACGAATCTCTTTTATAAAACGTTACTTTTTGTATTAGCTTTCTATAATACTAAAGGAGCGTTTAGTAGTCTGTCTTTCCAGCCGAGCTATCTCTTTTATCGAGGTCAGCTAATCAATACTAAATTTAAAAAATCACCCAAAGGTTGACTGGTAGAGAATACTTTTAGTATTAAGTCCGCCTTTGTACATTTTAGTGCATAAAGTTTAAATAAATAAATAAAAAAATATAAAAAACTATTTACACTAATCAAGCGGTTTGCTTGATTAGTGAATATAGTTTTAGTTTTAGTAATTTTTATTATAGGTTTAATTATTTTATTTTTGTAATTAACAGAAATGTATTCCGATTAAAGTAAACTAATTTATATAAATAATTAGTCATAAAAGAATACCAGTTATATTTAATGGTAGTAATAATTACCTGGCTCATGAGGTCCACATTGAATACACCTGCCGTGGCTATCTCTTAGAATATCACCTGTGATTTCATCACATCTGAAAGTACCGCAAAAAAACATAAGAATGTGCTTGATAAAAAATTATACAAAAAATGTTTTTCAAAAATCAGTATACTAATGACGAAAGTCATGAAGACAATTTAGTATCGCCAGGCCAGGCGAATCTTAGAGGTCCCTGAAATGAAAATTGGAGCTCAAATTAAAAATTACCTATCAATTTACCTGAGTGGAACATATTTGAAAAAAACACTTATTATGTTTAATAAAAGTTTACATGAGAGTACCATCAAAATTGGTCCATTCGTTTTGTGTCTAGGTATAGAGGCCATACATAAAAACACTGATTCTTATACAATCAATAAAACAGACAATAAATTAAATGAATAAAACTTACCTAACCAATGTGAGTGGATAAATGGTGGCAAATATCCTGCTGAGGAAACCAATGGCACCGACTTTTGAGTCCAGATTTACTGTGAAATTAAATATTTAAATTGCTATTAGAGATCATATAAGCACGTGGCTAGGTCGAAGCCGTGCGGGCTCATCGAGCTTGCAGGTTTAGCATAACCGCGGTCAGCCGTGGATGGGTCACCATGTCAACATAACGAGTTTTGTGATATATTAAAAAAAGTATTAACCGTAATTATTTTTTTTTATACTACGCCCACAGCGGCCACAGCGAACGAACGTGTAGTCCACCTAATGGTAAATGGAGTACGGCCCATGGACAACAATCCACAAAAGCAGATTGCAGATGCGTCGCTGCTGAGGACTACGGTGTTATGCCTCATGTGCCAGTAATTTCAGGGCCTGATCTCACCACCAAACCGGAACACAGTAATGGAAGCACTACTATTTGGCGGCAGGCTAACGGTGAGACGGTGGCGCTGCCGCCCTCGAGCTCATTCACAAGAGCTCTACCACCAGTAGTAATTTTAATAGAGATGAGTGGATAGGTTTAGGAGAGGCCTACGCCGCTGAGGCGACTACTACAAATTTACTTTCGAATACTTAATTAATATAATGTCTTTTGTTTATATTGTATTGTAAAGTTTATTGTATAATGTCTTATATTGTAGTAGAATTGTTGGCGACCAACCAACCTTTTTATACAGTCATATTGTTTTTATACATAATATTGTTTTTGGTATTCTTTTGGACAAATATTTTGTACAAAGAATTAAAACAGTTGAACCACAGCAGAGTTTCAATCAAAAAGCTATTTTTATTTTTATTTTATTTTATTTTTATTTAAAGCGTAATTTTTGGATTTGTTGACCATGGTGATATCACCATGGTCAACAAATCGTTGATTACGTGTTACTGGAGATCTAACTAAAACATGCAAAAACTCAGAAAAATAGCTTCATAAAGTTACCTTTAACCTGCCGCTAAATCGTAATAGGTACTTGATCTTAGTGTGGTGTTCATTGTATCATCAAAAAACATATCATTTAACATAACATCAGGCCTATATTACCCAGAAGGGATTGGTAGAGGTGTATATTACCCACACTTCACCTGTTATGTTTAGGTCCCATAAGATATGAAGTGAGCCTATCGCCATCCACCGCCTCTACCGGCCACAAAAACAACTCAGTGCGCTATTTGAGAATTTTCAGACAGAAAAATCCCAAATAACACGTTTCGGGAATCAAACCCAAGACGCATACGCTAACCACTAGACAAACGAGTAATCTATCTACCTAAATTGCTATTTCCCTCCGTAGCTCCATAGAACTCCATGACCCTCTTTACGCCAAACCGCTCCACGAACTCCGTCCAGATTTGCGGACGTAGACCATTGCCGAACACCACACTGACTTTGTGAGCTCGGTCTTTCGGACCAGGAGGCACGGCGAGGAGGTATCGACAGATCTCCCCTATGTATTGGGCAGCCTAAAAAGTTAAATAAATTATGAAGAAAAATAGGATAATCTTCTATTGGTGTAAAATTAACGAGTATTATGATTGGTCGTAAAGACAGTTATTTTTCTTTTTAACACGCTTATATTAGCTTCACCTGTATGTATGTATGTATGTATGTATGTAACCGACTCCTTTGGACTCGATTTTGACCCACTTTAAACGGACAGATTTCATTCAAATTTTGCACACCTGTCAAAGATCGATGACAATGCAATAATTCGAAAAAAAAAAAAAAAACCTTGTTATAAATAAACGTAACTAAAAATTAGAAAATAAATGATAGTTTAAAAAAATCTGTGCCATATTTTTCGTCTATCGAGCAACCCACGCTTTTTCACAATAATACTAATATTTTTTGTTCATTACCATTTTCAGCTTATTTTAGGAATTATTTTTCACTTTTTAGTTAGAAGTACTTTAAAAGCGTGTTTTTTAGTTTTTTTAGTTTTTTAAATAAAGCTTACTAGTAATTTGCAAATACTAAGCTTAATTCGCTTGTGTTAAGAAATTCACGTTCGAGGTGTATGGCGAGGCGACTGCTGTAACCACTACGCGAAAGATTAATATGTATTCGATGAAATATATAATAGATTTAAGCGACGAATAAGCAAGTCATTTTAAAACAGTTCCACTCACCGTGCACCCATGTTTCGCTGCATCAGACCAGTAGTTGGTAGCAGAGAACTTTTTCCTCAACACGACGGTACACCCTGAGATGACTGCCAGCCCTGCGCCTAATACACCGCCCGCGGTGTGGTGAAGAGGTAGCGGGTCGTAAATTACATCTGTATTTGAGAGCCCAGCGGCTCGCTGCACTCCTAGTGGGATGAGCATGTATCTAGAAAAAAAGTAAAATAATAGTTATTTATGGTACAAGTGAGAAAAAGTTTATATTTCTGTTGTGAGTGCCAATTTTAAATCTTGAGCTTGCGAAGTAGTCTTAAATTGAATCACGAGCGTAGCGAGTGATTCTAATAAAGACTACTTCGCAAGCGAAAGATTTTAAGAGGTCACGAACTGGAAATTAAATTTTTCTTACGCGTTGCATACAAAACTTTTCACCTCTTCCAGTGAGAAAATATTAAGATTTAAATTAACTTGTACTCGATTGCTTAACCTGGAATAATTCCATGAAATACGACAGTAATACCAATTCAGAATTTTAGGGCCTTTTGTAAGTCGCCACTAATTAAATATGTCGTACGCTTTCAAAAACTACTCACGTGTACTTTTCACGTAATTTTTCTGGTAAAAAAAGCAAACTTCTGTGTTAGAAGCAAGTTCGCAACACTTTTGGAGTTCCACAAAGTTCTTTATCACTGGATTCACTATTTTTTTGTTAAAAAGTTCCAGTAAACAATTAAACATAAACTGAAAAAAAATTATAGTTGCCCGCGATGACTGACACAGACTTTTTTTTTTAAATCGTGCGTTCGGAAATTCGTTCCGTAACATTTATTTAGAGTCTAATATTAAGTACCTGATTTTAATTAATTTAATGGTGAATCACGAATATAAAACCATTAAAATACTAAATAAGCGCGTATTTATATAATTTAAAATAATTAAAACGTATCGTATGTAATTATTTAATAAAATTTATGTCAATGTTTATTACTAACCTACATGGTGGCTGTTTGTTTTTTTTCCAGCGCCTATTCATTGGAAGGATTTTGTGTTTCGAAATTTGAATCACTTTGCCTCACTA
This sequence comes from Hypena proboscidalis, assembly GCA_905147285.1. NCBI lineage: Eukaryota > Metazoa > Arthropoda > Insecta > Lepidoptera > Erebidae > Hypena > Hypena proboscidalis. The sequence goes on from LR990149.1 coordinate 15,513,488, forward strand.
GTGAGTAAAAACGGTTTTTACTCACTGAATTCTGGCAAGCAAACGATCTTTTTCGTGCTGGTGTGGTGAAAAAAGTATTATTTTTATGCATGATGGTAGTAAAGCTTTTGTGAAAAAGCTAGCGGGGAGGAAGCGCTACGGTCTCACTTTGGACCAAGCCTCCTCTACCCACGGTCCCACCAGCCTTGCGGCTATATGGACCGAAGAGTTAGCTAGGAAAGGTCTCACTTTGGACCAGTCGCGCATTGTGTTCCGATTTGGTGGTAAGATCGGCCCCTGAAATTACTGACATACAAGGCACGCCTTAGTCCTTAGATATAGTGACATTTTAACTTCTTATTGATTATTTTTATAGCATTTAGCTATGCTTAGCAAATTATAAGTGACATTTTAGTTCTGCAGCCAGGGGAGCAGTATCTTGAAGTATTGGGACCGCAGCAACAGTCAGGCGAGTTGAATTTCAAGGATGAAATCTCCTCTTACCTAATGTTAGTAATAACAGCAGCCTTCGGAAACCCAGTAGTGCCACTAGTATAGATATACAGCACGGTATCCCTAGGATTGGACAGTCCAGCGTCCACCACAGGATCTGATGACATCTCTTTGAGTTCAGCTGCCAGAGGAGCAGTGTCTTGGAGTACTGGGGCAACAGCGCGGTCGGGGGAGTTGAATTGGAAAAATGGGATGTCTGGAATCTCTTGTTGGATTTCCTTTATAGCTGAAAAATTATAAAATACAAACTTGAAGTTAACTACTGAGTTGGGAGGCAAAAAAAGAGTAGGAATGGCTTGAAACTAATACATAAAAACCTCTATAAATATATGCATAAAATTGCTTATTGTCAAGGAAAAATTACTTTTGTGGGGAGCACGAGGTATTAGATCAACAAAGCTGGAAGATTTTAAGTAAAAAACAAAATTTTACCTGCACTCATTTCATCCCCAAAAACCACAGCTTTGCACCCTGCGATCCTCAAGCTGTGTATCAGTTGAGGTCCTTTCATGTTGGTGTTAATCAGCGCGGTGACAACCCTGATCTTTGCCAACCCCAGCCATATGAATACGTATTCAGGTTGAGTCTCCATGAACAGGGCTATTACTTCACCAGGCTTGAAGCCTTGGCGCTTGAAGTACCAGGAGATACGGTTGCTTAGTTCATCTCCCTGAAACAGATAGGGAAGAATTAATTAACTCTTAGGATCCCATAAAATTTTGTACGTTATATCTTTTATTAATATCCCGATCTGCCGCTAAAAAGAAGTGCTTTCTATTCGAGTCTAATAATAGTAATAATAGAGCGAAATATTTCAAATTAACCTTTCATTTTATCATCTTAAGTACTAGGCAATCAGAAATCATGATCAACTCCTCTCTTTCATACGAATTTCTTCTCCCCCTCCCTCCTCCTATAACACGGTCCCTCCTGTAGAAGCATCTGAGGCATCCAAACAAAATAATAATCATGTCTAATTGTTGATTTATCTATTGTAACTGTTTCCTTATTATTTTTAGTAGTTAGAGCTTTTTGAGTTTTCAATACTGATTTTGCTGTGTGCACATATTATGTATTATGTTAAGATCCAGATCTGAACTGTACATTATCTATTTTTAAAGTTTTTCATGATTGTAATGTGTTTTGTGCGCCTAATAAATAAATAAATAAATAAATATAACAAAATCCTGAATACGACACCACAAGTACTAGGCAACCAAAAACCGATAGCGGTTACCTCTTTAAAAGTGAGCGCCCGGTTTTCCATGATGAAGGCCTTCTTGTTGGCGTTTGCCTTAGCCACCTCGGTCCACCTGGATACCACCGTCTTGCCTTGCTTCTCCCACAGCCATATCCAGAAAATGGTGGATAGGAGGACTCGAATTCCTCTGAAAATAATAAATTAATTTTATTAGGAGTGCCTCGTGGTCTGCCGTTATAATTTGCGCCCGCTCACCGAGAAGTGTTGGTATTTTTGCGCTAGGAATTTTCAGTATGGAGTGCTTACCCTCACGGGACGTAAACGTAATAGGTAAAGTGGGAGTGCTATACACTTCTGTCACACCCATCCGGCTATTATGGGTGTGCTGTTACGTTCTGCTGTACCACTGCCACATACTTTAAATGACGTATATTGTAAACGGGCGTGTAGTCTACCCTCTGAAAGCGGCAACTCAAGCCTTTTAACACTCCACAATCTACAAATGATTGCAGTTATCGCCCCTTGCAATAACAACAGGAGATCTCATAAAAGTAATGATTTTTTCGGCAGGTTTCATAAGGATTACAATAATACCATGTCATAAATGTGGCATTAACTTCAGAGCCTTATCGCACACCAGTCTGGATCAGTCGTGCAAGCGATAATGTTAAATATGACATGTACTATAATACCAATAGATTCATGATCCACATGAAAACTAATTTTGCGATGTAATTTTTAAACAAACTTATAAAAATATATAAACCTTATGATATACTAGATGAACCCCGCGCGTTTTGTGCCCGCTTTAAATTTAAAAAAACCGGCCAAGTGCGTGTCGGGCCACGCGCAGTAGGCTTCCGTAGCTAGTCGTAACAACATATTTCGACTTAAAAGGGATTTACTATCTGTATTAAACAAGTAACATCTTCATACAAGTCATTACTTTCAAAGGTTTTTGTAATTTGCACGAATTATTCTAAGTAACTGCATTTTACACTTTGGACCCCAATTACTCTAGAACTAATTAAGTTAAAGTAACCAGATAAATGGCGTCCTTCAGAAAGGAAATGTTTGTAGTACACGAAACCAGCTAGCACGTATGACGAGATGTATGAATGTTGAGGAAGCGAAAGAAGTATGTAAGGAGCGAAGCACATGGCGTTCCATCGTCTCTGCCTACCCCCGTGGGATAAAAGCGTGATTTTATATATGTATTATTGTTATTTATGTTTTAAGAATTTTGAACGAAATATTCTGAGTAACTGCATCTGACATTTCGGACCCCTATTCCTCTTTAACTAATGAAGTGAACTTATCCGCTATAGTTTTCCTTTAAAGTTCATTACATGTACTACCGACACAATTTTTTTCAGATTTTGGGATCCAGTAGTTTAACTTTTAGAGGGGCGGGGACGCTCTACTCGAACAAAAATTTGCTCTTTAAAGTTAATTATCTCGCAAACGGATCTCTAAATCAAAAAACTGTCTTAGCAACCCCTGAACGTTTTTAAAAGTCCTATCTAACAATACCCCACACTATGGGGTAGGCGACAAAAAAAAACATCCCTACTTTACATGTAGGGAAGCTACCCGAAAAAAAAATATTTTTCCAAATTTTATTCTACGACTTTCTTCGTATAGTTAACATACATGTTTATGCAAAATTTCAGTTTTCTAGCACCAACGGTTTCGTCGCTATGCCTCGGACAGACGGACGGACAGACGGACATGGCGAAACTATAAGGGTTCCTTGTAGGTACTACGGAACCCTAAAAAGGCCCTATATAGAAATTAATTTACTTATTTTCAAGTATAACTAAGAATACTTGCAAAAATTACGGACTCTCATTCAACCGTTTAACTCTTAGCTTGTCCGCTACGGAGTGGAATGTTGTTTAAGAAACATTCATGTAAAATTTTAAGTTTCTAGCCCCAGCGGTTATTTGTCAATAAGGTAGCTATTATATATATATTATATAAGGTACAAATCAATACCTAGAGAGTGGGCAAAATCCGATATAATATTACTTTACAAGAAAGGAGACCCATGCGATATCGGAAATTATCGACCAATAAGTTTACAACCTAATATATACAAGTTATTTGCCTCATGTCTCGAAGAACGTCTTGCAACTTACACAGAACAATATCAACCACCAGAACAAGCAGGTTTTAGACAAAACTTCTCGACCATTGATCATATCCACACGCTGGACCTAATTATTGAAAAATATGAAGAATATAAAAGTCCACTGTACTTGGCTTTTATTGATTATGCAAAAGCTTTTGACTCAATATCGCATGAAATCATGTGGAAAGCTTTACAAGAGTGCCAAGTGCCTCTGGAAACTATCGAGCTCATAAAAGATATATATAACAAAAGTGTAAGTTGTGTAAAACTGGAGACTAAAGGAGAGCCAATAAATATTTGTAGAGGTGTCAGACAGGGCGACCCGCTCTCGCCACGGATATTCATAACCGTTTTGCACAGTGTGATGAAAAACTTAAACTGGCACAGAAAAGGAATAAATATAAATGGCGAATTCCTCAATAACCTTTGCTTCGCCGACGATATTATACTTTTCTCAGAATCAGCAACACAGCTACAAACAATGGTCAGAGAGTTACATTCAGCAAGTTTTAAAATCGGCTTAACGTTAAATACCGCAAAAACAAAAATTATGACAAACAACAAGGAGATACCCATTACAATCAATAATATCCCATTGGATTATGTACAAGAATATGTATATTTAGGCAAACGAATATCATTTGCTAAATCTAGACACCAAGATGAATTATAAAGACGTATAAATATGTCATGGAATAAATATTGGAGCAATAAAGAAATACTCAAATCAAATATCCCAATAAGATTAAAGAAAAAAGTACTTGACTCCTGTATATTACCATGTCTCACTTATGCGTGCCAATCATGGATATATAACAGCCATACCAAGAACAAAATCCAATCATGTCAGCGATCTATGGAACGTAGTATATTAAATATAAAAAGGAAAGATAGAAAAAGAAGCACTGATATAAGAAACATAACAAACGTCATCGACGCCATACAACACTGTAAAAAACTTAAATGGAAGTGGGCTGGCCACGTAGCGCGCATGGACAGCGACAGATGGGCTAAAAAGATCACTACGTGGACTGGACCACCCAACAAAAGAAACAGAGGAAGACCAAAAGAACGATGGGTTGATGAAATTAATATGCTGGCTGGCAAAGATTGGATCACCAAAGCACAGAACAGACAAAATTGGAATAAAGTGGACGAGGCCTTTACTCGTTGAGAGGTCCTTAATTACAATCAAATTACTAGAATTTCCATAAAATTAATTAATTATTTAAAATGCATGAATATTGAAATTATTTAAATTATTTATTTTTAATGTACAATTCTAATCAATTTATAACTAAATTTTCATTATAATTATACTAATCTTAGTTTTAATCGGGTTTTTTAAGGAATTATTATATTAATAAGTAGTATTAAGCAAAATATAATTAGTAATGAACCGTTATAAATTGTAAGAATTATTTTATTTTGTTTTGATTGGATTATTTAATTTGAATCAGCTTACTATTAGAAATGAATTAAAATTTTAAATTAAGGAATTAAAAGGCTATAATAATAATAAGGTAGCTATAAGTTTGTTTAAACTTACATGTACCACTATTTAAAAAGAAATTCGAAATAAATTAAGTGAATTTAAACTTTAATTTTAAAATTTCTTCACAAAATTAATACCTATTAAGGCGAAACATAAATCTATTGTTTTGATAGTACAATATGTAAATCGATCATTAATACAATACAGGTTAGCATTCACATAATAATGCATTAATTACCCGTAGGTTGTCCGAAATAATTACATATTAATACAATTTCTTTGTTTTCAATACAAGCGTCACCTTTTCGCCCTACACCTTAAACCAGGTCCACACCTAACCAACGAAGGCCAACGAACGCGGTCGTTGGTTCTTGATCATGTAATATTTTCTGAAGCTGTTAGAACAAGGTGAGATAAGTTCTTCTCTCTAGCCAGTACCTTTGGGTACTAGCTGCTCTTCCACAAATTAAAAAAAAATCTAGATTAAACGCCAAATAATAATAGGTTGGAGTCCCGAATCGGGTAAAAGTGGAAATTTTTCGTCAGGAAATTCTCATCATACATTACAGGTGAATTGTAGAAGATAATACATCTTTGCTGCACCCTTCTGAGATACCTATATAGGGGTTATGTTATTAAGATAGGTCAGTGCTATTTACTAAATGACAGTGTTTCATAAATGACAGTTATCCACGTTCCCATCCATAAGTACCCGGAGTCCAGGAACGTGACGTAGTTACATAACAAGTCAATGGAGTACTCGCGTGTCCCAGCAATCATTCAATCATCGCAAGTATGGCCCGACACCTCGCCACTGCGTGCGTACTTCTTGTTGCTTGCTGCGATCCTGGTCTAATCGCAACCATCCGGTGCGGCCGTACTAAATGGGTACCGTTAGAAAGTTCCAGAATCAAATCATGCAAATTATTGAATAGTTTTTAAAATGGGAAAATGTAAAACTGAAAAATAACGCAAAAACTGCGGAAAGTACGGGGTCCTTGGGTTTGCTACAGTTTTCGATTGTTCGCGGTAAAATCAAAACTTAACTTTATGCCTGTATTACTCAGACGGAAGTATGACAAAGTAGTAAAAATACGTCAACCACCTAAAACATATTTTTGATCCTATGTGATGTGAAAAAGGGTGAAAGGGAAAACTTCGTGCTATTCCAAAGTTTCTTAAGTAAAAGACCCAAATGACACTTTTTCCCTTCCCAGGCATCGAATCCGACACCTTACGACAACAGTCGCATACACTAGGCAGACATAATCCGAATCCGAACTATCCAAAGTCATGTTATGTAACTACATCACGTTTATGGACTCCGGGTACATGGATTACAGTCATTTATAAACTCTGTGAACAGCACTGACCCGTAATATATAGGTATAAATAAACAAGTATCATACTAAGTACATACATTGAAAACTAATCATGTAGCCGTACGCCTGATCTAATCTATATTACTGTCTGTATGTTTGTTTATGATAAACTCTTAAATTACTGAATGGACTATCAATAGTTATATAATGAATGAATGCCCCGGATAAATGTCAACACTTCTAGTTTCTTAAACTTTCGCATAGGATTAGACACTTACGTAAATATGAACGCACATCGTTGTTCCCAGTGACTTCTGAATTATGGTCTGTTAGGACCCTCAGGACCTTGAAACTGACAGTTTCAAGATGAGAACAAAGTTAAACAAACTTCTAGATCTCCATCATAGCATAAATTCTAGAAAACTAGTTACAAATAGATCACCGAAAGTATTAGGAGCCCAGAAACATCGAAGAGGCCAAGGTCCACCATCAATTTGTAGCAGACACCTTGTCCGCACAATGGAGCGCTATCAACCGCGTCCGGCGATTCAGATTACTCGCACCGGTTTATGCATACCTAGTACAGCGTAGTAATCCTGAATCGTATCAATTGAGGAGTGGAACTTTTAAGGATGGTAAAATTTTAAATTTTAATTTTAATGTGGTGGTTAGTAATGGTCCAAGAAGAACATAAGACTGACCAAGTTCTTGAAGAATGTTTGAGATTATTTTATTCGACGTATATTAGTGATCGGGCGTGTAGTCCACCTGATGATAAGGGGAAGTTAACTACAGCGCATAGAAAATCACAATCCATAAAAGGTGATTATAGATGCGTCACTATATCTGAGGACTACGATGTTATGCCATTGAGTTTAAAGACTGTATAAAGAAACAGTCCTTAAAGATTATTTGTTCTGATTTCAAGTGCGGTCTGACCCCAGTTTAGTTTGAAGTAGGCGACGCTGATGTCCGCTGGCGCAACGTACATCTCTCTCTTGCGGTTGTACGTGCCTAATGCACAGTGAGGGAACTTGCGTTTTTTGACGTGCGACCACCACGCCGCCAACTGAATCTTTCGAGGTTTCTACCTCCACAACCCAGTACGTGGTGAGACAATACTCTTTGTTTCACGACACTAGTTGTCAGAATTTCTCGCCTCTAACTACCCGTTACGACTGCCATAGATGTTCAGATGGCAACAGGGACCGGATTTAACGTGCTTTTCGAGGCACGAAGGAAAATTCGTTATGTTGGGTTTTTCCCTGTCGGGACGAGCGGGAATATTTTTTCCCATGTCTCCGATTAAGCATCTTATAAACATTGTACAGTCTAGTACAAAATAAATTATGTAAAATTATTATCTATTGATTTATTCGTCTGTTCACTATAATCACTTACATTCAATTATTTTAGTACAAATCAATAAACTAAATAATTAACGGCATACTATTGCAAAGTTTTAAAAATTACATGAATATGCAATGGCTGAAAAATTCAACATTTATTGAATCCTGGTCAGTTTTTGGTTTGCAACACCGTACAACCAATTATCTAGAAAGCTGGAACAAAACGCTGAATACAAAAATAATTAGGAAGGCACCAAGTCTTCTTAACTTGTTGCAAATATTAGAAGACGACGCTTTATTTCAGACACCCATAATGAGAGGATTAGAAGTAAAAAGTAAATTAGAGGAAAAACCCGTTATGTTAAGCCGACCGCGGTTAGCATTGCTTTATCTGCTAGATCTATCGGTCCGCGCACCATCGACTTAGCCACGAGCTCCTCTACGAACGAAAGAATTGACTAAACCAGAATAGCTGATCACGGAGCTCATTCGCAAGAGCTCTACCACCCTCAATTTCATCCTGTTCTACCGTATGATCTCATCATATCATACAGTAGCGCTTGTCCCACATAACGGTTGAACTCAATACAGTTAATATATTTGATTAGTCTTGTCTGAATGTAACCTGGTCCACGGAGTAAAGGACTGCATTCCACCGCATGATTTTGTAGTTGATTGCAACTGTAAATACTGGTGGAGTAAAGAAGTGAGCAAATCTCGATTTTATTATTTATTTAAAAATTAATGCACACAAATGGTACGTGAGCGGACTTAATGCTGTAGGCATTATTTACCAGTCAACATTTAGATGATGCAGAGACGACAAGTGGTAGTGCAAGAGCTGAGAGTTGGTTGGAAACATAAACCATTACAATTACTCAATCAAATACATCATAATAAAGATTATTACACTACAAAATACTTAAAATAAACTATTTAGAATATATAAATAATATATGGATCTATACGATTCTAATATACACAAATACAATCATATCTAAATATAATATAAGTAGTAGTGAAGTAATAGTTATTTATGGTACAAGTGAGAAAAAGTTTATATTTCTGTTGTGAGTGCCAATTTTAAATCTTGAGCTTGCGAAGTAGTCTTAAATTAAATCACGAGCGCAGCGAGTGATTCTAATAAAGACTACTTCGCAAGTGAGAGATTTAAGAGGTCACAAACTGGAAATTAAATTTTTCTTACGCGTTACATACAAAACTTTTCACCTCTTCCAGTGAGAAAATATTAAGATTTAAATAAACTCGTACTCGATTGTTTAACTTTGGATAATTCTATGTAATACGACAGTAGAGAATACCGATTCAGAATGCGTTTTAGCGCCTTCTGAAAGTCGCCACTTATTAAATATGTCGTATGCTTTCAAATACTTCTCACGTGATTTTTCTGGTAAAAAGCAAACATCTGTGTACTAGCTTCTAACTTGCTTCTACTAACAAGTTGTTTCAACTATTCTGAAGTTCCACAAAGTTCTTTATCACTTGATTCACTTTTTTTTTGTTAAAAAATTGCAGTCAACGATTTAACATAAACTGAAAAGAATTTAAAGTTCGCTGCGATGAATGACACTGACACAGACACATTTTTTTTTAAGAATGCGTTTGGAAGTTTGTTCCTTAACATTTATGTATGGAGTCTAATATTAAATACTTAATTTTTATTAAATTTAATGGTTAATCACGAATATAAAAACATTAAAATACTAAATAAGCGTGTATTAATATAATTTAAAATAATTAAAACGTATCGTTTGTAGTTTTTAAATAAAATTGATGTCAAACAACAAAACAGCCACCATGTAGGTTATAACCTACATGGTGGCTGTTTTGTTTTTATTAGCGCCTATTCATTGGAAGGATTTAGTGTTTCGAAATTTAAATCACTTTGCCTCACTAGTGAGTAATAAGCGTTATTACTCACTGAATTCTCGCAAGCAAACGATCTTTTTCGTGCTGGTGTGGTGAAAACTATGTTTGACTTAATTTTGCCAACTCATTGAAGAGGTGATCACGCACTTTAGTTTTAAACACAATTTTGCTTCGAGTATTTCCTCACGCTTGAAGCAAAGTCGAATTTAACGCAAAGAAAGATTCTAAACTAGAATCACTCACTACACTCGTAATTCTACTTACGAATCTATCGCTAATAACTGTCTCAAGTTAGTTTGATTTGGTGTCGAACTGCACAGTAAAAGCATCTTGCAATCATGTCTTTTTAATATAAGGACGATTTACTACTAGTATTAGCACGTTTAAATAGAACAATCATAACGATATGATTTTTGGATATGTTGTAGATAAAAATTCAGGGTAGGCTTAACTCACATAAGCTCATTATGCGAGTTAAGCCTACCCTGAATTTTTCTACAAATAAATCCTATGAGCTTTCGCCATCTTGGAAAATGTAGTATAAATTTTGTTTTTCGGGTTATCTCGACTGTGTCATTGAACGAAAAATATTTCTAGGGACGATTTGTTGCTTTTTGTTTGCTCTACAATTAATTTCTAGATTTTTTACACCGATCGTTAATATTTACTGGGTAATTGAATATAAACTTGTCAAACATGAAAATAGATATAAATAAACTCAGTTTATTTTTTTTTCTTTATAGATAATTTTCTCTTTTCATTATATTATTGGATTATTGAACCATAAAACGCTCACGTAAATAAAAAAATCCCCTGTTACATTTTTATCTTTTCACCATCAGCATCATTTCAGCCCAAAGACGTCCACTCTTGAACATATACTTCCCTATTTTTCCCACAACGTACGTGTTTCAATCAGACGGTTAATCTTCAACAATCAGATTAACCTTCCATCTGGTTGAGAGGCGACCAAAGACCATGATATTTATCGTTTTAATAATAGTATAAACAAACCCTCTTCGCTATTGAACTCGTCTTAAAGCCAAATATTTTCAGTTCCTTTCCGTAATCATGTAATAACGAAGAAAATAAACATTCTTGTCCATTGTATCGATATTAACAGAATGGCGGACTTCGTACCGGCCGCGGATACCAGGGCATCATGAATGAGCGGAGTTTAAAAACCGAAGGTATTATGATACACAGCGGCGACCTTTGCACCGTTGATAGTTGAATAACAAGACCGACGACGCGACGGATGCTATTCAGGCAACTTGATCCAAAAGCGTGATGAGTAGAGACAATATTTGAAATGAAAAACGGTCACGTAGATTTAGACTCAATTTCTCAGGTGTAAGATATACTTTATTGGCAGGAAAAGCGTATAACACACAAATGAAAGTGACAGCTGTGTTCTTATTCCTTTTATCACAAGTGTCACTTTTAAATTCGGTCAGGTTATATTTTAACCCTTAAAATATAACCGTATACTCGTATAAGAACTATTGAGGACCGGATGGCGGAGTGGGTAGTGTACCTGCCTGCGACGCCGAGGTCGCGGGTTCGATTCCCGCTTAAGACAAATCTTCGTGTGCATGAACATGGGGGTTTGTCTTAGTCTGGGTGTTTCTATGTATAATAAGTATGTATTTACAAAAAAAAAAGTATATAATATGTATTAGTATCAGTTATTCTAGTACCCACAGTACAAGCTCTGCTTAGTTTGGAACTAGATGGCGTTGTGTGTAAGTTGTGAGATATTTATTTATAGTGAGATATTTATCTGAAACCTTAGAAACTAGCCCTTATTATTGTTATATTCGACTTTAGCTGCAAACTACTCTTTACCATTCGGATAACTGATTTAATCAAAGCATATATTCAGGCGAAGCCGCAGACAGAAGTGAGTCTTAAAAATAGAACAAAATACATACAAACTTTCTTCTTAACCTGTCTGCCCATTGTATCGGAATTTACAGAATGGTGGACTTCGTACCGGCCGCGGATACCAGGGCACCATGAATGAATGGAGCTTGACGTTTCTCGAAGATACGTGACACCGCGACGACCTTTGCACTGTTGATAGTAACAAGACCGAAAAACGTGACGAGTAGAGATGCAACAAAATTAATTACTATCTAACCATGGGTAATTTTTATCAATCAAAAACTCAAAAACAATGTACTTCTACATTTATTAAGTAGTTATACACTGAAATTTTATTCAATATAAGGTAGGACTTAACAAATCTAAAGTAAATCAACGTAATTTCTTAATTCAGTTAAGACTATATTTTCTTGGTAAGGAATCGGTATCAAGATAATATTAAAAAAAAAAAACAGTGTCTCTTGCTACCTTAACACAGCCTAAGCTCTGACAAAACATTTTTGACAACCAATGAAATCACTTAATTACCGACAGAATAGACTTAACAATAATCTTTACAAATGAAAATCAATTGATAAAAATATAACATCACGCCTATATTACCAAAAAGGGTGTGACAGAAGTGTGATGTTTAGGTCCCATTTGATCAGACAATAATTCTGTGCCTCTAGTGAAAAAGGAGATAAGTCTAAAAATGCAACTTTACAGGAGACGCAAAAAACGCCCCGCGCGCACCAAATTACATGTTTAAGTACGTGTGGCATTTAAACAGCTGTCAAATTAAATACATGTGATGTGTTATATAGGTAAAAAATTTATGTTCTTTCTTATTCTGGTATTTATTTTTACATAAACCAAATAGTTTTTAAAATAGCAACTTATACTTACCACAAAACAAACTACACAAGGGTATAAAAGAAGTTAGAACCCTTTTCACATACATAAAAAGTTAATTCACATTAGTGAAAAAGGATACGCATTTGGAATTATTTGTACGATAACTAAGAAATATAATGTGAAAATTAGTATTGGAGTAACCCAAAAAAATGAATTTGATGTGTACTTTTCATCGACATGATAAAATTTTAAAAAATACCAAAATAAATATCTTGTCCCCTTTTTCACATAGTTATTAGACGTACCATAAGACGCAAGTAGACTTACGTGAGCCTTTAGTGTAAGTTGTATCCATTTTTAAACCAAAATAAAACAAAAAAAATATGCAAAAAACCTAGGAGTTTCATCGAATGTTTTTAAAAAACAACCTTTGCATATACGATGACACTCTAAATGAAGCTTTAGGTAGTAGTTATTAGTAAAATGTCTGTTTTTAACTGTAGCTGCAAGTTTTGTCTATACTTTTCCCTTTACATCTATAAGGTTACTTATGAACAAAACTCGTCTGTCGTAGTCTCCTAAGCTCTAATAATAATTAAAAATCTCATTTCTAAATTCTTCGGGAATTCTTTCAGCACATTTCATTCTACAAGGTCCTAGACTTTTAATTCTCCTTTCTGTTACTATTTTACCTTTTCCTGTCTCGTAACTTTTTCCTAAATTTCTCTTCCTTTTTCTTGTTTCTCTATCTTCTCTTCTTTCCTTGATGCTTTTCCTAGGCTTACGTTTCTGGCCTTGTTTAATACCTTCTTTATCCCAAAATTACTTATTATAGCTCGTATCTGAACCTGACTCTGCAATTATGTATATATGTAAAACTGAACAATCTGAGCTACTTGTGACATATGTATTTGGGATGAAATCATCACTACTGTCTGTAGAATAATCCAAGTTAGGGTATGGTAGCGTATCAACTAACGTAGAAAGAATATCAAGACATACTAGGAACGTTTCATCAGAATCAGTGAATATATCGACATCATTGTCAGGGTCTGCGTTAAGGTTTTTGGAACATCCAGGTATTGGAGAACATAGGTTAGAGTTTCCTGGCATTGATGAGTTATTTTTGAAACATTGAAGATTTGGAGAATAGCTGGTTGAACATCCTGGTCTTGGAGAATAATCTCTGGAATGTGTAGCCTTTGGAGAATAGTTTTCGAAAGATACAGGTACGGATATAAATTGGTCATCAATCCAATCTACTTCATCCATCATTGCCATATCTTTGGCAACAAGATCCATCAAACGATTAATACGACCTCGACCAGCCATTCTAAAACAATAGATATATTTATGAAAACATTACACCAGAGAACCGCGTTATATAGTTAGGTAGGTAAGTCATAATAGAAGCATAAAATATGCCAATAACCTAGGTAGGGATAGAGATATAAATTAACTAGCAATGCCCTGCAGTTACACTTTATTAATTATCGATTAGAAGTCGATATCGATGCTTCCCCCTTCTTTTCTCCCCTTCCTTCATTCGCCTTTACCCTTGCCCCCGTTCACCCCTTCACCCACAAAAACGTTACAGACATACAAAAACGCAAATGTTTCCTCTTAATAATATTAGTATAGAAGTTTAGATGTGACAATTTTACGTATCTTTATAATTATACTACAAAATGTAGTTGTTTCTGTAAGGTTGACACTATAACCATTGTTATTACTGTTTTGTGTGCAGACTTTAATAACATACATACAAAAATACAATAAAAAATCAATGTCTCCTCTTCATAATAAGTTACGTAATGGAGTTTTAAAATAAAAACTCGGTGTAAAAGGGTACATTTAGACAAAAATCTAAATAACAATACGTACACATTAAAATAATTCTCTAAAAAATATGTGATTAAGGGTACAACTTACCCGCTCAATTGACGACCACCCACCCGCACCGTACCCCGTAACGACCAGTTGTATCTTTTCTCACGAAAAATGGCAGCGACGTTCCGGTATAGCTTTAGTTACGTCAAATTGCATTTCTTAATACAAATATTTCAAACGTGAAAACGGATTTCGATAGACTTATTCTGGATTGTTATCATTTATTTTGGTGAAAACGGATTTATGTCAAGTGATATCGTTACTCACTGAACATTTTTTAAGAAACAAGTGTACTTGTACCCGTATTCACCAAATGAATTGAAGCTCTGACAATATATGTTTATTTATTTAGAAAGACACAAAATAAAAAAATCATAGATCTGTGTAAAGAAATCAGAGTGCACTTACACCCCACTTCTGTAATATTTTTAGTGTTAGTTAACCCATTTTGCACATTGCTATCTTCGTTATTTTTAAAGATAAGCAAGTACTGTTTTCACGAATTTTGGTATACTTAACTCATTTTCGTCAAAATCGGACTTATACCCTTTTTCACTAGGGGCACAGAATTAACGTATCAATGTAATATAAGTTTTGCATAATAACATATGATGTTATTATGCAAAACTATATTACCCAGAAGGGTGTGGCAGAGGTGTACAACACCCATATTTCACCTGTCACGTTTAGGTCCCATGGGATAGGGGGTGAGCCTATCGCCATCCACCGGGCACAATTCCAACTCCGTGCTACAATTGCGAATTTCATAACAAAAAAATTCACAAATAGAACTTTGAATGATTCGGTAATCGAACCCTAGCTGTGAGAGGCGCATATGCTTACCACCAGGTCATCGAGGCAGGTATATTATATCTATATATATAAAAATGAAACCCGTTTTCCGTTGTCACGACATAGCATGAAAACGGCTTGACCGATTTGGCTGTTTTTTTTTTTGTAGTTTTCTAACACTCTGTACAAGAAAATTTTAAAATATTTTTTTTTCCCGATAAACCGGGAAAAAAAAATATTTTAAAATTTTCTGTAAAAATATAAGTGAAATTATTGAACCCTACGGAATAAACACTATTATGAAAATATATTTTGTTTTTTATTTAATAAAATTAGTAAAGTCCTTCTCAGGTATGACGAGACCAGGGAAATAGGCATTCATTTTTATATGGAGGATATTATAGATTCCAGTTCAAATTGACGCATACAAATTTACGCTAAGGCGGTACGAAGTTCGCCGGGTCAGCTAGTTGCAAATAATATACAAGTATTTTACCTAACAATGTGAACAAACATTGCCCTTGACATTAATTTATCTCGATATCTCTCTCTATCTGCGACCTATGAGTCAACATAAACAATAAATAACGCTTTTATATAGCAATAAAAGAACAATTACTCAGTTTATACGTAATTAAAAGTAGATCAATGTCCTCAAATTAACAAACTAACTGTCACCACTACAAGCTATGCTTGTGTATATTGTGTACTAACATCCGACTGCGGTACCACCCGCGTGGTGCGTCAGTAAAAGTAGCCTATATTTTTTTTGATTTCATGAAATATGACCACACCAATTTTCATAAAAATCAGACTAGTAATTTAAAGATTTTTGGGTACAAACAAACGCATTTTTTTTTACCTTTATAATATCATTAGCGTCTACCTGCAGCTCCACGACCGTGGAACGTCAATAAAAGTAGCGTATATTATTCCTGGTGTCTAGAACCATATTTATTTATTTATTTATTTATTTATTTATTATACACTTTATTGTACACCTGGAGTTTACAGTATTAACTTATTTCTAGTGAAAACAGTACAATGGGCGGCCTTATCACTAATAGTGATTTCTGCCAGGCAACCTTAGGATGGAAATAATTTTAGAATTTGGTGGTTGTTTGTGTACACGACAAAAAAAAAATTGAAAAGTATACTATATAATATATTATATATAGTTGTAATAAAATATATAAATGTATATAAACTAAATACATGTTTTAAATAAATACATATATACTTAACATATTACAAAATATTAATATTATCATAAATCTCATTATAGCAACAAATAAATTTTATGACATTTTAAACAATTTAAATAAATTTGAAGAGATAAATTGAAGTAAAACGACTAAGTTAAAGATAAAAAGTGCTCCTTGACCAATGACTTAAAAATTGGTAGTGACTTTGCACGCCTAATATCTACCGGTAACGCATTCCATAGACGAATAGCTGTGACAGTAAAGGAGTTATCATAGAACGTTGTGGAATGCGATGGCATTCTTAACTTCAGGTTATCCGATGATTCCATTAAGATCGAGTAGATTCGATAATTTTTGGGTGAAAATAAACAAATCAACAATAAAATTCTTCCTCTTTACAATATTATAGTATTATATGAAAGGACAATCACTCAGTTATTGACGTCAATGCCCTCATTATTACGAATTGAAACCGTTATTGACTATGCTTTGTATATATGTATTATATTTGCCTGTTTTTCTGTCAATAAAAAAATTGAATCCTGTCTTTTCCCAGATTAACAGCCATCTTCATACCCGTAAAGATCTGTCCTGTGACGTGTGTGGTTTTACATCAGAATAATACAATCAAATTCTTAAAAGTATAATTCGAATTTGACAGTGTGACTGTCAAAATCGACAGTGTGACTGTCAAAATCGACAGTGTTACTGTCAAATTCGAACCACAGTCTTTTAAATGTCAGATAATTATAAGAGATCCGGCTTTACTTGAACTCCAAGGAAAGACATGGATTTTTATTATCAAAGTCAGATAAATAGATGGCATGTCGTTCCTTATGCCACGATAACCGAAGTTCAAGCGGACGAAACCTCGGGCAAAAACTATTTTCTTTTATATAAATGAAACTATTAGGACACAGACATAGATAAGTAATAAGTTCATTCACTCAACGTAATAGCATCCGACGTAAAACAAGGTATCCTCCCACAGAAGTAACCGCAGTGTTGGGAATAGTGTCATGGTATCAATTACAGCCCTACCCAACTCATTTACTCTTGTTTCCTTGTAAAATTAAAGTCATAATTATTAATGTAAAACAACATCACGCCTATATTACCCAGATGGGTTTGGCAGAGGTGTAAAACACCCACTGTAATGTTTTGGTGCTATGATAATGGGGTAAATGGCACAATGCCTCCGTGTAGCAGCTGAGAAATTTATTGACGGAAAACACCAAATAATTCTATTGCATGACTAGAGAATAAATTAACAACATCAGCAATCAACATTTTAGTAATTGCATACGCTTAACACTAAAAACTAGAACAGATTAAGGCCCAGTTTCCGATAACGTTTAAGATAGAGTACCAGTTAATTCAAAATGACAAAAAAAATATCATTGGGTTATTAAAAATATTATGTCGTCGAATAACTTCCGAACAGTTTACCAGTGACTTATATGGAGCTTGTGAAACTGGCCCTAAATATCTTAATTACTAAATACTCACTGAAAATCCCTGTAATAAGTCTTCCTCCAAATATAAAGCCATTGATATCTATTGCCAGTCATAAAATAAGTGGCCAACAGTGCAATCGCACCCACCATAGTGGGGGACCCGCGAGTCAGCCATCCCAATCCCGCACACGAGACTACGATGGATGTCAGAATCACCCCCTTCTTTCTCTCCGCCTCTTCGAAACGAACTCCTTGCTTCTCTGCCATCCTGGTACTCTCATTTGGTGTGGCGCATTCTTGGATAACTGAAAATTAAAAGTTTGTTAGTCAAAAGTTTACTACATTTTTTAAGGAACGGGTGTGCAGTCCACCGGATGATAAGTGGTAACTACAGACTAAGAACATCTTAAAAAGATAGCAGGTGTGCCTCTATCCACATCTGAGTACGACGATATTATGTCAGAATTAGGCCAGAAATGCGATGAAAGCACTGCTAGCTAAAAGTGCTAATTAATAGCAAGTAAAGAAGACTGTTGTTGATTTGCAATTCCATTACATGTATACTGAACCCCGCAATTTATTGCCCTTGCTAACTTTACAACGCTACACTGTGCCGCTACCATCCGATGTAGGGTAATGCCAACTAGCCTATCCCGAAAAATGAGCTATTCATTGCAAAAAGAACTTAACCAATCAGACCCGTAACTTGTATTCTTATTATGTGCCGTAACATAAGTAGGTAGTTATGTTCTTAGAAAAAAAGACAAAACACATCTTGAAGATAAGGCCTTACAAACAAAACGTCTTATTTGTAGGAGCAATTACAACAAAACAAGATAAGTTATCAATGCTAGCACCCCCACGCCACGGTTTGATGACCGATGATGAGTTTAGATAAACATGATAAAAAGAGTGTGCAGTGCAGACGGGGCGACTCTTTACTTGCACACCAAAGAGTTGCCTTCCCTTGAGGGACTAGCCGGTACCATGTAAGCACCATGGCATCGTTCGCCCCTCGCATCAAGGAGGTCCCACTTACGATCATATATATCTATTGTAGTAAAAAAGACCATGATCAAGGTTGGTATGGCCATACATTCGGAGTGGCGATCGCCAGCCGGGCGCCTCGTGCCTGGCTTGCGGCGTTTGCCAGTGAAAAGCTAATAGGTAGCTCGCCAGAGCATGATTCGAGTTTCAGGCGCTTCAAGTCGCCAAAAAACTATGAATGTAGCTTAAACGGTTTTTAAAAATAAAATAAAGTCTTCTCTCAGTAAAATCTCCTATCTGGTATTTGTGAATTTGACATTTGGGTGCTCGAATTTGTCTGTCTGATTTTGGATCAGAGTATAGTTTGCTTTATAAAGAGCTCGCTGGCCTCCCGTTACCCTACCGCTTGAAATAATAGTACACTAAAATACGTAACGACGAATCAATCATCAAATCATTTATTTTGCAAGAATGTAGTACAAATACAGGTGTTAGTAATTAAACAATGGTTCAATACATTCTACCATAACAATGGTGTGCAAAAAAAATATAAGGAGTCATGCAGTAGAAATTCGGCTTTCTTAATTTAAATTTTAACAATAATTATTATAATATCAATCTCATTCTCAATTCAATTGTTCATTATTACATAATTATTAATATCATTCTTTATATGTCATATAATCTTTAATACAGTAAAAACATTTATCTAATAACCATTTACTTAATTTATTTTTAAACATTGGTAAAGGCAAGTCCTTAAATATTAGCATCATTATGTACTACAAAATTTATATATTATGCACTCAAACAGCCCACAAGTCATGTCAATCAAAATATACAACCATCTTCCGGAAGAAATAAAATCACAAGAAACGGCATCTGCATTTATAATTAAATTAAAACATTTTTAGTAGAAACATGCTACTGGGTCGATTTCCCAAACGACATTTTTTTCTGTCTTCGTTGAAATTCGTATTTGAAAAGAAGAATATTGTATTAAATTGATTTTTATAGTATTCTATAGGTAGATATAGGGTGGAGGCAAAAATATTAATGGGCTAGGATGAAATTTAAGGGTAGAAAAAAAATCCTAAAGTCCAAATTTTCGCTTGTCGGTGCTGTCCCAGTACTTTTTTTACAAACAAAATGGCTTATAAGTTAATGAATATTAGTAAATTAAGGTTACAACCTACCCTATTTCGTAGGATATTAGTTTCATCATTGATAAATAGGATATTCTATTATTTAACTAACCATATTTATTAATGAGAGGCACAAACGTACTTGTCCCAGAAATTCTTGGCTTTTCGGTGCCAAAAAGTAATTTAGACATAACTTTACATAGGCAAGTCCGACAGTGTCCCCTCCCTGATTATTATTTCATGTTAGTACTGCCCTAATGCGCAGTGAAGACGGACGCTTTCTACATCGCTGCATTTGCCCGCAAAAAACGTAAGTACACCATGAAAATTGCTAGGCGACAAATATTTTATCTTATCGGAGAATGATTTTTTATATTGTAATATGTTGTTATTTTATATTTGTTTGATCCATACAGAGAAAGTAACTGAATTAGCTTTATTGGCTGTAGTTCAATTTGTCCTAGTTATTATAGTTCATTAGAAACTTAAAAAAAAGTGTGCAATTTATCTCGTCGCTGTACCGCTATCGGTGGAATCGGTGGTCATTTTACCCACCGATACGACAATTTTCCACCTGATCGGTGAAAAAACATTATCGGTGTATAATTTATCTGCTCAGTGTATTATTTTTTTGTGTATTAACAGTTTTAAGACATCGGTGGATTTCTTAATCGTATCGGTGGATCATTTTATCGAGTCGGTGGGTCGGTTCACCACATCGGTGGACCCTGTGTCATTTATTTTGCTTCTAAAACATTTTATTGATATCAGTAATTTCGTTAGGTATAGAAAATATGAGTTTTCGAAAGTTGCGATTTTTACAATACCGAACGCACTGTGTCGATAGTGAAATTGTACGATGTTAAATACCTTTGTTTGTTTGTACCCAGAAAAATTCAAATTTTCTAGACCGATCGTGGTGTGGGCATAGTTAAAGTAGATTGCGTAATTTTCATAGCCAGAACGCCTGTCGCAAAAATATACGCAAATTTAAAATAGATGCAAAATATTGTCTACATTAAACATAGTATTAAAAAAAAGACACTTTATAATCGAATTAGGGACAAACAGTAAATTTTGAAGACCGATATACTATTGCATCTATAAAGCATCGATGGTAAAAGCATCGCACAATTGAACTTTTGACACATTGTGTTCGGTACTCTCGATCTTAAATATTTATTTTATTTAGCTTTAAGTATTTGTTGTTATAGCGGCAATAATTATACATCATCTGTGAAAATTTCAACGTCCTCGCTATCACGGTTCTTGAGATACATCCTGGAGACAGACGGACGTTCGGACGGACGGACGGACAGCGAAGTCTCCGTAAAAGGGTTCCATTTCCTTTGGGTAAGGAACCCTAAAAACATAAAAATTTTCATAAGCTTTCAAATAAGGTATAAAACTCTGATGTAACTGGAATATAACAAAGTTATTGACGAAACAATGGTGCAAAGGTGGTCAGATTTACCATATCGGTGGATAAGCACACCTTTTCGGTGTTCAAGCATTTCATATCGGTGTACAGAAAACTAATCGGTGGTCAGCTTATCGTATCGGTGACAACCCAAATTCAAACTCAAATTTCTCTTCAGTCTTAAATGATACGATCATGTGCGTAAAATTGGGGACATTTAATATCATATAGATTACAATAAATCTTAAAAATATCCAAAAAAGCTATAAATAAAAAAGTTCACCGATAAGGTACAAAAAACACCACTTGTTGAAATTGACCCTACTACTCTATTAACGAATATATGAATGATTGAATGATTATGTCGTCACAGGTAATCATAATAATTGTTAAATGACTATACCTTACCACCTAAGAATACTTTGTGGAACGCAATAAAGTTTTGAATTGAATTTGAACGACAGATTTTGCCAGAATTTTCAGTTACCACTTACCATCAGGTGGATTACAGATTAGTTTATGATAAAAACATTTATTTCTCACAGACAGGAAAGAAACAGAGTAAACATACAACCAAACAAACAAAAGTGTCCAACAAATTCAAAATAAATTGACCACTTCCTTTCATCCATATAAAACAATAACACAATTAAAATAACAGTTAATTATCTGCTTATTATTATACGATAGCAGTATAACTTACTCAAAATGTATGCAATAAACTTCACAAGTAAACGATAATATAAAACACTGAGTTATTTATAGATTCAAAAACGTGTATCCGCGATAACAGGACCGAGCTAACTGCTTTAACTGCCCAACTGGCCGTGAGTAGTGAGACAATTGAAAGCATACGGGCACGTTATCGCGTTTTTAAATAACATTATAGCTGCTATTTTGACAACGGCTGCTATTTTGGTAGCTTTAAAACTATGGCCCGTATTATTTTGAATCTTATTTTGATCTAATAGTAGATATGATGTAAATAATTATAATGACGACGGCATGGCGAAATGGGTGCCGTCGCGGTTTCGATTTCCGCTCAAGACAAGTCTTTGTGTGCATGAACATGGAAGTTTGTCATGTTCTGTGTGTTTCTATGTATAATGAGTATTTATTTACAAAAGAAAAGTTGTTAAATGTATTACTATCAGTTACTCTAGTACCCATAGTACAAGCTCTGCTTAATTTAGGACTAGATGGCGTTGTGTGTATGTGACGTTCTGTGTAAACATTGCGAATAAGACTTTTGATCATGAGTCATGAATTTGAATCGGTCCGAATAAAAGTGTTTTAAAATTAACCAAATAAAGGTCAGTAAATTTCGTCACAGATGATTAATTTAATTCGTCACACATTTTGCGGTGTTTTGTGCTGCTGTGTTTCAACAATTTAAAATAGAAATTTGCATAACACAGTTATAAGGCCGATTACATTTTGCACACGATTGTTATCTATCAATTTGATGGTCAACTCGCTAAATCCTTTCACTATACTGTTGTTACCCGTCTTATCCGTCGCCTTGCAATATAAAAGGTTAAACAAAATGTAAATTCTAATAAAAATAACTAAGTAACGGCATCGTCACAATGTCATTGACAGCCTGTAAAAAGTGCATCTAATATATTAATAATTATTATATTATTACTGTCATTTGTACGGTACGGCAGCTTCACACCTTATAAATCTTATAATACTTGATAGAGCACAACGATGTATATTAAAAGTAATGCTTAATAAACCAATCAGATACTCAACATTAGAACTGTATAACGAAGCTAACGTACTCAGTATCCGACGGTTCTATCTTTTAACAGCAATCATTGCCACACACAAAACTGTACTTAACTTTGTAGAATACAATGAGCTAAAACAAAGAATCTTCAAAATTCCAAAACCTAGATGCAAGACTACGTTCGCAAAGCGATTTTCCAAATATTTGTACCCTTACCTGTATAATAAAACACGATACAGGCTTTGCCTAGTATAGTTATCACTGTTATATCTGTTTATGTACTTGTGGACTGTAATAAAGATTATTCTTATTCTTATTATTTTTATATGTATTATTTTTAAGGCACTTTTCAACAACATTTACTCCGTATTAAAAATATGCTTTACTATCGAGTTACGAATGTTACGATTACTTAACGAAAACGCTAAGAAGTTTACACTACACATAATTACTGGTACAAAAAGCATAATTTCATATGTAGGGACTTTGTCTATCAGTTTAAATTTGTAAGATACATTTACATTTTGCCTTCTAAAATGAATAGTGTAGACTTCAAACGAGAACATTCGGTATGCCGCAAAACTGCTTTCTGATAGCAATTAAATAGCAGAAGCAAAATAACGTTACGAATGCTTTAACAGTTTGTCTACAACACTATAATTCTCATCATTGAATTGCATTCTCAATTACATTGTCCCTTGTCCCTTTTACTTTCCATCTCATACTAAATGTACTGACGCCAGGTGTCCTGCAACAGAATATGATCAACCTGGTACATTAGTAGTAGAGCTTATAGATAGGTCCCTGAATTTACTGAGTTTCAGAGCCTTATCTCACCACCTAGCCGTGTACACATCAGGCATCATAATATCGTAATCATCAAATGGAACGAGGCATCGGCGATTGACATACACGCTCTTTAGTTTTACGATAAATAAATAAAAAGATAAAAAATAACCTTACTAACTAATCAAAGTCATCCGAATATTGTTTCGTTAACTGTTTTGTTAATCTTGAACGAAGAAGTCCCAGCTAGTCTATATAGCAGCAGCAGTCTATTCTACATCAAGTCATGTTTACGTGACATACAACGCATTCACCCCGAGTTAGTTACAATTCCCAAAAGAGCTTACAAGATTTGAAATACTAAGAAACGGGATGGAAAATTTTGCCAATCAAAGCGAACGCGTATTTATCTTGAACTTGAAGAACATATCTGATTAACAAAAATACAAAGTAATATGTCGATATTCCGTGACAGACATATAACTGTAGAAGGACTACAGTGGTAGATGAGGACAACCTTCCTAGACAGTTTCGAGTCTACTACAAAGTCATATTTATGTTACAAAGATTTAGATTGTTTAATTATCTGATCGATATCCATTCATGTGCGACGATGTTCGTTCATGTATAACAATAGATCGCTAAATATAGTATAGTTGCCAAATAAAGATAGATTTAATAGTCGACATAGAGAACAGACAAACTAATGACGATAATATTTGATGCGGTATTGGTAGAGTTCTTGTAAACGTGCTTGAGAACGGCATCTGTACCTGGCACCTTTGGGCGTCTTCGATTATATATAGATATATCTTTTTACATATTTTCATATGCCATATAAAAGTCATTACAAAGTTAAACGTTTCATTTTATGTGAACATAGCAGAACTAAAATTGTATCATATTAATCAAATATAGATACATATGTTAATTATAGTAGAACATTTCTTATTCTTGCACTTGTCCCATTTCATTTGGGATCGGTGCAAAACGTCATGTATCACCATGTTGTTCGTCAGCCGTCTCGACTTACTCCCTTCTTTCCAGCAGTTAGAAGAATACGACCTAACTTCTTATATCAATATACGTAAGTAATATTCAACGTCTCGCCTTATCTAAATATAACTTAAAAGAATGGAGCTTATTAGAAACATTATTGGTGACAGTGTTAATTATGTATAATAATATAATAAATCATTTATTTTAGGCTGCATAGGCCCATAAATATATACCTTAACTTAAAAATACATATTGCAGGCATCAAAGGCCCATACCTATACATAAATACCTTAGAATAACATACATATTATTATTATGTATGTTTTGGTAATTGTTCTTAATTATAATACTGTTTGTTTCTTATAACACAATAAATATATAAAATACATAGGTATGAACAACACAGCCTGAACGGTACCGTTTCAAATGGCGATATCCATTTCAATGTCGTATTTTAGCTGACTACAATTCAAGAGTAAAACCTTTCATTCACACTTGTATTATTATTATTAGTATTTCCATTTTATTCACACGTTATTATATTATATTGCAAAAAATACTTAACTTAACATAACATCACGCCTATGGGTAATATAGGCGTTTGCTTGAACGCGCTAATCTCAGAAATTACTGGTACGATTTCAGTGTTAGATAGCCCATTTATCGAGGCAGGCTACAAGCTATATACCATCATTACACTAATACCAATAGGAGCGGAGCACCAATGGATAATGTTTCAGAGTCGCGGGTATTTTTTAACACGCTTATATTAGCTTCACCTGTATGTATGTATGTATGTATGTATGTAACCGACTCCTTTGGACTCGATTTTGACCCACTTTAAACGAACAGATTTCATTAAAATTTTGCACACCTGTCAAAGATCGATGACAATGCAAAAATTCGATAAAAAAAAATTAAAAAAAATATTTAAAAAAAACGCTCTTATAAATAAACCAACCTAAAAAGTAGAAAATAAATAATAGTTTAAAAAAACTAAAAAACACGCTTTTAAGGTATTTCTAACTAAAAAATGAAAACTAATTCCTAATATAAGCTGAAAATGGTAATGAACAAATTATTTTTCACTTTTTAGTTAGAAGTACTTTAAAAGCGCGTTTTTTAGTTTTTTTATTCCTATTGAGAGCTTCCGCTGCGTGCGCTGCGTAAACGGATGAAGTATCGCAAAAATCATGTATGACAGAATTGTTTCCCCTAAAAAGTTCTTAAACTTAGTACTTAAGCTACAGCATTAAGATTAATTTTAAGGTTAGCTCCCAACACCTTTTTAATGCTAATCAAATTTGTACATGATTTGCGAAGGTGTTTTTATGAACATGATATTAATCCTTATCCAAATGAATACGTCATTCATTACAAGTATTTAATTAAAAACAAAATTGTCCTTTACATCAGTTGATTTAAATGAATATCTTAGGAGATATCGAAGTTTTAAAATAATATCACAGCAAAATAATTCGCGGCTTAAAGTTAGCGTTAGCCGAGGTAACAATTCCACGCGGACGAAGTCGCGGGCAGAAACTAGCAGGTAAATAAATAAAATACTTCGGAACAATGCTCTGACTCAGCGGTGTCAATTACAAGTTGTAGTTATTTCGTAATTATCAATTATATATGTATTGCACTTTTCTTTGTTCGATATTAAAATAATTGCATGCATTAAGTTAGTTGTAATTTAAACAAATAAATGACATTCAATAAATAAATTGTTACTTATTTTGCTATAATTGCTTTATTTTGACGACCGGATGGCGGAGTGGGTAGTGTACCTGCCTGCGACGTCGTGGGTTCGATTCCCACTTAATACAAATCTGGGGTGTTTCTATGTATAATAAGTATGTATTTACAAAAGAAAAGTATATATATGTATTAGTATCAGTTATTCTAGTACCCATAGTACAAGTTCTGCTTAGTTTGGGACTAGATGGCGTTGTGTGTGAGTTGTGGAATATTTATTTATTTATTTTTCAAATTCCTAGAATGTGGCAGACGTGTATATATCGCAAACTCCACCGCTAAATCAACGAAGCAATCAGGTAGTATTAGGAAGACAAAAAAAAATTCAAGTATCCATATAATTTTATTCGAATAATTCTTGTATAGCATACATGGGCAATCCTTTAGTCTCCGGCAAAAAGAAGTAAAAATAAGTCGCCGTAGCGAAACAGAAGAATGCGAATACAAAGAATATACAATACAATCCAATCCATTGTACTAGGAGGTTGAACAGGAATACAAATGTGAAGTGACAGATCCAAGTCCACTCTACGGCTAACATTGATAGAATGCTCTTTACCTGCAAGGAAATACACCATCTTGAAGTTATGATTGCCTGGTAGTTGATACAATGAGATGTGTAGATTTTCACCAATTAATGGATTTAGACGACCATCTATGTGAGATGTCGAATAACATGACATCACGCTTAGATTAACCAGATTGAGTGCACGGTATGCGTAGTGGTTAAAACGGTTAACTCGCCGATTTCAACAGTGCTGGTGTTGTGGGTTCGTTCCCCACATGAAACAAATCTTTGAGTGATCTGCCATGTAAAATATCTGCACCACCCTAGGTTGACTGGTAGAGAATGCCTTTGGTATTAAGTCCGCCTCTGTACAAATTGTGCATAAAGTTTTAAATGAATAAATAAATAAATCTGCAAAGATGCCGCAAATTGACGCTGGGTGACCCTGGGTGTGATTCGTGTGTGTGAATTGTATGTTTGCGACACAGGGAATAAATCTTAGAGTGGAGTCATTTAGTGAAAAAAAGCAAGACTGTGGCGGAGATGTATACCACCCACATTTAACCTGTTATGATTTAGGTCTCATGGAATAAGAGGTAAGCCTATCGCCATCCACCTGGCACAAATACAACTCCGTGCTGCTTTTAAAAATACGGTCATATTTTGGTATTACTACCTGTTTCTTGTCTACCTGAGCCACTAGCCTTATGTTAGGTCTACAATATTATACCTCATGTGCCAGTAATTCAGTATAATTCTAATCTTACTACCAAACCGAAACACATCTCGGGTTCGATTCCCGGGTCGGGCAGTGTTATTTATGGTCTTTCCGTTAGGAAATTCA
Source organism: Hypena proboscidalis (assembly GCA_905147285.1). Taxonomy (NCBI): domain Eukaryota; kingdom Metazoa; phylum Arthropoda; class Insecta; order Lepidoptera; family Erebidae; genus Hypena; species Hypena proboscidalis. Next base: position 15,541,621 of record LR990149.1, read on the forward strand.
CAATAGCAGCTTGGAGTTGCTTACTTCGGGACCTTTTAAAAAACTACTTTTTTGCTGTATGAAAACAGTAAGTAAAACTCAAGTTTTGCTCTCCCTCGACGCAAAGTTGAGATTCGCTCACTACTCGCTTTGTCGAGCTGCTGAAGTAACAAGTTGTATGTGCGACACGAGATCAAAGTTATTTACATCTCGTGCTTTTAAGTCCCTCACTACGTTAAAGTTTCTAAGAAATCTTCTCTACTATAGAATTTTCGCTAATTAGGAATTAAAAATTCTCTCTCTTGTTGCAAAAATAGCTATTGAATTTACTAACCTCTGGTAAGAACACTTCACCCAAGATCACAAACGGAACAGTTCCCGAGCCAGAATTATTGAATACAGCATAAACGTATATAAACAGCGGTACGGTCCATTTTGGTAACAACTCCGTTATCAGCTGCGTCCCTAGTACTATGCAGCAAAGACCCGCAGCTATTGAGGAGTACAATTGAAGTGGCTAAAAACACAAAAAACAATTGAGATCGCGTCAATAGAAAATATAAGACAGTCGTTATGGGCAGTTAGAGGCCAGAAAGTATGACAACTAATCTAACAAAGAAGAGAAGTATTGAACACAACATAAACGTGTATGAACATAATTATGTAACATCTCTGTGATCAGCTGTTTGCCTAGTACTATGCAGTTAATAATTAAAGAGGTAAAGCGTTTTTTCTATGATCGTATCAATGAATAATTGATCTTCAGGTAAAGCAATCTTACCGCGATCGGCCGGTGAATGGGTGATCATCATTAGAGTTTTCCTCTGTACTTTGGGAAGCACATTATGCCGGTTACAGCAGTATCAGAGGAAAGAAAATCTATTAAAATTATGAAAATACGGGTGTTACTCACGTAATGTTGGTCTATTTAGTCGACCGCGGTTTCGCCTATATGTCTAGGCATTATCAAGAGAGTGCGATACGTCGCGCCTGAGTCGCAGCCAGTCTTGCACTGGCTGCGACTCAGGCGCGACGAATTTTAATAATGTTACAAACTCACGTCAGTTTTAATAAAAATAAAGAAAATCTAACTAAGAGTATCGTATTGCTCCGTACTGGGTTGTGGAGTACGGTCGGTCTGGCTGATTAAAACACATTATATCCTGGTAAAAAGCTTCGAAAAATGAATCCCCTTAGTCGTCTTGCAAGAAAATCAACTAAATAACAAAAAAATATTTCAGGAAGAAATCCAAAAATGCATTGGTTAAAAAATGGTCAAGGTTGAGCCGTGGTCGCACCCGCTGTATCTCTACCATGTCTGTGTAATCGAGGTATTACTGGCACCCACATAATCATATTCGGTATATATACCTACAGCGGGTGCGACCACGGCTCTACCTTAACTATTTTTTACCAATGCATTTCTGGATGTCTACCTGAATATTTACCTGTTTCCTCCATTTTAGACCCCCTTGTAGTCGGGATATAGTTATTAAACTATTTTTTATGAGAATAATAAACTTTGAAAAATTGTTCATGTGTAGCTACTTCTGTTGCTGAATATTGTAGCTGTCAGATGCTAGAAAGACAACTGATAACTAACTTACGCAGTTCTGAGAGGCTTAAGGGGTCGCTCTGTAAAATATTGATATTCAGCTGGTCACTTACTCTTCTTCCAACAAAATCAACCAGATAAGCCGACACGATCCCGGAGACCAGCACCACAAGTCCTAGTATTACACTACAGAGGTTTGGCGATATGACGTCACCCACCGCGGCTGAGAACATTGGCTTCGCGTACACTTCCACCACAGGCAGACCCTGACAGATCAGGGCTGATTTTAAAACTAATACGAGGTAGAACTCGCGACGGGTTGATGGAGTTGATTCTGTAAAAAGTAAAACCAAAACTAAAGCTGTTTGGTTGTAAAAGGGGTCATCCACAAACTACGTCACACTTGTATCCCTCCATACATCATTACTCTCTCTGCGGTCGGACCCTCATGGCTAAGGATCGTGGTCATCAGTGGACGTGGATGGCTTGCACCTGGTTTTAATAATCTGCCTCCACCGGCGTCTGTTCGTCGTGTCTCTGAGGACCGAGCCAAACTTAGCTGTTGCTGGACCTCGCACTTGGTCGCTCCATCTAGTTGGAGATCGTCCTCGGGCTCGTTTTCCCTCCGTATTCCCCACCACGATCAGCTTTTTAAGGCTCTCATCACCCCTCCCTCTCATTACAAATTAACCGTAAAAGGGGGTCATCAATAAATGACGCAACATTTTTTTAACCCCTACTCCACAACTTATTTCACTTCTATCTTTTTACCTTTTAATCCTCTCATTTCATGTGAGAGAAATAAGGTAAAAATTTCCATCTTAAAATTAAGAACAGCGATGAAATACAAGGTACTTACTAAAGGTTTGCCAGCAAGACATTTTCTTGAGCTTAATCGTTGATTCTGCTTTCCCTTCTCCTTTTGTTAAGGATTCAGCATCTACAAATAAAAGTATTTATATCTTACTGCTTATGAAAAGTCTAAAGAATAAACTTGAATAGGTACATAATATATTATATAATTTGTCTTTACCTGTTTGACGTTACTCACCTTCTGAATCTAGTTTATTTCGTAATATTCGTCTTATGTTATTTATTTCTGTCCTGACTTCTTCAGAAGTAGGTTTAGCACTTCGATAAAATGCTATTGAGTTGGCTGCCTCCTGAAATGTCATTAATAATAACAAAAATATGCAGAAACATTATCACTTGTAAATTTTATTAAAAAGAGCACCTCATGCATTTATACTATCCAATAACCCAGCCAAATACGTGAGTGTTTGGTTCCGCTAACGAATAGGTTTCTGAGGCACTCACCATATCTCTGCCATTGGCCAAAAGACTCAGCGGCGACTCCTTCAAGAACGACAAACAAAGAGCACTCATCACAGCCAACGACAGACAAGCATACACCATGGCATAGTACCCTAGGGCTCCACCAAGGAAGTAGGACACCAGGAACCCGATGTTATAGAACTGATTTGGACCCGAAGTGAGGATTCCACGTATAGAGTCCTGAGATATCTCACTGATGTAGATGACGGCTTGCATGAAGATTGCTAGGCCACATCCTGATACAAACGTAGCAACAAATATTGCTTCCACTCGATTCGATAGAGCTACTATTGACCAGCCCACCTGAAAAAATATGCACATTCATAAGACCGATAAAAGGCAAAAAAAATATTTTTTATTTATTTTATATACGACTTATAAAACGAACGGACGTATAGTCCACCTGAGGGTAAGTGGTAACTATAGCCCATGAACATCAACAATCCACAAAAGCAGATTGTTGATGCGTCGCTCTATCTAAGAACTATGGTGTTATGTGTCATGTGCCAGTAATTTCAGGGCCTTATCTCACCACCAAACCGGCACACAGTAATGCCAAGCACTACTATTTGGTAGGTTAAAGGTGAGACGATGGTGCTGTTGCTCTTGGCTTGAAGAGCTTGGGTTTTAATGCAATAGTAAAACATTAGAATCGTGCCACAAATTAAATCCTTGAGCCAACAGAAATAAAAAAAGGAAGTTCAATACGTACTTAAATAGTTTAATTAACATAACACGAACGAGTGTATTTAAATTTGTATTATCTATTATTCGATCAGACAATCGATGCAACATAATACTTATAATAACATAATATAACATCACGCCTATATTACCCAGAAGGGTGTGGCAGAGGTTTACAACACCCACACTTCACCTGTTATGTTTAGGTCCCATGGGATGAGCCTATAGACATCCACCAGGCAAAATTCCAACCCCGTGAATTTCCTGACACATAATAACACTTTGCCCGACCCGGGAATCAAACCCGAGACATCGCAGTGAGTGGCGCATACACTAACCACCAGACCATTGGGGCAACAAACTTAAAGTATATAAAAAAACTAAAACTTACCACAAAAATCAGCGTAGTCAAAATAGTGGTACGTTTTCGTCCCAGCCTATCTATGACGACAGCGCCCACGGGATTTGCCACCAAAGACCCAATAGCCGGTAGACTGCCAAATAATGCGATCTCTGTGTCTTCCATAGGCCTGTTTAGTGTTGTATTCTGTGATTTAAATAGTTGTATAGTCGATGACGGCCAGGCCAGCATTATTCCAATATTCATGCAGGCGAAACATACTGAAAATAATGTTTTTTAGAACTTGAGAAAAATATATGTCGAAAATATCAAAACATCTAAAAATAGTCCTTTCCCAGATATTGTTTTTCTTTGTACTTAGTTTTATCAAGATCGGTGCACTGGTTTAGCCGTATATATTATAGCGAAACGATACACTGGCAACTTTAAAAAAAAAAGAATATTAATTTCGCACAACACTCTACACAACGTCATCTAGTCCCAAACTAAGCAGAGCTTGTACTATGGTTACTTGATAATATCAGTCGCATACTCATTTTTGAAAAAAAAAATGTGATGAGTAAAGCAATTGTCAATAAGCTTAATATTATAATGCTCATCTGAAGTAACTTCCATTACTGAGAAAAGGATTTATTAAAAAAAAATATAGATACTCACGTAAAAAGGTTCCCACCACTTGATATAGGACACCCATTATCACACTATTTTGCCGCTGCTGAAGTCTTGCATTGATAGCCAATGCCGGAACCAAACTAAAATAGAATGTCCAAAAACCTGATTCTAAGTATTATCTGCTTAGCATAGCTAAATTAAATAAATTGAATGACGTTTTTATTCTTAATTTATTTAAAAAAAAGTTATTATTTAACTTATCATATCTGGTTAATGATTGTAAATAATCTATAACCAACCCATACAGCCTAATGTAGTAGCGGTTATGACATACATCGACATTTACTGTGTCGAAAAGGTATTTACTTGTAACACAGAGCATGTATTTAACTAGAGAGAACTAAAAGATTTAAATTACATTATTTACACTGCGCGAGCAGAGCTGCGCGTTTCATATAAAATGTACAGTCAGCCAATGAGTTGGGTATGCAAGGCAAAAACTTCTACGCCATAGTAAAAACTGACTGCAATAGATATGCAAGTTTGTATTTCATATTTAACTAGCTGACCCGGCGAACTTCGTACCGCCTTAGCGTAAATTTGATGCACTACTTTATTTTATATAGCTGACCTATCTTATGTATGCGTACCTATTCAATTTAAACTGGAATCTATAATATCCTCCATATAAAAATGAATACCTATTTTCCTGGTCTCGTCATACCTGAGAAGGACTTTACTAATTTTATTAAATAAAAAACAAAATATATATTTTCACAGCTCGCGGTTATGTCTGTGGTGTCATAGATCACCACAGAGTTTTTTGTTTATATTGAATGACGTTGACATTCGTAACGCGCTTTTTTTTAAATATGCAAAATTAAATGTATATTTTTCAATCTTTCTGAGAGATTTTCTTAATATTTTTACGTAAGAACCTTGTACAGAGTATTAGAAAACTACAAAAAAAAATCAGCCAAATCGGTCAAGGCGTTTTCATGCTATGTCGTGACAACGGAAAACGGGTTTCATTTTTATATATTTTTTTTCGTAAGAACCTTGTACAGAGTATTAGAAAACTACAAAAAAAATCAGCCAAATCGGTCAAGCCGCTTTCATGCTATGTCGTGACAACGGAAAACGGGTTTTATTTTTATATATATAGATGTGTAATATACTACTACTATTTAGATATATAACTCACTTATCCATAACTGGTGTCGTTTTTACTATGGCGTAGAAGTGTTTGCAGTTTTTGCATACCCAACTCATTGGCCGACTGTACGTCAAAGTATAAAAATCTATTGTTACAGCTTGTACCCGGCCCAGGGATTTGCTGTCAAATTGCTGCAAAAGTGGGAATAATTCTATGAAATTTAACAGTGAAATTTATGCTAAAGTATAACCGTCAATTTTCTTTATTTACATCTTAACATCTATTTTCTCTCATTTGTAACATTGTTCTGTAGCGTAACGTTGCCGTGTCGAATTGTGATTCGACACTGCGGCCGTTTCGTAAAGTGGGGAGTTGTCCACATGGATAAAACTGTCTTTCAGTCACATTGTGACTTTGCTGTGTCGACACGTCGCAACTTATATGCGCACATTTCTATCAATAACTGCCTTGATGGTCTAGTGGTTAGCGTATGCGCCTCTCTCCGCGAGGTCTCGGGTTTGATTCTCGGGCCAGACTTAGGGTTATTTGAGAACTTTCGCTATGTCTTATTAACCGATGCGCCTTCAATATTGAATAAAAAACTTAAAATATTTCGGCTATCCGTAGGCCGTTATGGTATATAAAACGGCCGGTGTAACCTGTTCCTGTAACATATAGCCAAAAGGAAAATAATATGCATGATTTAGCGTTTATTTCCGTCTGAAATTACTATTATTATCATGCAACGCGATAGTTTCAAAGTAAAATTGTGTTATAGTCATTGTCACTTGTTTTCAATTAAAAAATACAAAGTTTCGTGTTTTTAAGCACCGCAGATTTTTTTTTTGACACAGCTTATATAAATTTAACCAAATGATATTTTAGTATTCTTCTGTTCTTCGACACTTCTGTTTACTATATAAATTTTATACAATTCAGTGATTTATATTTATTTATTACAAAAATGAAACCCAACGCAACGTTTTGTAACTGTGTGTACGTGTGTCAGCATTGTATTAAGTTACGTTAGAATGTAACTGTTTAGATAAAATAGAGTATTGTTATTTTATGCTTTCAATGGTTCTCAATATGTACAAATCACGCCTAAACAAAAAAACAAATAACTAACTTATAGCGTAAAAGCCATCATCAGACTAACCAGCCTCCCCCAAAGCTCAATGATCGGAGCTTGTACTTAAATTTATTTTAATTTGAACCTAAACAGTTCGATTGAAATTGATGTTTACTCTTAATTTTAGCAAACTCTGTATGTTTTTTAACTTGAATAAAGATTTTTATTTATTATTTATATAAGCTTCGGTAATTCAAATCATATTATTTTGGGGATTATGAAAATAAATGATTTGACTTGAACTTTGAGAACCGTTGTTGTTTTCTGTTTGGTCAAATCAAGCACTACACACTACATTGTCGTATCCGATACTACACTTGTTTCTGCAAAAGTTTTTGTTATTGAGTTTTAACAATGTGTTAACAATGTAAATTTGAAATAAAATGTTTCGGTACTTGCCAACACAGGTAAAACGTTTACTGTAACATTTCTTAGTACAATGTGTTGATACCGTTACGACCCTGTGACAATTTGAGAACTCATCATGAAAAAACATTTCTACGTCGAAAAGTGCAGACGTGCCTACAAGCAGTATCACTGCGGCATTATAATAGACACCTCCTTATTAAATGCATTGCTTTATAATGAATTTTACCTATTGTTTATTAACGAATCTTGGTCAATTAATAACAGCCCGGGTGGGCGAGACCGCCCCGAAGTAATCATCTCGACTCCAGACCTTCAAAAATGGTTTTTCTCTATTGCCTGAACTGAAGGATGTGTGTTCTATTACGAATGATGGTAAGCTGAACTCTGACCAGAAGATATATCAGGCGAGCAATAAGCTAGTTAGACACTGTAGAAGACCTCGAAGAAACCTCACCCAACGTATCTCTGGGCTAAATGAAACAACTCGCGACACATCTCGTTTTCCAATATGTTAAATATCTATATTGAACATTAACAACTTCTTGTGGCAGCGATAGCCGAGTGTAAGACCGTAGGACTGCGAAGACAAAGGTCTCGGATTCGAACCCACGGCACACATCTCTGTCAATAAACCGTTAAGATTCGTCTTTTCGAAGATATGTGTATTTTATCATATAAATTATCGCTAGCTAATGGTGAGGGAAAACCATCGTAAAGAAACCTGCATGCCTGAGATTGCCTAAAAAGTGCTCGAGGGAGTGTGAAGTCTACCAATCCGCACTTGGCTAGCGTGATGGACTATGGCCTAACCCTTCTCATCATGAGAAGAGGCCCGAGCCCAGCAGTGGGACATGTATTAGATACAGGGCTGTTATTATATTTTATTAACAACTTCTTACAAGTCATTATTTTGTATTTTGTACGAAATATTGTTAGTTACTGTATGTTACGATTTGGATATATTATCATAATTAGTTTAAGAGTAATAGGGGTATTACTCTTGAGCTAATTATGTTATCGTAGTCGCTATAGTTTACCTTGATAGTTCATCACACACATTCTGTGTCAACTTTCAAGAAAAACAATTGGTTATAACTAGACTACGTTATATTATAATGTCATTTAGTTATAACCAATTGGGTAGGCAGAATAAATAACAACAAAAGAAGATTAACCAAGGTATTGTACTGGCAGCTTACAATTATTACCCTTCATTTAACCCATTATTCAAATACTGGAAAATTATTGCCCACCTTTATTGGCAACTCTAATCAGTACGGTACCAATCTCTATAAAAAAATCCCCATTTCCCCCTTTTATAAAAATAAGGAGTTTTTTTTCGAAATCTATAAAACCCTCTTAACGAAAAACCGTGAAAAAATTTAAAAAATAAAATTGTCCATTTGATTAAGGGTTAACATACTGTAGTTTTGAATTTATTAGTTCAGGTAAATAAGTAGGTCTATGGTTCAAGGGTATAGCGAAGTCCTTCAGAAGAGTGAGATGGGAGTATGTAACTCATGTACAGCGGACAATAGTCGCGTCACGGGCGCAGTTTGAACAGAGTTGAGTTGAGATTGGGTCTGAAGAGAGGGACGCGATTGTGCGCATCTTCAGGTGCGACTTCCACGGGATCGTTGGAAGATAGCGCGATGTCACACACATACTACTATTTTGTTTGGAGCTAACGGTTTAGCCTTTAGAAGCGGAGGGAAGTTAAAAGGAAGGCGTGCAGGTGCAGCTCTCTCCATCAGTACTGTGGACGAGCCGCCTAAGCGAAGAGCTTCATGTTTACAAGTTCATTTATGGACAAAATATAAATAAATAAATATTTCACAACTCACACACAACGCCATCTAGTCCCAAACTAAGCAGAGCTTGTAATATGGGTACTAGAATAACTGATATTAATACATTATATACTTTTCTTTTGTAAATACATACATATAATACATAGAAACACCCAGACTAAGACAAACCCCCATGTTCAAGCACACAAAGATTTGTCTTAAGTGGGAATCGAACCCACGACCTCGGCGTCGCAGGCAGGTACACTACCCAAGTAGAGTCGGGTGCCCGGTCAGTGGTCGGACTGGGCACGGTCGCCGCGGCGAGCCCTGTGGATGTAAGATCGATCCAGGGCTCGCCGACCCACCATCTTTCGGCGACGAGGGCACACCGCGGGGTTTTAGTGGGTTTTCTGTGCCGTTTAACATCGTAGGCACGGGAGTCCCACATAGCCACTCTGCCCGTCCCCCCACGGGTAAGGTGATATGCGTAAATGCATTTCCCCGCGAAAAAAAAAAAAAAAAAAAAAAAAAAAAAAAGGTACACTACCCACTCCGCCATCCGGTCGTAGTCAAATTTTAAAAAGAATTATCCACTAAAGCTTCAGTTTCCTAGGAAAGCGGTGTGGAATAATGCGGCCGTAATATTATGGCCGTAACACGATTATAACGTGTTACGTTATGTCGATCACCGCTCTCTAGGAAACCACTACATTTACTTTACATAGGCAACGTTCTAGTGACGTCATTCTACCTTTATCTTTACGGTTGTATTATTCCACACCGCTTGCCTAGGAAACCGAAGCTTTACGTCGCTGGAATCCTTTATGATGTCGATCCCGGTTGCCATTAGAACATCTATGGCGGTCGTTACGGGTAGTCAGAAGCCAGAAAGTCTGACATCTAGTCATAGAAATATATACTATAGAAATGGCTTGTCCGAACACATTGCCCTTCAAATTTGACATTATGAATAGCAGGATCAGTAACGCCATCTGCATTGAACTACCATGTAAATGACTTTGCATTCACGCGATGTGAACCTTGTAAGGGCGTGATGAAATTTCGTTAGCATTTTTTTGCCGAAGGTACAATAAAATTGTGATTCTTTCAATAGTGTAAAATATTTATTATTACAAAATTAAAAATACTCCTAGTTATATTATTAAAAGAACAGTACATCACGGGAATTCTAAAAGTAGGTCATATTTGTTTAAGGAATAAAATAAAATGTTTGTTTCGAGAAATATTTTTTTACTAGCTTCTGGTCGTAGCTCCGCGCACGTGGTATGTTTATAAATGATTTAAGTACAAACTACTAAATGTAATTTGTACTTAAATCCTTTGGTGAACATTTTCTATAATCCGTGAAAGGCCAAAAGATCATTGAACTTTTGTTACAAGCTTTTATTTAGTTTTTTCAATTCATCAACTTTAACAAAATTATAGACTATTCTTAAGTATTAAAATTAGGAACTTACTTAAAAAAATTTAGTGTTTAGCTACTTTTGTTGCTGACTGTACATATATTATCTCTAGCGTTATAACAAGTTTACGCAGTAACAGTACATTGCACAATGATATGACAATTCATAGCAAATACTTTTTTAAATTACCAAAAATATTCTCTTGAACGCCCGCGGCATAGTTCAACTAAGCGCAGTTGCGCAGTTCCAAAGTCATGTCACGCGGATATTCACGATTAAAGAATATGGCGTCGGAACGAAAAATTTTAGCAAATAAAATTGATAAAATAATGTAAAGAGGTGGATATAATATGATATTTGTGATTTACCGGTGATATTTAATACCATAATCTTTTTTGTTGTGTCTAATTTGGTAGTTCGTACAACTTTTCAGTGCACAATTAGGCATTTTGTCGTGTTTGACCGCTCACGGAGGCAGCCAACCACAGTCAATTTCACTACGCGCTTTTTGTAGTCTGATTGACTCCAAAAAGGTTAATTCCATTTATCGCGCGTTAGCCGTGTCCTTACTTTATACGTCAATGCATCTAGTCTAACAAAGACTATCGTTTTATCTCGTACTGGGTTGTCGAGGTCTGATTGCAGTCGGTCCACGTAAAATACTGATATTCAGCTAAATCCGAAGCCGACCCAATGTAATTCGGAAAAGACTCGGAAAATGATGGTAATAAAAACAACACTTACCAGCAAGGCAGTATTAAATACAATGAACGTCGAATTTTCAAGACACACAGTAATTAAATTCAATCGAGTATTTAGGTTATAAGAAAAATAGATACACGATCAAGCAGACAAAATATGTAAATTAACAAAAATATACAATGCGCAATTAATGTAATTAGCAAGTATTTTATGTACCGAATGAGATAGGATGTCTCAAACGAGACATAATTAAGCAATTTTATTACATTTTCATTCAGACATTTTCATATTAAACGGGTACAGAGCATATTTAGAATTGCCAGAATATAAGACTTAATATAACATAATATGTTATTAAAAAAAATAGACAGCGGGTCTAAATCGCGTAATTTTTATAAAGGTAAATAAATACCTATGCTCGACGTGCCAGTCAACAAGCCAGCTATAGCCGAACATTTGCTGGAGGCCGAATCCCTGGATCGAACTACATCAGCCAAACGTTTTACGGATCGGTGCTATTATTCCAGGATAGCACGGGAAGCACAGCACTTTATTATTTCAACTGCGTAGATACGATATATATAGTAGACGGTTCCGGACTGAATAAAAATAAAAAATTGTCGATCAAATGAGGGTAGTGGACAATATCCGCGCTTCACGGAGACGTCGCTGAGCTTCACCAGTCGGCTCGTGACCACAAATGATGCAAGTCATTGCAAAACGTCGAGCATAGGAATTTATTTACCTTTATAATTTTCTTTTTTTTCGTCGTGTCGATGGCTGTGTCAAATTTTACTTTGATTTGCCATCGTGGTGAAAGGATTAGCCAATTCGCTTTGGAGAACTCGCGAATTGCCTAATCCTTTCACCACCAAACCTTTATAATAATTACGCGATATAGACCCATTTTCTAATTTTTTTTTAAATGATCTCAAATCGCGAAAGTTTAAAAACATATAATATGTTATGTTAAGCCTCATTTTCTGAAAAATGCAAATAGAACATTTAAATTAGTTTTTAAATACTGGGTAATTTATAACATATTTGATCGATTATTGTTGTAGAACTATAGATAATAAAAACGTATAACTCTCGCTGAAAATTACGAAATAAGTAACATAGAAATTTATAATAATGGTGGTATTTATTTTTTTTTCAGAATTACTAAACCATTTGTAATTTTTTTTTTTTTTTTATTTATTTATTTAAGGTCGCTTTTTAACAACAAGGTCATTAACGACCACCGCTTAAAATATACAGTAAATTAAACTAGTTTATACATGTTTATCATTTTCAAGAAATTTAGTGTTAACTTACAGCCATTTTGATTTAAACAATCTTTCAAGGTGTTAGGTAAATTACAATTATGTTTTTCATTTGTATAGGCAGTACATTCAATTAAGAGATGATACACGCTCAGATTTAGTCCACACTTGCATTTATTAATCTCCTTTTTTGTTATTAAATGAATATGACTCATATTTGTGTGTCCAATTCTTAACCTTGTGACAGCTACTTGGTCTTTCCTACAATCAAATGAATTTGGAGATTTATCGAAAATTGAATTTCTAATAGAAAATAACTTTGATGAATTTTCTAATTTCCAATTTTGATCCCATAACTTTTTCATTTCAATTTTAAAATACTTGTGTATATCATTTATTGTTGATTTAATAGTATTATTGATGTCATTATCGGTTAATGCACACTTAGCCTCATAATCAGCCCTTTCATTTCCAACTATCCCTTGATGACTTGGTATCCATATTATTTCTATACTATAATTATCTTTGAGAAGACTAATAATTGTTTGTTTGATTTCTAAAATTAGCGAATTGGTATTTTTTTCGTTTTGTATAGCTGTTAGGCAGGATTTGGAATCAATAAAATTTGAATTATTACTAATTAACTGCAGAGCTATAAGTAAGGCATTTGCCTCACAGCTAAAAATTGAGTGGAAGTTAGGAAGCCTGTATCGATAACAATCATTCCCAGATATTACCGAACAACCTGATTTTCCGTTCATAACTGATCCATCTGTATAAAAAGTATTACTATCTGTATTTTTATAATTAATTTCATGAAATAGATTCTTATAAATGTATGATGGTGTATCATTTTTTAAATTTGTTGATAGTTCTAAATTGACAGGATATTTTATATTTTCCCATGGACCACAAGAGAGTACTTTTTTCTGTAAAATTGATGGCATTTTCAAGTTACATTGGTCTAAATAATTGATAGCTCTTATACGCAAAGGTTGTGCAAGTTTTGGTTGGAAACCATATTCTGCATCAATGACTGTCTTTTTAGTGTAGTAGTTAAAGATGGGATTATCTGGCTGTGATAGTATATTTGCGGCATATCTAAGAACAAGTTCTTTTCTTCTAAACTGTAATGGCATTTCGCCAGCTTCGGCTAATATACTTTTTATGGGGCTAGTCTTAAAAGCACCAATACAAAGACGAAGTGCAGAATTTTGGACACTTTCTAGTGAATTTAGAGTACGAGTTTTTGCAGAATCATAAATTACAGACCCATAATCAAGTTTTTGTCTTATTATGGCATGATAGGTATTAATTAAACAGTCTCGATCAGATCCCCATGTTGACGACGAAAGAACTTTTATAATATTTGTTCTTTTGTAGCATTCCGATTTCAGTTTATTTATATGTGTGTTCCAAGTCATTCTTTTGTCAAATGTTAGACCTAAAATTTTTAATGCATTAACTTCTTTGATATTTTGTTCATTGAGAGTTAGTTTTAGATTACTTGTATTTTTATACTTATTTCTTGATAGTATCATAAATTCAGTTTTTGACTTTGAAAATTTGAAACCTGATTTCATAGACCATTCATGAAGTTTATTTAAAGTGTTTTGAATTATTTTTAATGTTGGTTTTAATGTCCTACCACTACAAGTGATTGTCAGATCGTCTGCAAAAAGAAATCCTTTAGCAGGTTTCTCAATTTGTGATAAAACATCATTAATAGCCAGAAGAAAAAGCACTACGCTAAGAACTGACCCTTGTGGTAAACCATTTTCTGTTGGAACTTGATGAGATAGTGTGTCGTTAATTCTGACTTTGATAAATCTCTCTGAAAGAAAATTTCTAATAAATGCTAACGCGTTTCCTGTAATACCATGGTCTTGTAGTAATTTTAGTACCCTATGCTTCCACACCATTTCATAAGCTTTTTCAATATCTAGTGCAACAATGATTACAAAATTGTTGTTTGCAAAACTATCGAGGACTTCACTTTCAATGTTCATTAAATGGTCTGTTGTTGATCTAAACTGGCGAAAACCATACTGGAATGGTGATAATATCTTATTTGTTTCTATAAACCATCTAATTCTCCTACTTATAATTTTTTCAAGGACTTTACAAATGTTACATGTTAATGATATGGGTCTATAACTCGACTGCAGACATGATATTTTTCCTGGTTTTAATATAGGAACAACTAAAGCTTCCTGCCATTTGTTTGGAAAAACTTGCATGGTCCATATATAATTATATAATTCTAGTAGATACTCAAGTCCAATTGTTGGTAAATGTTTTATAATTATATTAGGTACATTATCTGGTCCAGGGCTTGAGTTTCCGATTTGAGATAACACCAATAACAATTCATGCATCGATATTTGACTATTAATTGGATTCGAATTATTGTAAGTATCAAAAATTGTGTTCATTTCATGGTTCCTTTTATATTCTAAAAATTGGTTAGCATAATTATTTGAACTAGAATTGTCGGCAAAATTTGTAGCTAATAAGCAAGAGGTTTCAAATGGATTACATGTAAATGTTTCGTCAGATTTCTCTAGGACAATAGTGTTGAATTTTATGTTACGATGATTCAGTTTTTGTATCTTTTTCCACATATCTGAAGTAAGAGTTTTATTATTAATTGACGATACCCAATTTTGCCAGGACGTTTTTCTACGTTGTTTAAAAAGCCATCTACAATAAGCTCGTTTCTTTTTATATTCAATTTTATAGGACGAATTGGGATCATTTCTTGCGTATTTTTTATAAAGTTTCAATGCTTTTTTAGTTTCTTTTAGAGCTGTTTTGCAGTCATCATCCCACCACGGTAAGCTGTACTTCTTTAAAATGCCAGATGTCTGCGGAATAGCATTTTCGGCTGCTTCGAGTATTATTTTAGTGAAATCATTAACAATATCATTAACAGATAATTCATGAATATAATTACTTATTTTTCCTAATTGCGGAACAGCTTGTTCTATTTCCTCCCTAAATAGTATCTAACCAATCAGCTTTATCAAATTTCCATTTTTTAGGTAATTTAATGTTATTTGGCATATCTTGGGTTATTAGGCACTTAATGGAAATAGGAAAATGATCACTATCATATAAATCCTCTAAGGCATTCCATTCAAAATATGATGTTATATTTTGTGAAGCCAAAGTTAAATCTATATTACTCGTGCGACCCGAATTGCTGTCAAAATGTGTAGGTTGACCATTGTTTAATAATATAAGATCATTTTGTTCTTCCAGCCATTCCACAATTGTTTTACCTCTATGATCACATCGTTCAGACCCCCAGTAAAAATGGTGGCTATTAAAATCCCCTAATATAATAAACGGCGTAGGAAGTTGCCTAATGAGATTATTTAAATCGTTTATGTTAAGTTGATAGCTATTAGGAAGGTAAACATTACATATCGTAAAAGTTAAAGGGAATTTAACTGTTATTGCCACAGCTTCTAAGTATGTATTTAATTGTAACTCTTCTGCAAGTGTGTGATTTTTAATAAATATAGCTACGCCGCCGCTAGCCCTATTACACTGTAATCGATTTTTATAAAAATGCCTATAGTCTGGCATTGATGCACAGTAATTATGAACAAAGTTTGTTTCTTGTAAACAAATGCAAGAGGGACCCAATCTATTAATGAGTAGTTTAATATTCTCCAACCTTTTAAAGTAACCATTCACATTCCATTGTAAAATGTCCATATCTAATTGTAAATATATATTTTTTGTTGAGTTATGTAATATATAGACTATTAAAGATTATTATATAAAAATATGTAGCTAATTAGTTATTTCGGTTGCGTTAGCAGTAAGATTAATTATTTCGTGCAATTTTCTTGATAAGCGTGAACATCTATTTTTTAAGCTTTTATTCATTTTACAATGCAGTTGGTTACACATCTTAATCAGGTCATTAATATTATGAGTATAGGTATAAACTAAATCTTTTATGTTCTGTTTTCCTCGCGAATTATCTAGTAAACTTATAAATTGATCTAAATTAATAGGAAATGTTTTATCACTGTTTAAATCTATCATATTTTTTTCAATTTCTTGCCAAACATCTTCTTCAGTCCTGGTATCATTTTTCTTTAATTTCTTCTTCGCTTTAATTGTGACTTCTGTATCCTCTAGAGAAATGTTGCTATCCGTTTCATCAGTTCCATCTGTTTCCATTTCGTCCAAGTCATTATCTTTGTGTATAACAGGTATAGGTTTTACTTTGGTATTTTGTTGAGAAAGGTAATTGGAATATAAATAATAGATGATACGTGTTCACGCAAACTGTTTGTATTCACGACTGACTTGAGTGGTGGGCGCAGCCACGTCGCTAGTTTGTTTACATTTAAATCTATGTTTATGTTAACATAATAAAATATACACTGTACCTACACCATTCCCCCCCTTTTTTTAAACAAAAAAAAAACTAACAAATATTTTATAAGTAATTAAAGGGTTAAGCTAACATATTTTCTTAAAACACTTTACTTGTAGATAAATGCGGTTGCCGCCTGCTTAATCTCAAGCGCTTTGTGAGAGCTAAACAAACTGCTACTCAACGAAAGCGTTGTTTACAAAAAAATACACATAAGTTTTTATTATATAAATAAACAATAAAAATGTCTTAACCTATGATTAGCTTATACAAAAGTATATTTAAAATAAACAATAAACATTTCGAAACCTATGAATAGCTTACACAAAAGTATACTTAAACAAAACAATAAAAGTGTTTATAACTAAAAGTGTTATAATAATTCCTTTGTGTCAAACGCTACTTATGTTGTTTATTCTACGAATCTCAATGGTGTTTTGATTAGTCGGCCAAAACGCTTTGTTTTGTTATGACTAACTTTTGTCGCTGCGCTTTGTTTATCGTTTAAGTTACAATCTAAATTAAAACTATTGTCGGTAGAGTTTTTACAATCGCTATCAATTACATAGGCAGGTTTCAGTCTGTCTATGGAAATACACTTTTCTTTATCGCCTACCTTGATAGTGAAAGTCTTTCCTTGTCTTTTTACGACATTGTATGGACCGTCATATGGTGGTTGAAGACACTTACGCATTAAATCAATTCTAACGAACACACTTTTACACGTATTAAGATCGTTGGATATGAATAGCGAACGTGAATTACTATGACATGGTGGTCGTGGTTTCAATTTATTTATAGAATCTCTAAGTACCTGTAAATATTCAGAGTCCGACATGCATATTTTACTTTCATCATAAAAATCACCCGGCAATCGAATCGTTTTACCGTAGGTCAATTCCGCTGCGCTTACTCCGCTATCACTTCTGATAGCTGCACGCAGTCCTAATAATGCTATCGGAAGCTCGTCCACCCAAGACTTGCCATCTTGTAAACGTGCCATAAGGGATACTTTTAGTGCTCTATGCCAACGCTCAATGACGCCGTTGCTTTTTGGATTATACGGACTTGTGCGTATTTTATGTATACCTAAAAATTTCATAAGGTTTTTAAACATATCACTTTCAAATTGTCTACCCTGGTCGCTTGTTAGCTTTGAAGGGCATCCAAAACGAGAAATCCAGCACTCAAAAACTACTCTAGCCACGGTCTCCGCTGTTATATTTTTAACAGGAACGGCTTCTGGCCAACCCGTTGTCCGATCTATAAGAGTTACGCAATATCTATAACCATCAGGTGATATCGTTAAAGGTCCGACTATGTCAATGTGTAGGTGCTGAAAACGTTCAGCCCGTTCAAAACTACCTACACCGGAAACAGTATGTCTATTGATTTTAACTTTCTGACAAATAGGACAAGTTCTAGCCCATTTGGTAACATCTCTATCCATATTCGGCCAAAAGAACTTTTGTTTAACCATCTGTTTAGTACATTTAATTCCAGGGTGGCTAAGGTCATGAATTGAATGGAATGCTATTAATCTAAAATTTTCAGTTAAATATGGCCTAATTCTATTCGATGAAATTTCACAATATACTTGTTTATCACAACCTGGTAAGTTAAATTGTTTAAACTGTAAATTACTATCTGTTACTTGCAATGCCTCCCGTAAGTATACGTCGCTAGATTGGGTTTCTGCTAATGCTGCATAATCTAGTATCGTGGGACAACTTACTGTCTCTATCCGAGATAAAGCGTCTGCTACTACGTTTTGATCACCGCTGATATACCGAATGTCAGTACTGAATTCGCTTATGTAGGAAAGTTGACGAATACGTCTAGGACTTTCTTTATCGCTATTTACTTTACTGAATGCGTATACGATAGGTTTATGATCTGTGAATATCGTTAATGCCCGACCTTCCACTAAATGTTTAAAATGTCTTATTGCCATATATATAGCCAATAATTCACGATCATAAGTAGAGTATTTCATTTCCGTAGGTGATAATTTTTTAGAAAAATATCCAAGTGGTTTCCAATTGGTATCTATTTGTTGCTGTAAAACCGCGCCTACGCTAGTATTTGAAGCATCACACATCAAAGATAAATTAGCATCGGACATTGGATATGATAATGTAACGGCGCTTTTTAAGCTCACCTTACATTTCTCGAATGCCTCGATGGCCTTATCAGTCCATTTTATCACGGTTTTGTCGCGCTTTTTGCTATTATGCAGATAACTATTTAACTCTGCCTGACTATCGACTGCATTAGGTATATGCGAACGATAGAAATTGACCATACCGAGAAAACGACGCAATTGTTCGATATTTTCAGGTTTCGGAAAATTTACAATTGCCTGTACCTTATCATCGAGTGGACGAATACCGTCTGTTGACACCTCATAACCTAAAAAGTTTAATTTTGATACTCCAAACACACATTTGGAAATGTTAATTGTGACACCAAATTCGTTAAACCTTTGAAAAACCGCATTTAAATGCTTTTTATGAATTTCTTCGGATTCCGATACTATGCACAAATCGTCAATATAATTATATACGAAATCAAAACCATTAAGAACTACCGTATCCATAAATCTCTGGAACGATTGCGCTGCGTTCCGCAAACCGAAAGTCATACGTGGGAATTCGAATAATCCGAAAGGAGTAATGATTGCAGTTTTTTCGATATCTTCAAGGGCTATAGGTATAAAATGATATGCTCTATTTAAATCTAACTTACTGAATACAGTCTTATTACCTGCAATTAAATATTTAAAATCGTTTATACGTGGAATGGGATAACGATCCGGCTTTGTTATTGCATTAAGCCGCCTATAATCCCCACACGGTCTAATATCTCCATTTTTCTTGGGTACCACGTGAAGCGGGCTCGCCCAAGGGCTTTTGGAGGGTCGACAAATTCCTAATTCTAACATATTCTGAAATTCAGCCTTAACTTTTTTGAATCTATCCGGTGGTAGTGGCCTTGCCTTAGCGTATACCGGTGGTCCTGAGGTTTCAATATAATGGCACACCGAATGTTTAGGAACTTCTTTGAAAGATACCGGTCTGGTAATGTCTGGGTATTTTGATAGTAATTTATGCCACACATTACCATTTATTGTTGTTTGAATTAATGACTCACATACGTCATGGCACACAACTGAAGCGATAACATTTAAACGAGTAACTTGATCTATTAACTTTCGCGCGCTTAAATCAACTAACAACTTATAATGGGTTAAAAAATCTGCCCCTATTATCGGTTGTTTAACAGCCGCAACAATGAAGGTCCATCGGAAAGCTCTTCTTAAACCAAGATTTAAAACTAAATTACGTACACCGTAAGTTTGTATCTCGCTACCATTAGCCGCATACAGCTTGTAACTATCGCTTTCGAGTTTTTTAGAATTAATTTTAGCAACCGGAATTACCGAAACATTAGCACCCGTGTCTATCAAAAACTTAAGTCTACTATTACTATCTAACACACATAGGCGATTATAGGTATTGATACAAACCTCCGCCACAGGCTGTATCGCCGCTAGTTTTCCGTCGGCTTCGCATTGTCCTTTGAAGTTTTCCAATTACACGGCTCCACACACTTAGTAGATTTAGATCTAAATTTGTAGTGATAATAGCACAGCCAATTAGGATCTTTCCGACTTCTACTTACATTTCTAGAGTGTGAACTTGATTGTATATTTTCGTTACGACGTTGATATTGCCTACCACGTCGTAGCTCTGCAACTTCGAGGCTAAGTTTTTCTACTGCCGCTGCTAACTCCGACGTTACGCTGGTGTCCCTGGGTGTGGGGTTTGACGTCACCGCCGCCACTTCTGCTGGACGAGTCGCCTCCATCACCTTGTCAGCTACCACCGCCAGATTGTCCAACTCCTTGACTTCTGTGACCGCCAGTACCGCCTGAACTGCCGCCGGCAGGTGACTGTTCCACATAATTTGCAGGGTCGAGTCTGGCATTTTTGCTCGTGCCAAATCCCTCATTCGCCTCAAGAGTTGTGAAGGCTTTTGATTTCCCAGCTCCATTTCTCCAAGTAGTTTCTGGAACTGGCGAGTCTCTGATTCTTCGAAAACTTGTAGTAGTCTGTCTTTCAGCATGTCGTACTTTTTAGTCTCCGCTGGGGCCAAAAGTAAATCACGTACTTGTTGGATTGCACTTTTGTTCAGCTTCGTAATGACTAAGTTTTGTTTTGCAGCCTCACTCAATCTCTGATTTGCTACAACTGCCTCAAATTGAACGAACCAGAGTCGTGGTTGGTCCGCCCAAAAATCAGGAACACGCGAGGAAACCGTAATACTAGCCAACGCCGACACATCCTCGATATGTGGCTCATTGTTCGGCGCCTGTGCTTGTATCACTGGTGTGTTCACTTCTGAGTATACTGGAGTAGCCATTGCCCAAAATTCCAAAAACTAACTATTTACGAACACAGTTTACAAGGGTCACCAATATAGGTTTTTCTTTGGTTATTTTGTTGAGAAAAGTAATTGGAATATAAATAATAGATGATACGTGTTCACGCAAACTGTTTGTATTCACGACTGACTTGAGTGGTGGGCGCAGCCACGTCGCTAGTTTGTTTACATTTAAATCTATGTTTATGTTAACATAATAAAATATACACTGTACCTACAACAGGTGTCAAATTGCATGTTTTAGAAGATTCGCTGGCAGATGGTGAGTGAATGCGTTTTGTTCCTTGAATTTCCTGAGATTGAGGGCGTTTTTGTAACGCAGGCAATGATGGCAAGATGAACTCTGGTTCTGGTACAAGATTGTCATTACGATCAAAGATTTTATTGATTTCGTCAATTGTTCGTTGTTGTGTTTCTTGTGTTAAAACTTGGGAACTAGTCGTATTTTGTGGGCAATTCTTGGCCAAATGACCCATAGTGTTGCAAGAAAAACATTTTAAGGCGTCAGTTGAAATGTAGATCCAATAGTTTGTTTCCTCAAATGTCACTTGTATTGACTCAGGTAGACGTGCCTCGTCCTCTGGGCTGATGTACAACTGGCGTCTAAAACTCAGAATGTGTGAGAATCCTGGATCTGTAACACCTATTTTCATGAACAATATGGGTGACATTATTTTTATACCAGCCTCAGCCAATTTTTGTTCAATGACGGAGTTAGGTATGACCGGACAAACATTAGATAGAACAATTCTTTTGTTTCGTGTTATTAATGGTTTTATTTCTAAAACATTATTTTTTATATTTATCTTCTTATTTGCATCTATCAGGTCGTCCGCAGTTTTCTTTGAATCGAGATAAATACATATTCGAGCATTTGAAATCCTAGATATAAATCGAATTGATGTTGTTGGTATTATAGTTGCCAGTGCAATAAGGTACTCCCTGAGTGTTATCCCGTCGATTGAGTCCAATATAATCGCTTGGTCTTTCTTGGGGAAAGCAGTTGTTGAGGTGACATTAGCATAACTGGATGTTTTGGGCGATTGTTGGGATTTCACGGTTGGGGATAATGTAGGGTTATGTGTCATTGTAGTGATTTGGGACTTTGTGGAGTTTTGGGACGTTGTGGGGTATCGGGACATTGGGGTCAAATTCATCTTAACACTAATAGGGGCTCCTGTTCCCAGGAGTTACCCTGTTTTGTTTGTTCCGATACAAAAATAATCACACGCGTTAACTCGTAAACAATCACACGAACCGGTTATCGGCTCGATCTCGGTGAAACACGCGCGTCCGCTGCGATTACTCAAACGAAACTGTTGCATTTGTAAATTTGTCTGTACCAATAACAATATTTTTAGTAGCATCCCTTATAATTTCCTTCAAACTGGAAGCTCAAACATCTGTATTTTCGACAGGTTTATAACTGACTGGCCTATAGTAACATTTTAAAACAACTGATGAATGTCTAACACTGAACTTTTTATAGTCAAAAGAATATGAAATTCGTATGACGTAATTTATGTGTCTGTGCAGATTTGTTATTGATATTATTTTATTCATGGACCATAGTAAGCTACGTATTTTCTTTTATAAATAAATATCACACAACATACACACCATGCCATCCAGTCCCAAACTAAGCAGAGCTTGTACTATGGGTACTAGAATAACCGATACGAATACATTATATACCTTTTTTTGTAAATACATACTTATTATACATAGAAATACCCAGACCAAGACAAACCCACATGTTCATGCACACAAAGATTTGTCGGGACTCGAACCCGCGACCTCAGCGTAGTAAGCAGGTCGTCAATTACGCCACTAGCAAACAAGAATACGGCCTGCCTGATTGTAAACAGTAACTAATTAACACTCGGTATAAAAACAACCAGATTGCAAAGCTGAAGTGGCAATGGGTAGGGCACATAGCTCGTAGAACAGATGGCCGATGGGGCCGAAAAGTTCTTGAGTGGCGGCCACGAACCGGCAGGCGCAGCGTGAGTCGCCCCCCAGCCAGATGGACGGATGATCTGGTTAAGATCCCCGTTGGCTTCAGGCGGCACATTGTGGCGGAAATTATGTGAGGCCTATGTCCAATAGAGGACGTCGTTAGGCTGAAATGATGATGATAAAAAACAAACCACTGGTTGTAAATCATTTATTTGAACAAAACGTAAACATCAGTACACTCGCACAAAAATACAACCTAAATTATTATAAAATGCTAAAGGAATACTTTATTTATCAAGCTTATATTACACGATTCAATATTGGTTAATTATTACATTTTATTCACTCGAAATAAGGGTCTTAGCAAACGGAATTCGCTACGAATCTCCCTTGCGTAAACATTGCGTTTGGAGAAAAATAAATTAGTAAGACATGCTAAAACTGTAATTCAACTTAAGTTCAACTCAACGACCTTTCTTTAGTTCTTTTTTTTAAATTAAATGTTTTTTTTGTGAGTTTAGTTTTAAGATCTGTGCCGGATTTTTTTTCTTTCTCAATGTACTATCAACAAAGCATTCATGATCCACCTTAATACTTATTTGGTGAAGAAATTTTAAAAACCAAAGTCTAAAACTGTCTATTTTATCAACAAATGTTCACAACCTAAATATCTAACTTTAACAATTACAAAGGAAATGTTTGTGAAATGGGTCATGAATCAACTTTGCTGACAGTATCTACCATATTCTTGGAAAATAAATATAAAGATATGAATACTTATTAATACAACGAATTTCACGCGGACGAAGTCGCGGGTAATAGCTAGTCAATAATAGAATCATCCCCAAATGTTTGTGCGAAATACGCACGAGAGAGTCGCCAGCGATATCGCGCCTAATAATTATTGTTTATATAGCGTGTGCGTTTTATATCAACTGTCATTGAATCAAAGAAAGCAATAACATAACATCACGCCTATATAACCCAGAAGGGTGTGGCAGAGGTGTACAACACCCACATTTCTCCTGTTTAGTTTATGTCCCATGGGATAGGGGGTCAACCTATCGCCATCCACCGGGCACAATTTCAACTCCGTGCTCTGCTATTGAGAATTTCCTGGCGGAAAGTTCACAAATAACACTTTGCTCGACCCGGGCATCGAACCCGAGACCTCGCGAGCGCATACGCTAACCACAAGACCAACGAGGCAGTGAAAGCAATATTTAACCGACATTGAACCATGTAAAATCGCTTTTATTACTTCACGAATATGGCTTTAGCCGGCGCGTCCACTTCGATACATAGAATTTGCCAGAAGATTATCCAAATTGGCAACAACACTGCTGTTCCCAAGTTGAATAGCCAGTTCCCGTATATCTGAAACACAAAATAATATCAGAATAATATCATATCAAAATAATTTATACTAGCTTCCGCCCGCGGCTCCGCCCGCGTGGTATGTCAATTAAAAGTAGCCTATATGTTAATCCAGACTATAAGCTACATGTGTGCAAAATTTCATCGAAATCGACCCGGTAGTTTTGGCGTGAAAGAGTAACAAACATCCATACATCCATACATCCATACTTACAAACTTTCGCCTTTATAATATTAGTAAGGATATTTCTTGTAGGTACTAAAATTTGATACATAACTAAATAAAAAAAATTAAACGTCACAAGTGATATTTAGTTTAGTATAATTTCGCACACTCAATTATATACACATACGCACAGGTATGCACACACACAGTCATACCCACACACACGCAATCAAATCAAATAAAAATAAAATAAAACAACAGTTGAAATGTGAGTGTTATACACGCCTGCCAAACTCTCTGTGTAATATAGGCGTGATGTTAAATTAAATTGTACGTACCATGGAATCCACAATAGAGAACATAGTAGCCTGCATGGCCGCGTCTCTGCCTCGAGAGACCATTGCAAAGAAGTTCTCCTCCGGGAACAGAACCTTGCTATACGCGATCATTGCCAGCGATGTCACCATTAAGGGGTGTACTAACACGCATATAAGGCGTTTTAGGAACAGGAATGTGGAACTGAAAAAAAAATACATTATACTAAGAAACAGTTGAAAAAGATATGGGACCGGCATGATTTGAACCAGCGACCTTACTGCTCACCGGGCAGCCGCTTTAGCCATCCAGCTAAGCATAGCTAAATGCTATAAAAATAAATCAATTAGAAGTAAAAAAAATACATTATTAAGGTGCCATTATATGCGGAATTTTTATTGACTGTTCTGGCTAAATGCTATGTATATATCAATTAGAAATTGAAAAAACCGATCGTGTCCATCGACGCAAAGAACTCTTAATCCACAACAAAAATATTTGTGTAGTTCAATAAAGACGAAGACAACATCTTATTAATATTGCCGTAGCATACTATCATATATACGCCATGGTTGCGTTCCGCTTACTTGTAGTGTATAAGTATGTACCCATTATATGTAGTTGTCATGTGACTGATGTAACCCATATATAAACCTATGTTATTCTTAATAAAAGTTAGTATCATTTCGTACTGCTTGGTGTTTCATTCCACAATGCAATCCTAACATTATATGGCGACCCTGCCGAAACGAATCAGCCTCGCGCGTGTATTTTGATACCATGTCCCTATAAGGCGGCCGAACTTTGTCTCTAATATTGTGTATGTGGAAGCTTGTAATTGGCGTTTGCTGACCTATTTTGTTCAATTATTTGTGTGTGGCTGTTAGCTCCCCTAATAAAATAAAATAAAATAAAAATAAAATATACGCGGTGCAAAGATGAATTTGTGTGAGGAACTTCGTCGTGAACTATTGTGTTCGTTGATACAATTTCGTCGTTCTGTTCTCAACGTTAAATATGGGCAACACTGAGAGCCACACGAAGAAAGAAGTGGTGATCGCGCAGACTGCTGCTGGTGAAGGCAGTAATACAGCGAAAACTGACCAGTTGCTATTCCACGCAAGTACCACAAACACAATCCTTTTGATTATCACACTGCTGCTGTGTCTTGGATGTATTTTCGTGGTATATAAGGCGTACCGGAGATGTCACGGGAGACTGGTGGAAAGGCATGTTAACGACATCGTTTTGAGGAGATACGCGAGTATTCTTCGCGGTCAACCTAAAGCGGCGCAGCCGGGCGATATCGCGTAAGCGGCGTGTGAGAAAACGGCAACAAAAATATCGGTACAAAGTTCGTGAAAAGCAAAATGCGTAGTATGTAAGAAGTGCGTATAAAAAATCATAGTATGTAAGAAGTGCGTATAAAATCGTAGTATGTAAGAAGTGCGTATAAAAATCGTAGTATGTAAGTAGTGCGTATAAAAGTGCATATTCGTAAACCTTTGTAAAAAAGAAAAAATAAATAAGAAAAATCTCTGTCGTGAAGCGTAAAAATGAATGAACTTTAAACTTTATTTTAAGTAAAGGGTGTAACGGTGACAGTATCGATGGCTATCCAGTTATATTGGTATGTATTAATTTTAGGTTATTATCTCTATGTTGGATTGATATAAAGTGGCTATATAACGTTAATGGCAGATTTTATCAAAGAATTGTACGATGAATTATTGACAATACGAAAATATTTAATTAAAATTGGACCTAGTAGGAGGCAAGGAATTATATCTTGTAAAAAATTGGAAGAAGCTAATATTTTGTTTAAACAATTTAATAATTATCTAGAAGAAATAAAAAGGGTTAAGAAATTTAAAAGTGTTTTAGAAACTGAAAATATTGATCAAATTTGTGAGAAGTTTCATAATTTGTTTTCAGAAGTTACTACGTTGTGTAAATACGAGACAGTAAATTCTACCACGATGTCTAAGTTCGATTTAAAAATAGCGATTAGCTTATTACCAGTAATGAACGATACTGAATTAGTGACTAAGCAATTAATAGATGGTTTAGAATATTACGATTCAGTTCTAGAGGATGCTTCAAAGAAGGAATTAATAGCATTTGTTTTAAAAAGTAGATTGTCACAGTTCGCTAAATTAAGATTATTGAAAGAATATAAAAGCGTTTCAGAATTATTAAAGGACATGAAATTACATTTACTACCGAAAAAATCATTCATGGCCATATCCAGTAAATTACAGTATCTAAAACAAAATGAAAAAACCATCACAGACTACGGTCACGAATTATCGAGCTTATTTGTTGACCTTACGATTTCGCAGTCCGAAGGACATGAAGAAAGCTACGATGCCTTAAAACGCGTAAATGAAAAGCTTGCGATCAAACGCTTTGCCGACGGGTTGCGAAACCGTAGGTTAAGCACAATTATAAAAGCTAGAAATTTTGACTCGCTTAATGATGCCATACAAGCTGCGATAGATGAAGAAACTTCATCATCAGGTGACCCTTCTTCAAATATTTTGTCTATGAAAAGGTCTAACCCTAATCATTTTAGTAATTTTAGGGGTAACCATAGAGGTTTCCGACCAACCACAAGAGGTAGGTGTTACAACTATTATAAAAATAGCAGCAACCAACGAGGAGCTGGTGGACACTATCACCAGCGCGGAGCCGTGCGTGGCAGAGCGACACCTTTCCGAGGGAATCAGTCCGGGCGAGGATTTCGAGGTCAGTACTATAATAATTACCGTAATTACAACCAACAAAATAATAGTAATAAAAGAGGTCCTCAGGAAAATGGTAACAAAAGGGTGATGACGGCGACTCAAGATGGTGATGTTGCCGAGGCAAATGTTTTACAATTTTTTCGAGACTAAAAGTAAATTTATTTTTGCTAATGATAATTCAGTAGTTGCTAGGCTATCCTTAAATGGTTTAAAGTACTCTTGGTTAATTGACACTGGGGCATCGATTTCAGCCGTTGACTATAATAGCGTCTTAAAACAAAACATTCCAATACATAAATGGAAGACATCAATAAATGGTATTGGAGGCAAAGTTGACGCAATCGGTTTCGTTTATTTACAGTTAGAAACGCAGGGATACTATTTCAGTCACAAGTTTTATGTTTTTAATTCTTTGCCATGTAAGGCGGATGGCATAATTGGGTATGACTTCTTAAACAAGTTTAGATCACGTATCAATCTAGAACATAAACAATTACTTATTTATACACCGTTAAATGATGAGATTGTTTTAAAATTAAGTAGCCCTGAAAAAAAAACTTATAATATTCCGTCGAGATCGGAATCGATACATTACGTAGAAACCAATTTAAAAGATGAGTGTGTAGTCTGTGCATCAGAGTTATGCGAAGGTGTCTTTATGGCTAGTAGTATAGGGGCACCAGTCAATGGAAAAATCCCAGTAAAAATATTAAATACAACAGAAAATTCATTAACATTGAATGAAATTAAACCTAATTTACATAAGTTAAGTGATTATAATATCTGTACATTTGATAGTTGTTTACGTAACGCGGATCGCGTGTGAAGTCTTTGTTATCACAACTTAAGTTGCAACATTTAAACTTAGAGGAACAGGTTTCCATTGAAAACTTATGTGCAAAATATGCGGATATTTTTTATTTACCAGGTGACACAATGCAATCCACAATGCAATCCTAACATTATATACTGTTTATTTATTGTTTCTGTTTTCTCTATTTTTGTATTGTTAGTTTTATGCGTTTGTTTTTTTTTTGTTTTGTAATTTTAATTTTAAATCTAGCCTTTTTATATTTATTGATATGTACTTAAGTTTTAGTTATTTATTATTTTAATGTGATACCGTCCGTCCTCTCTCTGGCGCCATCAGAATATCAGCGCTGCAGGCCTTTGTAGATCTGCAGCATATGACTGAGATGGTGTCCTTTTCTGACAAAATTCATGTTTTATTTTTATTTTTATTTGTGTTATTATTATTGTTTGTCATAATAAATATGTTTCTTTCTTTCTTTCTTTCTTTCTATAAATAACGACATCGAAGTATAGCAAAAGTACATCAAGGTATCACTTACAACTTCTATAGAGCACAAGCATATACTATTGAGTTAACTCCTGACCATGAGAAAGTGGGCACGGTGAAGATTGTCGTTTAGGAGGGAAGTAGATGCTTCGGGAGGAGGAGAGCTTTACCAGCTACATCTGGCAGCACACTTTCTTATGCTTCTATCCCTTTCTGTCACTTAAAACCGTCATATAAAATAGTGAGATAAGAACGAGAGTGCGATAGTACGTGGCGGCTTTTGAGCTCAGGTGGTGGAGGGAGGAGCTTAGATTTATAACTCTAGT
Source organism: Hypena proboscidalis (assembly GCA_905147285.1). NCBI lineage: Eukaryota > Metazoa > Arthropoda > Insecta > Lepidoptera > Erebidae > Hypena > Hypena proboscidalis. The sequence goes on from LR990149.1 coordinate 15,571,020, forward strand.
AGATGACGCTCAACCCTTAGCCCCTCCTCCCTGGATCGAATACTGGACTGTAATACAGCTAATATCTTTATGCTACCCTAGTACCCGATTGAAGTTTTTAAAGGGAGGCAAGATAATTAATTTAATTAATGACCATTACTTACCTAAGATTACTCTGACCTCTGACGACAACCGAAGTTATCAACCCCAGAGGGGTATAGAGCATTGCAATCACGAACCCTAGAGGGAAGTTATGCATTCCAACGCTGAGACATACAGTCGCTAGTTCTATAAGCAGTAGGATATTGACTAGAGATAACTCCTCATGACTTATGCGGCCCGTGCGTACTAGGCGTGGTAGGATTGGCGTTATAATGGTGATTACCACTGATGTGGCAATCAGGCCGTAGTACACTGACTGTTCTGATGGTAGGTTGTATTTGGCACCTGAAAATAACAAAATGTACCTTTATACTACACCTATGTAGAAAGTACCTCTTTGCAGTATCTAATATGGAGAATATCTATCAAAGAAAGTTAGTCTTTTCAGACGAGTTCTGAAAAGCAACATGTAATGTATGTTAGAGGTCTGAAATATTACTCCTAAATTCATTACTCCCATGGGAGTAATGAACTATTTTTTAAATTTCTTTTTTTTATTTTGTTTTCTGTACTTTTTGGTAAACCAACCATAAATAAAAAAGAATATTAAAAGAATAAAATAACTACTTTTATAAAAATAAATAAATTAATGTAACTTAATTATATAATAACTCCATAAATAAACCACTAAAATCACTATTATTACCTGTTACAAAATAATTACAAACGTTTTTTCACAAATCAACTTCATAAAGTGTAGCTGGCTGCATGCGATTGTTACCCGTGTCTCTATGCGCGTATGAAAGAAGAAATTGTGATTTTTTTTTTGCATTTCGCTCCAAATTCCTCATCATTTTAAAACTTTTGAATAAACAATTTGTTGCAAGAACTTAATATGTCGAGTGATAGTGATACTGACGATTTATTGACTCCGGAGGAATTGAAAGTAACTGCTCAAGCAGTGATTGAGGACCTCTTACCACAAAAGTCAAGGATCAGATATAATAAAGCGTATGCAGATTTTTTGCAATGGAGAAGTGAGAAAAATGCACAATCTTTTTATTTTCCTTGTAGGTGTTTAGTATAAAGCACTCTGTATAACTCGGGCGAAAGTTTGATTTCTTTCGGGTGTATTAAGGCCCTCAGCTACGCTTTGGGCCTCAAACTACACCCTCAATGAAATCAACTACTTTCATTCCTTGGTGTACAATGTAGCTATTACTTACATGAAAAATTTCTAGAAAATTAAGCTTGACTAAATAAGACTCACCAATATGACTAAAAATAACAGGAGAATTCATAACAGCATATCCAATAAGATGTACTAGTAAATAATTAGCTCCAATATTCACAACACTCATGCTGGACTCTTCCAATTTCCCCTTAGGCTTTTCTTTGAACACCTCTTCGCTTTCGCTTTGCTTATCGCCTGGTACTTCATCTACGAAATTAACTTTTTTCTTCCGCGATTTTAAAGATACCTCCTCTGATTTCCTATCGCATGGTGGTAGTTCTGGCTCCTTATTTATTTTATTTTCAGACTTTTCTTTGTCTAACTTTTTGCGTATCTGTTTGTCTGTGTCATCTTCTCCATCTTTTTGTATGGACACCCATAGAGACAGGGCTCGTATGAGCATTGCTACGCATAGAAGACATAATGACGGCATGTATTGACCTAAAAATTCAACAAGGTTAAAAATCGGTGGCTGTTCCATTTGATTGCCTGTCTGAGGTGATAATAGGTGTGCTAAACATAAATGGATTACTCTTGACAGCAAAGCTATTAAGGTGTCAACATTTTTATCTATCTGGCTGTTAACAAATGATATCAAAAGCACTCAGGTGCTACCTCAAAAATGTTAAATAAAGTAAGATAAGCCTGCGCCTTCAGCGCTACCTGGCTTTGCACAGCAGGTGTTCCACCCGGGTCAAAAGTTGCGTACGCCCGGTCTTTCCCGTTGGTCAGATCAATGGTTAGATTAGTCTGTCCAGTGGGAACTTTTTGTCCCATTATCTAGATCAGCTTGTGATGTAGGTGTATGCAAGTATCATTGAATACAAAAAGGGCTAGCCGTATTAATATTAAATAGGTTTTATGTTTAATGTGACATTATGATTGTTTATGAAGTAATTTTTAATATTTTTTTTTTTCTCAAATGATGTTAATTAACATCATTTGAGAAAAAAGAAAAATAAAAAAATAAAAAAAAAATAAAAAAAATAATAATAATAATATTAAAAATTACTTATCATTTGAGAAAAATTAAAAAAAATTAAAAAAATTAAAAAAAAATAATAATAATAATATTAAAAATTACTTAACATCATTTGAGAAAAATAAAAAAAAAATAAAAAATAATAATAATAATATTAAAAATTACTTAACATCATTTGAGAAAAAAAAAAAAAAAAAAAAACAAAAAAAAAAAAAATAATAATAATATTAAAAATTACTTCATAAACAATCATAATGTCGCATTAAACATAAAACCTATTTAATATTAATACGGCTAGCCCTTTTTGTATTCAATGATACTTGCATACACCTACATCACAAGCTGATCTAGATAATGGGACAAAAAGTTCCCACTGGACAGACTAATCTAACCATTGATCTGACCAACGGGAAAGACCGCGTACGCCCATGACGGTGTACGTCTACCTTTAATAACTAATCGATAGAAAAAGAAGACTAACCAATAGAAATAAATCGGTTGGTAGCCGCTAGTAGATAAAAGAAGTAGCTCTGATGAAACCTCTCCAGCAAGTTATTCAAGGACCTCAGCATACTCTCCAGGGCTATGCCGAGCCTGTAGAACGTGGCGGTGGAAAGCGCGTGTGCGCGAGGCGCGGTGCCGGATGGGTCAGTGGCTTCGCGGCCCTCTAAGGTTACTGCTTCGATGCCGAAGCGATGGAACAGACCGTGATTGCCGTCTGGTACCTATAAAAAGTATAACAACTGACTTGAAAAAATATCACCTGTAAACACTAACTGCGCCTCGCGGTTCCACTCGCGGCAAAAAGTCACCCATATCCTGCCAAGGTTCGATCTTCCTCTATATTAAATTTCATAAAAATGGGTCCTGCCGTTTAAGTGTAAAAGCATAACAGAGTAACTGCCGGACTTATAATATAATATAATATTTTTTTTAATTTATAGCATAGCCATTTATAGCATCCATACATTCCTGATCGGGTTGTACCTTTAATATAAGTAAGTTTCTATGGTATACAATATTGTGGTTGAAATATTAAGATTTCAACAGGACTCGATACTGTACCCCCCGGGTAAACGCCCCAGGTGCAATGCCAATTAAGCCATGTATTTGTATGCTGCTAGGTTCGAAAATTTTCAACCCTTTTATTAGGTAAATATAAGTCAAAAAGTCAAAAGTCTTTATTTGCTTACTAAGTGTATAGTTAGGTCTTAAATATTAGAATACAGATCTTGATAACTTAGTAGCCCCTTTCAGGCGTTGCATAATTAGATAACTCAGTGGGAGTCACAACACACAGTAATATTTAGAAAAAATAACATTTAATAATAGTTAATTATAATACTGTTAAAATAACTTAAGATGTTTCAATTACAATTTTACATTTAAAATATTCGTCAATAGGATAAAACATTTTTCTATCTATAATGTCTTTAATATTTTCACTGCCATATAATAGGCATATAATATACCTGTTAGGCAGACCTTACTTGGTTACAGCGCCACCTGTGCGATCAGCGATAAGTCACTTAGTCACACACAGTATGTTTAGGATTAGACCAAAGCGATACCGTCGAGAGATGACGCATTTTTATCAAATACCTGTATTATTTGAAAGAAAATTATAGCTTGTCTATGCCTTTTTGTATTTTATATAACATTATTAAGTTTATATAATTTTTTTTTGTTTACACATCAAATCTCAAACGCTAAAAAGCTTTGTTCGTGGCCATTTGCGTTTCTATTGATAAAACACTATTGATTGTCACTCTAAGCCAGAATTAGGATTGTTTACAGGGTCATATTTATGATGTATACACTCACCCCATCAATTTGCGAGGCCACCATATCAAACATGGTCCAAAAGTTGTTCAGCCACTCGTCCATCTTATTCCGGCTGCGGATCCAAGAATAACTGGAATATACACATAACTTTGTGTTAAAAATATGTTTAAGGTACCATTCATGTTATTGCTGCTGAACTATCTAATAAACATCATGCCTATATTACTCAGACGACGGTGTGGCAGAGGTGTAAAACGCCCACACTTCACCCGTTATGTTTAGGTTAATTAATAATAATATTTAAAAGTAAAGTAAAAGTAAAAGTAAAAAATCATTTATTGCCACCAAACACATAAAAGTTCAGAAAGGAAAAAATACATTGAATAAATTACAATAGAAAGATTAAAATGTTAAGTTGTAGCAAAAGGAGAAGACTCGGCTATTGTTGCAGTGCGCAGCGAGCCACGACACCAGCAACGCCGATTTTCAGTCTTCCCCTTTATACTACTGCCTATGAAGTACAAAGGTGCGGGTACATTAAATAAATAATAATTTTGATAATAAATATAGTCAGCAGCAATAAGCAAGAATTAAATAATTAATTAAATTAAGTGTGCATGCATTTAATAAGATAATTTCATTATTCTTTATTACATTAACTCATTTATTCACATTCTTTAAAAGTTCTTTATTCACACACAACGCCATCTAATCCCAAACTAAGCAGAGCTTGTACTATGGGTACTAGAATAACTGCTACTAATACATATATACTTTTCTTTTGTAAATACATACTTAGAAACACCCAGACTAAAATAAACCCCCATGTTCATGCACACAAAGATTTGTCTTAAATGAGAATCGAACCCACGACCTCGGCGTCGCAGGCAGGTACACTACCCACTCCGCCATCCGGTCTTGGTTGGCTAAGACTATCGCCATCTAACGAGGCACAATTCCAACTCCGTGCTGCTATTGAGACGTTCCCTGACGGAAAAGTCCCAAATAACACTTTTGGCCGACCCGGAAATCGAAACCAAAACCACGCGGTACGCAAATTATACCAACGCGGCAGTCTGGGCAAGTTCATTTTTTTTTTATGGTGGATAGGCTCGCGTTTGACCACGATCTCACCTGATGGTAAGTGATGATGCGGTCTACGGTGGAGCACGCTTACCTATGAGATACCTATTAACTCTTGCTTTGAAGAGATCCAAGTTGTACTCATGCGGAAACACAGACTCGGGCAAGGCGTTCCACTCTTTGGCATTACGCATAATGCGTAATGGTGGAATATCTACCGTGAAGCGGTGCCTGAGTGCCGTTTGTCTGTTAGTCTCATGGTGAAACGGGGACGGAGGGATAAGGTTGTGTAGTTCCTCTGCACACTCTCCGAAATGTATCCTATAAAAGACCGATAGGCTGGCAACCTTGCGACGGTGCTCCAGACTTTGTAGTCGAGCTTCCGTCATATCGTTATCGCAGATAATTCTCTTGGCCCAACCATCGATAATAGAAATAGATATTGAAATAGATAGTTCATTATAAAATTCGCTTACCTGTTTCTGTATGAGTGATGTATTCCAGATTTCACACAAAGCTTATGGACTAAATTGACTAGATCCAAATTAGGTAACTGTCCATTCAAACCCTCGATTTTAACTTCAATATATTCTGCAACAAAAAAACATTTATATGAACACAATTTAATCGTATCATCATCATTTATAAGAACCATATCCTGATAATATCAAACACAATACACAATATCGATCCAACCGTTCACGTGTGATACGGCATCAAACGTCAATGGATGGACCAGGAGTAATAGGTATTTATTTTTATATAATTATACATATTATAGACCAATAGATTCGACTTTTTCTAACATTATCTTGCATACTAAATATTAGATATCACGGGAAATTTCTCCATTCAATCACCTGTCAAACTGACGCCAGCCCGCCCACCTATCTTCTAGATTTTCCAGAGGCCTTACACTAGTGGATTAAAAGAAAAAACTACATAAGTCGCAAAAAAAATTGTCCGCAATCCTCCTTATAATACTCACTTATTTTAGGAGTATGAAACTCCAAATTAATAGCCGCCTGGATAGACCCCGACCTGCCCTTCAGCCTGCCAGGGTCCAAGCACTTCTTATGGTCTCCTCCCCAATTGAAGCCAGGCATTAACTTCCCGAGATCCAAGCTGGGAGTACCAGGCGGCCAGAAAGTGCCAAGACTAGTGTGAAATGTCTCTGCGTCGGTCTGCAAGCCATGGTAAGCTTCTAACCACGCCTGCATTCCTAGTTGTTCGTGTTCCGTTATCAGGAATATTATGTCCTTCGCCCAGTATTTTTGAGCTAAAACGATTTGAATAAAAAAAAATTAGGTACAGCCAGTTCTTGATTTCATTATGTTATACAATTAAACTTTTAGGAAACAAGGTGGTAAGTCGGTGGTAAGTCGTAACTAAATCACATAGACATTTATAGGGGGTAACAAAATGGCATTGTTAGTTACTGGATAACGTAGTCTTTAAGCCAAATCGTCGCTACAGTATCTATATTATTATGCTACCTTTCCATACTGTGGCCAGTAGAAATGTAGAATCATATCTTTTAATAATGGAGTGATTCTACTAAATATAGCAAAACTACTGTCAAAATACAATACATAGTAATTGTTGCCTGCCTTATTAGTCTAGCAGTATAAATGAGTATTGTTCACTGCAAGTTGGAATTGTGCCCAGTGGATGGCGACTGGCTCATCCTCTATCACATTGGACCTAAACATAACAGTTGAAGTGTGGGTGTTGTCCTCTGCCATACCCTTCTGGGTACTAAAGGCGTGATATTATGTCAATATGTAAAACTATAAATGCAAAAGTAACTACGTCTGTCTGTCTGTCACACTTTCACGGCTACACTACTATAACAAGCTTAATGAAAAATGGTATGGAGATAGTCAAAGACCAGAGTAAGGTCATGGGCTACTTTTCATCTAAATAACACGCGGGGGAGCTAGTATTTATTTATTTATTTATTTATTTTGGTTTACCAACATTTGTTTACACTAAAATTACACAGGATTGTTTTAAATTTTACATCATACAAAAGTGTAACAAACTCTTATAGGTAAACACCACATGCGCACTTATAAGCTAAAACATATTGTGAACCACCAGCGTTACATTGTAATTAAAAGTATAAAGAATTAAAAATAAACAACTGTAAATGAAACAAAAAATAAAACAACTTAAGCTAAGGATTTTTCTCAAAAGTTAATCCTACAATCAGTAGGTGATAATAATCTAAAAATATTCTCCTCTGTGTTCATCAATCAGGTAGCATTTCAATAAAGCACTTTTTTAGTCTCCCAATTGAATCAAAGTTCAAATCTATGCAGTCACTGTAACAGTTTAACACCTTGCAAAGCCTTGCATATGGGGAATTGGCTCCCGATACAGTCCTTCTCAAGGGAGGGCAGAGTGGCGTTATTGCGTGGCGAGGCATTCTAGATAGTATCACAGATAATATAATACTAGTACAGATACCCAATCTCATACAAAAAATTGACGCCACCCTAAAAAATATTATTCTGGGGGCTATTTTAATTCATTTTTTATGCCAATAGATGGCCGTACTTGTGAGTAGTCTCAACCGCGCTACCTCAACGCCATCTAGCTTTTGCAAAAGGTAACATCAGGTACATGACGTCCTTGTGTGCGTGAGAATGTGTCTGTGTGCGTGCCAAAGCTGTCAATATATTATTATCTGCATGTGTGCGTGTCAGTCAGTATGTACATTACCATTACGTTTGACCTTCTACAACGCTATAACACTGCTGCATTCAAAATATCAAACGATATTTTAAAGTTTTAAAATTTATAGTTTTTTTAATGAAATGTAATGTAATAAAATAATGATTACTTTCTATTGCAATTGACAACATTTCAAAATTTGAAAGTGTCTAAAACAAAAATACCGTTTCTTTATTATCCTATCCTGAGTACAAAAACATTTTTTTTAATTTTTTTGGATCAGTAGTTTTGGAGAAAAAAAATGAAAACGAAAAAATGCGTCGTGACGTCATATATACGGCTTAATAAACTATTACCTTTGCCCATGCTACGACAGAATGAAGAGTAATCGAAAATGACAGTTGTAATGTCAGTATTGTCAGTTGCCTGTCAACTAACGATAAACACATATTTCGCAATAATGAAAATATAAGCAATATTTATTGATTGCAACTATAATTCTTCCTAAATCGAACTGAATCCAAGTGAGGAATATACACCTACGATGGATTTAAAATATTATTTTGTACGAACATGTAAAAACAAATCTAAAGACGCCAACTCAAACAAGAAAGAAAAGTGTAATGCACTGGATGTAGTTTGTTCGAAACAACTATAAACACATAAAGAACTATGTGTGTAAAGAAGTTATAGACTACATAACATTACACTACAACTTAAAGGAACGCAGCAGTAATGAAATAAGTAGCAAAAACTGGGAACATTTCAGAAACGGGACTGGAAAAGTAAAACCTTGGGGATCAATTTAATTTACTTTTATGTTCTCATCAGTAATTTTTAGATGTGGACAAGACCTGGGCCATGTGAAAATAAATTATTTATAATATTATACAAGTATCTTTTTATTTATGATTGCTGTTTCATATTTTGTTTATAAAAACTAACACACATGTAATATAACATAACATCAACCCCATATCACCCAAAAATAAGTATTAATAAAAGTATTTATTTGTTTTTAACATGAGAGAAAAAGTTATGACATGTGTGAGCGAAGCAGTTACATAGCTACACATACACTGTATAACTAAAATACAATTGTATTCATTAAAGAACACAAAAAAACATAAATAAATAATCAAAATTTATTTAGAACTTTCTGAAATATTTTCAAATGTAAATTGCTTCCAAAAATGTTCAGCTTCTTGCAGAATCTTTGCTGTTTAATCTTTATCATACTCAACCTAGTATTTGTGGATTAGCTTGTTCTTTTCATAATCTGGATCAGCAATACAAAATAAGACCATAGGTTTGTTTGCAGCATGCATTTGTACCATTATTTGAGCTTTACATTTTTCTTTAAGTTTGCCATCCTTGATGTAATTTTTGATAGTGTTTTTGCTAATAGGGCATTATATTTCTATAACAAAGTCTGCACTAAGCCCATCTGGTGAAACACCAATAAATATAGTGCTTTCAATAACTCCAAAATCTTTTTCTAATCTATTAATGATGAGTTTTTTTAATGTTTTACTCCGTCTTATGGCTTTTGTTTAAGGCACCTTGTAACCACCTAAAATGCTTTGCACTAATACACCTTGTTCTGTTTCGCAAGGGACAGCTTCATGTATTCTAGACCCTGTCACTCAACCTTGACGCATTGAATGCCATAGTTCGGAATCCACTTGTTTTGTTGTAGCTTTAGCAACACTGTTAATAACTTCTTCACTGAGTTTTTCCTGGCAGAATCATATAAAACTAGGTAAGTATTGTCTTGTTGGATGTGTACAAACTGCAGCATTAAGTTCAAAGTAGGTTGACGGTTACCACAGTACTTCATTTCATGTCCTCATCTTCTGCCTGTTGCACTCTTCAGTAAACATGGATAAACTTATTATTAACATTTACATTGTCAGGGGTAATTTTCATTTTGCCTATATTTTTGCTAAAATAATCTTCTGTTCACCAGCACTAGCTTGTCTTGGTTTACCCCAATAACACGCAGTAGATGTGACAGAAGGTTCATCTGACAGATTTATCAGCCACATGGCAAAGCAGATAGCGTGTTTGCACCCTCCTGAAGACGCAGTATAATCATGACACTGAACAGAAATTATATTTTCCTTAGACTCGTCAATTTCAGCAGTTCCCATGTACAACATGGCTCTTACTTTAAGTTCAGGTGTCACCCTACATTTAATGGTGCACGAGTTGGTATCACGCTTTACTTCCACACATATCCTACAGCTGTGTCTACGTAAACATCCCTGGAAGCTAATAATGCTTTGGCACTACGCGTTTCGGCGGCATTGTAGCAGTCGTTTTCTACCATATATTCCAAAAGCATAACGTAGTTAACTTTTGGCAAATTCTTGCTATCAGCAGCTTGAAATCCATCTGATACCTTCATGGTTGATGAATGAAGAGCAGAATAGAGAGAATAATACGATTTTTATGCAAGAAAATAAATGTAAACAAACAAAATCACAATTGACGCTAGTGATGCGTCCCTCACTCATGAGTCGCTTCAAATGAGGTCCTCACCGAGAACGATTGAAAGAGTTACTCATTTTTCAAACATGAGGCGCTTCATTCAACTACTCGTTCGAAAAAAGAGTATGAATGAAAAACTCGTAACGCGCGCCTCGCATACTTTGCAATACGATTCGCGAGGGAATGAGTGAGTGAGTATTGTGAATGAGTAACTCGGAATGTGAGTGATAATGAACTTTATGTCTTACAACATAAGACATAATATTGCTAGTTAAACTCCAATGCTTATTATTAACGCGCGCAAAATCACGAGTGAAAAATAACTATGCGTATGAGAGAGACGTCAATATTGGGCGCGAGGAGCCGAGGTACCTCGGCTCCTCGCGCGGACGCGCGAGTACCTAGCGAGTGAGGCGACTCGCAATCGGATGGTATCATTCGACGCGGCGTCGGGCCACTTCGGCTATCTTCGTAACTCGTGCATCGCGCGTGTCGCGATTGCTATGTTCCTCACTTCAAACGAGGTGTACCTCGTGAGGACCTCACGAGGGAAAATGATGTACTCCCTCATCCTCATTTGAAATCGACGAGTTACCCATGACTAATTGACGCTAAGTTGTAGACAAGTATGACAATTATGACATTTGTCACTTTAAAAAAAATAAAAATAAGCAAAGGCATATAATTATTCCACCGTATATGTGACGTCATTTGGCGCTTACGTCTATTTAGAATGCACTAACTTTCAAAAAGGAAATAATGAATGAAAATAATAAAATTTCGCAAAAAGAAAAAATACGGGTCCGTTTATTTTACATCTAGTTTCAATTAAAATAATAATTTATATATGTTAAAAAAATGAAATGTTGTCAATTGATTTTGATTTAGACTAAACTAAAAAATATAAGGGAAGTGTCGCTAAAACGAGCAAAACAAAGGTATCGCGGTAAAGAGCGTCCTTGTCGCGCTCACTTGGCGTGAGTCACAAACCTTTTGTTCAAAACCTTGAACCTTTTTTATTTAGTCGTATTTATTTCGGAATGTTAGTACTCAATAAAACTTTTAAATCAAATTCAACTCATTTATTTCAAACGGGTACAGGCACATAGTTATAAATAGATTTTTTTTTTAAATAGAGAATTCAGAATCTATGTCTGTGCCACTCGAGGAACTTTAACTTTCTGAAGTGTCTGTTACATGTATAATAAAGCGATTGGCTGTTTTGTCTATTTGATGGTCAAGACCTCTAATCACGGCTGCTTCTTTTTTGGCGTGCTCGACACAATTTTGCCATTTTTCAGGCGTTACCTGATTGAAGGCATCATTAAATAATGTTTTAAAATCATTTAATTTAAATGTAGTAGGTATTGTGTCGAGCAACGTGACTTTTAGTGTCCGCCCATCATACGAGCTCTATTGGATTGAGCACCCCTGACTCACTCTGACGCCACACTCAGCGCCGAGTATGCGGGCATATCCCAAAAAATCTTATTTTTTGTTAAGAAATTAAAAAATTCGGTTATTTTATAATTAATTGTTTACTTCTATGAAAATTAGTTACAGCTAAATAAATAAATGTAATGATGGCATGTTCTTTGATTGATACATAAGTTGAAAACTTATACAATTTATATAATTTATAATATTTATAAATTATTTATTTTTGAATTACGTAAACAATAGCAATTACATATTATTATTTCATTGTTTTAATATGTATTTTTGAACATGAAAAAAATACCACAAATTATGCCCTATAATTTACGTATTTCTTATTTAATACCTTGCGTTAAGAGGTGTTTGATTAACCGGTATTATGAAACTCGATCGATGCAGTAATTAGCGACAGTTTTTAATGACCGCCGATCGCTATCGTAATTTTATTGACTTTTTGGTAGAAGTCGGATCAATGACTTTTATTCTTTACTTATCTATCTGGAACTATAGAAGCGACTATAGAACATTCACAGTTCGCGCGCTGTTATAAGTTTCAATTTTGCGTGCACGTGGTCGTGGGTACATCAGGCGAGGTGTAGGTATAATTTTTACATTTACTTGACTTACGTTTGGGAGTGAATCTTCTGTTGTTCCCAAGGACGATAATAATAGGTATAATACCTACTTAACGTTGTTACTTATTTTGCCTATACCTACTTCAAATAAAACGTCTTAAGTCAAAAAAAAAGTTGCAAAAGAAAATCTTTATTTATTTCTGCTAAAGTTTGATCGAAAAATCTAAAATCTGTTTATAAAAAAGTGCAATCATGTTTGCTTAGCATTGTTCCTACAACTGTCTTCGTTCGCAAAAACGTATTTTTGTAGCAATCTTATTATCGAAATTTTTAGCTAGACTAAGATTGCTTTGAAGGAAGAAGACAAGGGAGGTTTTAGTCATATCACTCAATACAAAAAACATGTATGTAAATACCCACTAGTGTATTTAGGGGTGCGCTTTGTTTTTCATAAAAAAAAATCTTCATAAAATCGCAATTATTTTCCGAAGAAAAATGTTATTAATAACAAATTAATAACATTTTTCTTCATACTCATTGGCATTAATAATATTGTTTTTCATTCACATCTTTTATCCTATTATTTTCTTATATTATAGTTTTTCTTAATGATACCGATCATTCTTTTCAACTCCTAATTATTTTTATTTATACATTTGTTTGTTCTTTTTTTTATGAATTTCTTCACTTGAGTGTTACGTTATTTACTTTATTGATATCCATAATGTCAATATAAATATATTAATTATTTATTTATTTAATTGTAGAAAGATCTGAAAAACATCTCGCATAAAATATCCACAAGAGCACACAAACAATCCGAAAACTTCTACCGAAGTGAAGGAAACACGCGCCCGTTCCTTTGTAAATAAACATTGAATAACATTGCAGAAAAACATTTTGTTTCTGTTCGTAGTACATCACATGACAATTGATATCTATATTATTTTAGATTAATAAAAAAATAAAATACATTTGATTACTTACATTATTAGAAAAACATGTATTTAATATATAATTTAAAAAGTTCGATGATGATTTTATATATAACTATTATTGGAAGGCAATCGTAGCCTCAGAAACTTAACGCGTCATCTTATGTGAATGTCCATTGAATTAACATGTTGAGTGACAAAAGCGTCGAACTCTAATTTGTTTATAACTCAATATACACTCACACTCTCATACAATGTTAAAATAAAATTCAAATAAGCGCCATCTATTAGCCACAAATAACCTAACCGCATGAAATTTTTACATTTTGTGCCGTATCCAAGACGGCGACTGAAGAGTTAAAGACATTGATTTCATTTTTCTCTCAAATCACTTTGAAATAATTGAAGAATGCTTTTAACGTTTTATATATACGTGCTTTATTTTTTAAAAATCATATTTTGGTCGAAAGTTGAACAATAGCGTTTATAACAATTTATTATTTTTGCATTGCTACACATAACGCCATCTATGGAAATTTTTAAGAAGTAAAAATCTAATGTTCCTAATGATACCCCATGATAGTATCTTATAATAATACTTACGTCTCGCAAACTTCGCGAAAGCCAGCATCAATGCTATGCCAGCCGCAGTCCCTTTCTGATGGGATGACAAAGACCGGTACGGAGCAGTCACCACCAGAGCTTCCAGAGACGAGGTGCGAGGTGCCCGCAGTATACCATACACATTTGTGCCGGTGAACACCTAAAAGAATATTCATATATATTTTTAACTACTCTGCAACACTAGGAATAACCCCTGTATTGCGTGGGTGTTCTCAATTACACATTTCACACACACAAAACACACCCAAGTCAGAACAAATCTTTGCCAATCACACAAAGATTTGTCCTGTGTAGGGCACACACCAGCGCAGTTTTAACCACTACGCCAACAGTGCACTCAATATATGGTTGTTAAAATAACATTTTGGGCCCAAAAGGTTATTTTGATATAAACCCTACAAAACTTATAAGATTTGGTGATTGGCTAAGGAATAAAAATTTCGATCTAGAGCAATATATACATTGTTCCGAATGACCTCAAATTTTAAGAAATTATTAATTTATAATATCCAGTTTTCCTATTGCTCTATTATAGTATTTGCATCTACCAATTTTACTTAATTTTTAATTTTTAGTTTAATTTTCTTGTATGTTTGGTTCTAATATTTCTTTGTTTTTATTTTCCTAGTGTGTTGTTCTTTTCTGGGAGGGAGCTGAAAATCAGTACTGAGTGAATACTGAGCTAGATCCCTTGCCACACATTTTCTGTGTACTATTTATAGGAGTATTCAAGATTAAATAAAAAAAAACACTTTGAGCATAATCCGTCACAAGGAGTAAATTTTGTTTTTTTATATGTACTGTGTATTTAAGATGTATTACCCCATTTCAGCTTGACATCCTAAACTGGGACACCCTGTATAATAAAACCCAGGTTAAAGGTTACTACTTCTCTTCTGTCGCAATTAAAGGGTGATATTATATAGGCTATAGCCTTTTTGAATAAACGGATTATCCAATGCAAAATGATTTTTTAATAAGGTCCAGTAATTCCTTAGATTAGCTTATTCAAACAAACAAACTCTTCATTATAATAATAAATAAATAATAGTAATAAATATCACACATCATCTAGTTCCAAACTAAGCAAAGCTTGTATTGTGGGTATTAGAATAACCGAAACTAATATATATTATGTACAGTGGGCCAAGCAATTAGGTATGCAGGGCAAAAACTTCTACGCCATACTGAAAACTGACTGCAATAGATATGCATGTGTGAATTACATATTTAATAAGTGTAATATACCCACTATTTAGATAAATGACTCACATATCCATAACTGGTGTAGTAAGTTTTTACTATGACATATAAGTTTTTGCCCTGCATAGTTAACTTGTTGGCCCACTGTACACACTATTATAATGTTACTATACAGAAATACATACCTGTCCTTGCCCTAATGGGTAGTTCAATGTAAAGTTGTGCGTGTACACTTCTAAGTGTAGCTGAGACATCTTGCAAACCAGCCACGGCACTGGCATCTCATTGGTGTCCTCATATTTATCCTGGAAATGTTATATTTTAATTTATTACAAGAGTAACTTTATATATTTACCTTTGTATATACTCACACATAATAAATGACAGGTGGTATTGATTGCCAGAAATGTCAAAAGGCACTAGCAAAGTGTTCACAGCAAGTGTACTTATATACCACTTCCAGGATGCTACTGTTAGACAGCTGTCCACCAGGCAATACCACCGAGCCTGGTCAGAGGATCTTCCCTTTGTGGTGGAGGAACATCACATTCCTCTACACCCTCATTTATATTACAAATGTGAGATAAGCTCTGCCAAGTGTAAGTCTTTCAATATTCATAATTTAATTGGTATAGTATAAAGAGGCGAATATGGATGTAACTGCTTGGATGGTCTAGTAGTTACCATATGCGCAGTGGCGTAACTATACCATCTGGGGCCCGTGGCAAATTTTTTTGCTGGGGCCCTAATCAGTAAAAATCTTCATGTTGTACCCAGTTAAATTTTAATAAACTTCGAGTTTTTCAGCGTACTCAGACGTTGTATATGTCCCACTAATGTCCATAGACCTTCTCTCTTATGTGAAAATATTTTTGAGCTCTTGGGTCGGGGCCCGTGGCATTTTGCCAGCCCTGCCACCCTATTGTTACGCCACTGCATATGCACCATGCTTAGTCCTACGGCAGGTCTTGGGTTCAAATTCTGGGCCAGGCAAAGTATTGTGAACTTTCTCTCAGGAAATTCACAATAGCAGCATGGACTTGGAATTGTGACCTGAACATAACAGGTGAAATGTGGGTGTTACACATCTCTGCCACACCCAGGGTATTATAGGTGATAATGCTATATTATGTTATGTTATGCTGAATGGATGTTTGTAACTTTCTCATGCAAATATTATCTTCTGAACAGATTTTATAAAAGTTGGCACATAGATTACTTAACGATTCAGAACATAAGGAGTATTGAATATACAGGTCCAGTCTATTGACAGCCACACAGGACCTCTGATTCAAGCCATTAAAACAAATGTATTTATTTATTATTTGCAATATTTTCTCTTTACCAGTCAAGCCCTATCATTTAAGTATAAAATAAATGTATCTTACCTCTAATTCCTGCAGAAATTCGTTGTAAAATTGCTTGGCGGAATGTTCTCCGTTAAATTCATTTGTAACCAACCCTGGCAGTAGCGCATTCTCAGAAAAGTAAGTCTCATTGTTGAACTCCTTATTCCCCAGCATAACAAACCATACCAAGGCACCAAGGAAGCATAAAAAGCAAAGAGGTTCGTGTATCTTTTTCAACACACGAACCCATTTCACCGAACCATATTCGGGGTCCGATAAAAGACCCATTTCGAAACGAATGCAATTGATATGAACTGTGAATGTTTGCTTCTTTATTATTTTATTATATTCATTGCAGTTTCAGTAAAACTAGCACAAAGAACAATAAAACCGATAATAAATGAATCGCCACCCGCCTGTGTTTATTTTATCTGATAATTTGTTTGACTGACACTTTCGAGTTTTTGAGTCTTTTGACAGATGTCTGATGTCAATAAAGCTTGTCGTTTAAAGACCCACATAACATGATCAATCTGTATTGTAAACTGCTGGAGCTCGTTGAAAAAAAAACGAAGTGTATGTTAATAATGTCAAAAGATCTTTAAGCAGATTTTAAGCTGGTATACATAGAGTAGTAGTCTATGCTGGTATATTTATTTACAAGATGTGCCTATAATCCAGTTTTAATACAATTTTAGGTGGAGGTATTTGACTACAAGGTGTACATACATAGGCTACTTTTTATGGATGTACAAACCTACCACGCAGACGAAACCGTAGGATAAAGATAGTCTGTTTGTTTGATAATGCTAATCTCGATAACTACTGATTGGATTTTAATCATTATTTTTGTGCTTAATAGTCCAACTGTCAAAAAAGATTTTAAAATACTTAGCATCACGCTAAATTCCACGGGAGCTGTAAGGTTAAACGCGAGTCAAAGCGTGGTAAAAGTTACTACGTATACATTCAATGCTACGCGAGTGAAATCGCGGGCAAAGGCTAGTTTATTTATACATTTTTGGTTGCGCCTCCATTGATGACTACTAGTAAGAATAAGTAAGAATAATCTTTAATACAGTCCACAAGTACATAAAAAGATATAACAGTAATAACCACACTAGGCAAAGCCTGTATCGTGGTTATTAATAGCGTCTATACAGAAATTGGACTTAAAAATTTAAACTGAAGTAACAATATATTTATAAACTAGACATAAAACTCGTAAAGTTATTATTTAAAACATATAGTAAAACATTTGCGTTGTTTGTGAGTACCTATGCGTGTCTGTGTGTGTGTGTGTGTTCGTGCGTGTGTGCGTGCGTTGTATGGATGTGTGTGTGTGCGAGCGTTTATGTGTGCATGAAAAAAGAGTTTATGTAATGGGGATTGTTCATTTTTTTTTAATCGTGCCAATTCGAAAACCATTTCGAGATATAAGGTCTCCAATCGAGCTCCTGTAGTTAAAATGAAAAAAGACCCCATAAGTGCATATATTTTTGAAGAAATATGATTGACCTTTATTTGACCTTCCATGACGTCATCATCGGAGGAATATCGCGCAATACGCCTTGGCCTTCCTTTTAAAAAACAAAACTGTCATTTTAGCTGTCTGTCCAGTCTGTCATTAATGTCACTCGTGCTAATTGTAAACATAAACAAGATTGTTTTCGTTCGCGCTCGTTACAAATTTAAAGTTTTTGATAAATTTATCATGGAATATAGAAAATGTTTTGTACCTAACTGTAGTAATGACTCTGCAAACAGCTCGGGCATGATTTTTGTTAAAATAAGAGAAGATTTGAGGAAACAGTGGTGTTCTGAAGCACATGTTGATTATTAATTTTTAAGTTCTCTCGGTATAAAGCTACTTAGGCCTCCAAGTGTATATTCTGGGGTTAAGCAATCTGTAACTGAAGCCATTCAGAGCAAAGTTATTGCAAGTTTGAGGGTTCACATAGAGAGGGTAATCAGACGTGTAAGAGATTTGCCACACTCAAACCACACTCCGTAGTTCATTACAAACATGTACCCTATTTAGATGAAATTGTTATAATAGCATGTTGGACTTATTAATTTGCAAGATGAAATAATAAAGAGTTTGTAGTATTAAAAGGTATATTTTTATTTTGCACTTTCTTATAACTAAGGAAATATAAAATCTTTCAAAAAATGTTCTGCATTGTTGATGATGGCAGAATAGCATTACCCCGCTGAATAGCTTTGGTTTCTGGTACTTTGTATCCTCCCAATATTTGTTCAACCAAAGACCCATCTGTCCGACAATGTGCAGCTTCATACAATTTGGAAGCTGTTAATCTTCCTTGTCTTATGTTATGCCAGTATTTACTATCCGCTTGATTTTCAATCTTCTTATTTATTTCATTTATATCTTCCTGTGTTAAATTTTGTTCTAAATAAAGTTTGAATTGATAGTAATCACTTGCAGTATATTCTTCTGTAAAGGCTACCACCATATCAAATATATTCTTTGAATTAGTGGCATGTGTGTCACTAAACATCACTATCAAGGAAGTTTTTTAAATATCTTCTTGCACACTCATCTTGAAACTCCTTCAATATTGAAGGATTCTTGGCAGCCAGCCTCGGGTTTCTTTTCTTTTGGAAATATGAATTTACTAGACACATGTTGTGTTCTAGCACTTGATAAAGATGGCTTATTCCAGTAACATTGAACTTCTGTGGGTGATGGTTCTGAGGATTCTTTTCAAGCCAAAATAGGATTTGTAGAGAATGTTTGCAGACACCTTTAACAATAAGTAGTTCAAAAGTTAATACATCATTAATATATTTCACAAGGGATATTATAAGAGTAAATGAATGTATTCAAAATATAATTTACCTGCAGAAGCTGGGCAATCTTGACACAATGATTCTAATATGACATAATGCTGTTCATCGATTCGACAAACAACTGTGTACATTTTATCGCCCACTCTATGCTCAGGCAATAAGTTGCAGTCCTGCTGACCTGAAGCCCACCAATCTATTCAAATATGAGTTACGAGATGACCTGAAATCATACATTAATTTTGAAGTTAGAAATTCGAGAACCTAATCTCTAAACCTAAATCTATTATTACTTTTCTCCTTCTGTAGATCTCAATCGCTTTTGTTATTAAGTAAAAGGTTATTGCGTACATTTTAAATCAATATTTTATTTACATTAAGTAATGTAGTAAATTTATTATGAATAAGTTCGGTACTTACATTAACATCTTTGCTCCTCTTATTTCAGCCAAATTATGCATATTGTTTGCAGCTATATATTCAATCAACATAATGTTTTAAACTTTAGGGCAAGTTTCTCGAATCCGCTTTAACAAAGTTGTCAGTACTCATAGTTGATGAACCGGCCATCGTTGTTATTAATACTATTTTGTTTTATAATTATGATAAGAAACAAACTTAAGTTTTGTCTAAACAGTCCACTAAAGTATGGTTTTTGGTTACGTTGATAGGTTACAAATACTTAGAAATTATAATAATAGACAGAAATGCATTCATTAAATGTCAAACAAACTGACATTAGTGACGTTTTTTTTTTTTCAACATCTTCGACCATAGTGCGGCGAGTAGTGTATTCCGATGATGACGTCATCAGACGAAAATCTTTAAAACCAAATATAAAATAAACTAGCCATTAAATTACCAAAACATTCAAATTAGTTTCTTAAAATGCTCTATTTTGACGAACAAAAATATAAAACAACCGGGTTAGATTTTCTGAACAATGCCCATTGCGGCAGCCTGGTGTGTAATACTAAGCAAATAATTTAAATAGTTGTTCAGTGTCATCAACTCAGATTGTTAATAAACTGTTTGCATTTAATTTTAGCAATTCGAACAGGATCTTCTTAATGTCACATTTATTTACAATTTGCTTTGCGAACGTAGTTTTGCATCTAGGTTTTGGAATTTTGAAGATTCTTTGTTTTACTCATTGTATTTTGCAAAGTTAAGTACAGTTTTGTGTGTGGCAATGATTGCTGTTAAAAGATACAACCATCGGATACTGAGTACGTTAGCTTCGTTATACAGTTCTAATGTTAAGTATCTGATTTTTAATATACATCGTTGTGCTCTTTCAAGTATTATAAGGTGTGAAGCTGCCGTACCACCCCATATGTTTATGCAATATGACAAGATGGACTGACATAATGATGTAAACGTTTATAAGAAGATCTTTATCAGCTGCGTCTCTAAGTTGTTTCATTACATAAATTAGTTTCCTTGCTTTTGCTGAAAGTATGCTGATATGTTCTTTAAAAGTTAGTTTATCGTCAACAGAAATGCCGAGGTATTTTATGGATTTTTTTTTTTCGCCAGAGAATTTTTTATCCGGTGGAAATGCATACTGGCCATGTATAGAAGCTGTGGTTTCAATAAATGTCGCTATGTCGCATCCACCCTGTATATAAAAAAGCCCAATCTCCCTTTGCCCCTGAATCCTTACTGGAGTTGGTTTAAATAAATAATGTTATATTACTGTCGTTATTTTCTACGTAGGTATAGTGGCGGCAGACATACATAATTCTTTGCGCATTTCAATTTTATACCGTAATCCTGCGTGAGGTGCTATTCGTTGGCCGCTGGCCGCTGACAAACAAGACAGATGGACGGTGGAGTCTTAGTAATATCATAAGGTTTTGCTGACATCTGGGTTGAAGACACATTGAAATAAAACAACATCGAATGTAGGTATTTACTTATTTATTCAATATGTTCGATTTTTTCGATAGAAATATCCCCGTTCATATGTTTCTTGAATAACGTGCAATGGCACATTCCGGGTCTCTCTCATGAATAAATATGTTAGTGCGGCCGTTACGAAACTTATAAAAGAAAACAGGAAGAAAATGCCGTCTAATCCAACAATACCAACAATCGGTTCAAACAAAAATAAAACCGCAAAGTTTGAAATGAACATGCAGGCGATTATGAATGTCGATCCGAAACTTTTCATCTGAAACAGATAGGACAGAACATTTTGTAGTTATTTTATACAAGCTTCCGCCCGCGGCTCCGCCCGCGTGGTATGTCAATTAAAAGTAGCCTATATGTTAATCCAGACTATAAGCTACATGTGTGCAAAATTTCATCGAAATCGACCCGGTAGTTTTGGCGTGAAAGAGTAACAAACATCCATCCATACATCCATACTTACAAACTTTCGCCTTTATAATATTAGTAAGGATTATTTATTTCTTTACCAACAACATTTCTTTCAGTATAAAAATAAAAAAAAATATTTAAACGCAGCGAAGCAAACCGTACCTCTATTTCGAAACCGTTACTAAACGAAAATTTCTAAGTTTTTTTCCGTTATTAACCGAATCCCGTTTTTTTTTTCTTGAATTGTTAAAGCATACGAAGTGCGACATCTTCAATAATTATACAAATAATAACACTCGAATGAACTGCCGCAGTCAAAAGGGGCCAAACGCGTACCAAAGAAAAAGTGTTATTAAATTTAGATGGTTTTCCAAATAGTAACACTTTTCCAGTTGCACAGCAAGAAAAACATTAGTAAAATGACTTAACGCTTTTAACCATTTACTTACTCGTAATGAGTAAAATTTTGCATAAGCACGGTTTCAAAACATTTCATAATAAAAAACACTTATATCTATTTAACTTAAACGCAGTGAGTGCCCTAACTTACAATAACCGCAGTAACGGCACTTAATGCGTTTTCAGGGTAGAGTTATCCATATTACATAATGTAGTATTTACCTCCGGAGTAAGAGACTCAGCGATCTGCACGTATGGTATATTGACGGCTCCGAGTTGGTAGAACGTACAGAACAGCACGATCATGAGAGGTATACCCCATTCTGGTGCCCAGGACCAGCGCAGCATAGTCGCTAGCAACCCCAAGCACACAGATGATAGAGCACATGAAAACATCATCAGAACCTAAAAAAATCGTCAGGTTAAGCAATGCTTACCGCGGTAACCGTAGGTGACCGTTAGGTCACTATCATTACCTAATCAGTTTTCCTCATACATCGACTAGCTCGCTAGCCAACAGCCATCGCCCCGGTTAAAATCCATAAAAGAAAATCATTACGGTAAATCAGATGCTGGAAAGAAATTCTGAAAACTAGTCGCACCGTATCGCACCGTAATCGGCATAGTAAAAATAGATAAGTATGTTATCTTCGAACAAAGGTACATCGCGCTGTTTGTATGTACGCGTAGCGCTTGCCACGCCCCGGGTTCATGTACGTACGCACGCACACTACGCCGCTCGGCCACTCACTCGGTCACCGGTAGTGCGGGCCGTGTCATTACATTACTGTGAGCGGTCAGTGTTTGTTTAAAAAAATTGGTACGGTTACGCGCTGCACTGCAAAATGTCTTCGTGAGTCAAAAGATATTATTGTGAAGTTTATGGTTGTGCAAACGACACTATTTCAAATCCAGAATCATTTTGTTGCAATTAATATTATAATTTAATTAGCTTAAGTTTTATTTTAATTTTATTTATATTTTATTTATTTGAACGTTGATGTTTGTTTTGACGTGTTCAAGCGCCCTTTGGGGCCCATGGAAATAAATGATTTGACTTTGACTTGACATAAATAAATGCTTTGTTTTGTAAAAAAAAACGTTTTTTTATAATTAAAATATCAATCTGACAAGTGACAACCCTGCGCCTCGAGCAAGTTTAGGTATCGTGCGCTCCTAAACGCCGGGAGTTGGCCTACTTATCTATTTTTACTATGTAATCGGGTTATGTCTGGCTTGTGGCGGACTATTGGCAGACGCTCTGCGTATTTTTAGTTTTTTTTTCTATTTTAACACGAGAGCAAAACTGTAAACCAAACAATAAAAAAACGATATACCCTTACCCGTCTAGGCAACCTGTCAGTTATAAAAATACTAACAGCACTTGAAATTGACAGTACTATAGCTAGAAGAACTGAACAGAAATCTGGTGACATGTCCGGAGCGGCTCTCCTAAAGAATTGCCCAGCGTATGTTTGTACTCCTATCATTCCCATCAAGATTGAGAAGACTAAGATCAGTGACAGCAGAATGATGGCCCTGTGTGAGGATTTTGAAGTAACTGGAAAAGTAGAATAGTGGGGAGTTATACAACCTTAAAAATCGCTTTGTACAAACAAAAAATATCTATTTATCTCTGGTGGAAAGTCTTGATTCTTATCGTGTTTAGAAGAAAATGGAGTCACGGATGGATTTTAAAACTCATACCTTAACGGTGCGTTCACACGTTCAATGTACCCTAAGGTTTTTCGCGTAGACTTCACAAAATATTTGTTAGGATTAGAATTTATTAGGATAATTATAAATAACTTATAGACATGCAACAAAAGCTCGTAACTTACTAAATATTTTCCACGGACTTTGGCCAGCTTCATTTATTTTTATTGCCGAGGGTTCCTCAACCAAGCTTTCTTGATTCAGTTTTTCTTTTTCCGATAGCTCACTATTTTCTAATTCTATAATGAAAATAATATTATTTTAGAAAAATTAAGCATGGAAAATAGCTAAAACGACCGAAGTGCAAAGTATGCTCCGCGGAGCCCTGGGGTTCCGCGAAGCGTAGGGGAGAAGTTTTAATGCACTATTATCTATTGCTAAAAAATAAGATCGACAATGCAACCGAACTGTCCTGATGTTCACTATCCGCTCCCAATCAGTACACGCGGCTGCGCTCGCGCCGTCTCTTGGCGACGGCATCTGTGCGAACATGCACTGCACAATTTGCGCCAACAAATCACGTCATGTCACTGATCAACGCCTTGATTGCTCAGCATCCAGATATTGATATTTTTGAAATTAAATTGGCAAAATTTTTGAATATTTGTGTCACATTCTTTTTTAACTGTAAGAAATTTA
The DNA here is from genome assembly GCA_905147285.1 of Hypena proboscidalis. Taxonomy (NCBI): domain Eukaryota; kingdom Metazoa; phylum Arthropoda; class Insecta; order Lepidoptera; family Erebidae; genus Hypena; species Hypena proboscidalis. The sequence goes on from LR990149.1 coordinate 15,595,370, forward strand.
ATTTAGTCTTTCACCTAATTATTGTACCTATACATAACTTATTGTACGCATTGTTAGCAACTGTTAGTGCAATGAGTATTTGAATAATAAATAAATAAATAAAGTAACGGCCCCCTGCCTCTGTGAGATACCAACTTCCCTCCAGCACTGAGTGGTTCTATAACGGATGCCATCCCCCGCCAGCATTTAGGGCTCCGTCAAATATTTTGCTTGTCAAAAGGGTTCCGTCATCAAAACAGTTTGGGAGCCGTTGGTTTAGCCATTACAGCATAACATACAGTCAATACTAAGCGGCTAAGAGGATTCATTCTTTATTGGGCTAGTGTGTCGCAGTGTCTGTATTTCATATTGTATTTGAACAATGACAATTTTCCACTCACCGCAATCGACATTATCACTCGTCACTTGATTGCGCAAATCAACTAATTCGTCCAAAATCTCTTGAGTCACAGTTGTCGAGCCGCGATAAAATGTAAGCGAACTTAAAGCCTCCTGCAAATTAACAAATAAGACAAAATTGTAAAATATTAAATCATTTCGGTAATATAGTGTTTACTAAAGTGTAAATGTGTTATTTGGGATGTTTCGTCAGGCAATTCCCAATAACGGCACGGAGTTGGAATTGTGCCTGGTGGATGCCGACAGGATACTCCCTAAGGAACCTAAACATAAGAAATGTGAGTGTTACACACCTCTGCTATTCTGGGTAATATATGCCTGATATTATGTTATATATATATTTATATAATATTAAAGTTGAAAAAATTAAGAATCCAGCAGGTTCGAGTCCTGCTGGATTCTTAATTTTTTCAACTTTAATATTATATAAATACAAAAAAGCATAGCAAAGCTAAAATTTGCTTTAAATATTACAAGTATTATGTATATTGTTGATATAGTTTACAATAATTGTATAAATATTATTACTAACCTTATCTCTTCCATTTCTCAGCAAATAAGGCGGCGTTTCTTTCAAAAAGCAGGCCAAAACAACGTACAGTACTACGGTAGTCAAAATAGAGTAATTAATGACTTCGTAACTGCACACCCATCCCGCGGTGTACGAGAATAGGGCTCCAACATTGAACATGCATCCAAAAATAGACATAAGAGTTCCTCTAACAGAATTATGAAATACTTCGCTCATAAATATGAGAGAAGTAACCATGAACATGCCACCGCTGAAACCAGTTAGGAATCGGCCGATCACCAGTTGTGTGACACTCTTTGCAGTTGCTATTATGGACCACGCGAGCTGAAAATGGTATAAATGTTTATATAATAGCAGCCTTGTTTCTAATATATGTCCCTCTGCTGGGCTTAAGCCTCTTTTCATGGTGAAAAGGGTTAGGCCATAGTCTACCACGCTGGCCAAGTGCGAATTGGTAGACTTCACACTCCCTCGAGCACTTTTTAGGTATTCTCAGACATGCAGGTTTCCTCACGTTTTTTTTTCTTAACCGTTAGCAAGTGACAATTTTATGATAAATACACACATATCTTCGAAAAGACGAATCTTAAGGATTTATTGACAGAAGTGTGTGCCGTTAAAACTTTAAACAACTACAAAATTGTTGTTTTTAGTTTTAAAAAGTCTGTTTTTCGACTATGTCTATACAATTTTTTATCAAGATCGATTTAGTGCTTAAGCCGAGAAAGCGTAACAGACTGACAGACAGAGTGGAGTACATTCGATTTTTTAATATTAGTAAGGAAGGAAAGATTACTCACAGTCAAACATAGTCCAGCCATAATAATAGACCGTTTTCGACCAAACTTTTCATTGATATAGCCAACGAAGAGGATGGGGGGCAAAGACCCCAGCATCACCACTGAGGCTATGAGGTTGCCTTCACTTATCGAGATGGGATACCCTAGGGGAGAATCCGCACTTTCTAAAATCTTCAACGCGTATGATGGCCATACTGCTCCAAAGGCAAGAATGAATGTTAGCATTGAAACTGAAATGAAAATAAAAATAGTATAATTGACGCACATAATAAAACGTGTAATGAGTTAACCTCGATGTCACAAAACTTCTTAACATAACATCACCTACACTTCACTTGTTATGTTTAGTTCTCATGGGATAGGGGGTGAGCCTATCGCCATCCACCGGGCTCATTTACAACTCTGTGCTGCAATTGAGAATTTTCTAACTTAAAGTTCACAAACAGCAGTTTGCCCGAGCCGGGAATCGAACCCGAGACTTCGAGGTGAGAGTCGCATACGCTAACCACTAGACCATCGAGGCAGTCTAAACTAAGCTTCTTAATCTACAGATTTACTAAACCCGTATTTGCAAACTAGCAAAATCGTGTTACAGAGACATTTTGCTTATTAACTTTTTTAATTAAAATTTGATATAAAAAAAATATCTTTCAGTCGTTTTTATGTATATAGTAAAACTCAACATCGCTCTCTCTTTCAATGGACGCGCTCTCAGCGCGATGTCAATTCAATTTGATTCAAGTTTTTATTTAATAGGTTTATAAAATAATGAATTAAGTTGAGCTGAAATCACGATTTTGAATCGTTAACTGACTGAATCAGATTTAAATGTAAATTTTTGGTACAAATACCTACACATAAGAAATATTAAGAAATAATAATTTCAAATAATATCTGAAATCTCGTGAAAGCTGAGAAAGATAAACAAATAAAATATCTCGATCTGGCACACGAGATTGTCGACATGTGGGATGTGGATTCGGCCATCATTGTTCCAATAGTCGTCTCAGTCAATGGACTGATAGCGAAGAACCCCGACCAACACCGGAGGCTCGCGTTAGGCAGCTGGAACAAGAGCCAGATCCAAAAGGCGGTCCTTTTGGACACGGCACGCATCGTGAGGAGGTTCCTCTCTCTGGAGCCTTAACTACCGGCAGCTTGGTCCCGGCACCCGATGTCAGTGAGACACTGTTTTTTATATTTTAAATGTTTTATTTGTTAATTTTTCTATTAAATATTTAAAAATATATGAAAAGAAAAGAAAAAGAAAGAAAAATCATTTATTCTGGCATAATTGCGTCTAAAACTAAAAAAAAATATATAATAAAATTACGAAATATAATTATGAAATAAGCTAAAGAATAAATAAAAAGGAATAAGTCATAAGAACACATAAGTCTCGCATTGCACGAGAAGCCTGTACAATGCTAGACCATCATAATTAAAACTGTATCTGTAATATACTGATAGCTCGATATAAAGCCGGGTGTACAAACCGTTAAACTTACCAAACAAAGCAATTAAAAACTGTGCCGTAACTGGTTTCATGGTAACTTAAATAAACTGAATAACTTATTAAACAAATTGTCAGATTCTCTCAGAAATCTACTCTTTCACACAATGATTACAATTGAAACAAACCATTGAAAAATAATAGTTTTATTGTATAATATTTTAGTTGCAATTTATCATGTTCAGATAAACGAAATCTTTCTTCAAATAACTTAAGCTGAGAGTAAACAATCATGAAAAAACCTAACGATAACAATACATTTGTATTAGTTTAACGTTTAAAAATAATTATAATAATTTGCTGACAGTGATCTTATTGGTCTAGCTAAAGTCTTTTCTACGCTAATGAATAACGGCAGTAGATTTGATGTTTAGTCCAATTTCCCTATCAAATGGATCTAAATATGTGAAGTGTGGGAACTCATACATCTCTGCCACCCCCTTCTGGCTAATAAATGGCACTGGTATGATTAATCATATATCAAGTAAGCTGAATTGCTACCTGGAAAACAATGTGTCTTGAGTGCGGCGGTGTTTACTCTCTGATAACAATTTTATGATTATTCTACAGTAAACTGGCAGATTTTACTATAGATAAACAATTGTGTAGGAAAGATCGAGTTCATACCTACATTGTCAGTTCATTACCACAATGAACTTGGTCGTGTCAATTCGTCATATTTGTCATTTGATAGACTGGCGATTCCCAAACTTTGGTAACTCGTAAGCCCTCAATGCTGGTGGGAGGTGACATTGCACAAATGGGTCCGAGGCTCCGAAGTGATACTCGTATCCTACAAAGGCGGGAGATTGTTACTTCTCGCGGAGGCAACAGAGGCTTAGCGGAACCCCAGGGCTTAGCGGAGCACACTTTGGGAATGGCTGTGGTAAACAGTAGGTACAGAATTTTTGTACCCTCGAGATCTAGACTATTTTATTCTAGACAGTCGCACAGAATAGACAGTGGCTTCAGGAACGGATCCAGGGGGGAGATTGTGGGCGTCAAAAACAACGGTCGTAGCTAGGAGCCTGGGACTAGGAAAACAGTAGACAGATTTTTTATTATTTGCGATAAAAAATAACTAAATTTTGTTCACTGTCGTTCACGTGTCCAGATTATGATTAGTTTTGATCAGCGAATGTTCACCGTATCCAGGTCATCCCCGGCCGATAATTTGTACCTAGGGAGGTTTTATTTCGTGACTAAAGTCTAAACAAAGGGAGGTACCAGTAAACAAGTATTTTAAAAGTTGGTTTTATTATTACTACTAACGTAGTAAATCGTATTAATAATATAATTATATCAATTACCCTACAGTAAGTGTAAACAAATATTAAATAGCTGGTTACAAAAACTAAATTTTGATGAAACAGAAGAGCTACTTCACATTCATGCCTAAAACGAATTTTACTTCAAAACCTACCACACGTACACACTCAACCCACACACAAACATTTACCCACAACATCTACACGCCACGCATTATCTCAATATACATACACTTCCACATTTTATATGGTATCTGACTCATATTTTATATTATTGTCATTTACATCATTTTTAAAAACTGTTTATTATTATTTTATTTTATTTTATTCTCTTAATTTAACAAAAAATAAATAAAAATTAGTAATTTTTAGATTGCACTGTGCAGGGTGGTGGACGCTGATGGCTGTGATACAGTTTATACTAGTACAGCTGTCAGCGGCGACCTCTTAATTACATTATAATTACATAATTTAAGTTAAGTCTAGCATATATATTTAAGAGCATCTGTAAAAACTTTTGTTGTGAAAAATAAACTTTATTATTATTTCTCTTTATTTATTTGTTAACTTATTTTATATATTTTAAAATATGATTTATAAAAAATACAAAAAACCATTTAAAAATATAAAAAACAGTGTCCCAGGGCTTCCAAAATTACGGAAATGTCAATTACGTAACTGATTACGTAACTTTTGTCTTCAATTCCGTAATTCCGTAATTACGTAATATTTTCCTATTTTTTTTAATCTAAATATTTTTTGTAAATATTGTAGATATTACCATCTCAAATTTAAGGAATTATTAAAATAAACACAATATTTAAAGAAAAAAATGTTGATTCAAAACTTGTCATCGTACACCATTAAAGTCAAACCATTTTTTTTCGACCCGAATATAATCTTTCTTCTTGAAAATCCATAATCTAATTGGAATAAATACACCGAAAATGTTTGATTTGCAAATTATTTTGTATGAACTATGCATGCTCCGCGGGGTTTTTAATGCTCTTTTAATACTAATAGACTAATTAAGGCTTTGGTTTAAGTACTTACATCTTTCAAGAGATAATCCATACATTCAAAGTCACCCACGATAAAGATACAAATGCTACAAACAACCGACAATTGAGCAATGAAACTACTTTCTTTTAAGTTAAGAAGGTGAAGAGCATAGTTAAGGTACTGTTACACATGCTCGTTAATCGCATGCTTTTTAGTATGCTCATGAGCATACTTGTTTCGAGCATGCTCTGAACTTGTCTACATTTACTAAATATAAGCATGCCCATTTTAAGTATGCTCCTGAAAGAGCATGCTCAAAGCAAACACTCCGGTGCACATGCCATTATAGAGCGTGCTTCCTGTCAGTTCAACAAAACCATGGGCAATCAAACATCCATTCGTATGGAGTTGAATAGAATTATTCTTTTGGTGGCGTTGCAATGCGTCCAAAAACTTCTCTCAGATAGAAAGAAAAAAACAAGAAATAGGAAGATTTGGGTCCGTGATTGGCTAAGTAGAAGAGAAAAACTTGGAGCAAGTACTCGATTGTTAGTCGAAATGCGAGAAGAAGATATTAATGGTTACAAAAATCATTTGCGCATGTTACCGCATCAGTTTGACTGGTTACTATCTAAAATTGAAAGCGCTATAAAGAAACAAGATACACACACACACACAGTTTTTTATTTTTGTTTTAATAATTTTGAAATTCAAATCAGGATCGTCCATGTTGGTTATCTATCATATCTTGATATGCATTATTTCTAGCAATATTATTTTTATATTCGGGCATGCGCGGATTCCATAGGCATTAATTTTGTCGATATAAAATCACAAATTTCAAAGATTTTTCATCGCCCCAGCGAGACATTTTTAGCGCGATATTGTGCACGCGCACCTGCTGCTAACGACTGATCGACATTAGCATGCTCAATAAGCAAACCTGTTCACACACGCTATAAGCACGCCCCCTTCCACCCGCGCTGCAGGAAGCATGCCCAATAATCGCACGACCGTCGATTTTTGAGCAAACTCGAATTTAGCATGCTCATTATTAGCAATGTTTCGACACACATACCACTTTGTAGCAATTGCTCAAACGAAGCATGCTTTCGTGCTAATAACGAGCATGTGTAACAGTACCTTTACAGTAGGAACTTTTCGTCAGGGACTCCCCGGCCCTACCGACTAGGGCATGGCGGTAATGGACTTCTGACAAAACCGGTATTTTTTCGGTATTAATATTTTAAAAACCGGGATACCGATTTTTCGGTATTTTTTCGGTAATTTACTTCAACTATTATAAATAATAATAATAGCAGTAAAAAAACCTCCATTTAATATTGTTTTTAGACTGAATTAATGAATCAAAATTAAAATAAACAATCGTTTGTAAGAAAACAATCTTTTTAAAATCAACATAATTTTTATTGATAATTTTTAGTTCTTACTAATAGTAGTAAGAACTAAAAATTATTAATAAAAATTCGGGTACGCATTGACTCTGCCAGTTGAGTTGCGAGGTTGGTATTTTGTTGATCTAATTTTTTAAATGAAAAGTTCAAAGCTGCGTGTGCTGTTAAAAGAGTAGCATCGCGTCGACATAAAGCTTCGACAGTCTTTTTGACAACAGTAAGGCTTTGTTGTATACTGTCAAGAAGTTGAAGTTCTTCCTCCGAAAATGAAATATTAGACTCCACATCAATGAGTGCCTTAAGAGAGAGCGAGAAACCATGAAAAGAAAACGTAGACTGCCGCCTATCAATTTTACAATTATAAAATAAAATAGGTTGTTTGTTATTTTTGAAATCTAAAGCCGCCTTATGGGTTTTATTCATGAATTTAATTATTTTATTTATAATACCGTAAAACCGGTATTTGCAATTTCAATGCCGGTTTTTAGAATTGCCTTATATAGTCCGGTATTACCGGTTTTTCGGTAATACCGAATACCGGTATCCATGCCCTACTACCGACTCGCTTAGTTGATATATTTGAACTCTATTCTGTACGTCTTAGAACATTTTTTTTGCAAGATTTAACAAAGAGCAAAATAAATAAACTGCGGGGAATACCCCGTTTGTATTCGATGTAAAAATTTATATCGTATAGTGTTGCCACATTATAAATGTGTACTTATATTGCTTTTTATTGGTTAACTATTTTGATTGATTGATGATACCAATAATTACGTAAGTACGGCTCGGATTCCTGTTACACTTTTCCGTCTCCATTCACGAAGTTAAAAGCAAAAGCAAAGACGATACACATTAAAAATAACGCAAATTAATAAATATTTTACCTAATCACAATTATTCAACCTGGCTAATGTCGTCATAAGCTAAACACTGAGACACAGCATCCGTCCATAGCGTTACAGATAGTCAGAGCCTGACTACTGGTCTAACAAAGATAACCGTATAACATATCACCACGTGCTGGGTTGTGGTCTGGATATGGCATGCACCCAGTTTTACCCGATTCTGAGAGAACCAGGTTGAAATGGTCCTGCAAGCCCTAGTTGTGGCGGTCGGCCAAAGCCCAACCCCATCAGTAGTTGAAAAGACACTGAGAGGATGATGATGCAGCCTTAACTAATCGCTGAGCAGTAGTCCGTCCAACCAGGAGCGCACAGATGTTGAGGAGAGTCTCGTAAATATCGTTGGAGCGGTGACTTTAGGACATTGAGGAAACACCCACCCTGACGTGATGCCCCAAAGACCATCCTCTGCTATTACTGGCGCCCCCACGTCCGGCTGTCGACAAAAAATAGTGTCTTAATATTTTAAGAATATCAAACTGTGACGATTAACGGGAATAAACAAGACTGATAGTAGCTTAATTTGCAATATGGCGCGACGGTATACCACCAGTTAAGTCCTGCCAGTCGAGAAAAAATCAATAGTTTTTTAGTAATATTTTGATATTTTACTGGTAGTTGCAGGATCTTCAGGATTCCCTTTACCAAAATATAGATCGGTCTGGATCATAGAGCAACACAAGCCACAGGCGGACCGGGTCCGCCGGTGGCGTGTGTTGTGTTGTGGTCTGGACTGTTGCAGATCATGGTAGAAATGTGTCTAGAATGGCTCACCGAGTTTGAGTTCTCTTGAAGCAAAGCAAAGTTGAGAGTTGAGTTCTCTTGAAGCAAACCTTAGAGTTATTGAGGAGAAGAAGATGCAAAAAGAGGGCAAAAACAAGTGTACAACTAAGTAAAAGGAAAAACAATAATTACCATTATTATGGTAAAAATATTATTAAAAAGTAACTTAAGTTACGATACATAAACGTAAATAAATAGACATAAATATATTATTATCCTAACTATAAAATAAAATACGTATATATAAACTAATTTATACCTAAATACACAGATAAATAAACATACTTAAATATAAATAAAAAACTTTGATATGTAATAAATATTGATAAAATACTTTACCTAAATAGTCTAAGACAAAATTTTTTTCGTAAAGGTTCTCTTTACCTCGCTTCAGCTTCGCTGAGCGGTTACGAGAAGGCACCAGTCTCTGGGTGTAAATACTCATGCTTTACATGATGCGTACCTTTTCACTAACAAGTCCACGTTCACCACGTCCGTTTAGTATATCAGTAGATTCAACCCTTACAGTAAAGAAGAAACCTTCGTTTTGCCCCAGACAAGATTCATTTACGCAACTCATTTCATTCAAGCAACCTCAGCCAACTTCAGGATCCTGATCATGATCCAGGAACTTACCTGGGCTAAAGTAGATTATGTTAAAATGTATGTAAAATGGCTCACCATACAGACGCTATGATGAGACATAATGGGCTTGAGGCAGAGGCTGGCTTCGTGAAGGTCCTCTCCACCTCGCTTTAGCATCGCCGAGCAGTTGAGAGAAGGAAGCAACCTCTGAGTGGAAACTCGCATACTATTGTATTTTATTCGTTCCGTCGCTGATTGAGGTATTGTAGCCCCTTTCACCTGGTTTAATTAAATCGTATTATTATGATTATTACAGAAATAGTATGATCTTGAAAGATTTCACCAGTCACGTTTAGGTTTCATGTTATGATGTGGTGAAGTTATAACGATCTATCTATTTCAAATTTCAGGCGGCCGATGTCCATCTCCTAACTCTTTGGTGTTGCTAAAAAACAATGCTGGCGTACAAGCTTGTTTTGGACCATGATTTACAAATAATTGTAGATGTATAGTATAGCATTTCTAGATGTCAAAGTTTTTAGATACCCACTTAAACTTAATACCTATTATTAAACTATCGAGTAGTCAACAAGGGACATATGCGTCGACGCTTCGTCATAATAAAGAAGAGATTTCATTACATGATAAAATTTAAATGTTGTTTCTTAACATTCAGTGGTGGTAGAGCTTTTATGCTGTCGAAAGAGCCACTAAGAACATTTTCGATTACATTATTTATGACTGACTTCTCGATTTGATCGATCACTTCTATCTAGTAATTCTTTCGTTCACTAGGACTTTCACGTACATTGCGTCAATTTGCGTCCGTACGCTATGCGAAATTATCGTAACGTACGTTGTGACGGCTCAATGTACGTAAAATTCGTGGAGTATCGGAGACTGGTGTCACATAGTGAATAAAGTGCCGCAGTATGCACACCCGTCTTTTTTTTTAATGGTGGATAGGCACGCGTTTGACCACGATCTCACCTGATGGTAAGTGATGATGCGGACTACGGTGGAACACGCTAACCTATGAGATACCTCTTAACTCAACAAAAGAACGAATAAAAACAAATGAAACTTACCAATATCCTTGGCCAATAAGTAATCATAAACTTGGCACTGACGACTTTCCCCATGATGTCAGAAATCACTATGGGCCGAATAAAATTGTTGAATTCTATAGTCATAGCAGTTCTCAGCAACGCGACGTCGAAGTTAGGCTTGCCTTGAAGGTAGTACGGATGAATTTCTATCTTTTTCAAAGGCACAAGTATGCCACCTCTTTTGCAGTCCACCGATCCTAGTCTCGCCCTGAATAACTTTAATGATTCTCTTACGCTGTAATAAAAAAGAAATCAAGATTGTTTGATTGAAGTTAGATACGAAAATGGGTATTGCGGAGGTGTATTGACACACTCGTACTCATGCGATATGCCATGCCATTCGCAGTTTACAATTCCAAAATATTTCAAAAATGACATAGTCCCTCAAATTTTTAAGGACTCAAAGATATGTGAGGTATCAGGAACATTTAACAAATTTGAAGCCAATGAGCAACACGAAAATACCTTACTTGTAAAACTCTCCAGCCACAGAAATGATCCATTTCTTACTCACGAGTGCACCAGTGGCATAATGCGCTCCCTTTCTTTGTATAGAAACAGAGTAAGGATAGTCGATCAGCGTAGTTTTTGCTTCGTCGCTCTCCTCTGAACTTTTGAACGCCTGGTACATCCAAATGTTTCTGAAGGGTTGAAGGCCGGTGGTGGTTGGCGCGGCAGTAGAATCTGTAAAATATAATACTGAACTTGTAGTCCTCCTTGATATAAGTGGCAACTACAGCTCAGGAACAACCATTTACCATAGAAGATTGTGGAATTATTATTGTAGATGCTACTTCTGAGGACGACGATGTTATGCTATTCTGGGGTTATGCTTCACGTACTAGCACGGTAGTGCCAAAGCTATTTGGCGGCAATTTAAAGGTGAGACAAAGAATATTGCAAAAACAACACACAGTCACTGATGTCAATACTCCACTTGATACTCAATCTCATAAAATAAATTAATTCTAGTCTAATCGTATGATGTTGATGAATCCTCTTTTGATTTCCTAATAATATTCGTAAAAGAAATTCATATAAGTAAGGAGATAAAATATATAATTACGTGTTGTAACACTGGCAGTAAACGTTTCTATGTACTCTGTTACAGTTTTTTCAGCTTGTATACTATCATTATTACTTGCATTAATCTGGTTTACTTCTTTATTTCGCTTAGGGGCTCCAATTACAGAATATATGCCTGAATTAGTTTTTAAATGCCTTTTAGGTTTGTACAAGTAGCTCTTAGAAGTTACATCTTTTATTTGGCTTTGACTAATCAGGTCTTTATGATCACCAAGAAGCATTTGGGTATTTACTTTGAATTCATCTCGCTTCTCTTTATCAGACACAATCACTTCATTATAATCATCAGATTCCGTGGAGGTCTTATTGCAACTATTATGTATGTTGGCATATGTAGCATCAATGTAGTTCGACTTGTTTAAATCATTATCATTGTGAGATGTCGAACTCTTATCCATTTTTATACCATTTTGATTACTGCGGTCATGAGAGCTAAATTCTAGCTCTGCACTATTAAAATCTGATAGGCTGTCGTTTGTTAAATTGTCTTTTCGAAGGGATCTTCGAGATTTTAGGATGTATGTGTTCAAATCATTGTTATTATTATCACGATCACTAGATTCATCGTCTTCTAAAGCTGACTCAATTGCTTTAGCTATAATTATTTTGATGTTTTTTGTATTTAATTGATTGTTTTGTTTTTTATCCAATGAATCATCAGGTACTTTACTGTGATATGTGACATTTTTATCTTCTTTTGAGATCTCGCAATCTATATTTTGCTCTGCAAAGTCTGAAATATCACCTCCGATGCAATTTTTGCGTATAGGCACTTCACTGTTAACTACAGAATGTAGAAAAAATACTTGTAAAATTAATATTAATTGCATATTAAAGCTGTCGTTCAAGTCTTATGGTTTTTAAGTTATTAAAAGAGGTAGATTTCATTGAGAAGTAGATTTAATAGTGCAGGTGTTAAGACAATAGCAAAAATGAAGAACAAGTTTACAATTACAGACGTTTTTCATTGATATCGAAAAATCAAACAGTTTTTGTAAACAAATGGTTTATCGGATTTATTCAGGTAATGAAAACTTCGCATCCATACTACTTGTTCAGATAAAAGTGACTATATCTGTCGGTATGTCTGTTGCGCATTCACGACTAAATCACTTAGCCAATCTAATTTTAACTAACGTTTAACTTTTAATTATTTTATAGATATGTTAGTAGTTTTTCGTTTTTATTATTATTTGTTTTATTTTTTTGGTTTTATGTACATACCTAAGGTACTTTTAAATCTGTATTATATCTACTGTATCCTCTCACATCAGATAATACCAGATTTTTAGTTATAGTTTAATTTTTCTCTCAACAGAAAACTGCTTAATTTATAGCCGAGGGTGGGCACTGGTGACCTGTGACACTGCTTAGCAAATTATACTAAGAAACGGTTGAAAATTATGAGACGGGCAGGAATCAAAAACCAACTTTAGGTACCTACAAAAGCAAACGGCACACACACACACTCTGTCAATAATTCGTTAAGAGTCTTTTCGACGATATGTGTGTATTTGTCATAATTACTTATAAATTATTGCTCGCTAACGGTGAAGGAAAACATCGTGAGGAAACCTGCATGGCTTAGAATGCCTAAACAGTTCTCTAGGGTTATGTGAAGTCTACCGATTCACACTTGGCCAGCGTGGTGGACTATTGCCTAACCCTTCTCATCATGAGATGAGGCCCGAGCCCAGCAGTGGGAAATGTATTAGATACAGAGATGCTAATGATATATATATTTAATATATCTATGTGAATGGAAACAATCCATGAGAACAATAATATTTAATTAAGTGTCCGTACGTGAAGTCTAGGAGACTCAAGACTCATTATTAGTAATAGATAAGGCGAAAATTGCCAAGACTTTGTTTTTTTCTTCTTACTATCTATAAAGTACAGAGTGACTCAATTACATCGGTCAGTATGAGGAAGTCTGCAATTATAAGACATGACATAATATTGGTGTACAATAAAGATTACTCTATCTATCTATCGAGTCCTGTAGATCCTGAAACCCGCAAGACCATCTTTTCCGTTAATGAAACAGATAATACGATCGACGACAAAAGTACGGCGCTCCGCGGCGCTCTAGTCTGCTGGAATGAAACCTTTAGATATTACAAGTGTATAATTATATGCATATATTTTCTGCAGCGAGAAAACGAAGTTCCGTTTGTTGAAAGTCCCGCTATTGTACTTTGAACAATAGTTATAGTTACCTAATCACAGCAACATTATTGTTTAACTAATAACCCATAATATGGCCCGATTAGAACTCTGTAACTTTTAGTTCTTTGGCTAGTTTCAGCCGTTTATTTGACTTACGGTTCTCTCAACCCACGGCAGAATACTCAGAATGGATAGATAGCATTTCACTTCAGACTCAAGTTTTAATAATGTGGAAGTGTATGAAATGCGTAGCAGTTGTTATAGTTTTAGTTATTAATTGTTTTGTTGTAGAAACAGGTGAGTAACATATAATTCTGAGTGCTCGGTTGGCGTAGTAATTAAAACGGTCGCCTCGCCGCTTCCAACTGTGCTGGTGTTGTGGTTCGATCCTCACACGGGACTAATCTTTGTGTGATCCGCAAAGATTTGTTCTGACTCTGGGTGTGCTCTGTGTTTGCAAAATTTAGTTTATTGCCAGTGCCAATCCAAAAAAAAAAATACTACACTTGCAATTTGAAAGCGACTTCTTCCGCGTTTAGTTTGTTGTATTAAGTAAGATCTCTTATACCGCGTTAAACCTAAGTGCTCCGCTTCCATGGAGTTTAGCGTAATGTTAGATATCCTAAAACCTTTCTTAAGAACTTGAATATCGAACTCAAAAAGAATGATTAAGATCAGAGGAGAAGTTTGCGAGATTAACGCGATCAAACAAACAAAGTAACTTTCATCGATCTAGAATATGCTTATTAAATAAATAATAAAATAAAAATCATATTTATCAAAAATTAGACAACGGGTCTAAATCGCGTAATTATTATAAAGGTAAAAAAATACCTATGCTCGACGTTTCGAATGACTTGCATTCCGATTGCAATTTAGACCCGTTGTCTAATTTTTGAAAAATGTTCTCAAATCGCGAAAGTTTAAAAACATAAAAATCATTTATTTTCAGACCAGTAGATCAGTAGAGTGACAATAAAACTTTTATCCTATGTTAGTATGACAATAAGATGTTTAGTGGGCAAATACCCTGATATGCAGGTTCACCAAACCTTTGCAACATGTAGTTTTTCGGTAAATCTGCCAACCAAGTCTGAATCAACTCACTCGCTCACCGTCCTCAGGACAGTGAGGCAACCTTTTTCCGCATTACCGCGTGGAAATCATCAACACTGGCTCGGCTTATTTTATGCGGTAAAACTTTGTTTCTTCCAGGTAAAATTGTAAAAACAGAGTTGGAATGCGAGTTCCCGCCAAAAATGGAAGAGGACTTAACACACGTGAGGATAAAAAGACTCACGACAGAGACTGGACTCGTGTGCTTAGAAGACTATCCTTATACGGTGTCCATAAGGTAAAAATAATATTATTATGTGAAGAAAAGTTCACAAAGACTGCGTGGAATTGGTTTCGCAGTGATTCGTATCTGTTACTGTCCTTATATTAGTGTCGTAATGTGTTGTGTCATAATTCATAAATCTTAATTCTTTTTCTATTTCATAATTCTTTTCTTTGAGGCAGATTATTTAGATATAGAACCGATTGCAAGATAGGTAAAGCCCAAAAAAAAATGGGAGTAATTTGGCAGCCCCGTTGGTCTATTCTAGTGGTTCTCTAGTCGTATGCGAACTCTCACGGTGTTGGGTTGACCTGCGAGGTCTCGGGTTCGATGCCCGCGTTGGTCAAAACTAGTCAAAAGTGTTAGTAGGGATTATTTTTGGATTATCCTGTCCATCGTATAAAATAATCTATAATTCTACCTACTTTTAAGATTTATTAGGGTTCCGTACCCTTAGGGTAAAAACAGCACCCTATTACTTAGACTTAGCTGTCCGTCTGTCCGTCTGTCACCAGGCTTTGGCTGAGACATCGGTCACCGGACTGCAACTCATCACTCGTGATAGCAAAATAGTAAAATGAGACATTTACAGATGAATGTATTACTGTTACCGCTATAAAAACATTTGGGGTGAGGGCTCCTAGAGCAACAAACGTGATTTTTTTGCTCGTTTCAGCTCGATATAGATAACAGTAACAGGTAGACGCTTGAATTTAGTAATATATTTACTCTAATTATAAATAATGAAATACAAATAACATAAATATTTGAGAGGAGCATCATCGCAACAGACATGATTTTTTTTTTACCGTTTTTATAGATACGGAATCCTTCGTGCGCGAGTCCAACTTGCAATTGGCTGATTTTTACTGTGTTACGGTGCGGTGATCTGATTTGGCTCTGAAATTAATGCCAACCAAGTTTATTTCATTAATAAACAACAATTTAAACAATATTATTGTTTTTCTTGTAGACTACATGGCAAACACTGGTGTGGTGGCGCGATAGTCAGCAGTCTTTGGATCCTGACTGCAGCCCAATGCTTCGACTAGTAAGTGTACCAAAATTCCTCTTTCATGAAGCTATATATTTATTGTTTAAAATAAACTGAGTACGTTAATTTTTCAATATTAATTTGAATAAAATTTTAGTGTTTTCTTACTTGCTTTCAACAGTGTTTCAAAGGAGGAAGTGACTGTAAGGATGGGGTCTGTCTTTAGAGACTTCGGCGGTCGAATACTGGCTGTGGCGGATGTCCAACGGCACCCAGAATACAGGATGGACCAGTACTATCCAGAACATAATCTGGCAATGGTCAAGGTATGAAGTTACCAGTGTTATAGATTAGTGAGAAGGGCTTTACGGAATGAGTATTTCTTGAATTTTTTGACTTTCGCGTTGCATGATTAACTAAAGTCTAACGGAAATTACCAGACTTGCCTCCATTGTTTAGCTAGACTATTGTCACACAATTTTTTTAACGTTATGTTCGCTGGTACTAGGTGAACATCCCCATTGTGTCGAACAACCGGATGCAGCCAGTGGCGCTGGCGGTTGCCGATGCAGACCTGCCTCCCTTGTTCGGCGAGACTGTTGTCACCGGATATGGATCTGTGGTATTTTAATATTTTGTTTTTTTCTTCAATCCATTCTCAAGCCATTTTGATCATATTATCACAGGGAATGAACATCCACAATACGAAAAAGATTAAAATATTGATTATTGAGGTCTTCTATGACTCATGACTCATGTGGTCGTGCTTCCAGGGTCTAATCTCACCACATAGATCTTTAAACGAGATTTAAAGAGAGTGAAAGCAACCTTTTTGCAACAGGCAACAGCTTGACATTGCCTTTGGTGTTGCTGAAGTCTATAAACAGTGGTATTCTTTTTAACAACAGATGAGCCGCTGCATCGTTCACCATCGTAGGCTATAAAAAAAATAAAAAGAACTGTAGGATAAACTCTACTATTTGGCAGCCACAGCAGGTTAATGATGCGATGGTGACGTTCTTGTTTTTTAAACCAGTATTTTCTACAGGTGTCAGGGCAGATCCGAGAAGGAGAAAACCAGGAGTTGCGTCGGATGATCGTGCGTGAGGTTCCTCGGAAGGAATGTCGGCAGACCTACGGCAATGATTATCATCTGCAGCATGACAACATGTGCTTGCAAAGCCTCATCAAGGGTGTCGCCTTGTGTGCAGTAAGAGCTATTTTCCGTACCCTTATAGCATTATTTACTCCTCACGTTAAACCTTACTGATCCGATCCTGTAAGTTGCAGTGTAATGGCAAATAACAAATAGCTTATCTCAAATGTTAAATTATCAAATGCTAAAACTTTTATCCTAATCTGACCAGTCATTCCACTGATTGGCACGTTCAAACAAACTAACGTGTTAGCTTTTAGATACAGAATAGAATATATAATATGAAGATGTTGCTGTTGTCTTAGTGCGTTTTCATTTGCTGAAAATAAAGAAAGCAAAACATTAAACATGTTAATGTTACTATTAACTACGTGTTAATTAAACTGTTACTTGAAAATATAATAAGAAATATGCCTTTTTGCTGACATAATATCTATTATTTTGATAATAAATGATATCTTTTATTTTGTTGACAAAAATGTTGTTGTCGAAAAAAATATATGTTTATTTATCAGGGCGACACGGGTGACCCAGCAGTCCACTTCAGTGGTGTCAACCGTGCAGGCGCACTGTATGGCATCGCGCTCTTCTCTGGCACAGAAGAATGCGCCTTTAAGTCAAAACCTGGAGTATTTGCTAAGGTATTTCTTATGAGGAGCGTCCACTAGCAAAGAAACTTACAAAATGTCGGCTTTCGCAAGTAGATTTTGTCTTGCAGTAATTGCTGCAAAGACCTTAAACAAACCCAAATGGATATTTTATAAATGTTATGACCTCTGTAAATTGGCAATGGAGTAGAACCATAGTAAAATGTAGAACTAAGTATATCACAAATAGTTCACTTTAACAACACTGCGCCAAGGTCACATTTAAAACCGTTACAAACACAAACGTTAAAAAAGTTAATTGTGACAAGGTTCCATGTCATTACTCATCTGCGAGGATTTTAAATTAAGCAAGTTTGTTGCAAATTTTTCCAAGTTGAAGATGATGTGCTTATTATAATAATTATGTTTCCTATAATTATGTGCATGAACATGAGTGTTTGTCTTAGTCTAGGTGTTTCTATGTATAATAGTATAATGTATAAATTACAAAAGAAAAGTATATATATGTATTCGTGTCTGTTATTCTAGTACCCATAGTACAAGCTCTGCTTAATTTGGGACTAGATGGCGTTGTGTGTAAGTTGTGAGATATTTATTTATTTGTAAACTTTCAGGTATCGTACAGTCGAGCTTGGATCGACAATCTGATAAAAGAAGTGGTTGACACCGATAGAAAAGAGAGCGCCGACAGCACAGAGAATGCAATACCACTCGACATGTAGATAATGACTTCAAAATAAATTTGTTATAGCACAACCAACGACTTTTATTTATTGTAACAAACACATTTTTATACATACATACATTTTATATACTTTTTTACTTAATAGAGGTCTAATATTTACCTGTGGGGGCAACTGGAATTTCAGTGCCTATTCTTTATGCCGGACCTGGACACAAACTATTTATTTTTAATTTTATTTATTATGGATTGTCTTAAACATTGTCTCAAACAGCTTAAAATAACAAAAAAAAATATTAAGCATTGTAGGTTTTAATGTGTTAGAACTTACGGACAACCACGACATTACATTAATAGATTTTATACTACACCTACGTAGAAAGTACCTCTTTGCAGTATCTAATACGGAGAATATCTATCAAAGAAAGTTTGTCTTTTCAGACGAGTTCTGAAAAGCAACATGTCATGTAATGTATGTTAGAGGTCTGAAATATTACTCCTAACCTAAATTCATTACTCCCATGGAAGTAGTAAGTAATGAACTTTTCTTTAAATTTCTTTTTTTTTTCATTTTGTTTTCTGTACTTTTTGGTAAACCATAAATAAAAAAAACCGGCCAAGTGCGAGTCAGACTCGCGCACCGAGGGTTCCGTACAAACCTGTAGGTATATAAGTAAAAGTTATGGTATTTTTATTGCTAAAAAGTTTATGATTATTAAAAAAAATATACTATGTGATGTAACTAAAAATTTAAGATTTTCGGAATTTTTCCTATATGTGTACTTTATAACGTTGCTTCATGCCAAATTTCAAGATTCCAGGTCGTCTGGAAGTATCCTTTAGGTTTTGATTCCCTTGCGAGTAGTTGCGAGTTTCAAAATATGCGGCTTTAATTGCTGTATCTTTTGATTGCGTTGACGTAGAAGTTTGATTTTGTTACAGCTTAAAGATATTATAGATTTGAGTATTTGTTAAGAATTTCAATATAATACCACTACGCGTTCATGAGTAAAGGGGTAATAAGTTTAAAATTATTAAAAATATTTTTATTATATGATGTAACTAAAAATTTATGCTTTTCGCAATTTTTCCTTTATCTGTGTTATAAGACGTTGCTTCGTACCAAATTTCAAGATTCTGAGTTCACGGGAAGTACCCTGTAGGTTTTGATTCCCTTGCGAGTGTCGAAAATTTGCGGCATAAACGGGAGTATCTTTTGATCGCGTTGACTTAGAAGTTTGATTTTTTCACAGCTCCAAGAGACCATAGACTTGAGTATTTGATATGAATTTCAGCTTGATACCTCCACGCGTTCCTGAGAAAAAAGGTCTTGACAGACAGACAGACAGACGGACAACAAAGTGATCCTATAAGGGTTCCATTTTTACCTTTTAAGGTACGGAACCCTAAAAAGAATATTAAATGAATAAAATAGCTACTTTTATAAAAATAAATAAATTAATGTAACTTAATTATATAATAACTCCATAAATAAACCACTAAAATCACTGTTATTATCTGTTACAAAATAATTACAAACGTTTTTTCACAAATCAACTTCATAAAGTGTAGCTGGCTGCATGCGATTGTTACCCGTGTCTCTATGCGCGTATGAAAGAAGAAATTGTGAAAATTTTTGCATTTCGCTCCAAATTCCTCATCATTTTAAAACTTTTGAATAAACAATTTGTTGCAAGAACTTAATATGTCGAGTGATAGTGATACTGACGATTTATTGACTCCGGAGGAATTGAAAGTAACTGCTCAAGCAGTGATTGAAGACCTCTTACCACAAAAGTCAAGGATCAGATATAATAAAGCGTATGCAGATTTTCTGCAATGGAGAAGTGAGAAAAATGCACAATCTTTTTATTTTCCTTGTAGGTGTAGTATAAAGCACTATGTATAACTCGGGTGAAAGTTTGATTTCTTTCGGGTGTATTAAGGCCCTCAGCTACGCTTCGGGCTCAAACTACACCCTCAATGAAATCAACTACTTTCATCCCTTGGTGTACAATGTATGTATAGGGTTGCCAACCGTACTCTAAAATAGAGTATTGTACTCTATATCATGTAAGCGTACTCTATAATCTATAACACTATGGTAGAATCCAAATAACCGTGCATAAAAGGTCATACCGGCCCCTGTACCACTGCACGCCGAAACGGGATCGCGGCGAACCTAAACGCAAGGCGCCGAGCCGGCGGCGCGGCGTAGCGATAGAAGTCGGTGTAAACAAACGTTTATTGGTACGAGGGGATCATAGTCCGAGAAATTGTCATGTATTACAAACATTTTGCGTCTGTATTACAATGAGATAAAAATATTGTCATCATTATTTTATTAAATTAAGTATTTTCTATAACGTGCATTATTATCGCAGGAGCAACAATATTCTTGGATAGGTTTACGGTGACTACGAACCAGGGGGCGCTGTAATAAATATTTTTTTTACAAAACCATAACTGCTATGATCATAGATTTGGATGCGGTTTTCAAAAATGGGTTTTGTATTATTTACTTACGCTCTTTAAACAGTGTAAAATAAAATACAAAATCCCATATTAAACAATACTTGTCAAAAAAGCAAGTCTCGCAACTCAGTTCTACCGTAAAAGATGTGAGATCCATGTAATCCAAGTCGGTTATTAATTTATTCAGTCCCTGCTTGAGGAAGGCTCTGTCTTTAGTTGTTACGTAATTATCTAACCACTAGACTGACTAGACCACCGAGGCAGTCTACAATGCAGATAACTTCAAATGTAACTTTGTAATCCTATATATTTATATAAGAGTACAGAGTTATTTATGCAGTTGATGTATCTTGAAAACTGGACTAGAAATTGAAATATGTTTTAGTTTTTCCTTGATTCATATACTGTACACAATGTATGTATACAATGTTTTCTAAATTTAAAAAAAGCTTCTATGTCTACTAGAAGTGCCTTAGACTTTTGATGATCGGTCAGTGAATTTGACTCGTTATAATTCTTAAACTAAGGGTTCAAATTGAATTAGATTTGAAATATACGGTGTTTATACAATGCAATGAAGTTATAGGTAGTCGAAAATGGTCTAAACTGCTTCGAGAAAAGAATGGTATGGTACGGCCGTGCCGTTTTTTGCTCGACTTGGCGCAGATATTTTTTTTTATATTGGCAACGACGGTTAATATATACTTACTTTCTGTTGTTTATACGTCCGCCTCTTAGAGAGATTAAAGCTACTTATAAAAGCTTGTTATTACGTTTAGTATATTATATCAAAAATACAATAGTTAAAATCATTTGTAGAACACGCAATAACAATATCGCGCACAGATCACTTATTCCTCGAGCGCGATGAGTAGCAACGGTCATTCATGTGAGCGCGCCGATCGCGGGGTGAACTATGGCGCGCTGTCGCGTGCGCCAATCCCGCCCGTATTACCAACAGGTAGGTTGCCCAAGTAGTTATTAAAAATAAAACACATATTGATTTTTTTAAATTCCTTTATTTTTTTTATCAAAGTAAGCCTTCGATACATCAGTGGACAATTCACTTTCAGAAGTTTCACTTTCTGAATTGTCCGTCACGTTGATAATAATTTGGTCTACCGTGTTGTCGATCTTTGAATCTCAAATAAATTTTGTCATCGAAAAGTATGTAACGGTTTAATTTTTCTTCCGCGGTTTTTATTTATTATCAAAAAAAATGGTTTTAGCAGATAACTGCATTTTAGTTATACCACGGCAGAGTGGGTTTAACACCTCTGACGTCTCAAACCCCTAACGGCAAACTGTAATAACTTCAAATTTATCGTTTTTTGGGGTGAAAGTTAAATAATGATAAATATCAATAAATGGTCAACTAATTTTAATTATTTAAGTAACAAATGTAATTTCCAATGATTAAGTTTATATTTGTGCCAAAAAAAAGTCCAATAACTGAGTTTTTGAATTAAAACCAAGAAACTGCTTTAGGAGTTTTTGTAATACATTATAAAAAAGAAAGTTGTTTTTAATCATTAAAACTGTGTTTTATTAAATACATGACAAAAAGTGCAATTTTAATCCTTAAATTTTGGTGTTTTTGAGTTGTCGCATTCGCGGGCAGGCCGCAGGCGCGGCCGGTATTATGATATCAGTGAAAAGTCTGTATTGTCGTTATTTTGTACGGAGAGCGGCCGAGAGCGATACGTGTCGTAAAGTTTGGGCATTTCTTGGTACAGGCCGGGTAAATGACCTTTTATGCACGGCTATTTGGATTCTACCATAATAGAGTACGCTAAAATACTCTTTTTTACACATTCTTACTTGTCATTATAATCGTATGCAAAAACCCATAATCAAAACCAAAAAATCAATTATTTACTGTTAATATGTTGGTATCCCCAAATTTCCTCCAACCACATTCGGACGTTCGTGAACGCAGCCACTAATGTCATTACGTCAAAAATGTCAAAATACACATGGACACCTTATATTCAGAAGTTATAATTTTAAAAGAACTCCATGCATGCCAATTTATTTTTAAAAAGTGTCCTGAAGATTTTTAATTTTTAAAAAACATTATTGGCTATATTACTCTCTGTTCCCGCCACTTCAGCATTTACTGAAATAGTCTTTTCGGTAATTTCGGTCATGAATGTGAAGTGGCGAGAAGAGACAATCAGGGCTTCATTGAAATTGATTAAAACCGGCCAAGTGCATGTCGGGCTACGCGCAGTAGGGTTCCGTAGCTAGTCGTAGCAACATATTTCGACTTAAAAGGGATTTACTATCTGTATTAAACAAGTAACATCTTCATACAAGTCATTACTTTCAAAGGTTTTTGTAATAACTGCATCTGACATTTCGGACCCCTATTCCTCTTGAACTAATGAAGTGAACTTATCCGCTATAAATTTCCTTTAAAGTTCATTACATGTACTACCGACACAATTTTTTTCAGATTTTGGGAATCAGTAGTTTAGCTTTTAGAGGGGGGGGGACGCTCTACTCGAACAAAAATTTGCTCTTTATAGTTAATTATCTCGCAAACGGATCTCTAAATCAAAAAACTGTCTTAGCAACCCCTAAACGTTTTTAAAAGTCCCATCTAACAATACCCCACACTATGGGGTAGGCGACAAAAAAAAAAAACATCCCTACTTTACATGTGGGGGCGCTACCCGAAAAAAAAATATTTTTCCAAATTTTATTCTACGACTTTCTTCGTATAGTTAACATACATGTTTATGCAAAATTTCAGTTTTCTAGCACCAACGGTTTCGTCGCTATGCCTTGGACAGACGGACGGACAGACGGACATGGCGAAACTATAAGGGTTCCTTGTAGGTACTACGGAACCCTAAAAATGAGCTCTTGATCTATATAAATTTAGAGTTAGAATGTTTGGACTCATACAAATCTTTTAAAAATAATGAAAAATTGTTATGTGCTGCAAAAAGTACAAAAAAATACCTTTTTAAAAATTTAAAATAAATGATACTCTTTTTTTTAAGTCCATACTCTTTTTTACCTCCTTTGAAATCAGATATACCTACTCTTTTTCTTCTGAAAAAAGTTGGCAACCCTATGTATGTACTATACTTTGATTATATTTATGTACTCTGAGGTACTATATAATGTGCTGGTAAACTGAGAATCCAAAATTAAACAAAAGATATTTTAAAGAATTGTTAGAGATCTTACAATGAGTTTAAAAGTTCAATTATTATATTATTATGATAATGACCTTGGTTTAAAGCTATTACTATAATTTTTGGTAGATGGGTAAATTTGATCTTGTCATGTCACAAAATTTTGTTGATGAACAATTAAAATTTGGTTAGCTCATTAAAACAAAAAGTAAAGACAAGTACTTAACTTCTACTTTTAAATGTTTAACTTATTTTTATAAAATATCCTCAAAACGCCAAAAATGTCAAATTTCGGTATTCTGTGAAACGGATCGAAAACGTCAAAATCATATGTCAAGCTGTCACTATGAAAATGTCAAACAAAACGTAGAGGTTATGTTTGGATAAGGTAATATTATAAATTTTACAGAAGTTTAAGCAGTATTTTAACATACACATAACAGAAACAGTGGAGGAAATCAATTATATTCCACAATTACCTCGCAATATGTGTGCGAGCAAGTGTTTATTGTGACATTCATTCTATTTTGGGAGTGCGAATATTTAGGCCGGATTGTGTCCAAAGGTTAAGGTTTTTGGATGTTATTTAACAGTTTGGGCTGTTAAGCTGACCCTCCCTCAGCTCGTGGCGCTCTGACATGGACGAATTGAAGCACAGAGCTGGTGAAAAATTCGAAGCACTGCATGTAAGTATCTCCTCTGACGTTATGTTATCCTGGTGCATTCGCGCGAAAATACTACGGTTATTAACTTGTTATTTTTATTAATTAATCAAACAATATACCAAGTTTACTTTTGTAGTCTTTTATACATTTTTATTATCAATTTGTTTGTTTTTGTTGTGATAATGGGATGTCATTGCCCCAGTTTCGCATAAATGACCCTGAGCTTACATAACGAGTTTGTTTTTAGTTAACAAAACGCTATTTTACGTAGGTATTTGTTGACATCATGCCATAGAGCTTGCCAAGAACTAGTTTTGTTTAATTCAAATCTGAATCAAAATAGGTGGCAGTGGTTATCTATTATTACTTAAGTAATATGGTGAAGTAATAGCTGTTAAACAATGATATTATATAAAAACAAAAGCAGATATGTTATAAGCGCTCGCGCTGTGAATACTCAAATACGTCCCAATTGGGACGTCTTGTGTTTAGTTTGCGTGTGGCCTGCGTCGAGCGCAGTCACGTGCCAGACGCCATGCGCCATGTTCAAGTTAAGAAAGAGAAAGCGATATTGTTTTAACGTTAGAGCGATAAGGATGCGTGCGCTGCGGACATTTGTCAATGTGTGCAATTTGGAATAGCTCGGAACGGATTTAAATCGTAATTTCTATGAACGTAACATATCTATAGTTCTATAATATCATTGCTGTTAAATTAATCTTTTACTTCTACAAAAAATATGATTATTTTATGAATTCATTTATTTTAATATAGTAGGTATGTTCAAGCATTTCTTGTATTTTTTTGACTCAAAAATTCTAAATAGAATCTCATTGGATTTCTAAATAAAATACTTAATAACTGAATACTGGCATAAAATTCTTTCCTCTTAACATAATTAATAACAGAAGACAATTTTCCTGTACAACAATTCACATTATAATGTTGAAAAATGATTAGGTATTTTTATTTGAACTGAACAAACTTTCCTGTCACAAATAATGAATTTGCTGTCAGCGAATCAAACTACAATATAATATTTTATTTTTGTTTTCCTCTAAATAATAAAGCATTGTGACTTCTACCTAATGTCTTTATCACTCAGAAACCGGGTGTAGCTGATTGAGGCGTGTAACACCTGAATTGCACCTGTTATGTTTTGGTCCAATGTTAAAGGGTGAGCCTATCGCCATCCACCGGGCACAATTTAAATTCTGTGCCTTTATATTGAATTTATATTCAAAAGTCATTCTAATATTTTTTTATACTGTTTTTCAGGTAGCAGCTAAAACTGCTGCAGACAATGGCAAAACCAGAGTCCATGATGTCGTCCATAAAACTGTGGATAGTTTTGATAGGGTAAACTTATTAACATTTTATATACCATGTATTTACTAGCGGTTGCCTGCAACTTCCTCTGTGTGAAATTCCTTATTTTAATTAATAATAAATATCACACAACTTTCACACTACGTCATCTAGTCCCAAACTAAGCATACCTTGTACTGTGGGTATTAAAATAACTGATACTTATATATGTATACATACTTTTTCTTTTGTAAATACATACCTACTTATTATACATAGCAACACCGAGACCAAGCCAAACCACCATGTTCATGCACACATAGATTTTTCTTAAGCGGGAATCAAACCCGCAACCTCTGCTTAGCAAGAAGTTGCACAACCGATTCCGCTATTGAACCTTTCCATCTTACGTCCTTGCTTAAATTTGCCACAGTTTTAGTCAAATTATACAGGGTGTCCCATAATTAATGGATAATCTTTTATTTATAGGTAGGGGGCAGCACGCTTCATAGGAAAATGCAAAATTTGTTAAAGAAAAGTATTATGGAGTTTTAAATATCGAACATTTTCGAGTTTTTCACAAATCTTAGTATTTTTCTAGTCTGTTTTTCGAATTTAACTCACTCATAGATGAACTATTAAAAGTACTATCTCATTATTGTACAACAATTTAATTTTAAAACCAGAATGCTTCATAAACATATTTTGACTTTGAAATTTTGTTTACATAAAGTTTGAACCGTCATGGTATAAAATAGTATCTACTCTTTGGCCAAGCTGTATCTCTCTCTTCACTAGAGAGAGAGATAATCAACCTTTAAGGCTCATTAATTAACGTGATGCAAGTTTTACAAGGCAAATAATAAAGACCACTAATGACGCATGAGTACTGTCTCCGGCATCCATAGGTATTAAAAGTGAGGAATACACATTCTTACCTTCTGTACCTGATTATTATGTGGTTCTTATGTCATAAATGTCATAATTTTCCTATCTATTTCATTTTCATCAACGTAAAGCCTAAACTGCTGGGACTAGAAATTTGTTTGTTTTTTTATACTACACCTACGTAGAAAGTACCTCTTTGCAGTATCTAATACAGAGAATATCTATCAAAGAAAGTTAGTCTTTTCAGACGAGTTCTGAAAAGCAACATGTAATGTATGTTAGAGGTCTGAAATATTACTCCTAAATTCATTACTCCCATGGGAGTACTTTTTTTTAAATTTCTTTTTTTTTCATTTTGTTTTCTGTATTTTTTGGTAAACCATAAATAAAAAAGAATATTAAAAGAATAAAATAACTAGTTTTATAAAAATAAAGAAATTAATGTAATTATATAATAACTCCATAAATAAACCACTAAAATCACTATTATTACCTGTTACAAATTAATTACAAACGTTTTTTCACAAATCAACTTCATAAAGTGTAGCTGGCTGCATGCGATTGTTACCCGTGTCTCTATGCGCGTATGAAAGAAGAAATTGTGAAAATTTTTGCATTTCGCTCCAAATTCCTCATCATTTTAAAACTTTTGAATAAACAATTTGTTGCAAGAACTTAATATGTCGAGTGATAGTGATACTGACGATTTATTGACTCCGGAGGAATTGAAAGTAACTGCTCAAGCAGTGATTGAAGACCTCTTACCACAAAAGTCAAGGATCAGATATAATAAAGCGTATGCAGATTTTCTGCAATGGAGAAGTGAGAAAAATGCACAATCTTTCTCAAACTACACCCTCAATGAAATCAACTACTTTCATCCCTTGGTGTACAATGTACTAATGAAGGTTCATTACGGGTGTAGGGTTTTTGGAAATTACACCCTGAAGAGGGTACATTAAGAGTTGAGCGGTTGTATGAAAGTACGTCATAAAAATAAATTTAATTTAGAGTCTTTCTAAATTTGAACGCCAAGAGGGTGAATTAAGTATTTTAAGTAAGTAGTAAGTTTACGCAAAAAAACAATAGATAGCGTTGTGATTGTTTTGCCGCGGGGATCAACGAATCCCACGCGGATAATGGCGCAGGCAACACCTAGTATTTTATAAATGTTGATCTAGCGTTGGCATTCCGTGGTACTGGATTCAGTTTACGGGCATAATATAAATGAGCCTTTATGCCGTAGATTCGAGAAGCTTTCCACAACCTGTGGCACCACGAGCTGATCGCCGAGGGCCGGGAGCGCGCCGCCGTATGGGCCAGAGAAGCCGTCAGGAGGATCAAAGAGGGCTTACCCCCGTTATCGCCCGTGCTGCTTTATGAAGAACTTGTTGCGCTGTTCCACGATAGAGGTACTTAAACATACATACATACAATCACGCCTTTATTCCTTAGGGGTAGGTAGAGACGATGCAACGCCACTTAAGAATAAGAATACGTTTATTTGTCTTTAAAATAGATAACGATTTTCAGATGAATCCTTATACAATAGGGTAACATAACTTAAATTACTCAAGTGATAATAGATGAGATAGTATAAACAGATGAGATCGTTGTAGTACATATATTATATTATTATGTCATTAGTAGGTACAGATTGCGAGAAAGAGAACCACTACCAACAATCATATTGATAGTTGTTCTCTTATCTCCTCCGTTATGATAAAAAAAGAAAAGAAAAGATTGACCTTAACTATATTACTATAGAGTTCAGATTTAAATAACAGGCACGATTCAAAGCGTCACTTATTCGTTTAACTTGTTACTTTCTCATTTATAAGTAGGAATTATTTATGTTGTTACATCTTGAAGACTTTGCAGTCATGAAATTCTGAGTAGCAGTACTCGAATTCTGTCTGGTAAGCTGTTGACACTCACCCAATCACATTAGACGTAATCTGGTGAAGTGTGGGTTACATTACACCTCTGCCATAATCTTTTGATCAATAAAGGCGTATCGTTATTTTATTTTATTAGGAAAACTTACAGCTATAAACTTACAGATTAACAGAAAAAAGTAAACACAATGAAGGCCATTTACAAGTTTTCACAGATAGAAATAAAGAAAATAGATTTATACAGGTCGGTACAGAGTATGGCATATGTACAGAGAAACCGTACACCATAGGCAATGTCAGCATTTGCATGCGCGCGGGCAGTGGGCATGTGTCTTTACCTAAAAGCATTTACGTCAGTTCGCGATCTTTCCGCATCGGCTAAAGACACGGCTCGACCAAACCGCGCGCGTTGCCTTCTTTTGTCGATTATAGTACAAA
Organism: Hypena proboscidalis; assembly: GCA_905147285.1. Taxonomy (NCBI): domain Eukaryota; kingdom Metazoa; phylum Arthropoda; class Insecta; order Lepidoptera; family Erebidae; genus Hypena; species Hypena proboscidalis. The sequence continues at coordinate 15,624,539 of LR990149.1, forward strand.
TTTACGTGTTTCATTTGTGGACCTTACCGTTAGGCTCTACAGCATAACAGATAAATAAATTAATACAAATTATTAAACAAAAAATTTTAATAAACATATCGAATCTAGAAGGGAAATTACAAAATTCAAAACGATGTAATAACTTGTAATATTTGCAGTATGGCGTCGCAGTATGTTGATATTCGCGTGCGGCGTGGCGGTGGGCGGCGGCGCGGGCGTGCTGCTGGGCGCGCGCGTGGCCCGCCGCGTGCACGCCGGCCCGCACGCGCGCGCGCTGCACTCCCACGGCGACCAGTCCGTCATCCTCGTGGAAGATGCCGTGGCACCTGGTTAGTGATACATAAATAACAAAATATCGATGCAAAATTTCAGCTTTCTAGCAGAATGGTTACGTCGCTATGCCTCGGACAGACGGACATGGCGAAACTGTAAGGGTTCTAAATCCGTTAGACTAAGAGCCGACCCCAATGTAATTGGAAAAAGGTCGGCGAATGATAACGCTTGTTTTAATTGTTAGGTGCGGGTTCGGGTGAAGTATTGATCCGAGTGCAAGCGTTCAGCGTGTGCGGCGTGGACCGCGGCTCGCTGCGGGGTCGCGGGGCGGCGCTGCGGTCGCTGCTGTACCGGGGACACGTGAGTCAAGCATGACTGGACAATAAAGACGGGATATTATGTTATATTCTAGACCATCGAAGGTCTGGGGTTCGATCTCAAGGTCGAGGGAAAATGTGATGTGATTTTTCTGCCAGATTTTTTTTTTAATAGTGTCGAGTAGATGGCGATAGGCTTATCCCCTGTCCCATGGAACCTAAAACAAAGAATAAAGAGGAGAAAAAGTATTTCTTAGAAAAATATTAAAAGAAATATCGACTTAATGTCGTCAACAATATGGTGCAATTTAGTTCGCCTCAAAGTGGGTCCAACTTTTTTGTTTAGCTACCTACTAAATATGACACGTGTCCAGATGCTGTACACCTCTGCAACACCCTTTTGGGTAATGTTGGTTCTGTCGTGATGTAATATTGTGCTCTCTTCCAGGTGACCGTGGGGCGCGGTTTTGCCGGTGTAGTACTGGACGTGGGTCACGGGGTCACTGACCTCGAGATGGGGGATGAGGTGTGGGGGTGTGTGAGCGAGTGGTCTGGGGGCGCTGCTACAGAACTGCTCACTATACGGAGGTATAATACTATGGCAAATGCTGGATAGCTTGTGGCTTGTATTGCTAGCTAGACGCCAAGCGCGTTGCGGTCAAATTTAGATTCAAATCAGATACAAATCAATCTAACTACCAGCTCCGATGGGTATATGAGAAGAGCTGGTGAGAGACTCATGTGCACCATCTTTTCAAATGAAAATGAAAAATATAACTATTATTATGCATATTAAAAGTCACATAGGAAGAGCAATTCATTTACAAATACTATAATCATGTAGGTATGTAGCCTAAAATACTGTAGTAAGCTTTTTGACACAATATGATTTTAATATATTTCTTAAATTTACCTATCGATAATTCTACTGCGTATAATGGAAGTTTATTTTAGAAGCGTATACTTATACATTGACCTGGATTTTATGGAGCCTAGCAGTGGGCACAGCGAGTTGGTTTTTGTTCCTTAGATTTAATTTATTGACATTACTATTGTTATTAAATTTGGTTTGATTTTTGTGAACGTACATAATTTTTTTCGTCATAATATTTATCTCTTTAAATTTATTTCTTAGCGTCTCTTTGGAACTCAAAAATATAGCTCAAATAGCTCGTTTCTGGTCGCTGTTCCCTGGTCGCGGATCCTTTAGCGTTTGTTTTTGCTAAGAGACTCACTCGGCTCGAGCCTTCAAGCAAGCTGCACGCCTATAGGCCTCAGCCTAAAGCAGGCAGTTGACTACGGGCGCGAAACTCAACAGGGGCGCATGCATACGGCGACCTAAGCAAGGACTAATCATAATCATTTATTGCGAATATAGGTCACAAAGATATTAAGACAAACATAAAATTAGTACAGCTATACTCCGCCCTTCAGCATGCAATATTAAAAAATCCTAAAAAAACTACACTAAAATTAATAAACATATATTATTATAAAATTCGACATTAACAAAACAAAAAATTATTATTAATTATACAAAATCCAAAAATAAATAATAATACTAAAAAAATATTATTTACATTTGTCATTTAGGTAATCCTTAATGCTATAGTATGCCTTATTAGTCAGAAATTTGTTTAATTCAATACGAAGCATATTAATGTTAGGGCACTTTATTATATATAATGGCAGATTATTGTAAATACGTGGTATCATACAAAATATACTATTATTGAATTGCGCCGTCCTATTAACTGGAAAAGACACTTTATAATTATTTCGTTTACCCTTGAGGCGCTCGAACATCGAAATATTCTTAGTGACAAATAAAACTACTTCGTAAATGTAAATACAAGGAAGCGTTAACAATTTAAGACTAACAAAAAATGGTCTACAGCTCTCTGTACTTTGCACTTTGCATTTCTTTTTTCTTATTTTATTATTCAATTAAGTTAGTGTCTACTATAACTTTAATATAATATAAGTACTTAGGTATAACATTGTATATTTTGCATACCGATTATCCGGTGAAACATGTGTACTTATTATTAAATTGTACCATCTTTTTGTCACCATGTTTAAGGCAAATAAACGTTTCTTTCTTTCTTTCTTTCTTTCTTTGCTTCTAGCCGCACACACACAGTATTATTGGCAATATTTCACGTATTAACTGGTTTTTATGAGGCTTTTACTGCCTTTGGCTGCCTCGTTGATCTAGTGGTTAGCGTATGTGCCTCTCACCGTGGGGTCTCGGGTTCGATTCCTGCGTCGTGCATATTCGGGATATCCTCAATAGAAACACGGAGTTGGAATGGTACCCTGTGAATAGCGATAAGTTTAGCCTCTATCATATGGAACCTAAATATAACAGGTGCAATGTGGGTGTTGTACACCTCTGCCACACCCTTCTGGGTAATGTAGGCGTGATGTTATGATTTTTGCAGTACTCGTGTGAGCAAGAGGCCTCGTGGTCTGGCGGCAGACGCGGCGGCGTCGCTGCCGTGGGGCGGAGGCCTGGCGCTCATCGCTATACGCACGCTCGCCTACACGCCCGACAACTGCAAGGGGAAACGGTAATACGCTCATTTATACATTATTAGCAGGGCTCGGAATTAGGTAGAGTTTTTTATGTACTTGCATCGAAATGTTGATATTAATGTGGACCTTCCCGGGATTTCTAATGGACAATCCCGTGTGGCCAACAATATTACGAATAAATAATAATAAAAACCTCAGAGATAGACAAATAAATGACAGATAATTAACATATTTTTTTTTATTAGTTTACATTAATTCACAATAAAAATTGTTGAAAGTCTGTAGTAAATTCTCATACGCATATTTCGCCTTTTTTATAAATACGAGCAAATACTTTTGCTTCTAGCCTAGACTCGTGAGGTTTTGCTTATTCAAACGGCCCATCAGAATCATTTTCCTTGTCCGATTCATTACCAGTAAGATTTGAAGTGTTCGCTTCCGACATTACTGTATAAATTTTGTGAGAATTAAAATATTTAATCGCGCGTGCAAGTAGTTTAAATTGTGTAAAAAAGTAAATAACTTTTTATTTAAAAAATCATGGGATTTTTTTCTGCTCTTGAAAATTAATCTCGGGATTTGAGGCATATCCACTTTATTCTTTCGCTGTATGAAATCAGTGTAAGTACATAAATAACTCTACCTAATTCCGAGCCCTGATTATTAGCGACATGCGCCAGCTTCGGTCTGAGTACTATGCAGTAGTAAATATGCATGTTTTATACATTAAACCCTTCGCTATGAATCAGTCTATCTAATAAAGAAAACTGCATTAAAATCCGATGCGAAGTTCTAAAGATCTAAGCATTTAGGTATAGGGGCAGATAAACGACTTTGTTTTGTACTATGTAGTGATGATACAGAGAAACCTGGATAACTGGGCTCATCAAACGACCTGTGAACTTGTCTCCCTTATTCGTCTCTCAGATACCCGATGCTAAAGTGATGGGACCTCAGCGTGAGTTGCAGCTGTGGAGGTTCTAGCTTATCAAGATCCTACTTAACCAAGTTTCACTGTACTAGAATCCACACGCAGTTCCGCCCGCGTAGTATGTCGATAAATGGTATACAACGATAAAGGATACAACGTTGTCAAACTAATGAAATTTTATGACGGCAAAGTTTAAGATTGGTTGATAGTTTCGCGCCATTTTGATTAGATTGTGCTGATTGGTTGATTTGTAGTTTGGGTTGCCATTACTAACCACACGGAGAGCACAGTGGCAGTCCCATTAATTTCCACTCTTTTTAACACGCTTATATTAGCTTCACCTGTATGTATGTATGTATGTAACCGACTTCTTTGGACTCGATTTTGACCCACTTTAAACGGACAGATTTCATTAAAATTTTGCACACCTGTCAAAGATCGATGACAACGCAATAATTCGATAAAAAAAAAAAAAAAATTAAAAATAACGCTCTTAAATAAACCAAACTAAAAAGTAGAAAATAAATAATATTATTAAGCGTGGGGCGCTCTATGCCATATTTTTCGTCTATCGAGGTTGCTCGATAGACGAAAAATATGGCATAGAGCGCCCCACGCTTTTTTCAGCTTATATTAGGAATTATTTTTCACTTTTTAGTTAGAAAGTACTTTAAAAGCGTGTTTTTTAGTTTTTTTAAACTATTATTTATTTGACACTATATATATATATTTTGCAGAGTGGCGGTGGTGGGCGCGGCGAGCGGCGAGGGCTGCTCGCTCACGCAGCTGCTGGCGGCGTGGGGCGCGCACGTCACCGTGCTGGCGCCCAGGCCCGCCGCGCTCACGCTCAAAGACCTAGGTAATCTATACTAAGGCGTAGGCCTGCCAACATGTATGTATAGCAAGCAAATTGCACAAGAGGGGCTGAATGCCAGAAGCATTATCTACGTTTGGGTGGTGCAAAGATAATAATAGGTATGTTTATGGCAGGTGTAATGCTAATAAAAGCAATTTAGAGGTTCATTTCATTTGAAAAGATGGTGCACATGAGTTTCTCACCAGCTCTTCTCATAATGCAATACCCATCGGAGCTGGTACTTAGTTTGATTTTAATCTAATTTTAAACAGTTGGATTAAAATTAATCTAAGCCCCGGTTATTCAAATCATTGTAATTAGTAGATATAATTTAGTTTTACTTATAATTTATTTTTATATCATTTGTTTGTAATATTTTGACGTGTTCAAGCGCCTCCTGGGGCCTATGAAAATAAATGATTTGAATTTGAATTTGAATTTGAGGAAATCCATTATGCATTACTTATACTAAGTTAAACAGATAAAAGGTTTGTGACTGCTGGCAACATAATGGCAAAGCTGTCAAATTAATGACGATTCAAGAAAGCGAAATTCGCGATTGATTCATTATTTCGCGCCATTTCTTAGATTTTAAAATTAGGTTGTGCTATTTTATAATTGGTTGATGTGATATTTGGTTGACAGCTAGGAAAAGTACAGTGAGGGTCACATAAATTTCTACTCTTTTTTGACAAGCCGGAATTGGTTATATATATTTATTTTTTTGAAATCGACTTACAAATATGTAAAAGTTCGTGTGATGTACCAGGCGCACATGACTTCGTGGACGTGGGTTCGTCGGGCGCGTGGCAGAGCTTGGAGGCCCGGGCGAAGCGCTCGGGGCTGTGGGACGGCGTGCTGGCGTGCGACGCCGTCGAAGTCACGCCGGCCGGGGGCTCCGCTGCCGCCGCGCTACTCAAGTAAGGAAATACTTTGCTTGGTTGTACCAGGCGTGCATGACTTCGTGGATGTGTGGACCGATATGCACATGTATATGATAAGTGCTTAGTTCTTTTCTGATTTTAGAAACAATTAAGTATGGTTTACCTATACATATCCTTGATACGTGTAATTAAAATATTTTTCTAATATAGTAACTGGTTTAAAAATTAGACTTTGAATATTTTATCAACTAGTAGGTATGCAGTAGGTACTTTAAAGCCGATTAACAAATCATAAAATTATAGAATTAAATAATTTGACCGTTGAATATATTACAAACGCAACTGACACCTAATCCAAGCATTGCTTGTGGTATATAATTGGTACTTATGTTACAATTTCAATTTAATAACAATTAAAATTACTGTTTAACAATATTAGAAGTTTTAGATACCCATATTTACTTCATTTTCATTATCTAATAAGGATTTATACTTCGGATATTTTTTTTTATTTTAAACTAGAACTTTTTATCTAATGTGTGTAAGCTGTGGTCTCCTCTAATTGAGGGAATACACTAACTTGAATTAACATAATATATTATGTTCATTAATAAAATAATAATAGGCGTGATATCATTAGTTCACAATCGAAAAACCAACTTTAAAATAAAATAAAATAAAATAAAAAAGCCATTTATTCTACTACTTAATTTTTTACAATAATAGGTTAAATCATGCATTATAATTTTACAATATTATGTAGTTCAATGTTAAAAATAAAGTAACAATAAAACATAAAACATAACATCAATGAATTTTGCCTAATTACATAACATTGAATCCATTTATAAAATTAAGATAAATAATACAAAAAATCATTCAAAATTATATTCAGTTATTGTCATTAGCATTATTATGTCATTGTATATTATTATGAATGTTTTGTCTGAAAAATAAAATAAAATAAAAACTAAAAAGTAGACTAAGTAGAAGTCGCCTCCTCGGCGTAGGCCTCCCCCATTTCCTTCCAGTGTTGTCTGTCTCTAGCTTTGGTCATCCAATTAGGTCCTAATCTGTATATGAAGACATCTGCCCAACGTTTTCTCTGGCGTCCTTGTGATCTTGTATAGTCTCTAGGGATCCATTCCGTTATCTTCTTCGTCCATCTATCGTTAGCCATGCGGCATATATGCCCTGACCTGACCTGACCTGAAAAACCAACTTTAACACTATTTAAAAAAACCTTAAAAAAGTGGTTACTACAAAAATTTATGTATTCAATTAATGATTTTATCACTGGCAATTACTTAAATATGATGATTACATTATTATTATTATTCTAATTTATTAAAAATAGTTATTAATTTTATAAATATTTTGAAATGTCATTAATATTGTTATTTGAAATAAAATATAATAATATCCTACGCTAAAAAGTTTTGGGCCTCTTTAGAGGCCTGGACGTTTGAGTGGCTAATTTATAGTTAACTTTTTAAAATAATTCTTATAATTGTAAGTTAATTAAATTATTATGCATGTTTAAATGTTCGCATGCCTGTAGACTGGCAGAAGAGATGAACCATTATATATTTTAAGAACCACTGCAACTCTTTTTTGTGTAAATATAATGATCTTTATCTTATCTTATCTTGATATTATTAAAACCGACGTGAGGTGAAGACATTATTATTGAGAATACGGGTTACTCACGTTATTTTAGCCGGGATATGCCGACTAGTTTCGAATCTAGTACGTAGATTCATCAACTGGTCGCGCGACGGCGACGACACGCGAAACTAGTCGGCATATCCCGCCTAAAATAACGTGAGTATTGTATTCTCAATAATTATTATCTTATCCTACAAAATATATGTTCCGTTGTACCAGGGCAACAGCGCCGCGCAGAGCTCTCCTCGACCTGCGGCCGGCGCCGCTACTCACGGATCGACTACGCACCCCCTTCTACATCATATTCGCTACCACTTTCTACACATACAGAATTCTTAGGGTAAGTCGTACAACAGTCGTTATTCGACGTATATAGTGAACGGGCGTGTTGTCCACCTGATGGTAAGTGGTAACTATAGCCCATAATCATTATTATCAAGCATCATGTGCCTGTCTCACTACCAAACCGTAACATAATAGTGCAAGCACTACTATTTGGCGGCAGGTTAAAGGTGAGACGGTGGTGCTGCCGCCCTCGAGCTATACTTAAATAACATCATGTGTGAAAACACCTCTGGCTACCCCTCTTATGTGAGCGTGATGTTTTGCTTTATGTTCACAGTGGATGGTGGGATGCGGCGCGCAGACTGATTGGCTGGAAGACTCTTATAGGTTAAGAGAAGGATTGGACACGCTCGCCAAACTCGTAGACTCTGGCACTCTCACGCCTATGCTTGACAAGGTAAATATAATTAATTGTACTGGGTGTTCGGCGATAGGCTCGATCACGCTCTATAACATGGGTATGTTTACATAACAGGTAAAATGTGGGTGCTGTACACCTCTGCCGCACCCTTCTGAGTAATAACGGGTGATGTTATGTTTGTCAGATCAGAAAAGTTGACTCTAAAGCAGTTTTGCATTTTTAAACTAAATAACAATTCCCATACAAACTTAACATCGTTTTTTTTTAAATCTATGATGTAATTATTTTTGAACCAGAATGTCGTTTTCAGGCATATACATATATTTACAAGAATTGCTCGCTTTACATAATTTTTCCAATCGTTTTTTTTACCTATATTATAAGTAAACCTACGTAAAAAATAAACTGCATCGAAATCTTTAAAAAAGTCGAATAACCCAAAATTTCAATTTAACTCGCTTTCATACGTTTAATCGTTAAGTTTGTATGTACCAGACGCACATGACTTCGTGGATGTGTGCTGATTTTATACGCCACCGTTGTCCTAAATTAATGTTCTGCCTCGAGTTCGTCCACAAGAGTTCTACCACCATGTCGTTGCAGGTGTACATCCCTCAAGACTTCGAAGGCGCCCTGGCGCACGCGTGCAGTGACGACGCCATCGGCACCACGGTCATACGCTTCCCCTAGCATTTGGAGCTGCACCCTTCTTTCTATGTCCACCCCTGGTTAAAGCAGGCGCAGATCTGGGGGGCAAAGGGTGCAACGCCACTCCCTGACTTATAATCCCCGCATATTGGTAATGGAAAGAAAAAGGTTCCATCCCACTATCTTCTCTATTGGTGGATTTTATTATATTGCGCCTGTTAATTAATGTACCATAGTTGCCATAACACCTAAGGCTGGTTACAGTGCTCTACAGACGAACAGTGCGTACCGCCGGTCCTGACGATTCGCATACGCATAACCGACCGTCGTTTTGTATTACTCAATGCTCCCGTCAGTCTCCTGAATAGACTGTATCAGCAAGAAGATTTGTGTACGGTCAGTCTGTACGATCGGTGCAGCACTGAAAGCGTTCATTGGTTTGCATACATAGTCATAGTCATAGCGTGTCGGTCGACCGACGCGACGGTACGCATGCGGACGCGCTCGACCGATGGTCCCGTACGTAGTGTCGGTCAAACACTGAACGATTTACGAATTTTCATATTAATGACAAATGCGAGTAACGTACGTACCGACGATCGGTCGAGCACTGTAACCAGCCTAACAATGTACCATATTGTAAACAGATCTGTACATAATGTGAATATAATTAAATGTAATGTAAATTCAATGTGAAATACTGAAAAGTGTAAATAAAATATTTTTATGAAGTACCTATAAAACTTATAAAAGTAATTTATGCAATATAATAGGTATTTATTTACTATCAAAAATTTACACTCTACTACTAATATTATTATTTAATATACAGCAGCGGCTCCCAAAGTGTGCTCCGCGGATCTCTGGAGTTCCACGAAACCTCTGTTGGGGCTCCGCAAGGAGTAACGACCCCTCTCTGCCAGCGTGTAGGGCTCTGTCAAATATGTTGCATAACAAAAGGGTTTAAAAAGATTGAGCAACGCTGATATACAGGATAATAAAAAAATAAGCACCTCTTAGGGGGCATCTTTAATACACCATTCCAAACAACTTTTATTTTAATTACTAAAACTTAAAAAAAAAAATTACCTATTACTATTGGAGTAATTTTAGCGTTTCTTCTCTCTTAAATTGTCAGATACAGCTCTGATATTGATGTTTTTTTTTAAATTTTGGCTAGTCTTGTATGGAATAGTTTGGGATAAATATTTATTTTTTTAATGACCTGTATGCACAACTATAAAAATATTACATTAGTATCCAGAGACAATGTAAAAACGGCACACTAGAAGTGTGAGTATAGATGAGCGTGTTGGATTATGTCGCGTTTTTGTTTTTTTTTTTGTATGAGGAAACAAGACAAAAATCTAACTAAATATATCTGAAGCTCGTGTGCTAGGCCTGCAATGCCATTAGTGGCCTGGTATGCGGACTACTTAAGTATATACAGTCACGCTCTTTTTAATTTGCATGCCATTTTGTAATAAACTAGTTGAACACTCAGAATGCGATACGGGCTAAACCTCAAGACGGTGCGCTTGCATGTAGTTGTCAATGTTGACACCTTATGTAGCTTCATAGCAAAATGAAGCTAAAACTAGCAGCTTTTTTGACAGGCCCGAAATTTAGGTCAGGACCCCTGGGGCCCCGTAGGATAAACGTAAAAAAATCTTATCTATCTGAGCAAAATTTTAAGTTCACAACATAGAATAACAAATTAACAACGCTTAAATCGATAGTCTTCATACAAGCGCCTTGTCTAAAGTGAAGCAAAAAAACATTGATGTGTGCGTGAAAATAACACCGCGCCGCTGCCGTTTGGCTAACACGCACACAAACAAAAACCTGATGTGTTTGTACGAGACGTATTAAGCCGAAACGGCACAATCAAAATGGTTTCACTTTTCATGCGTATACTCGTTTTCTAGATATAAAAATTATATGGTCAATAAGTAGATGAAGGGAACCAAATTACCAGAAAAAAGTCGGCTTGCTGTATCTTCATTTGTTTAACGATCTTTTACTTAAGTCCGTCCCAGTACTAAGGAATCCCGCAATATCGGGATTGGCAACCCTAAATGGGCCCAAATTAAGGATCGTGACCGAAGCTACAAACTATGTGAATGAAGTAGGATTTCACTTCTAAATCACATGAAACCTACCAATTCATAATTTATTCCTAATCTATCTGCAATGTTGTGGCCACCGATCAACCTGTACATTCCCAGTACAAGATGTTCGCCCGTTGTAGACTTCCCTTTGCAATGCAAAATAGCATAAACTAGTAATGTATAGGATGGTCGGTAGCCGTGTGTACATAAAATGTTTGTGAAAAGTTTGACCATAATAAGACGTCCCTAGTAAAGATTTTAGTACATTTATATTAGGTAAATTAATTGTAAAATTTAGATAGTTCATCGATGTTATTATTATAAAAAATAAATTGTTGTTACTCACTTGTTTTATTTTAGATACTTGGTGCCATACACAGCTACAGCGTACAGTTTAACAAAATAAATTTAGAAACCAAAGTTAGAAACGAAATAATGTTTTTTGTTTGCTGACAATATTGTCAAAGTAATGACGTTTCATCTAAAAAAAAAGTCCACTATTGGTACGATTTCAAAAAAAAAAAAATCTCTTTCGAAACAATACCCTTAAGAAGCAATATAATAACAAAAGCAATTTATGTCAAATTGTACCAACTTCTACCAATTTTTGGTGTACGTTACGCCAGCAAGAAAGTGTCACCTAGAGTGATATGAGTAGAACGTATAATTAGTGCGCAATCTGCTGTAAATGTGCGCCGCATAAAAAAATTGTGCGTCTTGTAGTTTTGAAAAAAAAAACGTAAAAACGATTCCTGCTGGAGTAACGTTGTTCTAGCAAGAAAATTCTAGACGAATCATCGGAGATATAAAATACATACATGGGCAGAGAGCTTATATTTGTGCAAATTTGTGCGCCATAAATATAATTTGTGCGTCTTCAGGTTTTCGAGATATTGCGTTTCCCGCTGGAGTAACGTTTTGCGAATTCGTGTATCTCAAAGACCATTATATGTGCGCCTGTAGAATGAACATACACGAATAGCTCTTAATTTGTGCATATTTGTGACATAGGTAATTAGATGCCAGATAATATTTATAATTTTCAAGTAATCGCGCTTTATTGAAAACTTAAAAAAATATTGTAGCGCCTAAATGAGAAGACGTATAAACTCGCTAAAAACTGTATTCGTTCCATCTTGACGTTTATAATTACCATAAAAAGTTTCAAAACAGAACCTACAAGCGCTAATGAATAATATTACTAAAAGTCAAAACGACGGCATCATAACTTTGACGCCATCAAACAAGAAACTGGCTCAACCTAAGATGTGTAAATGTAAACCAAAAATTAGTGCATTTATCAAATAATATATAGTAAAAATATCTAGCTTCAACTGTTTCGTATTAAGTAAATATTAAGACTAAACCAAAACAGTTATTCGGCGCAGGTTATCCGACCAAATTCGAATGACTACAAAAAAGCGACGGATTCATACGTATCGATGACCTTCTTAACTTTACTCGCTAACTGGTTGAAACGTATTGTGCCCGAGTACAGTGCAGTAGAAATAGTTATTAAAATAAATTCAGATTTTTTTTTTGATTAGACATAAATAAATTTAGCCATTTGCATTTATTATATCAGTAGAAAAACGAAAAAACTGTGATTTTCTGTGATAAAGGTTCAGTACCATCATAACGGGAAATTCAAGTATAAAGTAGTTACCTATTTGTTGGCCGAGATATAATTTAGTTTTGGATATGATAGTATGATACGCGAACGTAGTATAGACCGGTTAAACCCAAACAACCCAAGTTTCACATATCGGGCTGCTTAGGTTTCTAAGCAGCCCGATATATGAAACTTGGGTTGAAGTTTTCAAATCCGGCTATTTTTTAAGAAACATAAACTCATAACAAAATATAACGCTCTATAGGTATTTATTACGTTCGCGTACTATACAATCATACCCAAAACTTAATTATATCTCGGCCAAAACAACAACTACTTAATATTTAAATTTCACGCCATGATGGTACTGAGCCACTATAAGTGATTTTATTGTTTGTGTATTTAAGTAAATGAAAAACTGATCTGTGATTTTAAATAATACCAAATGACTATACAAGGTACAAATAGTTTAATTGAACAATGTTTGTTTTAATATTTATAGGTAGGAAATTTGATCTGTGATTTGATGCCATAATTACTTTAAGAATCATGATTATGATAATAAAAATAATATTTTTTTAAACCAACAAGCTCTTTGATTTCATATGATCAGAAAGTACATTTAATATATATTATATTTTTATTAGGTCATTGTAATAATAATTCCCAACGAACATTTGAGTGTGACTGTACGAACACAGTTTAGGTGTAATACGTTTAATAAAGGTGGTCATCGATACGTATGAATCCGTCGCTTTTTTGTAGTCATTCGAATTTGGTCGGATAACCTGCGCCGAATAACTGTTTTGGTTTAGTCCTAATATTTACCTAATACGAAACAGTTGAAGCTGGATATTTTTACTATATATTATTTGATAAATGCACTAATTTTTGGTTTACATTTACACATCTTAGGTTGAGCCAGTTTCTTGTTTGATGGCGTCAAAGTTATGATGCCGTCGTTTTGACTTTTAGTAATATTATTCATTAGCGCTTGTAGGTTCTGTTTTGAAACTTTTTATGGTAATTATAAACGTCAAGATGGAACGAATACAGTTTTTAGCGAGTTTATACGTCTTCTCATTTAGGCGCTACAATATTTTTTTAAGTTTTCAATAAAGCGCGATTACTTGAAAATTATAAATATTATCTGGCATCTAAATATGTCACAAATATGCACAAATTAAGAGCTATTCGTGTATGTTCATTCTACAGGCGCACATATAATGGTCTTTGAGATACACGAATTCGCAAAACGTTACTCCAGCGGGAAACGCAATATCTCGAAAACCTGAAGACGCACAAATTATATTTATGGCGCACAAATTTGCACAAATATAAGCTCTCTGCCCATGTATGTATTTTATATCTCCGATGATTCGTCTAGAATTTTCTTGCTAGAACAACGTTACTCCAGCAGGAATCGTTTTTACGTTTTTTTTTCAAAACTACAAGACGCACAAATTTTTTATGCGGCGCACATTTACAGCAGATTGCGCACTAATTATACGTTCTACTCATATCACTCTAGGTGACACTTTCTTGCTGGCGTAACGTACACAATTTTTGCATCCTGATCTACTATTTTGCCCAAAATTGTATGTAACACTGCGTTTGCATTAATTCAACTATACTCTATGCATTAATTTAGTCTTGGGCATAGTCGTTCGGTTCGCAACTTAGATCGCTCAGTCTCGGTCGCCGCTCCTCAACGAACTAGATATTGCTCATGTTGCTTGTGACAAAATGATGCAATGGTTTTCTTTTAATTACAGTTTTTGATCTCTTACATCAGCAAAAACATTATTGTTAACAATCTATGTATGATTATTAGTGAAATGTTGTTTGTGAGTGTTTGATGTAAAAAAAAACCGGCCAAGTGCGAGTTGGACTCGCGCACGTAGGGTTCCGTACCACTATACATCTAAATAAATGTTTTTCTTTATTCTTTATTATATTGGAGTTGATTGATTTAAAAAAAACTAATTATTAGATCTCGTTCAAACCAATTTTCGGTGGAAGTTTGCATGGTAATGTACATCATAATATTATTTTTACATTTATCATTCCCATATTTTAGAAGTTAAGGAGGAGGGGGACACATTTTTCCACTTTGGAAGCGTCTCTCGCGCAAACTATTCAGTTTAGAAAAAAAAATATTAGAAACCTCAATATCATTTTTGAATAGATCCCACACGTACGTATGGGTTTGATTAAAAAAAAAAAATAGAGTTTTAGTTCTAAGTATGGGCAACCCCAAAAATGTATTGTTTTACCGAATACATCTACTTACCAAGTTTCCACAGTATAGCTCTTATAGTTACGGAAAAAAGTGGCTGTGACATACGGACATGACGAATCCATAAGAGTTCCGTTTTTTGCCATTCGGCTACGGAACCCTAAAAACATGCTTGCAAGTTTAGTAGTGTAGTAAACGGCGGCATGGCAGTAGATAAAACATTATTTCGGTCGATCGATACCGCCTCCGTTCGGTCGGACGCGAACTAACGAACGATTTTCGTATATAAAAAAAGTACTCTGTGCGGTGTGCGTATTCCCAGCGGAATGTTGTTGAATTTAAAGATTTTAAGTATGCAGATATTTAGTGTATGACGTCGTGTAATTGTGTATGGTAAAAAAAAAATTGTGCATGCAGCCATTGTGGAGAAATTCACCAAAAACTGATTCCGCTGGGCGAACGTTGTCCTGGCGGAACTTTTTTTAATCCATCGACTTTAGAAGCAAAGAGATGTGTCCAAAAATTAGTGTGTATTTGTGTGTAATTGTGTATGTATAAATAAAATTAGTGCATGCATAAACTTCGGAGAAATTCAAGTTTCCGCTGCGCGAACGTTTGGCCATTACCTAGTTTTCATATAAAGCGCTTACATAGAGAGCTGTAGATTTTTACAGACGTTGTTTTGAATTTGTTTATATTTGTTTAAAAAACAGATTTAGAAAAAAAATAATGGTTTTAAAGATAAAAATATAAACGTAAAATACTCTTATTAGGTCTTAGTTCTTAAAGTATGCACTTTGGGGTCTAGATTTTCACGTTTATACAAACCTTGTAAGTGTCTGCAACATGTTGCCAAGTATCAATGATGTTCCGTTAGTAATTAAAGAGTTGTAGGGCAATTTACCATGAATAGTTGTGGTTTTTGTTGTGTTTACAAAGCAGTCAAATATCACGACGTTCTAAAGGAATTGCATGGTAAAATGTATGCCAATAATTAGTGTATTCATTCAACTATGCACACGCAAAATTTCATGTCATTAAATTCAGTAATTAAAGAAAAACAATTAAAATACTGACGAAGCATCGAAAACCTACATAACCCGACCAAGTTCGGATGGCTACAAAAAAGCGGCCGTACCATATATATAAGAAACGTTCTTAATCTTCCAATATAGTATTTATTAATATGGTACAGTTGCGTACACAAGCGTTAGGAATCGTATCTATTTTATGTCCATTTTTTCACACTAGAATATTTTTGATCATTTCATAACTACAATACTTAGACTATTTAACCAGAGGACTAACCTTAAGCGTAGGTACCGCTTCAAACAAAATAATTCTGCATATTTTGGTGGGGTGCGGTGGAACACGCTCACATACATAAGTTTCTACCAGTACAACGGTAAACATCAATTAAAAATCGAGTCTAGAAGTAGTTTTTTTATGTTATTAGATTGTTTGATCCACTAAAGTTGCAAAGGGGAACGCTCGTGCATGCCTAGTCCATTGGTTAAATAGTGTAAAAAGCTACAATATGATAAATATTTAGCTAAACAGTAGTACTTACATGTGGTAATTATTTAATTTTCCTATGGGGTCTATAGTTAGAATCCTGATCCGTGAAATCTTCAATAGAAATTAACTGTATGAATTTTTTTTTTGTCTTAAATAATATAATAATATTTAGATTATATCTCAAGTGTCAAGCGCATACTTAAATGAAGTACCTACGTAAATAGTACCTACTTTCTGTCACACTCAAATAGATTTAGGTGTAGGTACACAAATAAATGACCTATAAATTATAACGAAACAATTGTGTTATCACCTATACCGGGTTTAATACCAGTATTATACTGTAAATTTTGGGATGTTACCTAAATATACTGCACGGCTGCTTTTTTGTAGCCATCCGAACTTGGTCGGGTTATGTAGGTTATCGATGCTTCGTCAGTATTTTAATTGTTTTTCTTTAATTACTGAATTTAATGACATGAAATTTTGCATGTGCATAGTTGAATGAATACACTAATTATTGGCATACATTTTACCATGCAATTCCTTTAGAACGTCGTGATATTTGACTGCTTTGTAAACACAACAAAAACCACAACTATTCATGGTAAATTGCCCTACAACTCTTTAATTACTAACGGAACATCATTGATACTTGGCAACATGTTGCAGACACTTACAAGGTTTGTATAAACGTGAAAATCTAGACCCCAAAGTGCATACTTTAAGAACTAAGACCTAATAAGAGTATTTTACGTTTATATTTTTATCTTTAAAACCATTATTTTTTTTCTAAATCTGTTTTTTAAACAAATATAAACAAATTCAAAACAAGGTATGTAAAAATCTACAGCTCTCTATGTAAGCGCTTTATATGAAAACTAGGTAATGGCCAAACGTTCGCGCAGCGGAAACTTGAATTTCTCCGAAGTTTATGCATGCACTAATTTTATTTATACATACACAATTACACACAAATACACACTAATTTTTGGACACATCTCTTTGCTTCTAAAGTCGATGGATTAAAAAAAGTTCCGCCAGGACAACGTTCGCCCAGCGGAATCAGTTTTTGGTGAATTTCTCCACAATGGCTGCATGCACAATTTTTTTTTTACCATACACAATTACACGACGTCATACACTAAATATCTGCATACTTAAAATCTTTAAATTCAACAACATTTCGCTGGGAATACGCACACCTCTGTGCGAGCGATCGAGTGGGAATCAGCGATCATTCACGTCGTTCATGTGTGGGAACGCTCTTTCCCACTAGTTCATTCACGAACGACACAACACAACCAACAATAAAACACAATCAGGATTATTTAAGTGTTCTGTTATTTAATTAAACAGGTTATTTACATACTCTTTGATAACATATCAAATCATAACAAAAGTTATCAAATAAAAATAAAAAAAACAAAACAATATAGGGATTCTGTAATAGGGATTGTAGACAGACATAAATTATAGTTAATTGTGTGCTCAGGCCTATTATATACCAAGTCTGTGGCTCAGCTCAAGCTCACTCCAAAGATAATGTAATACTACGTAGCTCACTCTGTATACTGTGGAGGTAACTAGCGCCATTATGGAAAATAAAGTTAAAAAAAATAGACCTGCTAAATCCTCAACTGTCGAGAAACAAAAATCGCCTGTTCAACTAATGTTTGAAAAAATAAGTGAGGTGCGCAAAAATGATGCTGTGCGGGAAAAATACTTGGATGAACTTAATTTGAGACTTCCTGTTTGTAAAATATATAGAGTACTAATGTCAACAGGTACTACATATGATTTGACTCACTTCTTAGACCTTTTCGGTATGGATAAAGAGGACTGGTCTAAAAGTCCTGGTCTTCCATGGACAGAAAGAGGATATGACACGAAAGGAGATATACGTAATGACCCTAATGCTGTCCAAGAAGTTAGATATTTCTGGCATCGTGTGAAGGATGGACAAAAGTTAAAATTGCCTGGTGGTGGGCCTAAGCCAAAAGCCACTGATTTCAGACCAGTGAAATGGAACTATCCAGCCATGATGAGCTTTGGAGAAGATTTATTTACCACTCAATTAATAAAAGAGTGCAGAAAGCCAGGACACAATAAGATTTTGGGGTATGAGTACACAAGTGGTGTGGCAGACAGCCAGCGATTGTACCTTCGCTTCCATCAATTAGACAAATACTATATCAAACTTGATTTTACTAACAACACTGTGCCTGTTTGGCTATTTGAAACCATATTTTTAATATTAAAATGCTTAATAAATTTTTGTAAGTACTCAGGAGGAGGGGTACCCGATGTGAGAAGAATATATATAATGTTGGATCATATAAGAGAAAATTTCATAAACATTCACACAACATGGTGTTTCTGATGAGACATGCATTTTAAAGATGAGTGATACAGTGAAAGACAGCTCCTTAAGTAAATTAATTAGTTCTTTGGTTGCTGCTATAATTGTTGAATATCTGAGTCTAAGTATTGACGGATTTTTCGCTGAAGACTTGGTGGTACTTGGTGATGAATGCCTTGCAAGAGTTCCTTCATATTGGGATTTAAATAAATGTCAAGTTATTCTCAAAAATAACCTGGGAATGAGTTTGAATTTGCCTAAATGTCAAGTTAGTAAGAATCTCAAGCAGATAAGATTTCTGGGGCATAAAAGAATATGGATGATGTAAAGTAAATTATTTTAATACTTTGATCGTTGAGATAAAAGCAGGAGCGTAGCTACCGCCGTATCTGCCGTATCAATTATACGGGGCCCCCGGCATACGAGAGCCCCCGAAGTGCTTAAGTAAGAAAGAAAAAAAAAACGCCTAAGTACTTCGATTGGACATGACCGTCTGCCAGACCTCTTCTAGTCCATAGAAACAGAAAGTTTAGAAAACCTAGTCATCATGAGCTATAAATTATTTAATAAACTAGTTTGCCGAAAAAAGGCAGGTAGAGTGTATATTTAATTTGAATTGTTTGTAAAAAATATAGTAAAAGTGTCAGGTAGGATAATCATGATGAATAAATATAATTTTATGCAAACAATTTTTTTTTTGTGAGAAATCTTTACCCTTCATTAGGGTAGGGTTCCCAATATTTTTTTTATTCGAGGCCCCGCCAAGACACGATACGCCACTGGATAAAGGTTAGCTGATAGAAATTCGCTTTGAGTCTGCTCAGCTGTTGTATGAATTGATATTAATTAGGGATAATAGGTATTTAATAAAAGTGAAACTACCAGAACTACTTGAACCACATTTATTTAGCATATACACCCGAACGCAAATATAATATTAAGTACAAACATCAACGTCATTAATAAATAGGTACATTATATACAAAGGTACATAATTGGCCAGCATAGAACAGGAACGCCAGCGGATACGGAGTGGTTAGGGACATAATATATCTACTAATTGCGGGTCCGTGCCCACGAGAGATTCGCAAATTTTGCCCCAATTTCAGCGACCAACTTCAACGCTGGTAGCATGCATAAATGAAAGTTCAACCAGTCCTTATGTTATCAAAATATATAACAAATTATCTGAGTCCATAAAAATGAAAAAGATAAAACTTTTTATTAATAAATTAAAAACGCTATTACCATATCCACGAATATTTAAACGAGACTTCATAAACACCAACAATAACAACAAACAAATCAGATACTTACACCGCCTACACAGAAATCAATTGTAACATGTTTTATTGCTAGTAATATTCATTATAGTATAGCATTATCAAATCACTAATATCGCTCGCCATACAAATTCATTTTAAAATACGAAAATATGAAATATTATTTATTATCTTCGTAGTGTGTGATAGTCCATTAAATTGTATGGCGAGCGATATTGTATATTAAGATAAAAAATTATAGTATCTTAGCCGTGTGCAGCGCCCCTTAGTGAACTCCACTGCGGGTGCCTACGACAAACTTATTATTTGCGGTTAGTACAGGAATCGGGTGTAGGGATTGAACCGCAAAATCTTGTTTGTTTTTTATTGTACCTATATACTTTGCCGCGAGCGTAGCGACTATTTTTATAAGTTTAATTTTAATTTAAATTATTATACAGATGTTTTTATTTGTTCTGTAATTGTCACGTGTTCAAGCGCCCGTTGAGGTTTACGAAAATAAACAATTTGAGTTTCTAGTGACGGACTCAACAGCACGAGATGTACACATATAACTATAATCTCATGTTGCACTTAAAAATATTCACCTCAGCAGCTCGAAAAGGTGATATCAGTGAGCGAAAGTCGATTTTACGTCGAGCTAAGAACGATAAGCTGCTTAGGCTTTTTTTATAATTTACATGCACAACAAACATCGCGTTTGCAGCGAGTTTACCTACACTATACATTTAAATGTCGGTGTTGAATCGGTGCCGTTACCGTGAGCGATGGCCTAACCTTTGCGATAACACTATTAACCAAAAATAAAACCCGTTCTATTGAACACAAATACTTTATTATAAACACCATTATTTTACTACCCTTACTCCTTTGAAATAACCATTAAAATTATTTTAAAACATGAATAGTTTTTGCAATTGACGATGGCAGTTGGGCTAAACACACACAGAAACTACATGCATCTTTGATTTGTGTGGTTATTACAATACATTTTAGGTATGTTAAGTTATCATGGTATATTTCAAATTATTTAATACATATAAACATCTTATTCTGTGGTATAAGCTGGTTTAATGTGGATCTACTTCAATCAGCAGTCAAGTTCAACAAAAAGTCTTGTTGCACTAGGCTTTTTAGTTTATTTAGGTCATTTAACTTAGAGCACATATTCTTTGAGCCAACTAGAATTACATCACATTCTGCAACATGTCACCCTGGGCAATAGGCATGGTGACTGATCTATAGATAGTAAAATATAGGATACCTTATCAAACTATAGGTAAACATAAACCAATTGAAATAATTTTTTGTTACATACTATAAATTTAACTTTTTTTATGATCATTCAAAGTTTCATGGACGAGTTCATTTTAAAATACGAAATTATTCGATTTTTTTTTATCATTAAATTACATACACAATTTATAGCAATATTTGTAATAAAACCATTTTTATAAACGCAATATTTCGTATAGCTATCAAACTAAATTCATAACTTCACATACAAAATACTCAAGCGTGACGTCACGCTTGAGTAGCCTTTTGTTTGGAGCGTTTGGGCGAGTCTATTATTATTAATGTGAATTTGAAATTGTATTATCTCAGGAAGTTTATGTTAGGTCAAAGTAATTCTTGTAATGATGTTTCTTATATCAAGAGGTGTTCCAATTACATACAAAAATAAAAATTAGTCATCATGCCTATTCGCGAGTTCTCCAAAGCGAATTAGCTAATCCTTTCACCACAATGGCAAGTCAAAACCTTGACCACCTTACTGACTGTCCAAAATGCCCTACCACCTGCACAAGAGTGGCGCTCATGAACGCCGACGAGAGCGCCATAACAGTGGCCACTTATTGGACCAATAAAATTTGACTCAGCCATCGACACGACGAAGAAGAAGAAGAAGAATTGTTCCTATATGTACTATTGACACTAGAGATCTTCTATCAAAATACACTCGGCCACTCATCAAACAGTATACAGGGTGGATGCGACATAGCGACATTTATTGAAACCACAGCTTCTATACATGGCCAGTATGCATTTCCACCGGATAAAAAATTCTCTGGCGAAAAAAAAAATCCACGTCTTCCGAACAAATTGCACGATCGCAATGTTCAAATTGTTCGGAGAACGTGATTTTTTTTTTCGCCAGAGTATTTTTATCCGGTGGAAATTGATACTTACCATGTATAGAAGCTGTGGTTTCAATAAATGTCGCTATGTCGCATCCACCCCGTATAAGATGGTCTCGCATTGAATATGCTTACCGTGCAATGCGACACCAGTGTACTATCTCGCTACCGTACATCTTTGCTGACACAGTAAATTCACTTCAGTACCCGGCGATAAATACGATATACGTAAACATAATGTGAACACGTTTTATTATTTTATTTTACCTAAGCCTACACTTATAGAAACATTGGTGTATTTTATACAAAGAATTATTAAAATTAGCAAATCATAATTGTTTTAACAGCTCGTAATAGATACCGGACTGTTTTTCGTGCGACAGAGATAACGCTATACGAAGCCGAAATTAGCCAATTGTCTATTTCCAAAGCTCGATGAGCAATATTTATCGCCGGGGAATGTACCAACATCTAAATAGTGTAAGAACTTAAGCTTCAGTTGCCTAGGAAAGCGGTGTGGAATAATGCGGCCGTAATATTATGGCCGTAACACGATTAGTACGTGTTACGTTATGTCGATTACCGCTCTCTAGGAAACCACTACATTTACTTTACATAGGCAACGTTCTAGTGACGTCATTCTATCGTTATCTTTACGGTTATATTATTCCACACCGCTTGCCTAGGATACCGAAGCTTTACTGGCCCTTACAACCCGCTTATACTGGCTATGTCTATGTCTATGTGTGGCGATGTGTTGACACATTATGTTAGTAAAAGCAATAGGAATGTTAAGCTGAACAGTTTTATTAAGTTACTATTATTAGATCAACTTTATATAATACTAGCTAGGAGGGCAGTGCACTCCACCCACTTGATTGTAGACATTATTGCATTGGGAGTGCATGAAAGGAGCCTCCCCGAGTGACGTACACAACGATTTCCTACGTCCGGCGCACCCTGGGCAATTCGCGAGTTCTCAAAAGCGAATTGGCTAATCCTTTCATCACGATGGCAAGTCAAAATAAAATTTGACTCAGCCATCGACACGACGAAGAAGATTGCATTGTATACTTATATTTCAATTTGTCTTAGTTTTTAGTAATTGTGTACAATCCTTTGTGAAGATAAATAAATATTTACTTACTATTTACTTATGTAAACAGTTTCGCCTATACAGAATTAAGCCATTGCCATATTTTTCTAACAATATTTCTTAGGTATAAAGTGAACACAACATAACATCACGCCTATATTACCCAGAAGGGTACAGCAGACGTGTATGACACCTACATTTCACCTGTTATGTGTAGGTTCCATGTGATGGGAGATGAGTATTTCGCCATCCACCACGCACATTTTCAACTTCGAATTGCCTGTAATATAATAACTCTTTTGCCTGGCCCGGGCATTGAACCCGAGACTTCACGGTGATAGGCCGTATACCAAAACCGATAGACCAACCAGGCAGGCAGGCTGGCGTTAGTAACAAAGATGATAAAATCTTTAATAAACTTAATTCGAATAAGAATTATATAAAAGAGATATATTAAATGGAGAAAAATACTGTCAAATCGTTCCATCGACAAATATGTTTACATCCTTTCGAATTATTGTCTGAGCGACATCGCAGAGCTTTCAGTAATTTACCAAAACAGTTTGGAAAAATCTGTAAAAAAAATTATGAGACCATCCAATGCTAGCCTAGTACTTACAAATCAAAACAAAAATTTAAAAAAAATACGCATTGGTCAACCATTCGACCTTCTGTACACGGGGCAATCGCTTTAACCAACGAGCTACGGTCGCCTCTTGCCAGGACCCTAAATTTCTCAACTGTATGTTACGTCAATTCATGACGTCACGTTCATCCATTTGCACCTATCTTAAGTAGGATACAAACCAACATGGCGAAATCACAATCAGCTCAAATGTTGTAAAGAATGTACGCATACATTTTTTCAACTGATTCTTATTATAATTAGCTAAGCATAGCTATGTGCTATAAAAATAATCAATTAGAAACATCGTGAATTTGTTATTTTGAAACGTCATAACTTTGATAATATTGCCTACAGACATAAATAAGTTTTCGTTTCTATACATTTTGGCTAAGCTGTACACAAGTTTGAATATTTGTAAAAATATAAAGACTAGAACGGTACAGTCGACAACATAAACAGTTGAGCACCGGAGCGAGCAGTAATAGTTGTGAAGTGTACTTCGTTGACAATGGTATATTTGAAAAGCTCTTATATTTCTAGAGGCCGCTACGATGATGTCAGACCTGAAATAAAAACACATGTGTTTAGAGTAATAATAATAATAGCAGCCCTGCATCTAATACATGTCCCACTGCTG
Source organism: Hypena proboscidalis (assembly GCA_905147285.1). Classification (NCBI taxonomy): domain Eukaryota; kingdom Metazoa; phylum Arthropoda; class Insecta; order Lepidoptera; family Erebidae; genus Hypena; species Hypena proboscidalis. The sequence continues at coordinate 15,648,984 of LR990149.1, forward strand.
GGCTCGACCTTCCCATGATGAGAAGGGTTAGGTCATAGTCCACCATGCTGGCCAAGTGCGGATTGGTAAACTTCACACTTCCTCGAGTACTTTTTAGGCACTCTCAGGCATTCAGGTTTCTTTACGATTATTTTCTTCACCGTTAGCGAGCGATAAATAATATGACAAATATATGTATATCTGTGGAAAGACGAATCTTAACGATTTATTGACAGAGGTGTGTGCCGTGGGTTCGAACCCGAGACCTTTGACTTCGCAGTCCTGCTGTCTCCCACTCGGCTTTCGCTGCTCACTCTCCTACTAGTAAGGGAGCCAAAATAATGCCTTTGTAAGTGTGCTCGCTCTTAAAGTAATAAAGTATATGAAGTAATTGCTCTTACAAGGTTATGTCACCTGCCAGGCCGTTTAGTTTAGCAGCTGACTTATGGATGAGGCATATTTTGTAATCATAAGTGTCAAAGCAAATGCCGACAATCATCGCCTCACCGGCGCACGGGAGGAGACGTGGGGGGAGGGGGGCGGCGGTAAGCCGGTCCCATTCAACGCGGCAACAAGAAGCAAGGGGTGCATGAAAGGAGAATGTTTCTTGGATTCATGCTCAGTCACAGCTGAATCCTTGGCTAGGGGCAGCGTGAAAGAGTGTGATGTCATTTTCAAATTCCAATTTATAAGCCCAAGTGAGGTGGTGAAAACTCAAAGAAAACAACCGACTTGTGGGGCATTTCTGTCAAGATATTGCAAAATATAATTATTGAAATAGCACCACAATTAGCTGTAATATTTAATCAATGTGTAGATAAAGGTATATTTCCTAATTTGATGAAACATAGTAAGTTAATACCATTATTCAAGAGTGGGTCTAAGAGTGACCAAAACAATTTTAGACCCATCTCAATTTTGCCAGCAGTTAGTAAAGTCTTGAAAAGCTGATTTTGCAGCAGTTAGAAAGCCATTTTAATATTAATAATATATTTCACAAAGAGCAGTATGGTTTCACAAAGGGTCGCAACTTCTCCAAAGCAAATTGGCTAATCCTTTCACCACGATGGCAAGTCAAATTGAAATTGCGAGCAGCGCTTCGAGGCATCGAGACCTCACGTGGCTTCGCGAATCCACCCGCGACACTCGCTGTATTCTAATCTAGCCAATATAACTTTACGTATTACAGTCCATTCTTTTATTTTATTCTCCAACAAGCAAGGAACTTCGACATGGTCCTTCGAGCCGGATATAAGTATGTAAAGAAAATATGTATTTCCTTTTAATATTTATTACTTCTTAGCGTGTTAGTCTATGTCTAAGATTATAATATGTATATAAAGAAAGTTGTTTTGTTTGGCGTTGACAAAATGTCAACGTATTTAGTCGAATGTAATGATTATAAAATGAATGTATAATTAGTTAATAAGCTTGAAAAAGAAACAGTTATGTTGTTCCTCTTTTAACAGGTAAACTGTTGATATTATTATTGATATTACTGAAAATATATTATTACACAGTAAACTAACAATAAAAATCTCTTTTAAAAGTGCAACATAAGGCGTATTATTCGATACCGTCATGAATAAGGATCTCTCTCTTATAAATATAATAATACTACATACCTAGACGCTATAGTATTTGACTACCGGATAGCGGAGTCGAACTGCCTGCTACGCAGAGGTCGCGGGTTCGATTCCCGCTCAAGACAAATCTTTGTGTGCATGAACATGGAGGTTTGGGTTGGTCTCGGTGATTCTATGTATAATAAGTATGTATTTACAAAAAGTAAAGTCTATATGTATTAGTATCCGTTGTTCTAGTAGCCATAGTACAAGCTGTGCTTAGTTTGGGACTAGATGACGTGTAAATATTCTGTAAATAACTAATGTCACATAGTATAGTACCTATTCAATACAGGAAGAGTTCCGGGAAGTACTTGGTGTAGGGCGGCACGTTCTGCTGGTACGACTTGTGTCCGGCCGGGGAGCACGAGCCGGACACCGGCAGCAGGGGCTCCTCCGATATCGAGTTGAATATCTCCTCCAGCTTTTCTTTTATCTCGTACTGTAAAAAAGTAAGATACCAATACTTTATTAAATTTCAACTTAATAAAATCACGCCTTTATGCCATGGGTGTAGGCAGACGATGGAACGCCATGAGCTTGGCTCCATGCCTACCTCTTTCGCTTCCTCAACATTCATACATCTCTGCATACATCACAATCCCTATATATCTTTCGTGGGCGATCTCTTCCGGTACTTCCAGCACATCAAATTTCGGCTACGGCAGCCAATTGCAACGGAGATCAACCAACTGCGCGGGACTATTAATTATTAGTGTCAAAAACTAATATAAACATTATTATTGAGAATACGGGTTACTCACGTTATTTTAGCCGGGATATGCCGACTAGTTTCGAATCTAGTACGTAGATTCATCAACTGGGCGATTAATCGCGTGTCGTCGCCGTCGCGCAACTTAAAAGTACGTGCGTATCATTAATCGCCCAGTTGATGAATCTACGTACTAGATTCGAAACTAGTCGGCATATCGAGTCAATTTTTTCACGATTAGAAGACATTTTAGCGAAAATCCTTAATTAATAACTCATACGAAGTTTCTCAGCTGAAACTAAGTATAACACACAGATTTTCGAATCAAATTTGAAATTTGAGGGTAAAAATTCTTTTTATTTACTTTACAGTCAATTCTACCCACTTCCAGGCCATAACAAAAAGTTAGACCATCGTAGAAATTCGTTACAACCTCTACTGTACATCTCCTATTTACTAATCAGTTTTTCGGCGTAAATAGTGTCAATTGAGCGGTGAAATCATTAAAAACTCAAGTGTAATTGTTTTAACATCTAACAAACAAAGACGTGCAAGTATTCATTTATGTAAACGTGATGTAAACACAAATCAGCTGTGTAGAACAAAAAGTGCAAACCACAGTGACAAAGCCGCGAGTGCATCCAATTCTCACCTTTGTGCAAACGACTTAACGGTTAAAATCCTGTGAGTAAGCTTCAAGTTATCACTGCTGCCAACATTACAAAGCAAAAAGTGGGCGCGTTCCAGTGTGGAATAACATTTGGAAATTAAGCTTTACCATATTTGCTACTATAATGTCGCTGTCTCAGTCTTTCACCTGTACTGGATGCCGAAATAAAATTGAAGGAAATAAAATTATTTGTTTAAAGTGTGATTGTGCCTTCGATCTATTGTGCGCAAATATTACTGAGGAGGCATTTTTAAATTTAAGTCCCGAGTATAAATCTACTTGGTTATGTCTGGGATGCCGCTCAAAGCTACCCAGGAGAGACAACTCTAACACTCCTGTACGCCCGGACCTACCTAACCCTGACACCCGTCAGGCTGATCCACACATGACACCAACGTCTGTCTCACCCCTGAACGCAGAAAACGTTACGACCTTTCGGGGTGGAGCTCGGCGAGGGCGACCCCCAGTCGACACCCTTACTCTTGATGGTATCCAGGCTATTGTACGGGAAGAATTAGAGAAGATGATTGTTGACAGACTCCCGAGTATGATTAGTAGTTTGTTGAATAATCACCTTGCTACCAGCCAACTCATGCAATCAATCGAATTGTTGAACGAAGGTATCTGCGCTGTTCAGAAAAGGCTTGAATCTATAGATTTGCCGAAAACACCACTTAACTCTGAAGCTGCAACAATGAAGAGTACCAAACGGGTAAGTGGAAGTCAGCAGACTCCGTCTTCCAAACGTGTGATCCCTCCAATGGCTACAAAACCTATGCCGCCAGCAGATGTTGTAAAACTTCCACAACAAATAGCGTCGATAAATACCAAACAGGGTGGAGGAACAACATCAACACGCACTGGTGCGACCGCGAAGACTCGGGTGTCATCGGCAGCAGTCCAAAATGCCAACCATAATATGTCCCTTCCGAAACCTGTTTGTGCAGACTCAGACAACGTTTTGAATGACACGCTAGTTGAAACAGAACCAGCTGGAAACGAGTGGACGGAAGTTCGACGTGGTAGGCGCTCCCAATCCTCCCGAGGATCCGTGCTGCGTGGTACCGCGGCACCGGGTACTACCGGTTTAGAGGCCTCGGAAAGATGGAAATATCTGCATCTATTCTATGTTAAGCAGGGTACATCTGAAAGTCAGGTACGTGATCATCTTGTTACTATTTGCGGGGGTGACGCCTGCACCGTTGAAACACTCAAAACCAGAGGAAATTACGCGTCCTTTAAGTTAGGCGTGCCGTCGAGACTATCTGAACAAGTCTTAGCGACTCAAAACTGGGCCGAAGACATATGTGTTAAGCCGTGGCGGCAGAACTTTCGTGCAAAAAACAATGGAGCGCAGTCATTTCGTAGATCTGATAACATCTGATAATAAAAATAAACGCAACGACTTCCCAATCAGCTTTTTCTATCAGAACGTGCGTGGGATTAAAACTAAGCTGCCTACCTGGCGCAATAACCTGGCTTTATTAGATAACAACCTGATAGCAGTCACGGAGACTTTCCTAGACCCATCAGTCATTAACTCCGAAATTGAAGTTGGTGACTGGACTATTCTTCGACGAGATAGACCAACGCCGTGCGGAGGAGTTCTCCTGGCAGTTCGGCCACCCATAGTACTTCGCAGAAGATGTGAATATGAAACTGACTATGGAGAAGACCTGTGGGCGTCGTTCACCTGGTGCGGTCGTTCGTTTCTCGTGTGCGTTGTTTATCTAAAACCTACTTCTACTGACGATGAATATATGCGTTGGTTTTGCAAAACAGAGAGCTTCTTAAATGACTTTAAGGGATGTGTTGTGATAATGGGCGATCTTAACTTATATAGTGCTTCACCCGAAATTAATAACTATTATTGTTATTTTCTTTCTTATTGTTCTGTGAGTGATATAAATTGTATTTTGAATTGTTATGGTAGAACGTTAGACGTCATTCTAGTACGTGAGGAATTTCGTGAGATAGTTGTGAGTGAAACTGATGGCTTGGTTCCAATAGATGCCCCCCATCCCGCGCTGCACTTTGAATTAAAAGTCGAATCAGTTCACTGTGCGGATATTATCGAACCGAGTAATATTGACCCAGCTAAAGACTGGAACTTCACTAAGTGTGATTTCAATTTGCTTTATACGTCCTTATCTCAGACCGACTGGGAACCTGTGCTACAGACGGAAGACGTTTACACTGCCGTAAATGCGCTTTATAAAATAATCTACGATGTTTTTGATAAATGCATGCCGCGTAAACGCCGACCTAAATCTAGGAGTAGACGTTATCCGGTCTGGTTCACCTTTGATATCATAAATGACATTAAACACAAACACAAATTGCATGCAACCTGGAAACAAACCAATCAACAAGAAGATTTCGAGTCCTTTGCACATATGAGGAGATCGCTCAGAGGTCGTTCTGCGGATGCCTATAAGACCTATGTCAGTGGCATTGAAAACAATATTAGGAAGAATCCACTCGCATTTTGGCAGCATGTTTCTAGTTTGCGTAGCAAGGGTGGTTTTGAGCCTAGCGTAAGCTATCAGGGTGACAGATTCGCAGGAGTAGCAGCAGCTGAAGCGTTTGCCGGCTTTTTTGCCAGTGTGTACTTGCCAGAAATTCCCCAGCTAAATACTGATCTAGTCTTAAACACAGTAACGTCCAATAATAGTAATAACATAAGCATTTCACAATTTACGACCCAGGACATCCTTTTTGGCATCAATAAATTGAAGTCCACTGGATCTGTAGGTCCTGATAGCCTTCCTTCATTTCTATTTAAAGATCTGAAGAAGATAATTATTGCCCCTCTGCACCATATATTTAACTTATCCCTAGTAACGGGTTTCTATCCTCCTCAGTGGAAAACCTCCAGAGTAACACCAATCCCAAAATCCACAAACAAATTGGACGTTGAGTGCTACAGACCCATTGCAATAATATCATCCCCTGCAAAGATATTTGAAAATGTACTTCATAAACTTATATACACCCAAGTAGAGAAATACATTAACGACGCACAACATGGTTTCAGATGCAAGCGTTCAGTAAATTCAAATTTGCTTACCCTCACGGAATACATCTCGGCACAAATGGAGTCACGGCGGCAGGTTGATGTGCTCTATTTTGATTTTTGTAAAGCATTCGACAGGGTAAATAATGACATCTTACTTACTAAACTTAGTGCTATCGGCTTTTGCCCAAGCCTACTGAGACTTATAGCGGACTACTTGCGACACCGACAGCAATTCGTAAGGCTGGGTATTTACGAATCAAAGCCTTACCACACACACTCTGGAGTAAATCAGGGATCTATTTTAGGTCCGTTACTATTTCTCCTGATGGTGAATGACCTCCCAGAGATACCAAAGTATTCCAAATGTCTTTTATATGCAGATGACTTAAAATTGTACACATGTATTCAGGGTGAATCAGATTGTTTGGCGCTACAAAGTGATATAGACGCAGTGTATCAATGGGCTGTTGATAATAGAATGGATTTTAACATTTCTAAATGTTTTGTTGTAAGTTTTGGCCGAAAGCGATACCTCAGGCATCATGAGTATAACTTAAACGGCATCTTTATAGATAGAAGAACCACAATGAAAGACTTGGGAGTTACATTTGACGAAAAACTCACGTTCCACGATCACATAATCACCGTTGCGAAAGAGTCTTATAAAAGGTTAGGTTTCGTATTGAGAAACTCGCGGGATTTTCATGATGAGCACGTGATCCGTCTTTTATACAGCACACTTGTTCGGAGCAAATTAGACTCTAGCTCCAGTGTATGGAATCCGCACGAGAAAAAATACGCACTCCTACTCGAAAAAGTTCAAAAAGCGTTTTTACGGTTCTTGTACAAATTTAAATTAGGTTATTACCCGTTTATGTACCCTACAAAGTTCATCATTGGCTGTCTTGGATATAATACACTCGAAACACGGCGATTAGTCGACCAAGTCAGCACTATGTTGAAAGTGTGTAGAGGGCAAATTGATGCACCGGCTCTGCACAATGAACTGGTACGGCTATACGTCCCCGACAATTACCTTCGTAGTAGAAGTCATCGGCTGTTTGCCGTGCCACCATGTCGTACTGCTGCTCGCGTCACTTCTCCTATACCACGCGCACTTATCACTCTCAACAATCTCATGGACTCCAATACAGAAATTGATTTGTTTTCAAATGAATACGGTGTATTATTGGTGTTTTTGCAACAATTTTGTGAATATCAGTAATATTACATATTATATTTTTCTTGTGTTATGTATATGTTGTGATTAATATAATTGGTTCTTGTAGCCGTTTTAATCAAATAAATAAATAAATAAATAAATAAATAAATAAATGTATTTACCACATTTTTTGCAAATAAATAAATTATCTTTTTTTTTTGTTTCTGTTGCCGAAATGTATGGGAAACGTTTTTGGCGATTTCTGTCTTTTCTAGTACTGAAAGCTAAAATGGTCCCATAGAGTTTTTTGATCCCCACATGAAATAGAATCGATTGGCATAAAAAAAAAATTTTGAACTTTTTGCATTTTTTTTGCTAACTGTAAGTTTTTTACAAAATCTGTGAATGCAGTTCAAAATGTCCCAAAAAGTTAGGGAAGGTCTTTTAAGAACGTTTTGCTGTAACTGCAACGGTTAAGGTACTTGCCCTTACTGCCCCGTTTCAAAAATACACCCGTATAATATCTAATAATAAATTAAACTTCAAACAATAAATTAAATTAAAAAACACTTCCAATAATAAATTAAATTAAATCTAAAATGTGTTGTGTATTTCTTGTTGGAGATCCTATAAATAAATAAACCCTTCCCTTTGGCGCGCTGTCGGCAGCGTGTTACCTTGGGCGCGGTGATGTGCAGCAGGTGGTCGAAGGGCGCGGTGCGGAAGGCGTTGTTGAGCGTGGCGCGGCGGCGCTCGGCGTCGCGGCGCTCGGCGTCGCTGGGCCCGCCCGCCGCGCGCCGCAGCGCCTCCAGGCTCACGCTCTCGCCGCCGCCCGCCGCCTGCGGACATCAACATTACACTTACTAATTAACTAACTAAATTAAATTAACCAACAAAAACTTTTTGTATTTGTAAAAAAATTAATGTCTACCGAGGCAAAACATAGTGAAACAATTTAGTTACCTATGTTATACAAATTAATATTTTGAATATTTTGAATTAAATCCTGAAATTAGTGTGTTTGTGGACGAATGAAAGGTATTTTTGTTTTGTGTTTTATTTATTTGTTTTTTTTTTATTTATTAGTTGTATTATTGTGTATTTTTATTTTAAATTAAAGTGACATTTTATTTTTTTTTCGTTTTGTTGGCTTAACATGATATTGTTTCGTTTTTTATTCTCGGTATTGACATATTTTTCATTTTACTATGCATGTATCACTAGTTAACAATGCATTAATTGACATTTTAAGCATGATTATAATGAAAATCTCAATTTTATTGAAAAAAATGTCCATTTGATTAAAGGTTAAATATAATCGCTTTTTTAATTACAGGTGTTTGTAGTTTGCATTACATATATACACTAGCTACGTTGTATGTCCCTCCGTACAGGAGTGGTACAAACGATGTACCTTTAAGATACACAAGTAGTACATACACAAGTTACGTTGCCGTTTTTCTGTACAGATGGGGTACACACGGTTGTGTCCTTAGGTCTCTCCTTAGGTGCTTCGTGTGCGGTCAGAGTTCGGCTCTCTTCGTGGCCCCAGTTCCAAAAGTCATTGTCACAGCGCTACGAAGGAATATGTTAGGATGGGTACAGGGAATAGGATAGGTTTCCTAACTGACAAATGTATATCCTATGTTGTATGTACAGTGGGCCAACGAGTTAGCTATGCAGGGTAAAAACTTTTTTAAGTCATAGTAAAGACTACACCAGTTATGGATAAGTGAGTTACATATCTGAATATTAGGTATCTTTACTTATTAAATACTAGCTGACCCGGCGAACTTCGTACCGCCTTAGCGTAAATTTGATGCAGCCTTAGCGTTCTTATGTATGCGTACCTATTCAATTTGAACTGGAATGTATAATATCCTCCATATAAAAATGAATACCTATTTCCCTGATGCAAAATTAAATGTATATTTTACAATCTTTCTGAGAGATTTTCTTAATATTTTTTCCTTAAAAACCTTGTACAGAGTATTAGAAAACTACAAAAAAAAAATCTGCCAAATCTGTCAAGCCGTTTTCATGCTATGTCGTGACGACGGAAAACGGGTTTCATTTTTATTTTTATATAATACTTATAGATAGATGTAATTCACACATGCATATCTATTGCAGTCAGTTTTCACTATGGCGTAGAAGTTTTTGCCCTGCATACCTAATTGCTTGGCCTGTACAAATAAAGTTTTATAGGGCGCATCAGGATTATGAGCGCTGCGGTGCTTTTAGCGCTGCAGTATTGCGCTGAGATAAGTACCATTTCTGGCACTATGTACTATTGTAGAGGTGCCTTTGACATGTAGAATCAAAGGCAGGCGCTCATATGTTAAAAGAACGGTCACTTATCGCAGCTGTCTGAGACATTTCAGAGTGAAGATTGATTCCCAAAAACCCACCACCCTGGCTACGCCCATGCTCTCACCGCTACACCAACGACAGGTACGAATAAAATAAAGTACGGTAAAAAAACCATATTGTTTGAAGGAGCACAGCTGTTCAATAGATTGGCGGCCGATATTACAGAATGCGATAACATTCAATCATTCAAATCTAAGCTTAAGAAATATGTACCTACACTGTAATGTAACTTTTAATGTTCTATAACTCCAGAGATATTGTACTGTATTATTACTTTACAACAACAACTGGTGGGAAACTGCAGGAGATAGGGAGGAGTGGAAACTTTTGGGGGAGGCCTTTACCCAGCAGTGGGACAGTGCAGGCTAATAAAAAAAAAATATATATCTTTGTATCTCATTTTAGGGTGGGCTGATGTTCTTATGAGAAATAAATATCTTTAAACCGAAATAAAGTATATTACATAAACGCCGAAGTTCTGCATGGAGGGCCGGTGGTTGTGGTTGTACTTCTCTGCGAACATCCTGTACTCCTCGTCCAGGGCGTCGTACTGCGTTTGCTGAACAATACATGTCTGCTCAAAACTCGCTCACATCACGCCTATATTAACCAGAAGGGTGGCAGAGGCGTATAACACCCACATTTCACCTGTTATGTTTAGGTTCCATGGGATAGGAGGTGACCCTATCGCCATCCACCGGGCACAATTCTAACTCCGTGTCATTATTGTGAATTCTCTATCAGTTCACAAATAACACTTTTGCCCGACCCGGGAACCGAACCCGAAACCTCGCGGTGGGCGGCGCATACGCTAACCACTAGACCACTAGAGCCACGCAGAATTGCTATCTACCGTGCAGCTACTAATAATTTGTTAAAAGTAAAATTCCAAATAACACCATAAATAAATATCTCCCAACTGACACACAACGCCATCTAGTCCCAAACTAAGCAGAGCTTGTACTATGGGTACTAGAATGACTGATACTAATACATATATACTTTACTTTTGTAAATACATACTTATTATACATAGAAAAACCCAGACTAAGACAAACCCCCATGTTCATGCTCACAAAGATTTGTCTTAAGTGGGAATCGAACCCGCGACCTCGGCGTAGCAGGCAGGTACACTTCCACTTTCTTACACATCCTTTGCCCGACCCATGAATGGAACCTGAGACCTTGCGGCAAAAGGTCGCATACGATAACCATTACCCTAAAGAAGAAGTTATCCAATCCTACAAGCACAGGGCCGGTTTCAGGGTAGACAATGTGGAGCGGTCTAGGCGCCAGGTAGCATGGGGCCCCAGAAATAAAAAAGGGGGCGCACGCGTAAGTTGTAGTGAAAAGCGTGATATTTTGGACTTTTGAAGGAAGGGAATGGGGCAGGGAACTATAGGAATTGCGCTATCATGACTCATAGTGTAATAATACACGAAATCGACCATTGTGCCATCGATCGATTGCTATTATAGATAAGTAATCGTCGAACAATTTTTTTATTCACAGATATGCGGACGACGTCTACACGACATTGATTAACATCGATCCGTTGGAGTATAAACAACCTTCCGCGGTGTCCTGTAAAGCTTCGGTTTCCTAGTATAGCGGTGTGGAATAATGCGGCCATAAAGATAATGGTACAATGACGTCACCAGAACGTTGCCTATGTAGAACAAATGTAGTGGTTTCCTAGAGAGCGGTGATCGACCTAACGTATTACATATTAATCGTGTCACGGTAATAATATTACGGCCGCATTATTCCACACCGCTTTCCTAGGAAACCGAAGCTTAAGCGAACGTATGCAATCGCGTATGCGATGCGGCGCGGAGGAATCAAACGGTGTATTCGTCCGTCGCTACTCACGCGCGTGACGCCGGGCGAGCTGTTGGCGCTGTCCATCTCCGTGACCGGCCCCGCCGCGATGTCCGCCAGGCTGTCGCGCCCCGCCGCCGCTCCTGGCAACAGCATAAAACAATATTAATTAAATTGAAATTTGAGTACACGGTTGGCGTAATGGTTAAAGCGGTCGCCTCGCCGCTTTCTACTGCGCTGGTGTTGTGGGTTCGATCCCCACATGGGACAAATCTTTGTGTGATTCGCTAAGATTTGTTCTGACTCTGGGTGTGCTCTGTGTATGTAAAATTTATTTATTTATTTATTATTTACACAACTGCTTATTGCACTTACAATGAATGAAATGTATGTATGTAAACACCCCCGCGACACAGGAGTTATTGATAGTGCGGGCGTTGGTTTTTTTTTTTAAAATATGTCTTAAAACAACGCAGAGCTTTTATGGGTACTAGAATAACTGATACTAATATTCATATATACTTTTCTTCTGTAAATGCATACTTATCGTACATAAAAACACCCAGACTAAGACAAACTCTTATGTTTATGCTCACAAAGACTTGTCTTAAGGATGAATCGAACTCGCGACTTCGGCGTCAATTCAATTCAATTCATTTAATTTGCATTAATTATGGCACAAAAGTTGTTATCACTTTATCATACAAGTCCATTCATATTTTGTCATTATATGGCATGCAAATCTTATCAATAAACATACTTCATTATTCACGTGCAATTTTATAATATAACATGTAATACCAATAAATTATTCAAAAATTACATTACTTAAAGCGTCGCAGGACCCACTCCGCCATCCGGTCGTCAAATGAGAAATTAATGAAAATATCTTTGCAAAAAAGTCAACCAGATCTCACGGGGTAGCGGAGAAGTCGATTGTTCCGCGCATATATGATTAGACAACACATATGGCAGCCTGACAATGGCTAGTCAACATAAGATAACATCACGCCTATACTACCCAGAAGGATGTGGCAGAGGTGTACAACACCAAAATTTTATCTGTTATGTCTAGGTCCCATGGAATAAAGGCTGATCCTTTCGCCATCCACTGGGCACAATACCAACTCCGTGCTGCTATTGTGAATTTCCTGACAGAAAGTTTACAAATAACACTGCTCGACACGGGAATCGAACCCGAGACCTCGCAGTGGCAGCCGCATACGCTAACCACTAGACCAACGAGGCATTTTATTGACATTTAAAGAGAATCTTCAATTAGATTGATTTGGTGTAGTCAATGGCATCGCACCGGCCTCGACCCAGCTGTGGCGCTGCGCGTGCGCGGCGCCGGCCTGGCTGTAGGGCGCCGCCGCCGCCAGCCGCGCCGCCTCCAGCCCCTGCGCCTTCAGCGCCTCGCAGATCGCCATCTGACCACAAACGTTTACTTACAGGCTGTAATCGTCAAATTAAAGCTACAAATATCTTAAATGTTGACTTTTAACACTCTCATAAATTTAATATGAAATGAGTCGTAAGGCTGACTTTTACTTTTTTGAAATTTAATGATGCTTCGTTATTTTGTTAACTTAAAAACAGGTGACTTAAAAATAACCATTTAAAATTATGCACTAGTCTTTCTAGAGATTTCATATTTTTTTTTATAATTAGGTTACATTCTTTGATACCCGTTTAAAAATATATCAATTAGTTACGGTATAATCACCGGAGCAAACTTAACGCTTATGTATGGGGCTAATTCAAGTAACATTTTCACTTATTTTTCGTTTTATTTTAAGAAAGTTATTTATGCAATTTTACTCATTGGGTACTAATTATATTAATTTGAAGTTTCAAGATATCTCTTATAGTCACGGAATAATAACCTGAACACTCTTAACGATAACACCCTGTATACATAGCATCACGCCTATTGTTAGAATAAATCGTGCACCAAAGAAAAGGCAACATTTCTAAATATTATGAACCAAACCAACAAGACAAACATTCACATTATTCGCGTGTTCTACGGAGCCCTATGGTTTCGCAAAGCCTCTAAAGGGGTTCTGCGAGAAGTGAGGATCCTCCCATCATCCCGGGCTTTTTTGGATACCAACCCTTGACTGGCACTATGTACTGGGCTTTTTGTCCGATGGCAAACCCCGGCATTTAGGGCTCCGGCTTAACAAAAGGTCTCCATAATAATAAATTAATTGAAAATGATATAATTAAAATTGTTAATAAATTTTGATTTATTATAAATAATTTCATTTTAAAATAAAAACTTATATAATATTTAAAATTTAATAAAAATTTAAAATTAAATTAAAATTAGAATAAATTTATGAATTTCACAATTTTATTTATTCATTAAAATAGTTTGTGAACCGTTGCAAAACGACATACTTCGGGTCGTCATCGTACCTACCGAGGGATGTCTATATTTGCTCGTGTTCTCGAAGTTTAGGTTAATTTGCACTCGATGATGATAATTTGAATCTTTTTAAAGGAAAAGGTTTTGGTTAAATCTATTGGTTCTTCGAGCCGGATTCAAGCCAGCGATCTATGAAACAGGACTTTTTCAACATTGGTAATTAATAATGGCTGAAATGTAAATGGAACCAAAGCTAAAGGATCAAGGAGAAAGGAAGAAAGAGGTGTATGAAAGGTGTAGTGTGTTACCTGGTCCATCATGAGGTAAGGCAGCTTGGCCGGCATCTTGGAGGGCGACAGGTCGTCGTAGTCCTCCAGCAGCGGAGGCAGCAAGTGAGGAGCGTCTTCATTGCGGGCTTCCACTATCTGTACAAAGATATAAGCAATATTACAAGTGATATTTTACATTTTATGTGCTGTATTAAAAAGCAGCGAGCTTATATTGCTGCTCGTTATAGTAAGCTCGCTGAAGTGGCCAACGTTTGCCGAAGGACCGGCAGCCGTTGAAGCAAACGAATCCTGGAATGAAGACCGCGACTCGGCAACCGTAAGGTGGGACGCTCCCTGCCAGGTGGACTGACGACCTGAAGAAGGTCGCTGGAGGGGACTGGATGCGCTGTAGTACTTTAAACTGCAGCAATTGCTGAGATAGTCACCTTTTTGGTCTCACACAGGAGTGTTCCACAAGTTTTCCATGCCTAATATGTGCTTCTTCTTAATTTTATTGTTATATTTTGTTTAGTTTACTTTTGCATGCCTTATTTTTACACATACGCCTTAAATAGTCCACATAATAGTTATTTATGGTACAAGTGAGAAAAAGTTTATATTTCTGTTGTGAGTGCCAATTTTAAATCTTGAGCTTGCGAAGTAGTCCTAAATTGAATCACGAGCATAGCGAGTGATTCTAATAAAGACTACTTCGCAAGCGAAAGATTTTAAGAGGTCACGAACTGGAAATTATTTTTTTCTGACGCGTAACAATACAAAACTTTTAACCTCTTCCAGTGAGAAAATATTAAGATTTAAATAAACTCGTACTCGATTGCTTACCCTGAAACAATTCCATGAAATACGACAGTAATACCGATTCATAATGCGTTTTAGGGCCTTTTGAAAGTTGCCACTAATTAAATATGTCGTACGCTTTCAAATACTTTTTCTGGTAAAAAAGCAAACTTCTGTGTTAGAAGCAAGTTGTCGCAACTCTTTTGGAGTTCCACAAAGTTCTTCATCACTGGATTCACAATTTTTTTGTTAAAAAGTTCCAGTAAACAATTAAACATAAACTGAAAAGAATTTATAGTTGCCCGCGATAACTGACACAGACACAGACTTTTTTTTTTAAATCGTGCGTTCGGAAATTCGTTCCGTAACATTTATCTATAGAGTCTAATATTAAGTACCTGATTTTAATTAATTTAATGGTTAATCACGAATAATAAACCATGAAAATACTAAATAAGCGTGTAGGTATTTATATAATTTAAAATAATTAAAACGTATCGTTTGTAGTTTTTAAATAAAATTGATGTTAATGCATCGATTACATGGTGGCTGTTTTGTTTTTTTTTTGCGCCTATTCATTGGAAGGATTTAGTGTTTCAAAATTTGAATCACTTTGCCTCATTAGTGAGTAAAAAGCGTTTTTACTCACTGAATTCTCGCAAGAAAACGATCTTTTTCGTGCTGGTGTGGTGAAAATGCTTTTTCTTTCTTTCTTTCGTAAGAAAATTCACTTGATATAATTAAAACCGACGTGAGGTGAAGACATTATTATTGAGAAAACGGGTTACTCACGTTGTTTTAGCCGGGATATGCCGACTAGTTTCGAATCTAGTACGTAGATTCATCAACTGGGCTATTATTTGCGTGTCGTCGCCTCCGCGCGACGTCTAGCACTAAGCGTTTGTGCTAGATTCGAAACTAGTCGGCATATCCCGGGAACCTGTATTCTCAATAAGAAAATTCACTTGTGTTAAATATACCTTGCTGAAGTATTCGCTGAGCAAAGGCAGCGCGCACACGTGCGGCAGCAGCGTGGCGAGCGCGATGGCCACGGCCTGCAGCTGGCATTGCTGGCGCACGGACAGCACGGGGTTCGACACCCCGGAGTGCTGGATACTGGCGATCAAACAATGACATTACTGTAAGAGGTCATCGGAAGAGTAGCGTCCTATCCTATAGCGAGCATGTATACATGAATGTAAATATTATATTTTTATATATTTTAATTTTAATTTATGTTTTATATGTTTCGAATTATTTCATATTATACTTAAAATCATTACGTTAATTTAAAAGCGGCCGTGGTGAATGGATAAGACATCGGTCTTACGATCGAGAGGTCGTGGGTTCGAATCCTGGCCATTACACCACGGACGTAAACTTCCTCCTAACACAAGCGAATTTAGCTTAGCTGGAGGGGGTTAACAAGAATACTAGTAATTTGTATATGCAAATTGCTAGTAAGCTTAAAAAAAAAAGAAAAAAATAATTAAATTATTATCATTTTAAATTATAAATTATTATTTTATTTCCCTTCTACTTCTTTTTCTTTTTTTTTAAACTGTGAAATGCCTGACGCATACCATCGACCCGGGCAGAGTCGCTGGTTATGTCCGAGTTGCACGAACTAAAACCCATAATATTAGTGCGGAAGAAGGGATAATACTCACGCTAATATAAGTTGTAGTATATCACAGACGGTTTCTTCGCTGCCCACCTCTATACATATAAGCGCTATGGTTGTGTAAATAGCTTCTATATTCTCTGTGGTGTTGGACTCTAGTTGTAATCCTGGAAACGGGAAGGAATATGGTCAAAAATTATATTCATATATCTAGGCGGCTCGAGGTTAATCTTCGAAAGCGAGAGGAGAGAGTGAATCCTAAATTGCTAGTGACCAGACAGCGGAGTCGGTAGTGCAACTGCCTGCTAAGCAGAGATTGCGGGTTCGATGCCCGCTCAAGAAAATCATTGTGGGTATATCTAATAAAAAAAAACTATTTATTGGCTCTTTAAACATCAAATGCTTCGATCGACTATCGATCGGTAATAATATAATTATGTAACATCACGCCTATATTACCCAAAAGGGTGGGGCAGAAGTATAAAACACCCACATTTCACGTGTTATGTTTAGGTCCCATGGGATAGGGGGTAAGCCTATCGCCATCTACCGGGCATAATTCCTACTCCGCGCTGCTATTGTGAGTTGCCCGACCCGGGAATCGAACCCGAGACTTCAGGTGAGAGGCGCATACGCTAACCACTAGACCATAGAGGCAGTAATAACACCCGAAGTGTCCCGCGTAATACGTGCCTCATTATTCCTCACCGCTTTCTTAGGAAACCCAAGCTTTTTGGGTACAAGCTTACCGTCATAGAGCGAGCTGAACAGAGCGTAGCCGTGTTTGCTGATGAAGATGAGGTCCTGGCGCGAGCACTTCTCTACAGTCAGACCCAACTCTCCATACGCCACACTGTAATATATATTTTTTTATTTATTTAACTTAACGCACAAAAAGCAAGTGACTAGGGCGGACTTAATACCAAAGGCATTTTCTACCAGTCAACCTTAAGGTGGTGCAGAAAAAATTTAAGTTATATCATTATGTGATTAATAAAATTTGATAATACACATTATATTATTATGATGATTACATAATAAATACTATTAGTTCGGTCAATTTAGACATTCGAAGTTACATAAGTTCCCACCAAGCTGAAAATCGGTAAGATTGTTTAAAATATCATTGAAAAAAAATTGAAAGTTCCCCATCTTTCCCCTGTAAGGAAAAAAAAATATTCAAGGTCAAAGGTAAAAAAATTAGTTTTTCGCGATTTTCAGCAAAACGGTAAGTTAAAAGTTAACGGTAACAAAAATTGTAGATCATAAAATTATCTACAAAAAATTAATATACTTTTTTTCTACGAGCCACCGTTTTTGAGATATAACGATTCAAAAAGTTGTAAAAGTTGTAATCGTCATAATATGCACACGTTTCTTCGCCACCTATGAGGTAGTGTACTTAGCGCGTTTTTTTTTTTTTTTTCTTTTTCCAGTACGGCAGGCACATCGGCGGTACCAAGAGCTCGACGGATTATGTCATTTAAATAACAGTGTCGGGGTATACGCCAAAAAAAAACTATAATTAAATTGTGCAATGAGAGCGTTAAGTTCGTATTTTCTTCTTTTAGTGCTTATTTTGAATGCAGAATAAGCTAATGATTTAATAGTAGAACCATAAGCGTAGCGAGTGATTCTAGTTGATACTTTTGAGCATAGTGAGGAACACAAAAGTACGACTACTAATTGAATATTTTTATAGTATTTAGCTATGTCTAACAAATTATACCAAGAAACATTTAAAAAAAATATGGGACTTGAACCTGCAACCTTTTGCACATCGGGCAGGCGCTTTAACCTATGACGTAAAATACAGTTGAAAAATTTTGGATTCTGGCAAGAGGCGACAGTAGCTGGTTGGTTAAAGCGATTGCCTGGTGTGCAGCATGAGATGTAAATAATTTTGATTTATAGTCGCACAATCAACTTTTCACCTCAGCAGCTCGAAAATGCGGAAACAGTGAGCAAAATTCAATTTTGTTTTGAGCGTGAGGAAAATTCTAAGCAAAATTGAGTTTCTTTCACTAAAATAATTCGAAGCAAGGTCGAGATTGTTCAAGATGCTGAGGTAAGAAGACGCAGGCTTGCTCTGGACACGCACTTTGGGCGCAGCAGGCGCGTTGCGTTGCCGCGGCGGTCCAGCAGCGTGTGCAGGATGCGCTGCAGCAGCGCGCGCGCCGGGCCCGCCGCGCCGCCGCCCGCGCGCAGCAGCGCCTCCAGGAACGCGGCCGGGAACGCCTTGCTCAGCTCCGCCGTGCGGTACGTCGTGCCCACCTGCGCGACAACACCAGGCTGCTATTCAATTTACTTCTTGCTTAAAAAATGACGCCCACTCTATTATTATTCTTGGGACGAGGTTTTGATGTTCACGTCGACCTCCGTGGGTCTATTATAAGAGGTACGAGGAATAACCATTTCACAACAAACATACATTTCACACATACAGAGCACACCCAGAGTCAAAACAAATCTTTGCAAATAACACAAAAATTTCTCCCGGGTGGGGATCGAACCCTCAACACCAGCGCAGTTTGTTTTAAAATTGGTCATCGATTATCGGTCGTGCAAGGTCTTCAGGATGTAACTACACACAAATCGATCGCCATCGATTAAAGGGGTATGACCAATTGACTATTGAATTGTTAATCACCGCTGTGCTATCTATTCTGTGGCTATGTCAAGATAAAAACTACTATATTAATATGAAGAATAATGTAGAAATTTAATTGTAAGCCGGATATTTCAATAGTGACCCGGGCAAAAAGTTAGTGAACAAATGTTAAAACTCATGATTTTTCTATGGAAAGTTTTATGTGCCCAGTTCATTCTTCATATTTAAATAGATAATCACTTTTGTTAATAAACTCCTGCTTAAGTTATGTCTCTAATTACTGGATAATCGCCAAAGATAAAACTAAAAATTATTTACTATCTTATATTCGTGACACAAAGTTGGTGGCGATACAGTTTTTGGGCAATGCCTTTATAAATAGAAAAAAAATTAAAATCTAAAGTTATTAGAGATGCTGATAAAAAAACTTTGTTTGACGATGTATTTATTACCTTGAGCAATGATTTGAGCAGGATGCTCTGCAGCATGGAGTCAGGCTTGGTCCCTTTACCCCTCGGCGCCGACGGTACCTTAAAAAAAACAAAAATTGTGATCAAAAATTAAAATTTTCTAAACATAACATAATATCACACTTAGAACGCCTATTTATCACACACACCTGATCATCACCCATTTCACCTGTTATCTTTAGGTCCCATGTCCCATCGCCATTTCGCCACTAATTCGACTGCTACTCAGAATTTCCTGACGAAAAAATCCAATAAAACTCCAATAGACTTAAGATCGCCTGCGCCACTAATGGCTATCTTTGATATGCAATAAATAAGTATCACACAACATTCATTGAGCCCATTTAAGTCCCAATCTAAGGCACTTGTCTCACCGGCAACGATTAACGAGTAACGAGTAGACCTAGAACTAGAAACGAGTTAGCGAGACACGGGGAGCGAGTGCGTAGTTCCGATATTTGTGTAGCTCGGCTATAAGCGAGTGTGCGAGTGAGGCGGATACAGATACGCACTGTAGAGAAAGAGTATCGCAGAGCGAGTGTTATCCCTCATAGCTCTTGTCGCGCAGCGACTAACTAGTGAAGCGAGTGCTCGCCGGCAGTGTGAACAGTCAGCGATCAACTGTTTGTATATGCATCTCTTTTGTTCACACGGAAAGTATATCTATTGTACGTTTCTTGAGCGAGAAAATAGCCGATAGTTAGTCGTTTTCTCGTCGTTGGTGGGACAACTGCCTTAGCAGAGCTTGTAAAATGCGTACTAGAATAATTGATAGTCATACATAATATAATACTTTTCTGAATGAACTGCTCTTTTTTTATGTAACTTTCAATATGTATGTTATGATGATTATATTTTATTCATTTCATTTGAAAAGATGGTGCACATGAGTTTCTCACCAGCTCTTCTTATAATGCAATACCCATCGGAGCTGGTACTTAGTTTGATTTTAATCTGATTCTAATCCGTTGGATTAAAATTAATCTAAGCCCCGGTTATTCAAATCATTGAAATTAGTATAATTTATTTTTATATCATTTGTTTGTAATATTTTGACGTGTTCAAGCGCCTCCTGGGGCCTATGAAAATAAATGATTTGAATTTGAATTTCTTTTGTAAATATAGCCTTATTATACCATAAAAACACCCAGATGAAGACAAACTTCCATGTTCATGCACACAAAGTATTATCTTGAGCGGGAATCGAACCAGCGACTTCTGCATAGCAGGTAGTTGCACTACTGACTCTGCCATCCAGTCGTTTGTCTACATTATTTACCTTGTTGACAATGAACATCATAATATCTATTTTCTGGAAGTCGGGTAGATGGTCCGCGAACTCTCCTAGCGCGTTGATCAACGCGTCTTGGTACAGCTTCTCATCGGTTTCTTTCTGTAAAACAATTTAAAAAAAAAGGTAAAATATCTCCAAAAATATAATAATAATAGCAGCCCTGTATCTAATACAAGTCCCACTGCTGGGCTCGGGCCTCTTCTCATTATGAGAAGGCTTAGGCCATAGTCTACCACGCTGGCCAAGTGCGGATTGGTAGACTTCACACTCTCTCTCGAATGGCCAGAAATAGCAGATAACAGAAAGACTTGGAAGTCATAGGGAGAGACCTTTGCCCAGCAGTGGGACACACTCGTAGGCTAGTAAATAAAAATAAAAAAATATTACTAAAATATGATAATTACATTATTATTTTTTTATTTATTAATAAGAGTTATTAATTTTATAATTATTGTTAAATGTCATTAATATTGTTATTTGAAATTTAATATAATAATATCCTAGTTTATTGTTACCTTTAACTTGAAAATGTCTAGTCTAGAGTAAATTTTAAAATATTTTTTATAATTGTAGATTACTTAACATATTAATTTTATTATGCATGTTTAAATGTTCGTATGCCCACAGACTGGCCAAATAGATAAACTGTACATTATATATTTTAAGAACCATTATAACTCTATTTTGTGTGTATAAAATGATCTTTTTCTGTAAGTAAAATTTTTTGTACATACAAACAGCACAAAATAAATTAGTAAAAATGATTTTTAACTACACATACCTAATATCAACTACTAAAATATACAAAGAAACTAAATTAATGAATTTAAAACAATTATATATTTACAATACCTGTTTATTTATTCGCAAAGTTCTCGACAAAAAAATTCAGACAGATTACATTTACAAAAATAAAAAATATAACCCAACGAAGCACTCGCCGAGCCAGTTTTATAGTATTACCTAAAATTAGAACCAACTATGGAAAATCAATGCTAACCTTTAAAAGAGCCCAACTGTACAACAAATTGTTGTACAGTTGGGCGGTTGTCCCCCACACGTTAAAAATTTACACTCATTTAATGCATTCAAAAATAAGCTAACGCAACACATTTTAGATATTTAACTAGAATGCATTAGGTGGGTAAATCATAAATGTTTAAACGACGAATTTTAAACTTAATTTTATATAAATTCATTGTTCTCAAGTAAGTGACTTATGTTTTTATTGAGAATAAAGTTTAAACCTAAAAACAATATAAAATAACATCACGCCTATATTACCCGAAAGGGTGTGGCAGAGGTGTATATCATCCACATTTCACCTGTTATGTTTTAGGGCCCATGTGATGGGGGTGAGCCTATCACCATCCACCGGGTACAATTCCAACTCCGTGCTACTATTTTGCCCGACCCGGGAATCGAACCCAACGAGGTACTTTTTTTAAATGAATAGAGATGAAATGAACGTTTGTAAGAATATATTCACCTCAGAATCTCTGGCCACAGATGCTCTCAAGTTGGTGAGAAGATTGTTGATAATTTCCAACACGGATGGTCCTGTAAAAATAAAGGTATTTCATAAATTAAATAAACTGTATTGAAGAAGAAATGCCTAATTTTAATCGGTTTTACTAACATACTAGCTTACTCATTTGCTCACGTGTTACCTCTATCTATAGTCTAATATGTTATTCTGTTATTAACATAACATTATATTACGCGTATATTGCCTATATGCCTTTATGCAAGTTTGTATTTCATATTTAATAAGTGCAATATACCCATTATTTAGATACATAACTCACTTATCAATAACTGGTGTCGTAAGTCTTTACTATGACTTAGAAGTTTGCCCTGTATACCCAACTCATTGGCCGACTGTACAACACTCACATTTCACCTGCTACGTTTAGGTCCAGTGAACTGTGCCTGGTATGGCGCTATTGTGAAATTTCTGACAAAAAGTTCACAAATAACACTTTGCCCGACCCGAGAATCGAACACGAGACTCGCGGTGAAAGGCACATACGCTAATAGCTTCACGGAACTGAGAGATATGATAGATTCAAGGCTCAGTATAGTCAGTATAGCGTAGACAGAGAAACCAATAAAAATATAGTCTTTGAAGTATAGTTTGTGACAGATGCTATAATCGACTTCGTTTTAACAATTATTGTACCATTACTATTTGCATGTCAATATTATTAGACAAAGATGTGCTGATCGCTAATCGTTTTTGTAACATCTAATGTACCACATTTTACTGCAAATAGATAATCTATTCTATTCTATTCAGTTGAGAAAGGAACTGCCAAGGAAATTAACGGGCATGACTTTTTTTGTAATCTTTTTAAGAGGAATTCCTAAGGGACTTCGTGGCTCGCAGCAGCTGGCAGGCTCACCGACGCTGTCGGCGGCGGCGATGGCCACGATGTTGCTGAGCACGGTGGCCCGCGCCGCGCGCAGCCGTGCCCGCGCGCCCGCGTCCAGGTGCTGCATCAGCGCCTCCACCACGCTGTACGAGTACTGCGCCTGCAACAAACATACCCGTGCGGTGAATACCGCCGCCGGACACGAGTCGGCCGCTGCGGGGACAACCTGGTTCAGTGGGATTTACACCAACGAATAACATCAAATTGTGAGTGTGCTTTCGTGTCCGTTGTCTCCTGCCACGTGTACGCGTCGAGATCTCATGCAAGCTACCTTAATACCGTATAATGTTTTTGCCCTGTATATCTAACTGTTTGGCCCACTGTACATATATTGTTTATTTTTCTTTTATGTTAGACCACGCATAACTTTTAACTAAAGATCCGATGTTTTTTTTGACAGCTCAATACTGGACTGGTATTTAAAGCTATTTAAAGTCAACTCAAAACTAACTTTTCTAATAAAACTTAAAAGGCTAAAAACTTTTCATTTTAAAAGATGGTGCACATGAATTTCTCACCAGCTCTTCTCATAATGCAATACCCATCGGAGCTGGTGCTTAAATTGATTTCAATCTAATTCTAAACAGTTTAATTAAAATTAATCTAAGCCCTGATAATTCAAATCATTGTCATTTGTATAATTTAGTTTTACTTATAATTTATTTTAATATTATTATTTGTAATGTTTTGATATGTTCAAGCGCCTCCTGGGGCCTATGAAAATAAATAATTTGAATTAGAATTAAGACTTAAACGACTCACAGACTAATCGACTTGGAGCCTAGTCTTGTAAACATTGCCGCCCAAATCAACATGGAACTCTTTACGGAAATTGGTAAAAAAAAACCAAACAATTTTTTATCGCATTTTAACCTACGAATTTGAGATGAACAGACTAGAAACTGGAGTCTTCTTTTAAGACTTTAGTCAAGTACATTAAGTGTATTCTTATAATATAAGAGCTTAAACGGCTGTTTTTCTATCATAAAATATGAAGCTACACATTGAGTAAATAAAAACAAAGTTTAATACGAAACAGAGCAAAATAAAAAAGAAAATCATCTCATTAATATCATACATACGAATCTTTCGGAAAACAGATGAGAAATGGAAGAAGTTTAATGTCAGTGGCCGTGAACGTATCCCGTAGAGAAGTGTAGCGGGATAGTAGCGTAGCAAGTCTGAGAAATTATCTCAGTTGCAACTTGTCTATAAAGGCACTGTATTATTATAATTATTTTTTATATTTAGTTCCTGAACGTTTTTTTATTTTGATTTTAATTTTTAATAATTATTTGATGGTGTTCTAATAAATAATTGTTACTTTACTTACTTAGTTTAATACTACACGCTCAGTGTCACCGACAGCGACCAGTCAAGGTCAATACAAATATGATTATAAGATTTATTTCTTGTTGACACTGAAGTTGACTTCAAGTCAGTCACGTGGTTAATTTTCACCCCTAAATAAATGTTGAGTTTCTTGTAAAATGATGAATACATTAAAAGAAGAAAGCTGAAAATATTACCTGAACCGAGAACATGATAATCTTGAACGTGTGCACAGCGAATTCGTTCGGAATCCACAGCTCGTGGCGATCGAAGTGCCTGAAAAAAAAATATATTCTGTTATTTTTTACAAGAAGTAACTTTTAAAACCAGGTAACTAAGCGGCCGTGGCGCAATGGATAAGGCATCGGTCTTACGATCGAGAGGTCGTGGGTTTAAATCCTGACCATTACACCACGGACGTGAACTTCCTCCTAACACAAGCGATTAAGCTGCGCTGGGGGTTAACAAGAATACTAGTAATTTTGTACTTGCAATTTCTAGTAAAGTACAAATTACTAATAGGATTAAAAAAAACTTTAAAGATATTTACACACATACTACGCAGTTGTACTTTTTTGCAGCTGAGGACTACGGTGTTATGCCTCATGTGCCAGTAATATCAGGGCCTGATGCATAGAAATCTTAATAACTAGTCAATAGAAATGCTATCGACTATCTTTTAACACTGGGACGCATGTCGCCGGTTTTCAAATACCACTTTTTGTATTCCTGCAAACAAAATTATTCTTTTTGGCGATGACATTAAGACGACAATTCCTCAACTCGCACTGTTGTTCGATTAGACAAATGCGCTTGTATTCCTGCAAACAAAATTATTCTTTTTGCGATGACATTAAGACGACAATTCGTCAACTCGCACTTGTGTTTGACTTGACAGATGCGCGGCGACAAGGTCACGCGTCTTTGACATTTCTATTGCCTTATTATTAAGATTTCTATGGCCTGATGTCACCACCATACCGGAACACAGTAATGGAAGCACTACTATTTGGCGGCAGGTTAAAGGTGAGACGGTGGTGCTGCCGCCCTCGAGCTCATTCACAAGAGCTCTACCACCAGTACGTGTACTTGTTGTACGTTCGTCTGTTTGTATTGGCTAATCTTCTAAACGGCTGTAAGGATTTTGATAAAATTTTAGAAGCTGGTTACTGTATGCGACGTAGACGAATTCGCGAGAGAACGTTAGTTTGTTTGTTCGATCGCGCTAATCTCGGGAACTACTGGTCGGATTTTAATAATTATTTTTGTGTTTCATAGTATAAATAACAGAAAGGTTTTAAGATATTTAAAAGTATCTTTAGCATGGCTCTTATTATTTATAATAAATGGCCTAAAACCTGGAAAAGCCAAAGTTATGTTACTCTTAAAATACAACTTACAAATTGTGAAAGATTTTTTAGCCGCTACAGTGACATGACATTATATTTAATTAAATTGACATCTTATTGAAATAATGATCTATAATATAAAACCACAATATGATGTTTGCATGCCTATTAGGTAGGACAAAGAGAAGAAAATATTTATTTACCTTTATAATAATTACGCGATTTAGACCCGTTGTCTAATTTTTGAAAAAGAGAATCATATTGTTTTTTTTACCATTATTGTACCAGTAAGGTTTAACAGCTAGTACTCAATACAACAGGAAGTATTTTTAAAAAAAAAATGCTTACTAATAATTTGCAAATACAAATTACTAGTATTCTTGTTAACCCCCTCCAGCTAGGCTAAATTCGCTTGTGTTAGGAGGAAGTTCACGTCCGTGGTGTAATGGCCAGGATTCGAACCCACGACCTCTCGATCGTAAGTCAAAAGTCAAAAGTCTTTATTTGCTTACTAAGTGTACAGTTAGGTCCTAAATATTAAATACAGATCTTGATAACTTAGTAACCCTTTTCAGGCGTTGCTTAATTCGATAACTCAGTGGGAGTCACAACACACAGTAATATTTAGAAAAAATAACATAAAACACAGTTTTATAAATCTTAAATCTAAACAAATAATAGTTAATTATAATACTGTTAAAATACTTTAAGTTGTTTCAATTGCAATTTTACATTTAAAATATTCGTCAATAGAATAAAAACATTTTTTTATTAAAAATGTCTTTAATTTTCTATTGAAAGCAGACAATTTCGGGCTATCTTTTATCTGTTTTGGCAGTTTGTTGAATATTTTCACTGCCATATAATAGGGGCTTTGGTTCAGCATTTTAATTCTATTTGATGGCAAATACAAATTATCTTTATGTCTAAGACCGATGCCATTGCGCCACGGCCGCTTCAAAGTATCCACGCCACATACGTGAGCACGGGGCGCAGCACGCTGCGGATGTGCCCGAAGGAGGCGCGGCCCACCAGCTCCCGCAGGCACGCCTCGGCCAGCGCGGCCGGCGCCAGCTCCGTGCCCACCGCCGTCTCCATGCACGACACCGTCTCGTACTTCTCTGCCGTCTGAAACATTACATTACATAGAAATTAAAAAAAAATATATAATATGCCTGCGACGCCAAGGTCGCGGGTTCGATTCCCGCTTAAGACAAATCTTTGTGTGCATGAACAGAGGGTTGTCTTAGTCTGGGTGTTTCTATGTATAATAAGTATGTATTTATAAAAGAAAAGTATATATGTATTAGTATCAGTTATCAGTTATTCTAGTACCCATAGTACAAGCTCTGTTTAGTTTGGGACCAGATTGCGTTGTGTGTAAGTTGTAAGACATTTGTAAGATATTTATTCATTTATCTAAGAAACAGTCCTATCTTAAGTAGGATACAAATAAATAAAGTTTTTTATAAGCCCATACGATTCTTATTGACAAAAAAATTACAAATTTGTTCAAGAAACAAGAATCAAGAATCAAGAACTTTATTCGCATAAAACACGGTTACAATAATGTTGTTATACGCAGACAGCCATTTTTTTGGCAGTTATCGGACGGTTATTTGATTTTATTTGATTTGACTCGACTTAAGGGCTAGTACAAACCCTGGGGCCTATGAAATTAAAAGATTTGAATCTTGAATCTATCTTGAATGAATATTACCTGCATATTATAAAGCAGAGACGGTACTATTTTGTCCATGTGTTGTGCTTCCCAGATGTTTTCCACCAGGTCGTCTGACACAGTCTTTCTTATTACTCCCTGAAAGACGAAATACATTATTAATAAAAATATCATTTTTACCTGGCAGATTGAACAGGCGTTAATGGGAAAACAGTAAAAAACTCGAATTTGCTTCAAGTTTACTTACACTCGAAGCAAAATCAAGTTTTACTTACTGATTTCCCTTTTTGAGTTGCTTGAAGTGAAAAGTTGTATGTGCGACACGAGATCAAAGTTATTTACATGTCGTGCTTTTGAGTCCCTCACAAAGCTTAAGATTATAAAAACTCTACCATAGAATCTTTGACTTTGGACGGACTCTGAGGTGGACTATTTCTCGTTGCTACCGATCGATAGTCTATTAAACTGATAATTTTCATACGAGCAGTAGAAAATTTGATTAATTAAAATTAAATCATTTTGACTATATGTGACACAGAAAAGTACCAGAGCACCAGCAAGACCAAGGATGTTCTCACTTGTAGTCCCTGTATACCCGAAAGCCGTATCGAATCTTCTCCCTGGTGGGCTTTGTCGATGTGGTTGCTATAGCACATGACAGAAAACTTCGGGCTGATCATGTCAAACTTCTACCATTCGTAAGGTGGACCAGTACTAGGGCGCAAGCAAATAAAAGGGGGTTCGTACCTGAAGTCCCTGTATACCAGCGAGCCGTATCTTATCCCTGGTGGCCTTGTCAATGTGGTTGCTGTGGCACATGGCAGAGAACTTCGACACGAAGAAGTCGTAGCGGCGGTGGTACGACGGCGTGTCTTCTTCGATGTTTGCGAAACGAACGAACTGAAAAAAAGAGTTAAGCCAGAAAAAATTACTGTTTTGATGTTCCGCAAATGATATGCAACGGTATTGGCCTCGCTCGAGTATGGTGCTCGTCGATTGGTCAAGCAGCCATCCTGATTATACCTATAATATAGCTAAAGTGTTCATATGTATGAACGCGTTAATCTCAGGAAATACTCGTCAGATATGGATGACTATTGTTGCACCAGTGCAATAGCCAATTTCTTAAGACAAGTTATAAGCAAGAAACATCTCGCTACAACCTACAGGATCAGAGTAGTAGAGTAACACTATAGTACTCACACTCTGCGTGGCCAATATCTGGAGTTGCGGGTCGGTAGACTCCAGAAGTTTCTGGACCATCTTCAGGAAGCTTTCCACGAATAGATTGAGCGTTTGTGAATGGCATGCCACTAGGAGTTGGTCCATCGCCTCCATGGCTATTATCACGAAACTGAAAACAAGAAGAATTATAAGACATAATGCTGTACCTACTGTAATACCCAGAAGGATTTATGGCAGAAATGTAAATTTTTGGAGAGGATGGGGAGTCGTATCCACTTGCCCGTACCCAAATTTTAGATAATACCCTACAGGTTATAAAGGGTCTTCTTCAAACTACACTCACCCATGTCTTCTCCTATAAATATCTCTCGATGCCTTCTGGAATAGGTACTCTCCGATCCTGTCCAGCTTCTCGGGGCTGGACAGCGAGTAGAACGTGAGCTTCTCCATATTGGATTTGACCAATCCATCTTGAGGAGACGCTGGGAAGATGTTGTCTACCAGCCGCTTGTAGCGAGGGCGGAGGGCTGAACAGCACCCGCAACAGCCTGGGAGGAACAAAAATTAACGGCATTTATATTAGTGTTCATCAAAACAAATTCCATACAGAGTGTTCAGTTGATCGAAGGACATTTTGTAAAGGGATTATTCAGGAGTGGAGATCGAAATGGCCCCAAGACGTACTATGGAGTACCCTATGCAAATTTTAAAAAGGAATGCTGCCATAAGGCAAGCTAACTAACCGCAGCAAACTAAACTGGAAATAGCAAGCAAAGTAAGTTTTGCGAATTTAGAGTTTAATTATAAGTGCTTCGGGAATCTAAGGAATAAAGATATTTTCATTTCATTTCACCAAAAATTCGACGCTGAAGTACGTAGATCGAAACTGTGTTTTTAATTTATGTTTTTAACGCTCCAAGGCGACTTAACATCTAAGGTATTTTACATTAAGTTTTTCAATTTATCACATGATGTACATTTATGACTGCCTTGATAATGAAATGAATGGAAAAAATGGACCGTCTCGAGGAGTCCCTTGAGACGGTCCATTTTTCATACATTCCTAATAGGGTAGTATTTTTAATAATATAAGCTAAAAAAATGTTTATTAATAGTAATTTTACCAAAATTAATTTAATTGTAATTGATTTACCTAAATACAAACTGACAAATAAAAATAAAAAAATTACAAAATGGCTAAGAATTTTTGTGTTTAGATATGATATGTATAAGTCTATAAAAATAGATAAAAGACAGATTTTTATTAGCGAATATCGTTCAAGTCTGATCAGACCTTTACCCTGACTTCCGGTTACTAACATGATTAACAAAAATGACGTCAAAACATAACAATGTCCGATTCGATGCATGTGATAGAGAGACCATTTATTTTATCAAACACTTGATACTGATAAGATGTACATAGACATAACATAATTATACCTAATTGCTTTATTAATCAGATTCAATCAATAACAACGGAACTTTCTTTGGGTTAGATAGAGTCAATATATATCTCATAGGTAAGCGTGCTCCACCGTAGACCGCATCATCACTTACCATCAGGTGAGATTTTGGTCAAATGCGCCTATCCACCATAAAAAAAAAACAAAAAAATATATTTTTAATGTAAGTTAGATTGCCAAGTAGAAAGCAATCATAATCATAATCATTTGTTCATAAAAAAAAGAACTAAATTCAACAATGATGGATGGTGTCGCATAGAGGCAGCATGCTACATAAATTAGCCTTTACCTTATATGTATGTCGTTTCATATTTCTGTACTTTAAGTTAAAGTGCCGCGAATTTAAAGTTGAATTATTTTTGTATTATGACGATTTTAAGTGCTTTGTGAAGTCTAAGGAATAAAGATATTTTCATTTCACTTCATTTCAGGTATTGTCTATTTTGTTGTCTTGTGCTTGTTGTTGGAATCAATGCTGTTGCTATTTTTCATTTGATTTTCATCGAGCCATCGTAAAACCGTCTATGTCAATACAACAACTAGCGGGTTGATTATTTTCTAAAGAATTGAAAGTAATGAGACTTAGTTCTCGAAAGCAACTTTTACAGCTAAACCACTAAACCGATTCAGACGAAAATGAGAAAGGAGATAGCCTTGAAAGAATATAAGTAGGTTACTTTTAATCGACCTACCAGTACTACCCGGGAAAATTGGTGTGGAAATGAGCGAAACAATGGACAAGATAGACTAATATATCTTACCATTCCAGTACAAAATTTCTTATAAAAATTATGTGCAATGCATTTTTTGGCGAGATGTAACTGATGTAAGTGATGGTTATTTTTGCATAATTATAATGTCGTAAAGTTTGTCTTTCTTTTTTGTGTATCTCATTGTTTTAATTCTTATTTGTTCCCTTTCAGATCGTTTTTAATTTAACTTTTATTGTGCTGTACTGTTTGTTGTTTTTGATTTTGCTATTAAATATGTATTTATATAATTATATATAATATATGCGGATACTTGTAATTGGCCTTCATAATGTTATCAATGTTTTTCTAGTTTTAAGTTAGTTGTAAGTTTTCCTATGAAATAAAAATAAATAAATAATAGTTATTTTCACCACACCAGCACGAAAAAGATCGTTTGCTTGCGAGAATTCAGTGAGTAATAACGCTTATTACTCACTAGTGAGGCAAAGTGATTTAAATTTCGAAACACTAAATCCTTCCAATGAATAGGCGCTAATAAAAACAAAACAGCCACCATGTAGGTTATAACCTACATGGTGGCTGTTTTGTTGTTTGACATCAATTTTATTAAAAAACTACAAACGATACGTTTTAATTATTTTAAATTACATTAATACACGCTTATTTAGTATTTTAATATTCGTGATTAACCATTAAATTTAATAAAAATTAAGTATTTAATATTAGACTCTATACATAAATGTTAAGGAACAAACTTCCAAACGCATTCTTAAAAAAAAAGTGTGTCTGTGTCAGTGTCATTCATCGCAGGGAACTTTAAATTCTTTTCAGTTTATGTTTGATTGTTGACTACAATTTTTAACAAAAAAAAAGTGAATCAAGTGATAAAGAACTTTGTGGAACTTCAGAATAGTTGAAACAATTTGCTAGTAGAAGCAAGTTAGAAGCTATAGTACACAGAAGTTTGCTTTTTACCAGAAAAATCACGGGAGAAGTTTTTGAAAGCATACGACATATTTAATAAGTTGCGACTTTCAGAAGGCGCTAAAACGCATTCTGAATCGGTATTCTCTACTGTCGTATTACATAGAATTATCCAAAGTTAAGCAATCGAGTACGATCTCACTTGTACCATAATAGTTATTTATGGTACAAGTGAGAAAAAGTTTATATTTCTGTTGTGAGTGCCAATTTTAAATCTTGAGCTTGCGAAGTAGTCTTAAATTGAATCACGAGCATAGCGAGTGATTCTAATAAAGACTACTTCGCAAGCGAAAGATTTTAAGAGGTCACGAACTGAAATTAAATTTTTCTCACGCGTTGCAATACAAAACTTTTCACCTCTTCCAGTGAGAAAATATTAAGATTTAAATAAACTCGTACTCGATTGCTTAACCTGAAATAATTACATGAAATACGACAGTAATACCGATTCATAATGCGTTTTAGGGCCTTTAGAAAGTCGCCACTAATTAAATATGTCGTACGCTTTCAAATACTTTTCACGTGAATTTTCTGGTAAAAAAGCAAACTTCTGTATTAGAAGCAAGTTACGCAACTCTTTTGGAGTTCCACAAAGTTCTTCATCACTGGATTCACTATTTTTTTGTTAAAAAGTTCCAGTAAACAATTAAACATAAACTGAAAAGAATTTATAGTTGCCCGCGATGACTGACACAGACTTTTTTTTTTTAAATCGTGCGTTCGGAAATTCGTTCCGTAACACTTATTTATAGAGTCTAATATTAAGTACCCGATTTTAATTAATTTAATGGTTAATCACGAATATAAAACCATGAAAATACTAAATAAACGTGTATTTACATAATTTAAAATAATTAAAACGTATCGTTTGTAGTTTTTAAATAAAATTGATGTCAATGTTTATTACTAACCTACATGGTGACTTGTTTTGTTTTTTTTTTGCGCCTATTCATTGGAAGGATTTAGTGTTTCGAAATTTAAATCACTTTGCCTCACTAGTGAGTAATAAGCGTTATTACTCACTGAATTCTCGCAAGCAAACGATCTTTTTCGTGCTGGTGTGGTGAAAATAAAATTAATACTAGCGACTTTTCAAATCAAATAAAATACTCACATGTCATATAAACAGTTCTGCTTACTATAAAACAAGCGCGATGGGCAACTTTTCTCATTGGAATCATTATAATTATATTAATAACAACAATAACACAAAAAGCACTTCAATTTATAGAATCTTCATGTTTTTAACACATTTTAAGATGACGTCATTTTAATGTATTGGCACTGCACTTATTTCACATAAAATATATAAAGCACTATTACAGCACCGATTTAGCACGTTTGTACGCAATCGGATAATGATCAGTTGGCAATGTTATACGTACTTGAACTTCTTAATATTATGATGTAAGTTTAGACATAAATAAGTACGCAATTTACTCAGTCGACAGGAAAATAATAACAACAGTATTGTAATTTAACTTAATTAATAATAGCTGCTTTATTTTACAAATTATACACAACGTTAAATTTATACTTTGGAAACTAATTAAACTAATATTTAACTAAAATAACTATTATAACTTGATAGCTCTTGCATCCAGGTACCAGGCGATCATAAACATTGAGAGATATACAAATTCCAGTATCACAGCACACGTGAATTCACGGGAGTCATTCCATTTTCAAATTCCTTTAAGTCTCACACATCACAAAACTGCCTTTGATTTATGTTTTCCTAGTACACTGAACGACATGACAGTATGCCATCGTTGCCGATATGATACTATTTATTAGTATACTCGAGTGCTCGACGTAGCTACTGATAAGGCTATGATAACCCACTTGAGTCTTGTACACACTTATGTTAATAATAAGGGATATAAGACAATCTTTTATATGATCTCGTAGTACCTTTATCAAAACTGTTCAGTGATAACAAATTTGTATCAGGAAGAGAATTTAACAGTGCTAGTGGTAGACCGTTTGTGAACGAGCATGAAGAATCACCGTCTTAATTTTAATCGCATGAAGAATCACCGTCTTAATTTTAATCATAAAGAACCAATCATAATTGCCTCAATGGTCTACTGATCTGATAGTGGTTAGCGTATCCAGCCTCTTACTGCGCAGTCTCGAGTTTGAATCCCTAAAAGTAATTTGCATGTATGTGTCATTAAAACATTTATTTTTATTAATTTATTTTATAATCTATTATAATTTTAATTCTATAATCATTTACGATGTAATTATTATTATTATATTTTTTGCCAAGACGTTTTTAAATGATGTGTTCTCCTGTAATTAAAGGAGCACAAGAACTTGATGTAAACCATGACCTGTTTAAAATGTAACGTGTATTCTTTGTTGGAGATCCAAATAAATAAATAAATAAATAAAAGTGTTATTCGGATCGAAATTCGCTATAGCTGCATGGAGTTGATATTGTACCCGGTGAATGGCGATAGGTTTACCCTGCACAATATGGGAACTAAACATTACAGGTAAAAATTGGTTGTTATACACTTCTGCCTCGCTCTCGGGTAATATAAGCGTGATATTACATTATGAAACCAATCATGTTTAATTACAAGGTCATTGGTGAATTAGTGAATCTCTAGAAGTCTAGCTAGACAGGTATTAATTACGTTATTAGACTAGAGTAAATCTTTTATTTTTTTTATTTTTTATGATGAATAGGCACGCGTTTGACCACGATCTCACCTGTAAGTAATGATGCGGTCTACAGTGAAGCACGCTTACCTATGAGATACCTATTAACTCTTGCTTTGAAGAGATCCAAGTTGTACTCATGCGGAAACACAGACGCGGGCAAGGCGTTGCATTCTCTAACAGTTCGCATAAGTTGTTCTTTTTACGAACGTTCGAGTCGACATCGTATGTTAGCGAACGTGCGTGTGGTTTACCCGATTATTATACCTGTTCACATCAATTTGGTCAAATTATAACGCCCCCCGATTTGTCCCGCTCCCTTATACCCCACTCCTGTCACCCCTGACAGTGTAATTTTAACATTATACTTTTTACATAGTTTTAACACTAAGCTTTTATATAATTTTTAACGTATCCTACAGCATATTGTGGCAATGTGTCATAATAGTACGTCAAAAGGCATCAGAAGGGGGCGACAAACAAAGACGAAGTGAAGGGGTAGTAACTGGCAACCAGCCCACGTACCTCGACCAATCGCAAAAGATTTGTTTTTCCTATGATCGCTACTGTTTCAAACATAGATTTTGCAAGAAATTGTCAAGTGTGATCAAGACTTTATTTCTAAGATAGATATTACAATCGGTCTTACATCACCGCGTTTAGGATTATCAATTTCAAGTTAAGATGTTTCTAAGGAGTTAAGATTACTACTGAGTTAAAGATAAAAATACCAATGTCATTCTAATAAAATCTTATTTATCACGCCTATATTACCCAGAAGGGTGTAGCAACACCCACATTTCATCTGTTATGTTTAGATCCCATGGGAAAGGGGTGAGCCTATCGCCATTCACCGGGCACAATTCCAACTCCGTGCTGCTATTGTCAATTTCCTGACACCTTATTTAGTAGCAAAACTGTATAATGTACTTTCATATTATGACATCTCGCTGACCCCTTAATTTGTCAGATGAGTAAAGCAGACGTGTACAAACACCCACATATATATCACCGTGAGTGAGATCATTTGACATTTTGACAAGAAATATTTACTTTTACAATTTTTATCTCTATACATAACTCTAAACCTTTTCATCTTCAGGGTTCCTAATAGTCGTTTCCATGCATGCCTAATGTAGATTTTATTTGGCAGC
The DNA here is from genome assembly GCA_905147285.1 of Hypena proboscidalis. Lineage (NCBI taxonomy): Eukaryota > Metazoa > Arthropoda > Insecta > Lepidoptera > Erebidae > Hypena > Hypena proboscidalis. The sequence continues at coordinate 15,684,757 of LR990149.1, forward strand.
ATGTTATGTCCCACCCTCACCTATTTCACCTCTCTACGACTTCTGGACGATTCCCGAAATCCTGGCAGCTTGCTAATGTACAACCAGTGCCGAAAAATGGTAGCCGTGCCGACCCTGCCAACTATAGACCGATTTCGTTTACTTCCATACTCTGTAAGAGTATGCAATGTGTACTCAACAAGACTCCTGGCATACCTAGAAACGAACGACCTTCTCAGTGACCGGCAGTACGGGTTCTGCTGAGTCCGTTCTACTGCAGACCTTCTAGCGTAAGCTATGCTAAGAGGATTTGGCTGTCTCTCTTGATATCTCGAAGGCTTTTGGCAGAGTTTGGCACGAGAGCCTAGTAAGCAAGCTACCGTCCTTCGGTCTACGCACTTCTCTCTGTGATTGGATATCAGACTTCTTGAGGGACCGATCGATTTGGGTTGTCAAAAATGGCAGCTCGTCCGATCAATTGGCAATAAATCGCGAGTTCCTCAAGGAACCGTGCTTTCAGCGGCGCTTTTCCTGCCACACATAAAAGACTTGTTAAAACAAGGTACGTTTGGATAAGCAGAAGACACCAACGGTTGTTGAAATCTATATATCCAACTCAAGAGCTAGTGGAGAACAAATACGGCTGTATTTGTTCTCCACTAGCTCGTGAGCTCGCTTAGAGAAACAATGGATTGGGCAGAAGCCAGCTATATTTGATATGAATACCTGGATCGATATGATAGCCGTGTGTACATAACATAATTTCATAAAAGCTCTACCACAATAACACCACCATTGAATAGCTGCTCTTGAAAAAGAAACGAACGTTATTATTATGTCATTAGAAAACACTCAATTATGTAGAACTATTAAAATTATAAAATACGGGTGTTACTCACGTAATGTTGGTCTATTTACCAACATTACGTGAGTAACACCCGTATTTTATAATTTTAATAATGTTACAAACTCACGTCAGTTTTAATAAAAATATGTAGAACTACTTTTGCACAACGTTTTTCGCTTTTCTCGGACCTTTTCTATATAATATACTTGCTAAAATCTATCTATCAAATTTATCTGAAATAAATTGCAAACGAGCACTATTTAAAAACTTTAAACAATGATGCTACCGAGTTCTTTCTTGATACCTCAAAAATCATTTGTGTTTAGATTTATTATATTTTTAAAGATAGTATCCTCACATATTTTTTTAAAGATAGAATATTATTATAACTGATGAACCTTCTGAGATACAGTCTCAACTAGTTCAGAGGGTACGGAACAAAATAGTTATAACAACCTTAGTTTTAAGTATATAAGTATGTGTACAAGTACATTTCATGCACTCTGTATTTTATTTTAAGGTTACTTTGGTAAATAAAGAAATTTGAATTTGAATTGAAATGAGACACTTAATATATACTAGCAAAAGAGAACTCATTTAATAAGATTTCACTACAACAAAAACTTATTCCGAACAAAGTAGGTAAACCTTGCAATATCTACGTCACATATTGCCAACCGATCACACTAAATCTTATTAATTACAATACACTGACTGACTGTAAAACGACCAAGTCATCGTTTTGGTACGACACGTACTGCCGTCCACACTAAATATACATCATCGGTGACCAAAATAGATATGCGCTTACTGAGGGATGCCCTAAGGGTGACATCGACTCGACTGATTATAGATTTTGGATGCGGCGACCACGAGTAATGTCGATAAAAACTGCTTGTCCTTTCGCAGGCTCGCAGCCTACTTCATAATCCAATTTTCAAAAAGATTGGTCTAGTGGTTTAGATGTGAAAACGTGACAGACAGACAATCAATACAAGTAAATAAAATTGAAGTGTCTGTATTTAATGTAAAAATAATAAAGTGGTATAGTTTTTTTAACTGTACCATTGGCTAAAATACGGTTTTTAGAAATTTTGTCTGTCTTTCTGTTTGTAATAATAAAATTTTAGGTGCTGGTATTTTAGGAACTGACTACATGGCGCGTAACATAGACTACTTTGTGCATTTACCTACCACGCAGACGAAACCGCAGGCGAATTTAAGTTTGTTTATTTGATAGCGCTAATCTCGAGAACTACTGGTCGTATGTTGATAATTATTTTTGTGTTTGATTAGTCTGACTCTCACTAAAAGTTTTTTGATATTTAATATCTTAACTCCATGGGAGCGGAGCAAAAGGGTTGAATGCGGGTCAAAGTGTGGCAGCTTCTACTAATTAATATTACGAGTTCCACGCGGACGATTAAAATAATAGGCTTATTTCTGTTGTTTATGTTAAAATGGCAGTTAACATTAACATTTAAAGATTTTAAAATAAATTTAATGAATGGGATCTTCTCTCCGAAGATCCGAGATTATTAATTGAAAAATGGCTCAAGTCTGCCTATTAGCCGGGACACTTGAACCGAGGTATGGGGAGAATTTAAAGTAATAAAAAAAACATTATCAGCTGAAGTCACAGTGTTTGTAACTTATTTTACAGAATGATTACATTATTTTTAAAACCCCTCCTATCAAAAACGCTTAAAAAATAAAAAAATAAAGTTCATTGATCACATTGTTCATTGATGGTTCAACTCTCCCACTTGGTCAAGTCTCCCAGACTAATACCCCCCCTACATAATTTTATTGTGTAAAATAATAGGTGTGACCAAGTTTCTCTCAATGTCAACCGCGTCGCAAGGCCAACATACAATTATTAAGATTTTTTACTTGTCTATTGAAATAATTAAGTATTATTACAATAATTGTCCTGTTAGTATTTTATGATGAGGAAGCTATTAATGTACATGAGGTACTTCAGTGCCAATTGCTTAATCTATGTTTTAATAAACCCATAATTGCATCTCTCCCTCTCTCTCAATTAATGTTTGTATGTGGTAGAGATGGTTTAGCATGTTGGTGAAATGTAATGTACGTCGGCCAATGAGTTGGGTATGCAGGGCAAAAGCTTCTATGCCATAGTAAAAACTGACTGCAATAGATATGCTAGTTTGTATTTCATATTTAATAAGTGTAATATACCCACTATTTAGATATATAACTCACTTATCCATAACTGGTGTTGTAAGTCTTTACTATGACTTAGAAGTTTTTGCCCTGCATACCCAACTCATTGGCTGACTGTACAATATGTGAATGGTTAGATTTTTATTAAGTAGTTAGCAGTAAGCTCCTACCATCAGGTTGACTACATGCTGGATTACTACAGTCATTTAATTATAATAAGACCACCATTCTTTATTTGAAATTGAAACCATCACATTTGTAAAAGTTAATTAATTTTTATATTTCTCTCAGCAATAAAATGTTATTTTTTTTATATTATGTAGCAAGCTACATAATATAAAAAAAAATATATTGTTAGTCATGAAAGGCAACTAGAGATATTATAACTTTGGTCACCATTATTATGTTAAAATTATACTTTCAATGCCAGTCACACACACGCAAATAATCATAATTATTTACCACACTATGTTTTTATATTATATTGCATTTGACTATAATGGCAGTCTATAGCATTTTAAAATTACTGTATATTGTATTATAAAACGACCTAGGTAATCACTGGAATTTTACAATTACAATTTCAACTGTTTTGGGCTTGCTCCCCACACACTAATGGTAAAAGATTTGTTCTGACTCAAGGTGAGCTCTATGTGTTTGAAATGTATGTTTGTGAACACCCTGCAACACAGGAGTTATTCCTTGTGCAGACATAGTTTTTTAAAAGAAAGATAAAAAGAAACATAAAAACAAAATTGCTCCATATTTTCTTTATTTCCAAAAAAATCTTAAACTAACATACAATCTAGTGTTTTCTCTTCTCATCTCTAATATCACGGCTTGACTTTGACCGTTCATAGTCATCATACTTCCTTGATGCTCCACCACGGCCTCTCTTATCTTCCTGTCTTCGTTCCCTCGAACGATCCAACTCCCTGTCTCGTGAACGAGATTTGTGTCTCTTACTCGAATACTCCCGCTTACGGTCATAAGGAGACCGAGATCTCCTTTCCTTTTTAGATTTATGACTACTATGATATTTGGATGAAAGCGGTGGAGTCTTGGGAGACTTATCTTTCTTGCTATCTCTTCTGCTAGCCTCCTTGGAAGTTGATGCTGTAGGTGAGTCTGATTTTTTCTCTTCTAATTTAGCATTCTCCTGATCCTTTTGAGCTTGAATGTGTTTATTAGCTTGGTACACTCTACGTAAACCATCAACTTTGCTTTCTAATTCCTCCGGGTTTACTTTTGTCCGTTTGTACAGCTTCAAAATTCTGCCACACACTTCTCTGATGTCTTCCTCAGTAACTTTGAACAAGAGGAACCAGTGTGGGTTGTTTGGTAAAGGTAGACCAATTTTACGGGCTGTTAAGTATATGCAAGCACAAGCAATAGTTTCCGGAGGGAATCTCATAAACACATCAGTGCGTAGAGCATCATTCATGTAGTTCCATGCCATTTGCATGAGCTGACGATTCTTTTCATACTGAAGTAATTGCAAATACACTACAATGAGCTTGTGTGGATGCTTCACATGTACACAGAAACCTAGCTCTTTCAGAATGCGCCTCTCGGCTTTAATAACCTGGTTTTTTAATTCTATGTAATTCTGATCCACAATCAAAGGACTTATTGTTTTCTGTGCTCTCACTTGTTTGACATGATGAAACACATTGATCACGTCTCGTATTCTACAAGGTTTTTCTTCGACTTTCGACGCTAAGTAGATACTTCCCATAGCCATAGTTTCCATAGGGTATCTGACGAAAGATTTGGAATAATAGAACCTTTGAAGGTAGATCTGACCGGTCGCCATAGCGACTTGTGGCAGTTTGAGCAGAATTCCGGCGGTTTGAATCATCTCACAGCCGAGGATTCGGAGATCGGTCTCAGTTTCGATGTCAAGGCCATCAGCTTGCGAGGGCGTTTCCTTAAATACAGATTCCGGCAGCAGACAATTGTAAAGCGTGAGAATTATCTTTCTTCCTGAATTTTTTATAGGTTTCGCAGGCGTTGTCGTGCTTGTCTTGGACTGATTTTGCACAGTTGTCGCCGTCATTTTGATAACACCAAACTTTCACTTTCTACACAAATTATCTTACAATTTCACTATATAGTCACTCAATAACACATTTTTATCACAAATGGTTTGATTTGTATGGTATTTAAAGGTGATTTTAAATATTTTTTACGGAATGAACTCGGGAAACGCCATGAAAACACGCTAAATTATTGATGAGGATGACATTTAGTATTTACATGCAAGATGGCGCCACTTAATCTTCTTACGTCAAAGTCCAGTAAACAAATATCATGAAAATTAAATAATAATTGGAAAATATAATGTAAAATTTGAACATACCGTGCGCCATGCTTCCAGGATTACTTTAGTTTTTAGTACTTTACACTACATAAACAGAATTCACTAAAAACTAATATACAAGACACAGTCTCTGAGTCAGTCGATCGATTATATTTTTTTAATGCGTTCCAGACTTCCAGTTTCCGTTGTTAGTAGCATAAAATTTGCCCTACAAAGTTTATATTCGTAAACCGTTTCGAGGAAAATAGTTTTATGTATGTTCATTTCAAGGCAGATAATGTAAATTAATTATAGATGACGTTTTTGATAAAATTCTTAAATATTTAGTGCAATTTTGAGAATTTTAAGAGTATTTTTTGTAGCTTCTGAACGCAGACCGGTAGTGCGTCCGGAAGTATGAAGTTAGGTGCAATGCAATAATGTGCGCCCTTGGCGGCAATTACAAGAAGGCAATCAATAATGTAGCATGGAAACAACAATAGCTCATTATTATCGGAGACTTGAGTCCGCGCCAACGATGCGTAATTAAATTATAAAATATTGTATCTATACCATATAAATCCGGGTTAATATATACTTACAGCCTGGATCTGTGCACTTTTGGACGAAGGAATCCAAAAAGTCGTGGCCCTCTCCAGCTTCAAAACAACATTTCACGAAAGACATTGTGTAAAAAATTCAACAATTAGGAACTACTATAACGAGATAAAACCGAAAAAATAGAATCACATTTGTAACAATTATTAGATATTAGAATAACACGGCACAAAATAACGATTATTATTAAATAACACTATTATTTTATCATCGCAACAGGGTAAAAGAAAATATATAGGCTCTTCAAAAAACACTCTTATAAAAATAAATTATATCTTAGGGGTATGTGTTACCCAAAAACATAAAATTGCTTGTACTGTTACGTTAAAATTGACTGAAGTTAAATAAATACGGGTCAACGATGTCACATTTCGGAAGCTAGAATTTTTATCTAAATTCTGTGTCAATGCGATCATAATAACATGTAAATCGGCAGATTACAATGTTTACTGACTTCTTTAGGGTTGCGAGCATTCTTAGCATCTTTAACTTTGCAGGATAATGCGCGGTAGCATAATTTTGTGTTTCCTATCAATTAACGCTAGAGGCGTTAGTAGTCTTAAAATACCAAAACTTATCTCTAGATGGCAGGTAAGTAAAAAGTGCTACTTGGCAATAGATGGCGTTTTTTAATCTCTTTTACTTGCCGGCAGATGGCGTCATAAGTAACAGAACAGCATTATTTTGATGTAGAGTTGTGCTCGTTTTGTAATGAACGAAAAATGTTTTCTGGAATAAGTTTTATTCACTGAGCCGTCCTAATAGATTCGGCTCAAATAATATCACCTATTTTCATTTAGTTAGCAGGTCTGTAAAGCTAAATCGATACCGAACAGACCTTGCTGGTTGTTGTCTTAGCTCGCAGGTTAATATTAATTTTGTTCTGAAATAAATAAATGAAAATAAAATAAAGGTATAAATCCAGTGGCCGCAGGATTAGAGCTAAATACAATTTAATTGAAGATAAGCTTATTTTAACCGACTTCCAAAAAGGAGGAGGTCCTCAATTCGATTGCATGTTTTTTTTCTGTTTGTTAGGTGATTATAATAAAGGCACCTCTAGACCGTTTCCTGTATTCTTTAAAGTTATACACTGATGAGGCGAGATGATGAAAATTACTTAAGTAGGTATTTCCATATAAGAAGTTAGGAGCAACAAAATAATCTAAATAGGGTAGTTCTTGAAAACCGTCTTAAACGAAAATTACTCATGGTAAGAAATATTCACAAACAAAAAAAAATTGAAAAAGATCATAACCGACTTCAACATACTTTGAAAAAGCATTTAATTACGCAAAAAGTCTATTAAATAGTTCTTGAAGTGGGTGCTCATAAATTGTTATTGAAAGAAAATAATTAGCAAAGACTTTAATAACAATAGAAACTATGAAAGCGGAAGATGAGCTTTTTTTAATCTAGTTACAAAGAAAGAAAAACGTATTTATTAGAGTAAAAAGAACTTACTTAAGAGCCCTATTACAAAAAAATGCGTATGTGCAAGGTTTTCGCCGTCGTAATTGTATACTTTTTGCTGTTTATTACTTAAAAAAATTACATTATAAAGATAGCCCATTTCTTCGTCTTAAACATTAATACAACAGATATTATTTTTTTAATTTAATTATGCAGTAATCATCATTCTGCTGATGTATGATTCAGTAAAAGAGGGGAACAGACCTTGCTTGAGAGCTCTAATTTGTAAAAACTGGCTAACACTGCCCATCAAAATATTATTTTTTGTATTGAATGTATCCTCTACTAAAATCATTATAAAATATATTTTTAATATTGACCTTTTATGAGTATAAAAAAAGGTCTGGAATTGATACAAGTTTTAATCAAAATTACCTCAAAACAATTCAGAATATCTCTGGTATTTCGTATTATTTCAATATAAAGTTTTTACTAAAATAATATTTCACTTTTGCTTTATCCTATAAATTTTTTGTTTTATTTAAAATTGCTATAGTTATTTTGTAATAAATCAAATAAAAGTAGTACTTATTTGACTGCGCCGGGGCGATGCAATCAGATGCGCACGAGCGCTTGTCGAGGTCGGACCTATGTCAGTTTATTTCGTGCGCTAGTGTGCGTAACTAGGCAAGTAAACGCTACGTCAGTGTGTGTGCGTGTGAGCATCTCATAGTAGGATCGCGATTTCTTGATCATTGTGAGTATAATATTATTTTGGTATTGTGTGTTGTAGTAGCACAATTATTTTACTTCTTTTGTATTATACAGATAATTGCGTTTTATTGTAGTTGTGCTACAGTCAATATGGGTAAATGTAAATACCAATGCTTAAGGAAACGTAAAAGGCATAACATCGAAAACCTGAGCAAAGCTAGAGAAGCAAGGTATGTATTTAATTTCTTTTTCGTCGTTATTTAATTGGTCGTGTTTGTTATGAATTGTTAGAAGGTTCTAATGAAAAAAAAAATAGAAAGGACATCCGCTCCCCTCAATACCTACTTTTTCGGCGTGTTCGAGAAAGTTCTTGTGAAAGAAAAATAAGAAATTTGCTCATATTTCCCATTTCTATTAAAACATACTTATACGGGGTGGATGCGACATAGCGACATTTATTGAAACCACAGCTTCTATACATGGTAAGTATCAATTTCCACCGGATAAAAATTCTCTGGCGAAAAAAAAAAAATCACGTTCTCCGAACAATTTGAACATTGCGATCGTGCAATTTGTTCGGAAGACGTGAATTTTTTTTTGCCAGAGAATTTTTTATCCGGTGGAAATGCATACTGGCCATGTATAGAAGCTGTGGTTTCAATAAATGTCGCTATGTCGCATCCACCCTGTATATTCATAATTTATATTTTTTTATAGAAATAATAAAAAACAGAATCTGGAAAACTTTGAAGCTTCAACCTCTAGCAACATCAATAAAACTAAGGACATGGTAAAATAATGAACTTTTCTTAATATGAAATACTTCGTATTGAAAATTTAATTTATTTCATGCTTTTTTTAATTTTTTAGACTTTTGACAGTGAATACGCAGACTTCGACACTAATGATAATTCAATAATTGAAGAAACAGATATAGAAGAAATATCTGTTAACTGTAACGCTGACAAGGTATATATATTATACATTGTATACCAAATAGTTTGTTAAAACTTAGGCAATCCCCTTAAGTGATCTTTGTTTTACGCTACACAATGTACTTATATCTTTTTTCTAGGTAATGCTTCGTTTGGGAAAATTATTTAATATTATGTTTTTTTTTTTAATTTTTTAGAGTGTTGACAATGAAAATCCAGGCTTCGAGACTAATGATAGTTTAATCATTGAAGAAATAGATAAAGAAGAAATATCTGTTAACCGTAATGATGAAAAGGTATGTACGCTAACTAGTTGCTTAAGACTTAGGAAATCCCTATTATAACTAATCTTTGTCTTAAGCTACACAATTTACTTATATCTCTTTGATGGGTAATGCTAATGCTTTATTTTGCCTTGTTCACAGGATAATATAGATATTCAAGGAAGACGCTTAATTGATTTTCGTGGGTACACCTATTATAGTAGAACTTTTTAAGTAATAATTTTATATTGCATTACAACTAATAGCATAAACCTCTTTTCGCAGAATATCGTTTGTCATAAACTCATTTAGCATACATTGGAACCCATAATTCTGTAAGTCAGAATCATCTGTACGCATAATTTTGATATCCATAATAATCACAATGTATAATCATCACATCGCAGAAAGTTCAAAACCAGATTCATCTTTTGGCATATACTTCTTATCCATAACTATTTAAAAGTAGAACCATCATTTCGCATAATGCTTACAGCAAGAATCATCTTTTATGATTATTTATATATAAAACAAATCGTCTTCAAAATATTATAAATAATCAGTCGGACTACACAGAAGTTGGGTACCTTAAAGCAATAGGAGCTAATATAAGATTAGTTTAATTTTGTTTTCTGATTAATTTAATTGTTTTTTTTTTTTAGTAATTGTAATAAATAAAAGTTGATTTAATGATAATTATTTGGTTTTTATATCCTTGCCCATGAGAGCATGTTCATTTCTGGTCATAAGAGGTCACAGTTCTAACCTAACCTAACCTACGCATTTTTAACGAAGAAAGTAACCCAATCTATATTATTCTAATTGAAATTCTATGATCTTCATAGTATGCCTAGTCAAATTATGCCAAATAATCTGTACTCTAAATGAACGTTATGCTAAATGAAATTATACAAAATTTTACCTATGCCAAAGGTAAATATGCCAATAAAAATTCTACTATCTTAAATGTATGCCATTCTAAATTCGGTCATAAGCACATTATGCCTAAAAATATTTATGTCAAATATTTTTTATGCCTAATAAATGATCGACTAAAGAAGTTTCTGCGAAGTCAGTTATCCCAAATAGGTTTCGGAGTATCAAGTTTCTACCAAATAGACCGCACCCGATTTTCGTTTCTTCATGAATCAGTTGGTTGCAATTGATGCGCATAGCGAAAAATTGTCATCAAGTCACTATAGTAAACGACACTTATCGACATATTATAATGTATGTATTTATTTTTGTGGATCACACCTACTTTAGCATAATGTTCACGTACTGTAATATTTACTTTATATTAAGTTTCATAATGTTATCAAAAATATACGAAATAAAATAATTTTAATGTGTTTCAATTGACTAAATGTTGTAAAACTGATATACCTGTTATTGATAAGGAGCCAATTCTGCAAACTACTAAACTGGTAAACTGAAAAAATACTTTTTATTCTAACAACAAAGCATACTTTACGATTCGTTTACCGTGGAAGTGCCATAGGAAATCATACTACAGCGGATCAAGATTATTTAGTCACTGTTCACGCAACATGACTGTGCATCGAGTGTCGTAACTTGCCGCGCGGTCGCAGAAACACCTAATTTGGCGCAACGTAAAAATGTAATAGGGCTCTTAATATAGCCTGTACAGGGTATTAATAATCAAAGAATAAGAATAAAAAAGTAAGATATTTTTACCCGAAATGGACTCCATGTCAGCCATATGTTACAGGGCTTTTAAGCCCTGCAACGATTGGCTTGCAGGCTCTGTCCCTATCACATGAAACCTAAAGATGAAGTGTGGGTGCTATACATCACTGCATTACCCAACTGGGCATCACAAGCGTGATGATATTGTTGAACCGTCATCGATAAATGAGGACAAAAACCTCTGTACAAGCATTACGACATTGATTGCAAATAACACCTCTTTTTGTAAATATTTGTACTAGAACTAATCATTATTTATATCTATCTACACATTAAATTAATTTTAAACTCAAGTTTTTGTTAGACTCAAGTTTTTTTACAAAAACATTGTGGTTGAAATGGAAATGGCGCGATAGATGTTAAATTGAAGATAGTTCGGAGTTTTTATTGTACGATGTTTGTCCTAAGGCTAAGTGACAACCAGCAAAAGATTGCCAATGCGTCTCTTTATCTGCGAGGACTACAATATATTTTTTTAATTTTAACCTCAGCTCCTTGGAAAGTCATTTTTTGTTTTATGAAAACAGTGAGCAATACTCGATTTCGCTTCGAGTTTTGCTCTCGAATGGAAAGTTTTGATCACTGCTCACCTTTTCGAGCTGCATATGTGATACGAGATCAATTTTTTTTGCATCTCGTGCTTTTGAGTACCTACGCTCAAAATTCTAAACAAGAATCTTTTGCTTATTCGGAATATGTTAAAATTAGATTATGTCAAAAAGCTTACTACAGTATTTCAGACTACATGAATGATAATCATATTTGGAAATGAATTGCTCTTCTTATGTGACTTTTATATGTACTTTTATATTGTTATATTTTTTCATTTTAAAAGATGGTGCACATGAGTTTCTCACCAGCTCTTCTCATAATGCAATACCCATCGGAGCTTGGACTGATTTTTATTCGATTCTAAACAGTTTGATTAAAATTAGTCTGAGCCCCGGTTATTCAAATCATTGTAATTAGTATAATTTAGTATTATTTATGATTTATTTTATATCATTCTTTGTAATGTTTTGACGTGTTCAAGCGCCTCCTGGGCCTATGAAAATAAATGATTTGAATTTGAAATTTGAATTTGGAACTCAAAATTAGTACTTGAAGAAAATACGAAGTTTGTTCTCTTGTTGCACAAATAACAATTTCATGTTATATGTTATTTCATGGCCGTATCTCTTCATCAAACCAGAGCACAGGCCTGCAAGCATTATTGTTTGGCGGCAAGTTAAAAGTGAGAGTAGCTGCCTCATTGGTCCAGACAATGATTTATCAAAGACTGCCTCGTTGATCTAGTGGTTAGCGTATGCGTATATCTAGAGGTGTTACGTTCGAGATTTTTTCGTCAGGAAATTCTCAGTAGGTAGATGGCGATAGGCTCACCTCGAACCATATGGGACCCTGTGTAGTGTGGCTGTTGTACACTTATAAAGTATTAGTTTAAAATTCCACGGGTGGACTTTTGCCAAACCCTTCTGTAAGACACAGGAGTCGTGACATTTTGTGTTAGATATTTATGTAGGTATGGTATAAGGACCTCAAAAAAAAAAGTTACTTACATGACCATGCCTTTATTTAAAAAATAACCGGATGAAGCTCATTACTTTATTGAATTTAACATTCAAATTGTGCTCGATCAAATTATACTTAGTAATTTCATAACTGCTTATAAAATGCCCAATCGTCGAATATAATTAGCGAGACAAAATGACTTATCGATTGTTATAAAAACAGCTTAACTTTTTTTTTATTTGACAGCAGGGCGCCAACACACAAAAACTTAATGCCTAATGAATATCAGCTAAATGACATCACAGCATTAACCAATTTGGAAGTATGACAAACGCCTTCGCCTAAAAGTGTACAAGCTGTTTTCCTTGTAAACAGCCTCATATTTATGCGTTAAAGCCTTATACCTACGTAGCCTACGTAATAGGTTCTCTCTCTCGCCAATTTGGTTTGCTTCAGTCGACCTCGAGCGCCAGCCGAGAGCGGTTCCACGCCATCTTATGATCTGATGAACTGTCAAATTTCGCGCCGTATATTGTGTCTTGTGTATACAGTTGCCAACTAAAAAGTGATGTGATTTAAATTAATTATTAAGTGATTTAATTTCTGGTATTCATCCTGTCACATTGGTTAAATCAGGTTAGTGATTGTGTTTGTGATCAAAAGTTTTGGTTTTGAACTCTTTCCTGTTCGGAAGGGACTTTTTTTCGGTAAGTTCTATATTTAAATTATTTATTGGTCTATTATTTTTAATCGTTGATCTTTTTCAACCTCTTTCCTGTTTTTTGTGTGCAAAAAGTTTAAATATCGATTAAATTAAAATTTAGAAGGGTGATTGAATTGGCCGGATGTTTTAACACTTTTAATGGATTGATTAAGAGCATTTTAAGAACGGAACGCATCGGTAAATCGGCTGTAGAAGGAGTGTAGCAAGGTCGTTTGGAACTGCAATCGAATCGAGATATAATTTACACATTTAGTGTACCTACGGCGTAATTGCCTCATTGGTGCAGAGATTGTACCTGCTGATCTGTTATAGACTTGAGTTCGGAATGCAACGTTATGGCACCGTTGTATTTATTTAGCTTTTGTAGATTGTCACACTTGTCTTGTAGTTTGAATACTTCTTGACAATTTTACTAAAATATAATGATGGTAGAGCTTCTGTGAACGAGCTCGAAACGGGAAGTTCTCCCGTCTCACATTTACCGTACTACCTAGCAAAAACCTGCGCTACTGTGTTATGGTTTGGTAGACCCTGAAAATAAAAAAAATGCAAATTCTGCAATATTTTGTGAATTGTGGATGTACTGTTCATTAGCTGTAGCTCACATCATACGTCGTAAAAAAGACTGATCGTCACTTGAAGATATATCGTTTGAATAATTATTCAAGTTTCATTTTACGACTTACGCTAGTAGTAGCTGGTAGACTACTCACGGGGTGAATCAGAATATACTACGATTCAAGTGTGTTGACATTTATTTTAACAAGATTTATACATACTACATTATTGTTATTAGTCTTATAACAATAATGTGTAACAGTATGTATGACAATTTTGCTAATTACAAGCCCACACAAATAGAAACCATTTTTTTTGAGTTTATATAAACCTAGGTATTCACTGGTATTCTTTAAACATTTATAAATTCAGTACTAAATATCGATGGATTGAAATGTATTCAACTACCGGAAAAGTCTAAATTAAAGATAACATGTAACAATATTATTATTAATGGAAAATTTTCAAATTTATTGTATGGAAAGATGCATCACGTTACATTTGAATGACTAGTCAGAGCCGCTCATTTTCTCCAATAAGCAGAGCGACATCTAGTGGCTGAGCTTTCAGTAATCTATACTAAAAATGAGTTAAAAAGTTATGGGTCTGCAGGATTTAAGCCTGCGACCTTCTGCATAGTTCACATAGTTTCAGTCCCATAATTTCTTCAACTGTTTCTTAGTATAATTTACTAAGCATAGCTAAATGCTATAAAAATAATCAGTAATAAGTTTTCAGTATCTTCCGGTAATTTTTTTTCTTTTCTAAATTATTATGTTTTAATTTGCTACTTGCTTCCAACACAGATTCGCCTGCGATGTACGTCGAAGTCAAAAGTCAAAGTCAAAGATATTATTTTTTTCGACTGTACTGTACTGTTTCGCAAGTATTAAATTGCTAAGCTAAATGCTACATATAAAACAAATAGAAATTCAAAATATAATGGTTTTTCAACAATGCAATTCTAGTATTTCTAGTCTTTAATATAGGTCAGATAGATACAAAACTACCTTCTTCAAAAAGTTAAAAGCGTGATGATATTATGATATCACGAGTAGGTTGCTAAACATCTCAGCCGGAACTTTAATGTGGAATGTTACAACTTACAACCTTTGTCGGAGCAGATAAGCTCTGTTAGGCTACAAACATTTTTTTTTTAGTTTTATTCGTTGTTATTTTTAGTTTTTAATATTTATTTTTTAAGTCACTACATTGGATTCAACATTACCACGCATGCTGTGTTCGCAACTAGTAGGATACTTGTTTGATTTATATACATCTTTCCTGGAATCATTCCTAACTATACTAATTTATAATATATATATCATATTATAAATTAGTATAGCCAGGAATGTATCCAGTTTTGTGAACCAATTAAAAAAAAAACATCAGTATTAAAGACTTTTTGTAGATGTTCCATCCCGTTTTTAGGGTTCCGTAGTACCTACAAGGAACCCTTATAGTTTCGCCATGTCCGTCTGTCTGTCCAAGGCATAGCGACGAAACCGTTGGTGCTAGAAAACTGAAATTTTGCATGAACATGTATGTTAACTAAACAAAGAAAGTCGTAGAATAAAATTTGAAAAAATATTTTTTTTTCAGGTAGCTCCCCTACATGTAAAGTAGGGATGTTTTTTTTTTGTCGCCTACCCCATAGTGTGGGGTATTGTTAGATAGGCCTTTTAAAAACGTGTAGGGGTTGCTAAACCAGTTTTTTGATTTAGAGATCCGTTTGCGAGATAATTAACTTTAAAGAGCAAATTTTTGTTCGAGTAGGGCGTCCCCCCTCTCTAAAAGCTAAACTACTGGATCCCAAAATCTGAAAAAAATTGTGTCGGTAGTACATGTAATGAACTTTAAAGGAAAACTATAGCGGATAAGTTCACTTCATTAGTTCAAGAGGAATAGGGGTCCGAAATGTCAGATGCAGTTACTCAGAATATTTCGTTCAAAATTCTTGAAACATAAATAAACATACATTATACATATATAAAATCACGCCTTTATCCCACGGGGGTAGGCAGAGACGATGGAACGCCATGTGCTTCGCTCCTTACATACTTCTTTCGCTTCCTCAACATTCATACATCTCGTCATACGTGCTAGCTGGTTTCGTGTACTACAAACATTTCCTTTCTGAAGGACGCCATTTAGTTAAAAAGTAAAATTAAAAATATTTTTCTACGGAACCCTACTGCGCGTGGCCCGACATGCACTTGGCCGGTTTTTGATAAAAGATCTAATATTACAAAAAAGTGAATCAAGTTGACACCAAGGAAATAAGACTTAAAGCAGAGATAATAGATGATAAGATTATACTTTTGCAACAATTTGACTGTCAAATTTCCCCGGGCCGGGTAAAAGCTGTCAAATCCTATACATTTCTAAAGTTTTTCGTGAATTTTATCTGGAACGCGCAGTGGGAATAATGTCATTTAAAACTTATAGCTCCTTCTAGTCAAATGCATGCTCTCTGACTTAAAGCATAGGACCGACATAAAACCTGTCAAATTGTTACCAAGTCGGCGGCATTAGTACGTCAAAATGTACTGATTCCGGTTGACGCACAAGCAATTTTCATAGAATCCATGTATGAACACTGACATTTGCATTGACATCGTGAAACTAACGTATATCTCTTTCTCTCCAAAGTAAATAGATCATAAGAGAATTAATAAGATATAGTGACTATTTGTTATATTCGATCTAAGAATAGTACGTAGACAGAGAATGGTAATTATACATTTTTCAATAATATAATTATCTTAATATTTTGGCAAATTTATCCAAAAACTAGGGTAATTTAATTTGCACTGTCGCCACACTGTGCCTAGATTCTCTGTCGCGCTGTTGACCATGCCATTCCCTTATCCAGTACTATCCTTCATCCAAGAGCCAGTATAATATTATAGTTAGTGAGGGTTTACTAAAATGACGTCCACTACGCGGCAGCACTGAGGTGTCAGGTCTAAAGGCCTGTCAAAAGTGTTGGATTGTCTATATTTTAATATTGTTCAGATGTAATACTGGGTATCGCCATCCACTGGGCACAATTCCAAATTCCAATTTAATTCCAATTCCGTGCTGTTATTGTAAACTTCCTGACGGAAATCCCAAATAACACTATTGCCTGACCCGAAAATCGAACCTGAAACCGAAGATCGATCAATTGTGAAAACCTCTACCAAGCTCTATAAAGAAATATCGAGATTTTATATTACCACAACAAAATTATTAATATCTGCAACGCTTGGTCTAAATGTAAAATAAAAAGCTTATTTCAATGATATCAAGGCCAGTCGCCATTTTAAATGATTTAGTTCCACTCCATATAAGTAGATTTAAGTGTTTGCGACAACTAAGTAATGTCTGACAGGTTTTTAAACATGTTAAAACTAAGTTGGGCTTGGTCCAGACCGATTTTATTAATGTTGTGGCATTTTGAAATAAATATTAGTATTGTGTTGAAATTTCAAGATATTTTTGTAGTAGAGCTCTTGTAAAAAAGCTTGTAATATGAGGGTTACTGTATATTCTTTAACCCATACCACTGATCCAGGCAGATTGGTCATCTCCGAGTTGTACGGACTAAAACTTAGTGTGTTCCGTCAAAAAAACTTTGCCGGGGTGACACGTGATTATTCTATGAACAAATTTTCAGCGCCCAGTTCATCCTTCATCTCATATATAAAATTCTCGTGTCACAATGTTAGTTACCTTACTCCTCTAAAACGGCTTTACTGATTTTTACCAAATTTTATATGCATATTTAGTAGGTCTGAGAATCGGCTACTATCTATTTTTCATACCCCTAAGTGATAAGGGTTGTTCACCCTTAACATTATTTTTTAAATTTTGGACAAAATGTTTTGTTTCAATAATGTGGCATTAAAAAATACATACAACCCTAAATTTTTACCCTTTTATCATCAACCCCTATTTTTAATAGCTATTTTAGTAACCTAAGCGGTTTTGACAATATAAACCTTTCGAATGTACCTTTATGGAGTTTGACATAACATTGACATAATGCGTGCTGCAAATATCGACACAATAGTTAAGACAGGACAACGTCTGTCGGGTCAGCTTGTGTTTAAATAAAAAAAAACAATTTAGCTTATTAAATCTTGCTTAAGTTATGAGACATAACTTACTATTACTAGATAATCGTCATACACAAAACTAGAAATTATTTACTATCTTCCGTGCCACAGTGTTTGGGGAGATACTGTCATAGTAAAATAGATAAGTAGGCCAACTCCCGGCGTTTAGGAGCGCACGATACCTAACCATGCTCGAGGCGTAGGGTTGTCACTTGTCAGATTGATATTTTAAATTACCTGTACAGAAATATTTTTTTTTATTATAAAAAAAACGTTTTTTTTACAAAACAAAGCATTTATTTATGTCAAGTCAAAGTCAAATCATTTATTTCCATGGGCCCTGAAAGGTGCTTGAACACGTCAAAACAAACATCAGCGTTCAAATAAATAAAATTAAAATAAAACTTAAGCTAATTAAATTATAATATGAATTGCAACAAAATGATTTGAATCACCGGAGCTTAGATTGATTTCAATTCAACTTTGAGGTTTGAATTAAAATCAATCCAAGTACCAGCTCCGATGGGTATTGCATCATGAGAAGAGCTGGTGAGAAACTCATGATCACCATCTTTTCAAATAATTCATACAATTTTGATTGTTTATTGACAATAATTGTTATGTTTAAGTTATACCAACCAAAATACAATGACTAGAAATGGTTATGGAGAGAATAATACTATGAAATTAAATTATTTGTCAAATAGACCAATATTATATTAATAAAATTGAAATAGTGTCGTTTGAAAAACCATAAACTTCACAATAATATCTTTTGACTCGCGAAGACATTTTGCAGTGCAGCGCGTAACCGTACCTAATTTTTTAAACAAACACCGACCGCTCACAGTAATTACACGGCCCGCACTACCGCTGACCGAGTCCAGGCCGAGCGGCGTAGTGTGCGTGCGTACGTACATGAACACGGGGCGTGGCAAGCGCTACGCGTACATACAAACGGCGCGATGTACCTTTGTTCGAAGATAACTTACTTATTTGTACTGTGATACTGTTTTTGGGCATTGCCTTGCAAAATCTAATTGCCCGAGTCTGTGTTGCCGCATGAGTACAACTTGGATCTCTTCAAAGCAAGAGTTAATAGGTATCTCATAGGTAAGCGTGCTCCACCGTAGACCGCATCATCACTTACTATCAGGTGAGATCGTGGTCAACGCGTGACTATCCACCATAAAAAAGACCTCTACGTTGTCAGTGCAAGAAAATAGTCGTTATATGCTTAGTATAAATACGAGCTTTTGATCACGGTTTCACCTAGTATTTCGTAAAACCTATTCTTTAGAATTCAGCAAAATAAACAATCAATTTTATTATAATATTAGTAATAAAATATTTGTGAAAGATAAAAATTAATTCATTTCTACCGAATCTTGTACCGATTGAAAACATATAAAAACCTGATTCAAACGAGTCATGTGGTAATTTAATCTGAATTAATTATACATTATTATTACTAATAGAAATAAGTATAACGACATCACGTTTTTGCACGACATGTTCACACATTCTCTCGTTTATAAATAGATAGATAGATAATAAAATCTACAAGTCTGAGAACTTTTTCTAACCACGTGCACCCACCACGTGGAACTAAACTAAAACATTGCCACGATGTCTTTTAAATATTGTACCATTTTTTATTCGAATTATATAATCCCACCCACACGCCCACCACTGTGACTCCTGTGACGCCAGGATCTACAGCGGTAACAATCTGAAAGGCACTGTGCATGACACACGGGCAATCTCAGGGAGAGTTAAAATTGTCTTGGAACCCGCAACGAATTTAATCAGAAGTATATAGTTGGAGTTGGAAAGTATGTATCTTTACTTCCCGCCAAAGCAAAGCGGGAGACTGAGTAATGCCAAATATAGACAAAGTGCCTATATGGAAAGAGTATAGACAGAATTTATTCGAATTAAAACATTCATACATTAAACATAACATCACGCCTATATTAGCCAGAAGGATGTGGCAGAGGTGTACAACACCCATATTAATATTTATTTAGGTCCCATAGGATAGGAAGTTAGCCTATCGCCATCCATCGGGCACAGCTCAAACTCCGTGTTGCTATTGTGAGTTTCCTGGCGGAATGTTCACAAATAACACTTTGACCGACCCGGGAATCGAACCCGATACCTTGCGGTGAGAGGCGCATACGCTAACCGCTAGACCATCGAGGCAGTAATAATAAACAATAAATATAAATATTACACAACATTCACAAAACGTCATCTAGTTCCAAACTAAGCAGAACTTGTACTATAGGTACTAGAATAACTGAAATTAATACATAATATATCTTTTTCGTTTGTACATACATGCTTATCATACATTGAAACACCCACTCCGAAAAACCCTTCATCTTCATGCACACAAAGGTTTGTCTTGAGCGGGGATCGAACCCGCGACCTCGGCGTAGCAGGCAGTTGTACTAACTACTCCGCTATCTGATCGTCAAAACATAATTATAAGTTTCCGCCCGCGGTACATCAATAAAAACTGCCTATTATTTATCACTCGGCGCCATGGCCAAAACACCAAACATTAGGTGCCGATTCCACCGACGAGACGTGTTAAACACAAACTTAAAAAAAAAGTTTACAGTTTTTGATCGCTCCGTCCCTCACAAACATTGAGCGAGCGAGAGAGATGCAAATTGACCCTAACAAATACGATGTATTTATCAAAATGTCTTCATCATCAAAATGTTCTATTTGTAATCAAAGACTATCGCTCAAAACCTCGTTAGGCGTGCGTAGGCATCGCTATTAATGGCCAATTTGTATTCGTGGAGTAGGAAAGTGGTATTCACAGAATAGAATATACACAGAAGCGAGTGGGAGACAGAACTGCTAAGTTAGAGATCTCGGGTTAATTCATTAATATATCACAACTAACACACATCACCATCTAGTCCCAAACTAAGCAGAGCTTGTACTATGGGTACTAGAATAACTGATACTAATTTATTTATTCTTTTCTTTTGTATATACATACTTATTATACATAGAAACACCCAGACAAGACGAACCCCCATGTTCATGCACACAAAGATTTTGTGTATTTTTGTTTGAGTCTGTGAGTATACTAAGAAATAGTTGAAAAAGATATGGGACCGGCAGGATTTGAACCTGCGACCTTACTGCACACCGGGCAGTCGCTTTAGCCATCCAGCTACGGTCGCCTCTTACCGTCGTCACGTCATTTCGTGACGTCACGTTCATCCATACAAACCAACATGGCGAAGTTACATTCAGCACAAATGTAAAGAATGAACGCGTACGTTATTTATTAATTTTTACGTTATTTATTAAGTGTATTTGTCATATAAATTATCGCTTGCTATCGGTGAAGGAAACATCGTGAGAAAACCTGCATGCCTGAGAATGCCTAAAAAGTGTTCAAAGTCGTGTGAAGTCTACCAATCCGTACTTGGCCAGCCTGGTGGACTAGGGCCTAACCCGTCTCATCATGAGAAGAGGCCCGAGTCCAGCAGTGGGACATAAAATAGATACAGGGCTGCTATTATTAATTCACAGAATAAACGAAATGGCATAACTTAGACAGCTAATGTAAGCATTTCAGCACAATAGACCATACTAAAAAAACTAAATTGAGATTGGTGGGATACCAAGAAAAGTTGTTTCTCTAGTAACGTTGCAGCACTAAATTTATAAAAGATTAATACATAATAATATAACATAACATTATAATATAACATAGTTGAGTCAACCCGTTCCCGAAGTGCTGGTATTTTTTTCGGTCAACGAATAAGCATTGCCATACAGCGTGGCAATGCTGCCAGCATTTCGGGAACGATGCCCACTGGTAGCGGTTTGCTTGATTAGTGTATATAGTTTTAGTTTTAGCAATTTTTATTATAGGTTTAATTATTTTATTTTTGTAATTAACAGAAATGTATTTTGGTTTGAAAATAAAATAAAATACATATATAAAAAAAAAAAAAAAATAACATAACATCACGCCTATATTACCCAGAAGGGTGTGGCAGAGGTGTAAATTTCTCCTGTTATGGTTAGGTCCCATGGGATAGGGGTGAGCCTATCGTCATCTGCCGAGCACAATTCAAACTTCGTGCTGCTATTGTGAATTTCCTGGCGGCAAGTTCGGTAGTAGGTAAGTAGATAGCTGACACCTTGGATAGTTAATAGGCTACTTTCTATCCCGAACAATTAAGTGCTCCTGTAGGATGACATCGTTATTTTACCGATTTTGATAGAATTAAGCGCAAAGGGAACATTGGAAGTATTACTCGACAGTTTGTTTGAGACTGTGAGTATACTAAGAAACAGTTGAAAAAGATATGGGACCGGCAGGATTTGAACCTGCGACCTTACTGCACACCGGGCAGTCGCTTTAGCCATCCAGCTACGGTCGCCTCTTACCGTCGTCATCTCTTACGTCATTTCGTGACGTCACGTTCATCCATTTGTTCTTATCTTAAGTAGGATACAAACCAACATGGCGAAGTTACATTCAGCACAAATGTAAAGAATGAACGCGTACTTTATTTCACGGTCCCATATCTTTTTCAACTGTTTCTTAGTATAATTTGCTAAGCATAGCTAAATGCTATAAAAATAATCTGTGAGTATGTTTTTTACTTGACCACGCTCGAACGGTTGAACCGATTTGGATGAAACTTGGTATGTAGATATATCGCTTACCGCGAGTAACAGCTAGTAGCATCATAAAATATACGATTAAAATATCATTACGCCATTAATTAAGTTTTCAGTAAGCATTTTTTTATTAAACTCATACATATTTCCGGTTCTGAAGTCCACTGGCGCTTTACATGCTACCCTACGGAATTCTCTCGTCCATAATGAAGGCACATTATAGGTTTTTTCTCCCGGTCCTGTTGACTCATAACTTTTTAAGGATTGCGTGTTTGGAAGTCGTATAGCGATCTAAAAAAGGAAACTTGAGTATATTTTGGGATCGTTATCGCACGGAAATTATACAAGGCCTTAATGTTATAAAAATGTAGACTCATCAGTGGTGGTACAATAAGAAATTGGTACAGACTAAATAATAAAATAAATATCTCACAACTAACACACAACACCATCTAGTCCCAAACTAAGCAGAGCTTGTACTATTGGTACTAGAATAACTGATACTAATTTATTTATACTTTTCTTTTGTTAATACATACGTATTATACGTAGATCATACATTCTGCCGGTCCCATAATTTTTCAACTACCTAGATGTTATGTTTGTTATGTTATGTTTTGCAATATACTTTTCTGCAAGTAAATAGTATAAATAATTAATCTGATCTACCAGGAGTTCATAAGACACAAACAAATCTATTTAAAAGTTATTCATGTCTTTCGCGCTTGGCTTTATTGAGCATCGCAAAAAGCGAATCACCGGTGGTCGGATGCTGTTAATTAGTTATACGTAGTTTTTGTTCACGTAAGTCCAGGTCTAACTGATAGCGATTTGTACGAAAAGCATGAGCGATCAGCGTGTGAGTCATGTAGAGTGAGTGAGTTGGGTTTCGCGGCTTCGTCCTCGCCTGTGTCCTTGTCTAGGCCTTCAATTATCGTCAAATAAATGACTCAGCCATCGACACGACGAAGAATAAGAAATTATCGTCTTAAAAAATCATAAATATCGGATCAGTGGTCCAGCAATCAAAACATAACGTAACAGACAAACAGGCAGAGTTATTAAATTCGCGTTTGTTACTTTCATTCCGCCCGTGGTTCAACATGTGTGGTACGATAAAAGTAGACAAGCCTAGACAAATATAAGTCCATGCTATAAGCCACATGAGCACAACGTGACACGTGATCTTGCAATTTATTTAATCCTTCAATCGATTCGTCTGGCACCTAAGATCACTTAGTCAATATGGAGAGGAAATGAAAGCAAAAATCTTTGCAAATATATCTGCCAAAACTCGCGGGGGAGCGGGGCGTAGATTGTTCCGCGCATCTATAACTGTACAACTAGTTCTATTTGACGTGCTAGAACGGCGCTCTTCTACATTTGGCAATTATCTTTATTTTAATTGTCTAAGCCTACCACACTGGTGTTATATTCGAATCTGTATGTATGTAATCATTACATTCCAAGCTAATGCTCGCGGTCTGGGACAACTTTTGCGATATCGTCTGACCATCAAGTTTGTGTTGGCGATCTACGACCTTCTCTCCAAACATATGCCTCCTCGCTCTCAGTTGCACCACAGCCTTACAAGCAAAAAAGCGTGGAAGTGCGCGGGCGTAACGTGGGAATGGAATGGAATGGAAAGTGGACTCATTTTTCCGCACTTAGACTCTCATTTGGTCCATTGTGCGTGGAGAGTCCTGGCTAACATAGCCAGCCTAACTCCGCCCAGAAGCTCAGAAGTTTCCTGGGGACTTCACAGGCTTCGCGGAGTGACCTCACTGTTCCGAGGATTTGTTCCCGTTGAGAAGCAACGGCCCTACATTCCAGGACTACGTGGGAGACCGTTTCTTCGGCGTCAAGACATCCTCGACAGAGAGGACTGTCAGTGATCTTTATTGTGTATAGGTGTTTGTTCAAGGGACAATGACCCGTTATTGACCCTATCATTATTTTTAGGTTTGTTCTGTTTAGTCTTAGGAGGTTTTTTGTGAGTCGATGATTGGCTTGAGGTATTGTGAGTTTGGCTTGCCGACATTCAGCGATATCTGACCATCGTTGGTTTTGGGTCTCTATCGATCTTTGGCGGATCCAGGTCCGGTATTGCGTGAAGGGGATTGGAAGAAGAGGTTGCGGGCCTTGTACTGTCGTATCTGATCCCCTTCTCGCTAGTTCATCTGCAATGTCGTTACCAAGAGATCCACTGTGCCCTTTGATCCATTGCAGGGTGACCTGATTTCTGGAGCAAATTTTTTCTAGGGCATCGTGACATTCTATAATTAGTTTGTTGTTGGTTTTATTGTTAAGAAGAGCTTTGAGAACTGCTGCGCTATCAGAAATGAGCCTGATGCCTATTCCCTCCACTTGCCGTTTGTGAATGGCTTTTGCGGCGAGTGTTAGTGCAACACATTCACATTGAAATATTGAGCTGTGATTTCCCAGAGGAATGTGGATGTTTATGTTGAGGTCAAAGGAGTGTACGCCAGCTCCTGAACCACTATCCGTTTTGGAACCATCTGTATATACGCGTACTTCGTTGGCTCCTGATTGATCCTTTGCCTCCTCAATTAATTCTATGTTGTAATTTTTGTTGAAGTTGTATACAGGAAGAGTCCTATCACATGGAGCAGCAATGAGTGGTTGTAACTCGATTGCCTGGTTCAGGATGTTCGTGTGTGGACTCGTGTGGTTTTTTCCCCATAGACCTAGGTGCATAAGCCGAACAGCGGCTATTGCTGCTTCTTGCTGTATGTAGAGGTCTAGGGGTAATATTTGTAGGGCCATCTCGATCGCTGTCGTGGGGGTTGTTTTCATACAGCCGCAGATAGAAGCACAAGCTAGCCTTTGGAAGCTTCTTAGTTTTGATATAGCGGTTGCTAGGACTGTCCTAGGCCACCATACTAGAGCACCGTAGGTCAGCATCGGTCTTATTACGGCTGTGTACAGCCATAACGTGATTTTCGGTGATGGTCCCCAGTTTATTCCTATCATTTTCTTGCATTGGTAAAAAGCAATCGTGCTTTTGTTTATTTTGTGTTCGAGGTGTTTATTCCAGAGTAGTTTGCAGTCTAGTATTACACCCAAATACTTGACTTCCTCTTTGAGCTTAAGTTCGGTATTGAAGAGTCTCGGTAGCCTGTATGGGCCAGGTATTCTTCTGTTAGTGAAAAGGATGAGTTCTGTTTTAGTTGGATTAACCGAGAGTTCATGTTCCGAGCACCATCTCTCGATTAATTTGAAGGCTTTTCTCATCAGATCGCAGAGGATGCCCTCAAATTGGCCTGATATTAATATTGCTATGTCATCTGCATAACCTACCGTGTAGAGGTTGTGAACATTGAGCTCCGTGATGAGTTCATTGACCACCATGTTCCATAGCAGAGGTGATAACACACCCCCCTGCGGACATCCTCTTCCTACGATGCCTCGAGTGGTAGTATTTACAGTGAACTGAATAGCGCGTTGTTTTAGCATGTTGTGTATCCATTGCACGAGCGTTGGTGCCACTCCGTGTGCGGTTAGGGCTCGGTTTATGCTGGTGAAGTTCGTCTTGTCAAAAGCTCCTTCAATGTCAATGAAGGCACCCAGGGTTGGCTGTTTTGACTTTAGAGAATTGCCAATACGAGTTACCACGCAATGGAGTGCTGATTCAGTGGATTTGCCTTCACTATAGGCATGTTGATTGGGATGCAGGGGCTTGTGGACTGTCAGTTGGCCTCTGATCTTTCTATCGCATAGTCTTTCCATCACCTTTAGTAGGCACGATGTGAGACTAATTGGTCTGAAGGACTTTGGCTGCGTGTAGTCGCCTCTGCCTGGTTTGGGGATGAATATGATTTTAACTTCCCGCCATTTTAGAGGAATGTAACGATGCGCTAGGCAGGCCTGGAAAACCTTGATAAGGTAATCGACGATTACGTTCCCGCTCCATTTTAGAAGTCCTGGGAAAATGCCGTCCAGCCCAGCTGCCTTGAATGGCAGGAATGTGTTTAGTGCCCATAGGACTTTTTCTTTGTTGATTACTTGTTTTGCTACGTTCCAGTCAGTACTAGTGGTTGCTCTTTCTTCGTATGCCTGCCACGATTGTTCATCAGCAATCTGGCAGCCTGGGAAGTGAGTCGTCAGAAGCAGTTCACTGGTTTCCACGTCGTTTTTTGTGTATGTTTCATCTGGTTTTTTAAGACAACCTATTGTATGATCAGTCTCTTTCGAGAGACATGATTTCACTTTGATTGCCTGATTATTGTTTTCTATACTAGAGCAAAACCGTCTCCAGCTGTCTTGTTTGCGTTGTCGTAATAGTTTCTTATAGGTTTTCCTCGCTGCGTTGTAATTGTCCCATAGCTCTGGGGATCTATTGTTCATTGCTCTATTGAACAGTCTTCTCACTTTGCGGCGGTGCCGTTCTAGTTCTAGGCACCACCAGTGTCTCCCACCATGGCGTCTTGGCGTCGAGAGAGGACACGACTGTTCGAAGCATGAGATAAGCGTGGACGTAATGTTGTTTACCTGGTTTTCTAGTTCATTTAATGTTAGTTTGTCTGGCAAAGGGGGTTGTCTGCCCAACTCTGAGATGACCAAGTTCCGGAATTTGGTTTGGTCTGTCTTACGAGGCAACCTTCTCGGTTGCGGTTTGGGCAGGTCCATGTCAATGTTATAGCGTATCCATCTGTGATCTGAGCATGATAGTTCATTGGATACATGCCAGTCGCGGATGGATGGTGCAATATTCGTCGTTGTTAGTGTTACGTCAATTATTGTTCTTGATCTACGGTTAGTAAATGTTGGTTCCGCACCAGTGTTAAGTAAGATTAGGTTTTTGTTTAAAATGAAATGAAGGAGATCCTCACCTCGGATGTTTGACTTAGCATTGCCCCAAAGGGTGTGGTGTGCGTTTGCATCGGCCCCGATGATCAGCTCCAGTTTTTCCCTCGCGCAGTACTCAACCAGCTGGTCGAGTTCTGGGGTTGGGACGTCTCCGTCACTAGGTAGGTACGCAGAGGCGAAGACGACGTCTGGGAGCTGTTGGTGCTTCCTAGCTACTAAGACAGCTGTCAGATCTCTAGAGCAGAATTCATTGATTAGTAGTGTTGGTGTGTGTTTGGGCATAAGTATGCATGATCTAGGGTTACTCACGGAGGGATCCACAAGTAGTTTGCCTCCAGTGTTGCCCAGCCCGCATATTTTTCCCTTCCTAACCCACGGCTCCTGGATTAGGGCGATTGTTTGGGTGTTGAGTTCCAGCACTCTGCGCAGTGAAGCCGTCGCAGTTTGGCTGTGCTGGATGTTGCACTGGATGATTTTAGTCTTCTCGAAGCGGGGAGGAGTAGAGGTTGCTCTCGCTGAGCTCGCTCTCCCCTCCCGCCTCTTGAAAGAACTCCTCATCGGATGTGAGTGCAGGTGATGGGGGCGGTTGCGTGTCCATTTCCACTGGTGTTTCTGTGGGTGCTGCCGCGATCACAGTCACCTCCGTGGAATTCGTCGACGGTGGATTTGCAGGCGGCGGATCTGTTGCTGCTTGTGGCTGTGTTACCACTGCAGCAGGGGGCGGTACCGTGGACGTCGCGGGTGCCAGTTGCCTGGCATCCGTGTCCCGAAACCGCATGTAGATCAGCCCCATTTTGTAGTGGATCTGGCGGTCTTGGTTTTTAAGTTGTGTCGCCTCAGGCTCTGTGATGCGCAGAAGTAGGCTGGTTCCCGGAGGGTCCTGCCTAACTTTTTCATGCACCACGGTCCAAGACTTGATGTTCAGGTTCCTGTTCTGTCTAGATAGTAGCGTCCGCAGCTTGTCCAGTACACCTGTCCAACCTGGGACGAACAGGGTGCAGGCTATCTTCTTCGGTATAGCTGCCTGGGGACGTACTATTAGGGTTGTGTTAGTGATGGGTGACACCAGTTTGGCCGTTGTTCTGGTGAGCCACTCACGCGTGAAAGTGTCAAAGCACCAAGCTTTGAGGACACCATCCGCGAAGTGCGCTCTACCTTTGAACCTGATGTCATTTGGTTCTTCTTCGAGGGTGGCCTCAGGTGTAGCCCACATTTCCTCGCACAGTTTGTCCTCGATGGCCTTCTGAACTGCCTCTGCTTGCTGTTGCGTCATGTCCGCAAACGGCTCGGTCATGACGGCAACACAGAGGTCGTTTGCCAGGTATGAAGCCGCTGCTTCGGCGTACGTTGCAGCGGAACCATCCGCCGCTCGGGGTTTGACAGTTTTGGTTTTCTTGCCCACCCCGGTCGGCGTAATGGAATCCTCCGGTCGCGTACGCTTCTGCGCTCTCGGCTCCTGCCTGGATCCATCGGTGTTTTGATGTTGATGTTGTTGTTGTTGCTTAGTGGGCCTCTTACGGCCTCTGGGTTTCATGCTGCGCTTATGTGGTCCGGCGCGAGGTGCTGCGTTAGCGCTGGTGTCTCCGGAAGTCCTAGCAGCGGTAGCCCCCTTGGTGGAGGTGGCCGCCGCCGCGGACTCCAGACTCTCCAGGCGCCTCACAGCGTCTGTTGCAACCGCCCGTTGAGCAGCAGCTTTCGCTTTTGCCTTTAAGCGTTGTTTCTTTGAGGACGTTAGCTTTTTGGTGTGTAACGTCCAGGATTCTTCTGGGTGTATGGCATCCCGCAGGGAGGTCATGTCCAGTGTGGTGGGTGTTGTTGATGATGCAGTCCCTGGTGGAGCATCTCCCGCCACGATCTCCGTCAGCTTCTCCGAACTCCCCACTGACAGCACACTCATTGACGCAGTCAGGTTTGACGCATCTTTGAGCGTAGCTGTTCTCGGTTGATCCGGATTGGCTTCCCGAGGCGTAGCGGTAGATGCCACTCTTGCGGGTGCATCCTTGGACCCCGACATAGATGTAGCCGCTAGAGACGCAGCCTGATTCGGCGCGCCTCCAGCAGGCCCCATCCCTGTCGTGTCCTTGGACGCGACCATTGTGGGTGCATTTGTGTGTGCATGTCTAGGGGCATCAGTGGACGCAGCATTCCGCTGTTGTCGCGTCAGCGCATCTAGAGACGCAACCCTAGGAGAGTGTAGTGTTGTAGGCGCATCTTGAGACGCAGCCCGGATAGTGGTGTGTTTTGGCGCATCTTTAGACGCGGCCTTTGTTGTTGGTTTTGGTTTTTGTTTAGTAGTCTCATAAGAATCCATAGGTTATTGTTTAGAAACTTCACCTTAGGAGCTCCCCACCCTCCATGGAGCCCTCACGTCGGGGACGCCATGCGTTCGGACGCATGGTCGTCAGGGATACTCCTTCGGTATAGGTTCAGTTTGCTGGAATCGCAGACGGTCCGCACCCAACGAGAAAAATTCGATCCCGCTCGCAGCACGAGACAATGCCGCAAGTAGGAGTCGAGTTCGCGCTGTGTCGATCATCCGCGTCCAGCTCGCCGAACCTCGCTTGACAGCCCGCTTATGGGATGTCGCAGCCGATTGATCGTGATTAGCTACTTCACGACCGCCCGTGTGGGTGGAAATCCAGACCAAAGAGGTGTGTTGTGTGCAGCGTGCAACTACTGCCGGCTCACTACTCCACTCAACCTCCAGGACTCCTTCATCCCACCGTACGGGTCCCCGCGCACGGCACAAACACGCGGGAGATCACTGACTATCCAGCATCGGGTCTAGTTCGATGGTGAACACGCAGGAACGTGACCTCGTAGTCCCTGCATTCTACCGACCTATAAATACATATATTAAACATATATACGCACATATACATATACATAATTTTTTTTTTTTTTTTTTGGGGCAAGGTAGGAAATGGAGGAATGTGAGGGTGAGTGGAGTGGTGATGCACATCGCAGAGGAAGTATGGATCATAGGATGAGGGTGAGGTTTGGTAACTCTTACATGGGATATAGGTGAGAGCTACCCTTCCTTTGTCCGGGGTCCACACCTTGGACGTTCCCCATAACATGCTAAAAATTTGCATGGTATGGGGCGGGCTATCCGCAACCTGCCCACCCGCTCGGTAGCTTAGGAATATAGCTCCCCCGTAGAAAGCCATGCAGTGCCTACAAAGCGTCAGGAAGAAGCAGGGTGTGCAAAGCAAAACTTAAAACGAGCCCGAGTAACGTGGGATGGAAGCTGTCGACCGACCGTGTCGTGATGACGTCATAAAAAAACAACCTATAAAAAATACGTCTATAGTTAACATACAACCTTTTTTGTTTGTTATTTAATACTTTCTTGATTATGGTGTGTAAGTTATATTGGGTTTATACGACGTACTAATTTCTAACCGCGGTTTGGCCTACATGATATGGAAGTAGCTTATATTGTTTTTAATTATCGCTCACGGTGAAGGAAATTATCTATAGGAAACCTGCATGCCTGAGAGTGCCTAAAAAAAAATGTACTCGAGGTCGTGTGAAGTCTACCAATCCGCACTTGGCCAGCGTGGTGGACTAGTAAAGACGTCTAATCTGACATGTAGGTTTCCTCATGATGTTTTCCTTCAACGTTAGTGAGCGATAATTTATATGATAAATACACACATATCTTCAAAAACACGAATCTTAACAATATATTGACCGAGGTGTGTGCCGTGGATTCGAAGCGGAGACCTTTGACTTCGCGGTCACCCACTCGGCTATCGGTGCTTTTTTTTTTGTTTTTACCAATAATCACTACATAGTATAAAACAAAGTCGCCTTTTCTGTCCCTATATCCCTATGTGCGCTTAAATCTTTAAAACTACGCAACGGATTTTGATGCGGTTTTTTTTTATGAATAGAGTGATTCAAGAGGAAGGTTTTTATGTATAATACATGCATATTATAGTAGAGAAAAGCCGAGAAATTTAAAGATTTGTAATGTGATGTCGTAACAAACATATTTTTCTGCTCTTACATTGCAAACGCTGGCTAAACCTTACGAGATAGATCAAATTTATGTACTACGTAATTGTATATCTTGAAAAGATGAATAAAAAAGTCCGCGACAGCATATGTTTATCTCCTAAAGATAACCCACAGTAACCATTTTTATCTTTTACATATTACAAAAAAAATATGGGTTATTTACCAAGCTATTTTAAACGATACAGTATCATTACTTATCCAATTAAATACGATGTCCATTAGATACGTTGTGCATTTCATGTAGATCAAAATTGCCCTTTACAGCATGTGATTTAAATGAATATTTTCGAAGATATTACAGATTTAAAAATTGCGGGACGTAGAGTTTGCGGCGGTATCGGCCGGTCGGGGCGGCGCGGGAGCGAGCCTGTTCAGAGGGACAGAGAATCGTCAATAGAGCATGAGGCTCGACTCAGTCAGCTTCGGGATAAAAATAGAGCTGAGAAATGTAAAAAGTAAATAAGTAAAAATGTTGTGTATGAATATTCCAAAGATAGCAGGAAATCTTCATGGTATAGGGAAAGGGGAATTGTTTTACTCCTAATTTAACGCGTGCGGGCCACGGGTAGTATTGAATAAATCAAAACTACTGGATCGATTTTAATCATTTTTTCAGTGAGTGACATAGGCTATAATATATTATTATTATATACCCGTGCGAATCCGGAGCGGGCCGCTGTGTTTATATACAACGTTCACAGTTTTTCTGTAGTGTATTTAGTATCAGCATTGTACCCGTGCGAAGCCGGAGCGGGTCGCTAGTCTAATATAAGTAAGTGCTACATAACTTGTACTGCATGTTGTGGTAAAATGAACAATACAAATAAATAACGACCTGAAAAGCAATTAAATTTAACCGAATCTAATGATCGGTCTCGCCGACTAGTCGGCCACATTCGCTCTTGCCATTCGAACGGCCGGCCCACCTCCAATAATTATGCTTAATGTGCCAGTAATTTTAGGCCCTAAGCTTACTACCAAATTGGCTCAAAGAAGTGCAAATTGTAGGTACCTACCTACTGTTGAGTCAAAGCCAATTTAGCTTAGAGGTTAATATTTCACAAATTCGACATTGAGAGCATAAAACATACACCCAAACATTACTTAAAACGTTGCATAGTTTTTGAGAAAATAACGAGAAGACAATACGACCTCGTTCTGTCTCATTAGTGACACAAAATAATATAGACTGACTTTATTTAACATTTTCGTCCATATCTCAAAAACTGCCGAACCGATTTCAACGATCGAACAAAGATAAGTCTGAAAAATAACATATCTCTGCCTCTTTGCTGCTTCCTATGTTAAAATAAACCAAACCCTCAAAAAGAGCACCCTTTTGTCTGTTTCGACCGTGTTAATTTTGACAGCTTATTATAATAAAATTGAAGTATTTAATTGTTTGTGCTCATCTCTGTTAGAAATACTGTGTGTATTTAAGACAAGTGAACGTACACCGATAGCCGAGTGGGAAACCGTAGGACTACGAAGTCAAATATCTTGGGTTCGAATCCACGCCATGGCACACATCTCTGTCCATAAATCTTTCAAATTCGTCTTTTCGAAGATATGTGTGTATTTATCATACAAATTATCGCTCGCTAACGGTGAAGGAAAACATCGTCCTGAGAGTGCCTAAAACGTACTCAAGGTTGTGTGAAGTCTACAAATACGCACTTAGCCAGCGTGGTGGACTATGGCCTGACCCTTCTCATTATGAGAAGAGGCCTGAGCTCAGCAGTGGGACATGTATTAGATACAGGCCTGCTATTATTATTATTATAAAAATACAGACAGCTAAATATCAACCTATACATTTTCAGTAGAAGACGACCTTGCATTGTATAGGTTTCCTGTGCAATGAGAGACCTGATTGCATAGCTTTATGAAGACATGTTTTCAACTAATACCTCGGTAACATAACATATTGGTTTTGGTTTCAATAACGTTATGTAACAGTAACAACATTCAAATAACACGTATGTGCCAATTGTTACTTCATGCTGTTGCATTTGCGAATAAGATAAAATAATCACGCCTTCTTCTTCTTCGTCGTGTCGATGGCTAAGTCAAATTTTATTGGTCCAATAAGTGGCCACTGTTATGGCGCTCTCGTCGGCGTTCATGCGCGCCTCTCTTGTGCAGGTGGTAGGGCAGGTGCAGGTTTTGACTTACCATCGTGGTGAAAGGAAGGAGCCTTAGATTTAGCCAATTAGCTTTGAAGAACTCGCGAATTGCCCAGGGTGCGCCGCACGTAGAGAATTGTTATGTACGTCACTCGGGGAGTCTCCTTTCATGCACGCCTTATTACACTAAAGGACGTGGCAGAGGTGTTTAATATCCACATTTTACCTGTAATCTTTAGCTACTGTTTTAGGGAGTGAGCCTATCGCCATCCACCGAGCACAATTACATCTCAAAAAAACTTAAAGAACACTTTAGACCGACCCGGGTATCGAATCTGCAACTCACGGTGAGGCGGCTTACGCTAACCACTAGACTAACAAGACCGAGTTATTAATTATATGATTATCTTTATTAAGATAAACATTATACAAACAAACACGGATGGAGTCAATGAGAACAATGTATTAATCGTTTAAGTAAACAGCATAATTAAAATACAATGAATGCTTGAAGTCTCTGTGAATTCTTGAAATTAAGTTATTTAGTAGTAGATTTGTGCCCGGTGGATGGCGATAGGCTCACCCTATATCACATGGGATGTAAACACAACTGGTGAAATGTGGGTGTTATACACCTCTGCCATACCCTTTTGGGTAATATAGGCGTGATGTTATGCTATGTAGGAATTCAATAATTTAAATGAGGTAAACATAACATAACAATTAAACACGTGGGAAACACAAGGCGGATAGGATTATGGTGTATTAAATACCACACTTAATCTGTTTAATTTTGGCACGCACAGGGTTATAATGAATATCTTTATATTCAGGAAAATAAACATGTTGGATCTTACATTAATTTAGTCTAATAACTTAATCTAAACTTAATATGTCACTGTCAGAAGGTCGTGCTCAAGATGTTGGCAGCATTGCCGCGTTATGACATAGATTTGATAAACATTGAAATAAAAGTGATGAAATATATTAATTTGGCTTTTTTACATTAGATAGAACGCCAAAAAGCAATTAATTACACTCCAATGGTCCCTATGACAAGGCTAAATACAAATCATCTGAAACTGATAATTTCAAAATCAAAATCCTGGCCATTACACCACGGACGTGCATGAACTTCCTCCTAACACAAGCGAATTAAGCTTAGCTGGAGGGGGTTAACAAGAATACTAGTTATTTGTATTTGCAAATTACTAGTAAGCTTTAAAAAAAAAAAGGTCCAGAAACTCAAGATAGTCCTAAGCCTTTCTAATCCTATAAATCTCTATCTGTCTGTTACAATTTCACGCCTAAACGGCTAGACAGATTTAGATAAAATGTACGTAGATTTGCCTTAAGGCAGACTGAACATAGACTACATTTAGTCCGCGGGTAAAACCATGGAACATAGCAAGTCTTCTACATTTAGTGTTTGCATTGTTGGCAACATAAACAAACAAAAACAACTTTCATCTGAATACCTTTAACACAAAAATACCAGGGCTCAAGCAACGCTCAGGAGTGTTGATCAAGGCCTGCAGATAAAAAGTACAAACGCTACACATCTACATATACATATCCAGTATAAGATGCTCTCGCGTTGTATATGCTTCCAGTGTATAACAAATCCAGTGCTTCCAGTGTATGCTGCCGTATAACAAATTTTGTGTAACCTTGAAAAAGTGGTTAATAGAAAATAGTTTTTACACTGTTAATGATTTTGTAAAGCAATCAGCCACTCAGTCTTACCATTTCAGAAATGCATTGGTATAGGTTTATATTCTGTAATTCTATTTGTTTTGTTTTATTGTTTTGTCTCCATGCAACTTTAATGTGTTTGTTACCTTGCCTACCTTGTGTTAATTATTTTTATATACATTTTATGATACGGCTTTCAATTTAATGTTTTCAATACAATTTGCATGCTAGCTATTTTCAATACAATTAATATTTGCATGCTATTATCATATGGCAGAATGTGTCTTGTGCTTATTATTGTATACCATCTGTTATGTATTTACCACATTTTTTGCAAATAAATATAGCTTATCTTATCTTATCTGTAATGCAAGACTAGCTTATACTGGAAATGTATAGGTTGATCTGTAGCTGTGTGTGCAATATAAAGAGCTCCCACCCACACGCAAGTAAAGTGTAAAATGACTGACGGCTATTGCAACTATTATTACTGGTTTGATATCTTCATCTATGGAAGCAAGCGTTGGGAATGCTAAGACAAGTCCGGCGGACCAGAATCATATGCGTACACTTTTAAAACTCTTTACTACTCATGGTAGCCTAGTACAAATTTTAGGTGGCAACTATATATTTTCTTAACCGACTTTAAAAAAAGGAGGAGGTTCTCAATTGGATCCCATCTATTTTTTTACCGTTGTTCCACAAATACTCGAAGACGTATACACAAGTCGTGTCGTATGGGATCGTCTAGCAATCGAGGGCAACCCTCATATTTTAAAGGCTTACTATATTGTTTTTTCGTATATTACCTAAAGCTACTCGGATATTTGCTTCTAGCAGTCAGCATTTCATGTTGCGTGAGCTGATGCTGGAAGGTAAAACTCCTCAACGTTTAGGAGTACGGGGATAATTCTTTAAAATTATTTTTAAAATATAAATTTCTTTAAAGAATTTCTTACATTTTAGTGCATTTTTTGTAATTGAAGTCGGTATTTTCTTGTAAAATTATTTAAATATATTTGTCCACAAAAGTTTAAACAGGTGTTGAAACATGTCACTACGATTTATGCCTCATGTGCAAGTAATTTAGCAACTAATCTCACCACAACCGAAACAAAGTAGTGCAAACTGCAAGCCCTACTCCTTAATTTTCTTACAACTGATTAGATTTTCTTACATCTGATGTGGTAAAAGAGCTTGTAGTCTGATGGTAAGTGGTGAACTTTTTGCCATCACTCCGATAGCATGTACTAGAAAAAAACCGGCCAAGTGCGAGTCGGACTCGCGCACGTAGGGTTCCGTACCACTATACATCTAAATAAATGTTTTTCTTAATTCTTTATTATATTGGAGTTGATTGAATAAAGGGTAAAATGCGGTTTACGATTTATAACGTATTAAAGAAAATATATTAGATCTCGTTCAAATCTATTTTCGGTGGAAGTTTGCATGGTAATGTACATCATATATTATTTTTACATTTATTATTCCTTTATTTAAGAAGTTACGGAGGACACACATTTTCCCACTTTGGAATCGATTTTCGCGCAAACTATTCAGTTTAGAAAAAAAAATTAGAAACTTCAATATCATTTTTGAAGACCTATAGAGCCATAGATAGCCCACACGAATGGGCTTGATGAAAAAAATTGAGTTTCAGTTCTAAGTATGGGGAACCCCAATAATTTATTGTTTTTTTTTTCCTATTTTTGTATGAAAATCTTAATACGGTTCACCGAATACATCTACTTACCAAGATTCCACAGTATAGCTCTTATAGTTACGGAAAAAGTGGCTGTGACATACGGACGGACAGACATGACGAATCCATAAAGGTTTCGTTTTTTTCCATTCGGCTACGGAACCCTAAAAACATGTATGAGATTGAAGACTCACATACTCATACAACAAAAAAGCAGACGACGTATGATATCACTTAGACTTTTGACCTTAAGTACTTGAGAGGTCTATGAACTTCATTAACCATAAAATTACGAGTTTAAATAGATATTAATAAAAGTTATTGTTGAATTATGAAGTGGGAATTTCAAGAGCTTTTATAAACATCTATCTGACTATTTGATGCAAAATGTAGATTATAAAATAGGTCTTTAAATTTTTATATAATGTGATGCGGGGTTTTATAATATTTCTTTACAATTTTCTTCCCTTTATAATCTAATCTTATTCTAATACATTTTCTTATTCTAATACAGGGTTTTTTACATCTTAATTGCTATTATTAATACTATCTACTTATTTTATACAATTCTTATGATTTCTACTGCTGCTTATTCTATTACATTTTATTTCCTATTTTATCTTTATGCTTGTACTATATATTATCATAATATATGTAAACCATAATTTTCTTATTTCTATTTTTAACAATATTTATAATTTTAAAGCAGTAATTTAAAAAGTAGGTAAACTAAAAAGCAAAAAATAAATTTACTTCGCACAAAATAATACGTTTTTTCATTTAGTTAAATAGAAATTATTAAATAATTATTTTATAATTCTGAAGTCGGTGCCAAGTAAAAACCACCTTTCTACAATATCAAATTACAGTGCACACAAAAAGGGAGGCGTAGAGTTGTGCTAGTGCGCGGTCGCCCAGTATTGGTACTAACCACAGAAATATAACTAATATTCAGTTAGAAAAAAGTTGTTAGAACGATTGATATCTATACAGTTATTAATTGTTTACTTGGCACCGACTTCAGAGTTATAAAATAATTATTTAATAATTTCTATTTAACTAAATGAAAAAACGTATTATTTTGTGCGAAGTAAATTTATTTTTTGCTTTTTAGTTTACCTACTTTTTGAAGTCGGTTTTTTTTTTTGTTAAAAACGATTTTAAGTGATGGGTAGACCGAGCAAGAATGTTTCTCGAACGAGGAGACGACGGTTACTTGAGACGGAAAACTTATTTATAATAAACAAGAATTAAATCCTTTCTCCTGACTATTGAGGGTCACGACCTTCCATCATCAGCTCATTTTACACAATAACTAGCAGTAGAAATATGCGTACAGTAGTGAAAGAATTATCCTTTAACTCCTAACTATTGAGGAGTTGACCTTCCATCATCACCTCAACCACATAAAATTATTGCGATCAAGCGTAAATCCTGGCCTCGATTCATAAAATATGAGGGTTGCCCCCGATTTCTCTGGGGTCCCATCATCAGATCATGACATGCTGACAATGGGACCACCTTTGAAATATCTCCGTTCCAACAGCTCACTTGACATCATAACTAGCAGTCTGAATATGTGTACAGTAGTGAAATAATTATCCTTTAACTCCTAACCATTGAGGAGTTGACCTTCCATCATCAGCTCATTCACATAAAAATACGTAAATACTGGTGTAGCTTTGAAAAACACACTAAAAACATTACATGTGCCTATAAAATTCGAGGGTTGCCCTCGATTTCTCTGAGATCCCATCATCAGATCACGACATGCTGACAATGGGACCCCCTTGGAATCATCTCCTGTCCAACAAAAAAAGAATCATCAAAATCAGTTCATAAACGACGGAGATATCCGTGAACAAACATAAAAAAAAAAAAGCAACATATATACGAATCGAATTGAGAACCTCCTCCTTTATTAGAAGTCGGTTAAAAATACATATCTCTTTTTTCCAGATATTATGGACTGTAGGTTTTCGGGGACTATCTTAGTTTCTAATTGGCATTCCACATCCAGGCGTTCCCTACCGAATACAGGGCATGCGGTGATGACGTGGATCACCGTTTTATCAACCCCGGGCTCACAGATGCACGATGGGTCCTCCTTACACTTGAACCTGTTCAAGTATGCGGAGAACCCACCGTGCCCCGTCATGAGCTGTGTTGACTCGGGTGTTATGCTGATCTTGCGCACTATCCTATACGCGTCTACGGCACTGGGAAAAAACAGTTTCGTCACTGAAGCGGTTGTACCAGACCGGTATCTTACGTCCCATTCGTCAACCGTCCGATTGCGAATCAGACGCTTGACGAATGAGACCGGATACGGCCGAAGTGGTTAAGGCGTAGCGGGTTAGGCTGTAGAACCCAGAGATCACTCAAATCCCACTGCACTAATTTTTTTTCAGTCTAAGCAATAAGGCTGTGTAATGCATTGCCAGTAAACATCAGTCAAAGTTGTGGTTAAGCAACATTATCTGTCATTAAAACCATCAACATAGATTTTTACTGACTTTTAGCAGATAATATCTGCTAAAAGACAGTAAAAATATGAGTGTAACTGTATTTCTCCGTGTTTATATATAATATATTATGTATATTTGTAATTGTAAGGCCGCCCATCGTGCATATAAAATTATTTATGTTTGTTTTTGTACAAATTGTCAAACTGTCAATTTGGTGTACAATTAAATATATTCTATTCGATTTCAACTGTAATATTTTGATTATTAATGCTTAGCAAAGCTAAAACTTGCTTTAAAATTAAAAGCTTCATGCTGATTGTAGAGCCAGAATAAACTACGGGCCGATTTAAGGTCTGTGTAACCTTAACAGTTGATGTCGTAAACGCTAAGTAACTACATAATAATAAATAGATCTAAATCTTCTCAGTCGGTCAAGCAGTGCAGACACCTGTGATTGAAGGTCACACACTCACTTGGAGCGTGCAGTGGGCCAATGAGTTAGGTATGCAGGGCAAAAACTTAAGTAATAATAAAGACTTTTTTTTTTTAAACGATGCCCGCACTAGAAATATCTCCTGTGTCGCGGGGGTTCACAAACATACATTTCACACACCCGAAGCACACCCAGAGTCAGAACAAATATTTGCGGATCACACAAAGATTTGTCTGATGTGGGGATCGAACCCACAACACTTTAACCACTACGCCAACCGTGCACTCAAACTTTCTACATCAGTTATGGATAAGTGATTTACATATCTAAATAGTGTATATATTTCACTTATTAAAATGTAATTCACACATGCATATCTATTGCAGTCAGTTTACACTATAGCATTGAAGATATGCCAACTGTACCTACCTGCCTACATATATACTTAGTTGCTCAATATGTCCAAAGGGTAAGCAACTACAGAATAAACATTATGAATATCATGATTGAGATGCACGGCTACATTGCGATATTATTCCTGCATATTATAAAAATCTATCTATCATCTACGGATAGTTCCGGTTACTTGTATCACTTTTAATCTTGTTTTTATTGCCAGTATGTGCATGTGTGTGTATGTGTAAGCAACTAAACATATTTTGCTGAAAATTGGCATGGAAATAGCTTGAAACGGTTGGTGTAAATATATACTTATAATATAATACTCAGTCCTGGGTGGCGACCCAGTTCCCCATAGCTGGGGAACCATTTTCTTTTATGAACTTGGCTGGACACGCTTTTGCATGTCCGGCTGATCTACGTTTACCCTCCTACAACGTGAAACCACGTACGGAAGAGATGTATAGAAAGAAGATGCCTATACTTGTTTTTATCTTTTCAGTTCTTTTTTTTAAGCAGTCGGGTTTTTTGTTTTTTTAATAATTATTTTTTATTTCACTCTTTTTAGTTCTTTTAACTGACATGTTTTTTATATCTATTAATTTGTAGAAATCAAATCTCTTTGAGATCAATGAGCCTTAATCGTGAGTTAAACTATCAAATGCAAAAACAATTATTCAAAATCGACCGGCAGTTTCCAAGATTAGCGTGAGCGAACATA
This sequence comes from Hypena proboscidalis, assembly GCA_905147285.1. Lineage (NCBI taxonomy): Eukaryota > Metazoa > Arthropoda > Insecta > Lepidoptera > Erebidae > Hypena > Hypena proboscidalis. The sequence goes on from LR990149.1 coordinate 15,725,693, forward strand.
CAAACTAACTTCCACCCACTTCGGGCGCGCGAGCGTGCCGATATATAAATTAGTAAATTGTGTTTAATCAGTAATATAAATGTGATAAGAAGTATATATTTTTGAAATGGTCTTTTCATGGCCTTTTATTTGATACCCATATTACTATGATGAAAAGAAAATCCATACCTCCCCCCCTTTTTCTTTTCATTTGCCGGCGCCATTTTGAAAATTTACATAGTGACATACACTATCACTGTTTCGACGAATTCAACGACACCTCATTTGTCAAAATCCGTCTAGCCGTTTGGGCTGTAGGGCGTGCCAAAGAAATAGACATACATAATACATACATACATACATACGCTCGAAAAACATAGCCCTCCTTCTGACGCAGTCGGGTAAAAACATTGTAATTTTGACATTATAAACAAATACTTCAATGTTATTCATTTGAGTTGATCTTTTGTGGATTAATGTTCATGTGTTGTAGTTACCTTACCAGGTGCACTATACGTCAATTCTCATGAAAAAACTACTTAATATTTCGACACATCAGTCTTTTAATTTCAATTCTTATCGTGTCCAAAACATTGTGTTGGCATACCATGTTTTAATGTCCAAACATAGTAGAATATCAAGTGGTTCTAGGGTTGCCAGATTTGCTGGCGACAATTCTGGGATGAGATAGGAGATGAGGTTCCATTGTTCGCAGTCTATTGTTCCACTTTGCAGCCTTTCATTTGGCATAATAATAATAACGCATAATAGTCATTTAGCATTATGTTTTCAGACATAAAGTGTTTACGCAGAATGATTGTTATAATAGTCATTTTGCATAATAATTAATTAGGTCAAGCATACTATCCTTATATAATAAAGTGCTTTTATTATGGGTAAAATAAGAAAAGTATTTTATTAAATTGCCTAGGGGTGGCCAAACTCGTCCCCGCCCCACCCTAACCTATTTTTACACTTGGGTACCCACGTTACCTATGATCTTTGTTAGGCAAACAAACATTATGCTAAATGACTATTATGCGGAATGAAATAGTATGACAAATTATATTGTGCCAAAAATGTTATACCTAACGGGTTATGCAAAATTAAATTATACCAAAATATATTATGAAAAAATATTGATTATTTATAGGGACGGGAAATGGCGTCCTTCAGAAAGGATATGTATGTAGTACACGAAACCGGCGAGCATGTATACAGAGATGTATGAATGTTAAGGAAGCAAAATAAGTACGAAAAAACCGGCCAAGTGCGTGTCGGGCCACGCGCAGTAGGCTTCCGTAGCTAGTCGTAACAACATATCGTCGTTGTCAAACCAAAATCTGCTATGTGCAGTTTTGTAATATTTCTACTTTAAACCTCTGCATATAGTTCGCTGCTATATCCTACCATATAGACAAACTGTCATGTGCTTATGACCATTATTTGACGAACTACGACCTCTTATTGACGACCTCTTACCTACAATCCCTTGAATGCAGGAGACCTTTTTTTGTCAATTTCTCAAAACTATGATTTCTGCACATAGCAGATTTTGGTTTGACAACGACGATATTTCGACTTAAAAGGGATTTACTATCTGTATTAAACAAGTAACATCTTCATACAAGTCATTACTTTCAAAGGTTTTTGTAATTTGCACGAATTATTCTAAGTAACTGCATTTTACACTTTGGACCCCAATTACTCTAGAACTAATTAAGTTAAAGTAACCAGATAAATAGCGTTCTTCAGATAGGAAATGTTTGTAGTACACGAAACCAGCTAGCACGTATGACGAGATGTATGAATGTTAAGGAAGCGAAAGAAGTATGTAAGGAGCGAAGCACATGGCGTTCCATCGTCTCTGCCTACCCCCGTGGGATAAAGGCGTTATTTTATATATGTATTATGTATGTTTATTTATGTTTCAAGAATTTTGAACGAAATATTCTGAGTAACTGCATCTGACATTTCGGACCCCTATTCCTCTTGAACTAATGAAGTGAACTTATCCGCTATAGTTTTCCTTTAAAGTTCATTACATGTACTACCGACACAATTTTTTTCAGATTTTAGGATCCAGTAGTTTAGCTTTTAGAGAGGGGGGGACGCCCTACTCGAACAAAAATTTGCTCTTTAAAGTTAATTATCTCGCAAACGGATCCCTAAATCAAAAAACTGTCTTAGCAACCCCTAAACGTTTTTAAAAGTCCTATCTAACAATACCCCACACTATGGGGTAGGCGACAAAAAACATCCCTACTTTACATGTAGGGGAGCTACCTGAAAAAAAAATATTTTTCCAAATTTTACTCTACGACTTTCTTTGTTTAGTTAACATACATGTTTATGCAAAATTTCAGTTTTCTAGCACCAACGGTTTCGTCGCTATGCCGTGGACAGACAGACGGACATGGCGAAACTATAAGGGTTCCTTGTAGGTACTACGGAACCCTAAAAAGCGAAGCTCATGGTGTTCCATCGCCTCTGCCTATCCTGCGTGGGATAAAGGTGTGATTTTATATATTTATGTATATTGATTGAATCCCAGAATTTTCAGCTACATGGTAACCCTAATAGTCCGCTATCAAAGTTATTCAGAAAGGCTTGAAGTAGTACGATTAGAAGGTGATGTATTGCCGCCGTATTACTGTAATATACAGCTTTTTGTATTGGAAACTAGGGCTTGAAAACTAATTTATATTCTAAACGTTGAATGATTTAGGGAACTGTGGCTAAATGGTTTTAATCTTGATTGAATTTAAAATGTTGCAGTACGCAAGAATGAATTGCAATATCATAGTGAATAAAGCATTAATAATTTTGTGGCAGATGAAATGTCATATATCCAATTTAATGTCTATACTTAATAATTATATACTTGTATAATTATATACGTTTTCCTGTAATATGACTCAATAATTAAGTTTAATAATCTAATAGTTATGAAATTTAGTTAAATATAATAATAAAATTGCTTAAAATTAACATTACTTTTTGACATGTAATTTGATTGACATTTCTGAATCCCAGCTTTTTACTGACATACCTACTACTACTTTATTCAATTCAATGCTAAGTCTACCTATTGATTATATATATTAAGCCTATATACTATTCTAAAATGTATTTTTCTCCTAATGTATAAGTAAATAATTTTTGATAATTGATATAGTAATGTAACTAACTATAAGTATTATGAAAACAATTTGTATGCCAAATGTGGCTAACATGTCTGGAAATTACCTAATATTAATATCTTGCATGCGTCAGTATGTATACACATGTTATGGCACATAAAGAATTATCTTATCTCATAACATCACGCCTATATTACCCAGAACGGTGTGGCAGAGGCGTACAACAGCCACACTTCACCTGTTATGGTTAGGCCTATTTGCTAATGCCAACTCCGTGCCGGTATTGAGAAGAAAGTCCTAAATAACAATTTTGTTACATTTAAAATTATTACTTACTGACTGACTCGTTTTAGCTAACTAGTTATCTGACAGCTTATCTTTAGATCCCTATCTTATTTGGCATTTTTCCATAAGGAAATTCTTGTGGCACGGCGTCTGGCATTTTGCCTAGTAGATGGCGATAAGCTTGAAAGACTAGCATATTATTATAATCTTCCAAGCCTTTTTTTCCAATCAGATTGGAGTCGGTTTCTAGTCAACGGATTTAGTTCAATTGATCAAATTATATTAAAAAAATTAAAAAGCTTATTAGTAATATTAAAATAAAAATTACTAGTATTCTTGTTAACCCCCTCCAGCTAAGCTTATTTCGCTTGTGTCAGGAGGAAGTGTGTTCACGTCCGTGGTGTAATGGCCAGGATTCGAACCGAACGATGCCTTATCCATTGCACCACGGCCGCTTTTGACATTCGATGTTTTGACGGGATGAAGATAGATGTTTGGTGAAATCAGAGTTAAGTATTCGCGGAATCGTAAGCTCTGCTAAAGGTATTCGTGGTATTCATTGCATCACTGTTTATAATAAACCCATTACCGCGCCATGAAAGTGTACGACTATTTGATTGACCATAATCGTATCATTGGATTTTCATAGTGGGCGCAGGCGCAAGGCACGATGACGTCACAGCAATACTGGCTGGTGATTGGTCAGCTGATTGTCACCTTGGCGCGTGCTTGCCTACGCACAAATGAAGTTATTTAGCTTAGTTTTTTGCTGGACTAGTTGTGTGCCCTGACTTTTTTGAGATGGATAAATAAAGTTTATGCGTGTTTACTTAAGCGGGTAATATTTTTGGCTCATTGCGTTTTGGTTTGGTGGTAAAATTGGGGTTTGAAATTACTGAGGCATTATATTATATACGACGACCGGATGGCGGAGTGGGTAATGTGCCTGCCTGCGACGTCGAGGTCGTGGGTTCGATTCCCACTTAAGACAAATCTTTGTGTGCATGAACATGGGGGTTTGTCTTAGTCTGGGTGTTTCTATGTATAATAAGTATGTATTTACAAAAGAAAAGTATATATATGTATTAGTACCTATCAGTTATTCTAGAACCCATAGCTCTGCTTAGTTTGGGACTAGATGGCTTTGTGTGTGAGTTTTGAAATAATATATTACTGTGTATTCCTATTGCAATTAGGGTGACATAGCATAACATAACATCACGCCTATATTACCCAGGAAGGTGTGGCTGAGAAGTAAATCACCCACATTTCACGTGGGTGATTTACTTGAATTGTCTTGTTTGAATTTCCTGACGGAAAGTTCACAAATAATACTTTGCCCGACTCGGGCATCGAATCACGGTAAGAGGCGCATACGCTAACCACTAGACCATCGAGGTAGTAAACATAGTTAAAAAGTTATTTGAGCTAAAGGTGAGCAAAGTTCGTATTTTCTTCAGTGTTAATTTTGAGCCGAGAGTAGAGAGAGAAATAATATTTCGGTTATTCTCTACTACTGTAGCAGATTTAAGTTTAGAATCAAGAGCGTTGTGAGCGTCTTAAAAGCACGAGAATTTTGCTCACTGCTTTCACACAACAAAGATTGCTTTTTCTAGCTGCTAATGGGGTGAAAATATTATTTATATTGTGATATTTCAAATGTCATGTCACTCAGGTAAAACCGATGCGACGCATTTAAAATGATTTTGATTTTAATGGGCTATAGATACCATCGATTTTAACCTCTGTAGAAAAGAAATACTTACCAAGTAAAAAGCTGAAAGAAAATGCAGATGAATATTATATATGTATATGTAAAGTATAATGCCAGACAGACAGACAATTACGTATATAGAAAAGTCTACATTTACCAGTCTGTAGCATGTAGGAAGAGAATTCATTTCTTTGTCTCTTGCATGACTATTTAAGGAGTTGTGAGTGAAACAGGACCTGCACTGATGCACACTTATTTATACATGTATATATAAATATACTTACGTGTATAATTGCATATCTATATCTGTATAGTAGGTATTTGTTTGTACATTGTAATATGTAGATATTATGTTGTTTGCTCTTTAGTTTATTGATTTATAAGGTTATGAAAAAATAGGATGTTTTTAAATTATTTATATTTATGTTTAGACACTGATATTATGAAAAAAACTTGTTTAAGATATGTAGTACTTACATTGTCTGTAAATTGCATACTATTAAATTAAGAATATCCAATTTGGGAGAGGACACTGGTTGCCGAAACAGGTATTTTGAATGCCTACCTCGGGAGTCAGGGATTTACGTAAGCTTGTATTGTTAATTTATGAAATAAAGAATTTATTATTTTTATTATATTACTAGCTGACCCGGCGAACTTCGTACCGCCTTAGCGTAAATTTGATGCACTACTTTATTTTGTATAGCTGACCTATTTTATGTATGCGTACCTATTCAATTTGAACTGGAATATATAATATCCTCCATTTAATGAATACTTTTTTTTTTTTCCGTAAGATCCTTGTACAGAGTATTAGAAAACTACAAAAAAAAATCAGCCAAATCGGACAAGCCGTTTTCATGCTATGTCGTGACAACGAAAAACGGGTTTCATTTTTATATATATAGATAGATGACCTTTGCAATATTCATGGTAGGATACAATTTATGTCCAAACGGATAGAGTCCTAAAAAAACTAGAATATTAAAGATTTCGACAAAAAATTATGGTGACGGTAGCTTAAAAAAATGTCTATTAAGGATTCAAGAATATGCATATTTGCAATTGTGATTTTCCTGATTCATAAATGACGAAATATAAAGCATTCTTTGTAAAGTTCAGCATCATTTTTAAATCGCTGCCTTTCGAATTGATTTAGAATTCAATGTCAACTGAAGATTAACATAATTAATTAGCAAGGAGTAATGTAAAAGAAGCAAAAAATAGTGATAGAAGAATAATAAATGTTTTTAAACTTTTGCGATTTGAGGTCATTTTTCAAACGTTAGACAACGGGTCTGACGAGTATATAATAGGTATTTAATTTATCATTTTCATCATTTAGTTTTCTCGTAGTCCGCTGCTGGACATAGGCCTCCCCCAATTTGCGTCACAACACCCGGGCCAGCGCCTTCCGCATCCAGTCCTCTCCAGCGACCTTCTTCAGGTCGTCAGTCCACCTGGCAGGGGGGCGTCCTACCTTACGGTTGCCGAGTCGCGGTCTCCATTCAAGGACTTGTTTGCTCCAACGGCTGTCGGTCCTTCGGCAGACGTTACCAACCCATTGCCACTTCAGCGATCTTATTTTGTTTTATTAATTGTATTTATTTACCTTTATAACAATTACGCGATTTAGACCCGCTGTCTAATTCTTGAAAAAAGAATAATAAGTAAGAATCATTGCACAAAAATTTATTAATTAAAAAGTATCTAGTTCGTTTTACCCTTTATCTATAAGAGCATGGCACTGATAAAGACAATAGTAAAATAAAATGAAATAGTAGCTGCTTTACTACGTTTTTAACCTAGTATAAATCACCGTTACAGGCTTTTAGTACTTATTGGTATTTTTCATTGGCGTTAAAAACGTGACCTGAAAAGGCACTGAATACTAGAGAATAGTGTGTAGGAGTTCAAATAGTAAAAGTGGTGTATTCTTTGTTAGTTTATTTAACTACTAAACTAGTGTTTCAGTTGAATAGTTCAACTGTGGTTCTAGTTAAAAGAATAAGAAAGAAAAGAAAAGAAAATAATCATTTATTAAAAGAAGCAATATTTACCAAAAGAAAAAAAACATTACAAAAACTACTGAATTCTAAAATATTTTTCAGAATGCCAGAAATGGTACGCATCACATACAGTACAATTCTGCAGCGCTGATAATTCTGATGCGCCTATATAGTGAGTGAGTAAGAAGCAGTGTAACAGAAGGCAAATTTGATATAATATTAAAGTTGAAAAATTAAGAATCCAGCAGGACTCGAACCTGCACCCACTGGGTAAACGCCCCAGGTGCTTTGCGTAAAAGCAAGTAAACAAAAAGAAAACTTATAATAATTTGTGTCACAAATAAACAATATAATATATAATATAAGAAACAACTACATCTAACACCTTTATAATATAATAGTGTGAAAAATCATTAGATCTTTGTATTGCTAATAATTTTAATTTTCATACATGCATACAGTAACTAGGCATAGGCCATTTGCAAGATCGGAAATATAAAGCCATATTGATCAGAACTACTAATTTCAAATACAGTTAAATAACATTGAAGATGTTTTACAACCTCATAGATCTTCTTCCTACACTTGGTAATACCAAAACTGACACAGAACCATCGCACTTATTCCCTGTAGTTAAAGTCGAAAATCGCTTGCAGAACAATAATGAGACAATCATACAGACGGCTACGCACCTATACATTGCCAGTATAAAATGGTCTTGCGTTGTATAAGGTTTCCCGTGCAATAAGAGGTCAGTTTATATTGGAGATTTTCAGGTTGATCGGTAGCCGTGTACATATTGATTCAAGTCTTATACAGTTAAGTTAGGGTTTAAAATAGGATGTAGTGATTGGCTTGCATTGTGTGGGCGAGGCAAGGTGACAGTGTGACGTCATGGCAACCTGCTCGTGCGCACTTACCTACTTATTGGCATCGATCGAGTTATTGTCTTTGCTGTTCGTGTTATACTATCTATTGTTATGCTGTTTTGAAGTATTAAATTATGGAACGTGTTTGATTTTATATTGCAGAGAAATTCTACAGATTCACAGGTGTTTTTTGAGTAGGATAAATTTTGGCTAAATACTCTTTATCGATTTCTTTAAACAATTTAAATTAAGACAATAATTAGGATAAAGGATACATTTTGGCGAGTGTGTCAAAGGAGTTGCACAACATTGTTCCTCCCCGTCCCCATTTCAATGATTACCAGACAAGCGGCACTCCGGCATCGCTTTATAGTAGATATTCCTTAAATACGCACGAAGCGTTTCGCTTGCGCAACATTCCTAATGCGAACTGCCAAAGAATGGAATGCCCTGCCCGAGTCTATATTTCTGCATGAGTACAATCTGGATGTCTTCTAAGCAAGAGTAAATAGGTATCTCATAGGTAATCATAACTTGTCCTGCGTGCCCCAATATCTGCACGAGGGACGCGCTAATGAACTCGGATGAAAGCGCTGTTCAGGAGCCACATACTGGGCTAACAAAATTTGACTTTGCCATCATCACTTACCATCAGGTGAGATCGTGGTCAAACGCGTGCCTATCCACCATAAAAAAAAATATTTTCATAAACGCCAAGGGGAGCTGCGTTAACAAACATTAATTACAGATCAAATAAATATCTCACAAATAAATAAATAAATATCTCACAACTCACACACAACACCATCTAGTTCCCAAACTAAGCAGAGCTTGTACTATGGGTACTAGAATAACTGATACTAATACATAGGTATATACTTTTCTTTTGTAAATACATACTTATTATACATAGAAACACCCAGACTAAGACAAACCCCCATGTTCATGCACACAAAGATTTGTCTTAAGTGGGCATCGAACCCACGACCTCGACGTCGCAGGGAGGTACACTACCCACTCCGCCGTTCGGTCGTTAATAAAAATAATCTAGAATTAAAAAAGTTAAAATGATACCTATCAAAATAATATGATTTGAATTACCGAAGCTTACATCAATTTAAATCGAACTTACAAATTAAAAGGTTCAAATTAAAATCAATGTAATAACAAAACGAATTATAATAATTATTTTTTTGTTGTATTGAATATATTTCAACTTTGGACACCGTATACATTTTAGGTTCAGTACTTTTTGTAATATGAAAGAAATAATAAAGTCGGTGTACTAATATGGTGTAACTTTTGCTGTTCAGCGGGATGTATCATTCATTGTGCATCCCACGCATGCATAAAAGGCGCCACCTGCCTCATTTAGCATGAACTATGGGTACTGTGTCGTTGAAACAAGTGCCAGGTATTCACTCCAAGTACTGTGATTAAAGATAACTAAGCTTGCAAGTTGGATATCATTATTCGATAAAATACCTCTTGAGTAATTCTGCGCGCCTGGTAGATTATGCAAGATGCATGTTGATGGTGGCTGCCACTTCGATAGTAAGTGGCAACTCCTGTCAATCCGAAGGTACAGTACAGTACAAGTACAGAACAGTAGTGTTGTTTGGAGTTTTAGAAATATAATTAATAGTTTTATATAATTTTATTTAAGGTTCTGAATCAATAACGAAGGTTGGGAAGGGAGGAAGCACCACTATCTCACTTTTAACTTACCACCACATAAATTATAAATATTATTAGCAATCCGCTTAGCACGGCTTGTCTTGCCTGACATTTCGATTCGACTACAATGTAGTCTTATTCCCTACACATCACACATTTTGCCATGCATACTCATACATGTATCTCCACACGTCACATTATCAAAATAGAAGCGTCAAAAAACATAAGAAATTGATATTTCTATGATGATAGAGGCAAAATAATCCAGGTTGTCACGCGGAGTTACCGATGTGCTATTAATATTTGAATCACAATAATGATACGGTATAGTATATTTTTATTTTGAGACAGATATAGACCATAGAGCGACTGTAGCGCTAGCGTAGGCAACCAAGAGTGGTTTTGATTCTAAATACATATAAACTTCATAGTAGAAATAAATGTCAAGTGATTTCTCGTGGTTCCTTAGCGAACCTGTCACTCGATCACAGGTTGCGATTACCCAGGAATCACATAATTATGTATGTGGTTTCAATATTCAACGCATTGCATTCACACATGACAATGAGGAACGACTTAACGGACGAAGTTATGCGATTGTTTAAATATTCATTAGTACTTAAACGGTGGGAGAGCTCTTGCAAACAAGCGAGAAGGGGAGACCCTTCTTGCTCGTTTACAAGAGCTCTTTCTCTCTTTAACAACATATTATTATAACATAACATAACAAAACATCACGCCTATATTTTCCAAAACTAACCTACCTAAATAACTAACCTAACCGTACCTAAAAAATACACTTTGCTACACCCAGCAATGGTGTATGGCACCCTTGCCATCCACCGGGCACAATTTCGATTCCGTGCTGCTATAGAGAATTTCTTAACGGTAAATTCCTAAATAACAACGAACAAGAGACCTGGCGCTGAGAGGCCGCACACACTAACAACTAGACCAAGGAGGCAACCTGCTGTCAAATAGGACCCAGTGCTTGAGTTGTGTTCTAATTTGATGGTGATATTAGGCCCTCAAATAATTCGTCCAATGAGGTGTGTAGATGTTCATGGGCTCTGGTTACCACGTACGATCAGGTGGAGTGCAAGCCAGCTCACTGCATGCGTTGTTTAATAAAAATTCACTGAATGACATGTGTCAATCAGACAAACAATGCATGCCCGGACTAGCTTTGTGCAAACCAGTATTTAAATGAGTAGTACGCCTCGTGCCTGCAGCATGGTAATGTAATGACATCTGATATGATCTAACTAATTGTGGTAAGGAGTGGAATAACACTACTTTTAAGGATTTTTCCTATGTCTGCATTCTTGAGAGTTCTTGAAAGATAATGTTGCGCGTACTACTCAATTCAGTAGTCTAGAAGAGGAAATAGTTCTCGTCAGCAAAGTCATTTATATCATGTTTATAATACCAGTAAGTATTACTTAAGTAAGTAGATCTTTCTTGAACGAGCTAGAAGGCGAAAGCACTTCCATCTCACCTTTACCTTGTCGCCGAATAAAATAGCAGTACCCGAACTATACCTAGTCCATTCAAGATAGAGATAAAGATAAAGATCTTTTTATTCACACAAAATAGAGTTACAGTGGTTCTTAAAATATATACGGGGTGGATGCGACATAGCGACATTTATTGAAACCACAGCTTCTATACATGGTAAGTATCAATTTCCACCGGATAAAAATTCTCTGGCGAAAAAAAAAAATCACGTTCTCCGAACAATTTGAACATTGCGATCGTGCAATTTGTTCGGAAGACGTGGATTTTTTTTTTCGCCAGAGAATTTTTTATTTGGTGGAAATGCATACTGGCCATGTATAGAAGCTGTGGTTTCAATGTCGCTATGTCGCATCCACCCTGTATAATGTACAGTTCATCTATTTTGCCAGTCTACGGGCATACGAACATTTAAATATGCATAGTAAGTTAATTAATTTACAATTATAATTTTAAAATTTACTCTAGACTCTTTCAAGTAAACAATAAATTAGGATATTATTATATTCAATTCCAAATATCAATATTAATGAATGACATTTCAAAATAATTATAAAATAATTATTTTTCTTTTCGACATGACTATGAATTACTGTTTTTGTTTGGGAATCATATTCTACAGTAATGGCGTAGTTTATTGTCAGGCAACACTTTTTAGTGAAGACCATGTGTAATAAAAGACAACCACAGACTAAAAATCAGGTCTTGAAATAAGATATATTTGACTTTATTTATGTATTGTGTCTGTGAATTGACAAATTATTTATAAAAAAAGAAAATAAAAATAGTATTATGATTGATTAATTTCGAGAACATATAAGTCGAAATTTTGGAATTTGAAATTAAACAAGTGAAATTATGAATGTTTTTTTCTAACAATGATTCCTCAGACACTTCTTTAAATAAATACTTATAATCGAATAATTTAATAATAAACCAACAATATGTCGGTGCATTTAATCGATATAAAGTTCCTCTTAAATAAAATAAATTATTATTTCAAATCAAATCGGTAACATGTAAAGATATGACTAATTTTAAAATGAGATAATAAACGGTTGAACAAGACAGAGAGCATGCATTTAACTAAAGACAACTAAAAGTTTTCGATTTCGATCGACATTATTCCCATTGCGCGTTCCAGATAAAATTCACGTCACAGTTTAGAAATAAATGGGATTTGACAGTTTTTTCACAGCCCGGCAGTCCAATTGTTTACACAGTTCAATTGTTGCAAAAGTATAAACGTCAATTTTCTTCTCAGTTCTCTAGGTATAAAGTTAAGTATTTAGTTTATAGTATAAGAATTTATATGAGTATAGTATGTATGTTTATGAGTTAAAAAAAAAAAGAACTGAAAAGATAAAAACAAGTATAGCATTATCTACATTAAATTCATTAACAACAAATGAAATAATATATTATATGTCAAACTAAATTCCTTATGATGTTGCAGGCGGTGACAAACGAAGTTATATAGTAGTAACAAAGTATTGTTTGTCCCCGCCTGCAACATCATAAAGAATTTAGTTTGACATATAGGTAATATATTATTTCATTTGTTGTTAATGAATTTAATGTAGATAATGCTATACTTGTTTTTATCTTTTCAGTTCTTTTTTTTAAGCAGTCGGGTTTTTTGTTTTTTTAATAATTATTTTTTATTTCACTCTTTTTAGTTCTTTTAACCGACATGTTTTTTCATATCTATTAATTTGTAGAAATCAAATCTTTTTGAGAACAATAAGCCTTAATAGTGAGTTAAACTATCAAATGCAAAAACAATTATTCAAATTCGACCGGCAGTTTCCAAGATTAGCGTGATATATATATAAATTGGTAAATTGTGTTTAATCAGTAATATAAATGTGATTAGAAGTATATATTTTTGAAATGGTCTTTTCATGGCCTTTTATTTGATACCCATATTACTACGATGAAAAGAAAATCCATACCTCCCTCCCTTTTTTTTTTCATATTCCGGCGCCATTTTGAAAATTTATATAGCCTATGTCACTATCACTGTTTCGACGAATTCAACGACACCTCATATGTCAAAATCCGTCCAGCCGTTTGGGCTCTAGGGTGGTACAAAGAAATAGACATACATACATACATACGCTCGAAAAACATAACCCTCCTTCTGACGCAGTCGGGTAAAAATAAAGATTCAATCACTTACCGAGTCAAAACGGGTTGCAACGATTTTTTACGTATGCGAAGTCGGTGGCAAACGTTAGTCTCCTATTAACATGTTATAGGTAACCTTAGCAGATCGTCCTAATCTTAGGTGGTAATAAATTACTTAAAATGATAATTGTCAATTAGTGGATCGGTCGGTAGGATGTATCATTTATAAATTAATGCATTTAAATCAAAGGAATAATAAAATAATGCATAAATTAGCGCTCACAAGTGTTAATTATTATGTTTTTTGTTTAATTGGATGATGAGATGATGGAATAGATTTCACCTTCGGACATAAGCTAATAAGATCAACAGACAGACCCACAGAGATATGTTCTCTTTATGTTCTTAAAGCCGGAACACCGTGATTACATTATTATTGAAAGCTCTTCTCATGATGCAATACCCATCGGAGCTGGTACTTGGATTGATTTTAATTCAAATCTCTAAGTTGAATTAAAGTCAATCTATCAAGTATCATTGATGAAAATTATAATTGGATATAATAAAACTATATCTAGTTAAGGCCCAATATACAAACTGTTAATACATTCATTAAATGAATGCTGAATTCGGGCACCTCTCGCCTTAACATTAAATAAAAACAAAGTAGTACAAATATCTACAAGTTAAAGTATCTACAAATCCTTGAAAACAATCCTAAAATATGCAAAATATAATAAATAATAATAATTATGACGTATTTGTGACCAACAGGGGTTTCAACTTCTTTTTGATTATTTTTATAGCATTTAGCTATGCTTAGCAAATTATACTAAGAAACAGTAAAAAAATTAAGGGTTCTGGCAAGAGGCGACTGTAGCTTAGTGGTTAAAGCAGCTGCCCGGTTTTCAGAGGTCGCAGGTTCAAATACTGTTTCTAAGTACAACAGGTGTTAAATTAGAAGTGTAGTAATTTGAAATAATTATAATCATCTATCATTAGTTTAAAATATTTATCAAATATTTATCATAATAACTTATAGGCATCAACCGTATAGGTCAAAACATTACTTAAATAAATACTAATACATGAATTTATTAAAAAATACTCGAAAACACAATACAATTTAAATAATTATAATTTTGTGATAATAAAGTTTACCATAAATTATTTAATGCTAATTGCTAAATAAGGATATAAATTATATAACTAAACTTAGTTATAGATAAACAAGATGAGACGTATAATATTTAAATTAATAAATTTACATGATAAAACAAAATAATTAAACCAAAAAAATATGAATGATGGAATTAAAGCGGCCGTAGCGGAATGACATTCCAAATATAAATTAAACACAATAAAATCCTCATAAAATTAAATCAGAAACCTTGCTTGCAAACAGTACTTTCAAGAAACAATGAAAAACAAAGAAATGTGACGAATTAACTATATGGAATTTTTAATGTATGGCATTTTAAAAGTGTGACGAATCGACAATGTGGCAAATTTACAATAACCCTGGATAAGGCATCGGTCTTATGATTGAGAGGTCGGGGTTCGAATCCTGGCCATTACACCACGGACGTGAACTTCCTTCTAACACAAGCGAATTAAGCTTAGCTGGAGGGGGTTAAAGCTTCGGTTTCCTAGCATAGCGGTGTGGAATAATGCGGTCGTAAAGATAACGGTACAATGACGTCACTAGAACGTTGCCTATGTAAAACAAATGTAGTGGTTTCCTAGAGAGCGGTGATCGACATAACGTATTACATATTAATCGTGTCACGGTAATAAAATTACGGCCGCATTATTCCACACCGCTTTCCTAGGAAATCGAAGCTTTACAAGAATACTAGTAATTTGTATTTAACTTTAATATTATTAAGGTTTTATCCACACTTATTTTGTATGGAAAACAGCCAAGAAATTGTTCCCCCTTAATTTTCTACACGATCGTCACTATATTCTTCTTATAATTTTAACTATACTTATTGACTTTTGGTCCCGTTTAAACAGTGGGATATATTTTGGGCGAGATAGATATTGTCGCGTTTTTGTTATATTTTAGTATTGGGAAACATTCAAAACACGACAAAACCCATCTCGCGCTCGTCATGTTAGCCTGGCAGGCCTAATAAAGTTTCAGATTGTTAACTGTCAGTTTAATCTAAACAAATTTTCTTTCTTTTTTTTAAAATAGAAATGACGCCCTCACTAGCAATAACACCTGTGCTCCGAGGGTGTTCACAAACATAATATATTCCACGCACACAAAGCACACCCAGACAGAGTCAGAACAAATCTTTGCAGATCACACAAAGATTTGTCTCGTGTGGGGATCGAATCCCACCCGCGCAGTGGCGACCAATTTATCCACTACGCTAAATCTACTGATACTAAATTTTACATTTTATTTGCCAAACAAGGTATTAGGTATTTAATCAGGCGACTGTATCATAACTTCGTCACTATATAAGCAGGCAAAAAATCATGACGAAGAACCATTTTTAACCTAACCAATTTGGTAGTACAGTTCCAGTGAACACCCACTGGTGCTAAAATTACGTTTCCTATTGACTCATGTACCCACGGCTTCACATCAAGCTATACATGTCCAGTATATAAGGTCTTGCATCGTATACACGATTCCAGCTTATACTAGAAATGAATAGCTTGATTTGATGCGTTGCTCTGTGGACCGAGGTAAACAAATGAGTCATTAAAATTTCTTTTATACGTTTACGCCTTTATTGCAGTATTGCAAGGGCAACGGAAATAAGTGGATGAGCTTTTGTGACACTCGGAAGCACCACCGTATCACTGTTCAGTACACAGCTACTGATCAACCTATACATTACCAGTTGAAGACGGTCTTGCGTTGTTTTGGCTTCCCGTGTAGAACCAGCTTATCCTGGCTGTTGTTGTGGCTTCGATCCCCACTCGGGACAAATCTTTGTGTGATCCGCAAATATTTGATCCAACTCTGGATGTGCTTTGAGTGAGTGGAATGAATGTTTGTGTACACCCCCGCGATACAGGAATTATTCCTTATATGGTCGATATTTATAAAAATACGTATCGGATGATCGGTGTGAATTAGTGCTTGCATTACTATGTTCCGGTTTGGTACTATTCGCACATGGGTTAGAAAATTGTAGTTCTGCGGTAGCGATGCCATTGTTATAATATAATTTTACCCAAACATAGCAGGTGAAATATGGGTGATAGACAGTTATGTCTGATCCTTTTGACAAATAGAAATGTAATATTATGTCTCACTGAAAAACGTATTTTAATTGAACAAAAAAAAGATCCTTATTTGTAAATACCATTGTATTAGCCTCAATGTGGAATATACCATTATAGTTTTATTATCTGTTTTCTTCACAAAAGGCTTTATTCAAATATATAAATAGAGCAGGTGATTTACAACAAGATGACGACACGAAGAGTAAAAATGAGAAAGTCAAACGTTTCTTATGACAAAGACTAAAAGCCTAATGCCTTGTAAACTAGGGTTGACAACCGCTCATTCTTAGAACTTGGATTTTATTTATTTCAAGAAGATACAATTCATATAATTATACCATACAATATATGAAAAAGAAAAGTATTTATATACAAGTTTAAAAAATAACAAATAACTATTTACAAATTTACAGGTAAGGTGTCATAGAATTCTTCCGCATCGACCTCGACTGCAGGGAACGTGTTCAGAAGGCTGACGGCATTGCCACGTTGAATGACAATGCTGATTCTTTGAGCCAAGTAAAAGCCAGCCTTCTGATCACGTGAAGCGTCGATTAACCGCATAGAAATATCTTTAAATAATAAGTGGGCACTCGGACCCCATTGAACTTGGATTTGAATCAGAAAATACCAAGACAATTCCTTAAAGTAAAAACACATAATATATGTGTCATTGCTTGTCTTGAGCAATCGGTAGCATACTAAAACTACAGTATGAACAATATCTTTACCCTGCTTAAACATACATTTTGTAAAGGAAGAAACACACTATTGTGTCGTATTGTGACGTTCTATATAAAATACACGTTCTGGTGAGTCACGAAAAGTCACATACAGTAACAAATCTAAGCGTGTGCGAAGACGCATGGTATATTTTTTTGATGTAAAGTCACGTTATGATAACTTTTACCCATAGGAAATACAGTTTTCTATGTGTCTTAAAAAACCCAGCACGCTTGCTTATAAAGTTAAACAAGGACAAGGCAAAGCTAAACTGGTGTGGGAGGAAATTTAGGGTGTTTCATTTCCCGAGACCCGCCAAATTTCGATAAAGTCACGACTCCGATTTTTCTACTTCCGAGTTTGTCCTTCCTCTGAAATTAAGTCGATTCGTCCCAACAAAAAAACCCAGCTATAGGTTTAGGACGTGCTGGGCAATCACGTTGGGTGCCAGCCCTAATGTAATCAGTTAGAAGTTACAACATGCCGTGTCTCAACCTTATTAATTCATTGACATCATTAATTTACGCTAAGTGCTCGATTACACTGTTTGTAACCATCACCTACATCGCTAGGCTCTCAATCACATCTAATCATCATTCGCAGACTTTTCCATATATTTTGTCATAGATTTAGTTGAATATCAGTATTCTACTGTTGCGTTGGTCTAGCGGTATGATTTGTGTATCGCTCACCGCGAGGGTTTCGATTCCCGGGTCGTGCTAAGGTGTTATTTGTGAACTTTCCGTCAAAAAATTCTTAATAACAACACGGAATTGGAATTGTGGCCGGTGGATGGCGATGGGTCCATCCCCCATCCCATGGGACCTAAACATACCAGGTGAAGTCTGCCACATCCTTCTGGGTAACATAGGCGTGAGCTTATGTATGTCATGTTATTCTATCAGTATTTTACGTAGAGCGACATTTAATATTGCTTTTTATGCAGCGCTACAGCACTGCCATCAGAAGATCACAACCCTGTATGAGGTGATATGATAGATACTCTATGTCAGACTAGTTCTGACATTCTGGCCCTTATTCTACCTTTAACAACTGCCATAGAATAGATATTTAACTAACAACAGGGGATGCCGGCTTAACATGTTCTCCGAGGCGCGGAGGAAAACTAGTTATGATAAGATGACCCATCCAACGACCGCAGTAAGCTTAACCTTAAGATCAGCCGGTCCTTGATTACACTGATTATCTCCATTGCAAGCCACTCAATCAAATCTTATCAACATTCACAGAGGCTTCTCAGTTCGCTTTTAATCTAAAAGGTGCGAATTATTTCATTAGTATTTAACGCAGGACGCTTGCTATAAGCTCTTTACGATCTATCCAGCAGACTAAAATCAATCTCAATACATGACGGAGTTTTTTGTTTGGTTGCTTGACTCTGGAATCGCCGGTCGGATTTGGATGATTAATTTGCATTTGATAGTTAAATTCTTGGAGGCTATTGGCTATTTAAAATTACGCTATATCCTAAGAGAGCATTGTTGACGTTTAACGTGGATCAAACCGCGGGGAGCGGCTAGCCCAATAAAAACTGCGTTTCAATGAAATTAACTGCAATAAGGAAATATCCGAAATCGAAAATAAACACGTTTATGCAGTCGCCGTAACCTTGACACTAGACTTGACAGACATGTCACGAATTAATAATTAAAAGTATCAATTTTGATACCACCTAACAAGGTCAATGCATTTTACTCTGAAAACTTTCACTTCGAATTTAAACTTTAACTAAAGACATTACAGTACATAATCCCTTGCGGGCTTGAGAAGAGAATGACACACATGTGACATTATTGACAGCTCGCGGTGGCCTTGCAGCGGCGGGTTAAACCTGCGGTCAGCTGTCGTCGGTAGGTACCTCTACCTACCAGTTGTGCCAAGAAGGTCGGATTATATAATAATAAGTTCATTTATGCGTCATACATAAATCTATTTTGGAATCGATGAATGAAGAATAAATTTGTTTGTATGAGACATTGTTTGCTTTACCTTACTTGGGACCTTAAGATGGCCATGACTCTGTTACAATCGATTCTTCTTGCACTTGTGTGATAGTCGAATTCCTTAGCTCTTATGACATATGATGGTGTGGCGGTATCCGCACATTATAAATGACGGTTGACAACGTCAAGTAGTGACACACACGTCACAAATGTCAAAGAGCGCTGAATCGCGATAACGATATGTTCACAGCAAATATATTTAAATACCACTTCCAAGACGCTACCGTTGGACAGCTGTCCGCCAGGCAATACCATCAAGCCTAGTCGGAGGATCCTCCCTTTGTGGTGGAGGAAAATCACACCCCGTTCCTCTACAACGGTATTAACATGGTTCAAGTCACATAACTAACTTCACCCGTAGTGTATAAAGCCTTAATCTACTCTAGAAACTAGTGGCATAAAATTAATTGTAAAAGTTGATTACACGTGAAATTGGTCATAAGATTAATGTCGCGTCATTTATTTCATCAACAATTTCACGTTTATTTAATCAACACAAAGCCTTTTTTTACATAACGACATGGGCAAATATTAATATTATACATATAAATGGGCAAGAAACTTGCCCATTTATAATATATTATTAGAAGGATTTCTATACAAAATGGCTTTATATTATAGAAAGAACAAAAATAACCGAGTATGGATTCATAATAAATGTTTTTAACTTAAACAAGGAACGAAGCAGTTAGTTATTTTAATAAAATATTAGCAAGTCTTGAAGTAAGTGAATATCGCGTCGGCGTTAATTTATTACACGAGGAACATCGTGGGATGAAATTGTACAGTCAGCAACGACACATTAAGATTAAAAAGGAAAAAAATATACGCTTACGCAGAACGGAGTGGCGTGTGGCAGAGGTGTACAACACTCGCACATGTCTCTTGTTTTGATAACCTAAGTCTCATGTAATAGGGGATGAATCTATCGCCATCTTGGAGACACAAGACAAGACTCCGTGCAGCTACAAAAAAATCCTTACGTAACAATCCCATTGAACATTTTTACTCGGACCGGGGATCGAATTCAAAATTCACGGTGAGCGGTCGCATCCACCGTTAGGCCAACGAGGAATACCAGTTTTATTAAAAAAACCTTCGTAGCAAAAAAGGGCAATACAAAAGACATCAACGCGTTTACCCTTGTTGCCTTGATTATTTAAAAGTTTTACTTCAACGTATGCAACAGTATTGTTTGACATATTCAGAAATTAATCGCCGCTTACTCACCGTTTATCCTGTCTTATGGTCGTCAATTAATTTTACTGCAGCTAGACTATTCCGCTAGAACGGGCACATTCGGAAAACATACATTACGCGTTAACGTAAATTTTCTCAACGATTTTTTACGCTATCACGAAGTATACTTCTCTGGTGGTGGCAGTAGAATGGCGCATTTTATTTATACTTGTTAATTAAACATATTTTTAAAGCCAAACTTGCAGTTTTAATACAATTTAAAAAAATATTCTCGACCACCACCTTATACATTCCAGCTGTATTTCATTCAGTCAATATTTTTTTTGTTGACGATAGTCCAAAAATTGCTTAGAGCCTTTATTTCATAATTATTTTATATATGTTTTATTGGCAAAGGCGTTTAGTGGATTGAGCAAAAGATTATCTTTAAGGCCAGACAGGTGACAGCTCACCATACATATTATACTATATAACAAGTTATGATTGAGAAATGAACGTAATGTAGATAATTTCTTGACCTAGCAGTTAGATATTAAATGGGATTTTCTAAGGTTATAGATCTTGTCTGTACCATAAAATATAACCTGACCAAATCTAACAGTAACACAGTTAGACTTAAAAAAAACACAGCTGTCACTTTTATACCTGGCAATAAAGTTTATCTAACTGCTGTGAAATTAGGATTTAATGTAACAGGTTGAAATAAGTAACGACCGGATGGCGGAATGAGTAGTGTACCTGCCTGCGACGCCGAGGTCGTGGGTTCGATGCCCACTTAAGACAATTCTTTGTGAACATGGGGTTTGTCTTAGTCTGGGTGTTTCTATGTATAATAAGTATATATTTACTAAAGAAAAGTATATATGTATTAGTATCAGTTGAAGAAGAAGTATCAGTTATTTTAGTACCCATAGTACAAGCTCTGCTTAGTTTGGGACTAGATGGCGTTGTGTGTGAGTTGTGAAATATTTATTATTAATTTATTAATAAGTGAATGATCGTATTAGGGCGTTGTCCTGTGCGCGATGAAGAAACCCATGTCGTAGTCTCTTAGGAAAACCTTTACAATATCAGTTTTCAAAACATGGCAGATGTTTTAAGCATTCATCTGAGGACTAAAGTATTATGCTTCAAGTAATTATAATGGAGATGTCACTCAACCATTGACAGTAAAAATCTCAATTTCAATTTCTAATCATATTACTAAATCGGCACACAAGCAGTGCAACCTATTTGGCGATAGATAGGTGAGACGGTGAAATATCTTCTCTCACCTCGAGCTGCCTCGAGCTTGTTCTCAAAATCTCTCATTGTATTACAAGCCACAGACAAGCTTTGAATTTAAATTCTATTCAATTTTCATAAGCTCATCGTTAAAACTCATACGAAATTCCTAAACTAGTAAAGTTACGAATTCGAATACTTGAATTCCTCGAGTAGTAATTGGTATGCTATTCGTTAAAGAATGCTTCAGAACAGTGGTCCACACTGCAATTTTTTTTTAACTTAAGATTTAAATAGATAGGTAAATCTCAATATAATGTCGATTTTAAATTAACATCTCAGTTTTTCGCAACATATTACTTTACTAGATTTACATAGATACTTTTTTTAACAATTACGTTATTGAAATTTAATGTATTATGTTTCTTGACGTTATTCTTGTTTTTTATGCGTCTGGCTTGTCTTATGGATGATGGTTGAGTCTGGGAGTGACGTGTCTGAATGATTGATATTAATTTGTAATCATGAAAATGTTAAAATCTTCCAAATATTCGTAAATATACTAAAAATGGTATTTATTCGTTGCCTTACTAGTTAATACCCATACAAAATTCCAACGCGTACAAAAAATCTAACTTGCAAACAAGGCGAGTTTCTGAGAAACGTTGACAACACAGACATACACTTTTTGCTAACATCACGCCTTACATAATTGTAGCAAGGAGACATTCTCAAGGTCAAATATTGGCTAAAAACTGGTTATTTTAAAACATGGTAATGTAAGATACCTAGTTTACGTAAGGTAGGTAAAGATCGTTGTAATAGTGGCTAGCTAATTCGATTGCTAAATTTGAATACGTGGGTTCGACTCTAGTCCGATAAATATAAAAGTAAGCCAGGAGTAGAACACGGAACACTCATTGTTGGATCAGTCGCTAGACTTTCTGGTACTACCAGAAACGACATAGATCTTCAAATGACAATCTTCGAATCGAAGTTTTGTATCGCCAAAAGCGCTTGCTAAAGACGTTGCTAAACTTATCGATTTATGTTTTTTTACTTAATTAATCTGATTTTCCTTCTTTTTCAGGTAATTACCAGTTCAGCTCTAGTTCTAGACTAAGGAACACTTGATTTTTAACTGTAGGTATGTAAGAAATTTATCACAAATACTACCTAAAAAAATTGCCTTCCGGTTGCGTATTATAGTCGATCAAAAGTAGCCTTGTCCAGACCTTTAACTATATCCTTACCCATTTTATCGAATTCGGTTCAATAGTTTAGCTGTAATAGCGCAACAAACAGACACAGGAACTAGTAAGGGTTTATTGCAAGTTGGTTTCAAAAGCAAGATACCGTCAAAAATCGATCCTCACGTTGCTTGACAAAATCAAGTCAAGGTATTCACATAACGAACTCAACTTAATATACCAGTACTGTGACTTAAGTAAACAACATTCTGTGTATTTATCTGACATTTCTCAACGGCTATTATAATAGAAAAGACTTTTAGACTGTGGTTACAAATCATAAGTGACGCGGTCGTAGAGAAGTAGCGATAAGTGATCAAAAATATTGAGAGAAGTAGACGGTTATTGGGAAATTATTTTGTCATTTATCTTTCGTTTAACTAGCACGGAGGCAATGAGACCTATACTCGTGTCCAAAATGATACTAATATACTTAGGCACAGAAAAGTTAGCAAACTTAGGCCTATTTTTACTAGATCAAGGTAAAATATATCCCATAATGTGTTGGCAGTAGTTAAAATAGCCTGGGCAAAAGATAAAAATCATTGAAGGTATTGATTCAAATAAATCGCTAATCGCGTCGCTTTACAATAAAGTAAACTCTAACTAACGTTACACGTTTTCTTTTGTTATGCTAACAATAATTGTTTAGGCTGACCTTGTCTATGGAATAATTAGTGCTTTTAACAGAGATGTGTGTCATACAATAAGTAAAGATGTTTAGAAACGTAAATACCTCCTTTAGGTTGCTGCTAGCCTGGTACTGAATCACTAAACATGGACTATCTGAACTGAAAAAAAAATGACTTTTTTTTTCATTTCGACACAGAGCAGTATTTTAAGCTGTATTTTAACGCACGATACAATAACGTTCTTATAGATAATAAAGTATTTTAGTAGTTGTTTTTAAGATGCGGGTGCCGTGAGATGGTTTGTTAACTTAAAGTATCCGTCTACTTGTCTTCTCCAGCCGGGCTAGCATTTAGAAAGATATATATTTAGTCGCGTTTTTGTCTTGTTTCCCCATACAAAAATGTGACTAAAACGCAATAAAACTATCTTGCGCTCGTAATGCTAGCCCATAATATTTAATATATCAAATTCAGTTTTGTGGTTTTGTAAAGCATAGCAGACAGGGAACAAAAAGTCTCCTAAGTAGCTTAGCCCGACAGGGTCCACGGTGCTCTGTATTTATTTATTTATTATTTACAAAACATACAGTTGTCCTTACAGGCTAACCCTAATGCGACAATGATGTTAAAAAGAAGACAATATTATAAGACCTGTAAAACATTGTGCAATGCAATAAATATATTGAGTGTTTAGTATTGAGAAAAAGTTGTGAGAATAACTTTAATATCACATTCACTTGTAGGTGAAGAAACGCCAAAAACAAGTTATTTGCTTTATTTGCTCGAGGGATTAAACCAGTCACTTAGTTCAAATAGCTTCTTCTAGCTAGTTAAGCTTTAGCAGTCATATTATATCGGTTATCAACCTGTATCCAATACGCAATAGTTTTTGCAATCACATTACGGCTAGTTTACACTATATTTGCGACTGTCGCATATGCTTTGAGCGCACTACATACGATAAATCAAATATGTTAGCTCTTATCGCGATGACATTCGCGAATGCTTAGCTAATTTTGCCCAATGAGTTTGACCTCAACTTTAGAGATATTATACTTAACATAACATCACGCCTATATTACCCAGAAGGGTGTGTTTTGGTCCCATAGGATAGGGGGTGAGCTTATTTCTATCCACCGGGCAAAATTCTAACTCCGTGCTGCTATTGTAAATTTCAAATACGACGCTAACCGTGCACGCAAAGTTGTTGAATTTGTGCCCAGTGGATGGACCTAAACATAACAGTGTTATACACCTCTGCCGCACCCATCTGGGTGATGCAGTGATATCAATTCAGGTTTAACTTATTGAACGTCAAGTTATCTTTTATTCGCCGTCATAACCACAGCAGTAACAATTGCGTTTCTTTAATTTCTTTAGAATCACTTATTGACCAACTAGTGTAAGCTCTCCTTTAGTCTAGCAATCAACCTAGAATCTGTACCAGTCTACTAAGTATTTAGTAAATAACTTATCTCGTCATTAGACACCATTTTGCTGGTCTAAAATATACTAGCGACCTGCCCTGGCTTAGCTTCGGGAACTATGTAGTACTATAATATGCATGTTTCATTCATAAAAACCTTCGTAGTGTTAATTTTATCTTTTGAAAAAATGCATCATAATCCGTTGCATAGTTTTAAATATCTATACGTAGGGACAGACAGGCAGACAGCGGGAAGCTTGTTTTATACTATGTAGATACCAAATTTCACTTTTTTAGATATATTTCTAGAGTTATGGGTACCTGATCGAGGGTAAAAGCACCACTGTCTTACTTTTAACCTACCGCCAAAGTGTTTGTTGCGTTATTTGTGTTCCGGTTACGTGGTGAGATCAGGCCCTGAAATCACAGAGTAAACAGAGACTAAGCTTCATACAACCGCGCTCAGATACGTCCACTCACACAAGCATAAGACGTCTGTGTGCGTGTCCACTTGCGGCCCTATCACGTACGAGGCGAAACCGGTTTCTACCGGCTCGTAAGTGCCTTAGCGAAGGGCTCTCGCGCGCTCTCGGCGCGGCTCGCGGACACTACCGCAGATCACATAAATGTACCCTGTGAGTATGCAGTGTGCAGTCTACAGTAGTCCAGCGCAGCCGCGGTGCGCGCACGCCCGTATGCTCACTCGCAAGTCTCGTCCTAAAGGGCACGACGCGCGTTATAATTTATTAATACAAAATGTACTGTAGGTACTGTTTGTAAGAACAATAATCGTCGAAATAAGAACATATCTTTTTTTTTCTATCCCAAGGATTCTACTAGGTGAGTAGTAAATTGATAGTAAAAGAGTAGCTATTTCTATTATATAGGTACCTATTCAATTTATATTAGTGGGGTAGATAGATACTTCATACATAATTACATAGGCAGGTACCTAGTGTACCTACATCAATATCAAAGCAAATTTAAATCTGTGCCGTGTTTGTAATGCGATGGAACCTTGACACAATTCACAGCTAATAATATATTCCTACATGAGTCACTAGCTTCTACGCGTGGCTCCAACCGCGTGGTACGTCGATGTAGCCTATATTATTTCTGGGGTCTTATCTTTTTATACCTATAATTGTATAGATGTATGAGAATGACAGTTCTAATGTCATGCGCTCTTCTACCTAATACGTTAATAGGTAGGTAGGTACGTTAAAATTAAATTGTAAAAGGTTCTACTTATCACATTAGGTACCAATTTGAGAGGATTATACTTAAAGACTTTTATTACTTTTTTGACTTGTTAAAATATGTAAAAAATACCTATCTACCCTTATTATTAGCGATTGATTTATTATGATTAGGTACAGGTAATACAATAAAAAAAACCGCCGCGTCGTTAAAACACCACTATGCCGCCAGTGTAGTAATTGTACTAGTCACATGGTTTGTCCTGTTGTGCCAACACTGCCAAGTGCCAACCCTAGCAAAATAGGTAAATATCTTATACGTTCTTTAAAAGGTTAGCCTCTGTTCGTTACTCTGTGCTGAAATTACTGGTACAAGAGGTATAATTCCATAGAGTCCTCAGATGAAGCTACGCATATACAATCTGCTTTTGTGTATTGTTGATGTCCATAGGCTGTGGTCATTATCAAGTGAACTACACGCAAAAAAAAATGATTTGTGCTCTTGATACGAACATGTATTGTATTTTTTCCCGGACACAGATACAGTTTTCAATACTCGTAATATCTGCCAGCGATCGGGTGATCGCAAGGTCGTTCGCGTTCACTTCTCAGCTGTCTCGCTGCTCTAGTATTGAGCTGTACTTTTTTTATAGACGTAACCTTTACAGCTGTTGTGAATTATTTATTTTTTATTTGTTTTTCACTTGTATGTGGTTTATATGATTTATTTTTTTAACGACATCCATCGAAATGTAGCTTAGATTTTAAGTTAGACCTCAAGTTACATAACCAATAGTGGTAATGATATGGGACCGCTTGCCTTTTCTCTCCATAACCACCTTTAGCCATTGTGTTTTAGTTGCTATAACTTAGAATACATATGCACATAGAATTATTGTGAAAAAACAAACAAATATTGTATGACTAACACTTCAATTTTACGGATTTTATCGCGATATTTCACTTAAATTTCACTTACTTTTATTTCCCAATGTTCCGTAAAATTGAAGTGTTAGGCATGTATAACATTCGCGTAAACCTTAGAAAATATTAAATATTGTTTGAATTATAAGAAAAGATTGTGTATGGATGGTTCTAAGTTGAATTAAACTCAATCTAAGCTCCGGTGTCAATTTATTTTAACTTTATATTTTTTGTATTTTGATGCTTGTTTTGAATTGTTCCGTTGGGGCCCATGGAACAATAATTTGATTTTTTATTTCTAAAGCCAACTCCATGGTCGGGATTTTTATCGTTAGGAAATTCTCAACAGCAGCACGGATTATGCCCGGTGTACGGTAAACCTCAACATAACAGGTGAAGTGTGGGTGTTTTACACTTCTGTATAGCTCATTTTGGAAACACAGGGATGACATTATGTTATATTATTATGATAATTTAATACGGAGACAGATAAAACTTGAATAATTTTGGCTACAAAATACTTACACGATTTTATTGAATTTCAATGCTGCAGTACCAGGACAGCATAAGTAGAAAGATTTAGTAATTACGTGCGGCATTCACCTTCAAAAATGTAGTGAATGAAATGATACTTTGCATATTTTGTGGGATTGAATATGCATGTAAAAAGTATAATTACATGCACTTTGCAAAACTATTAGCATAATCGGCTTAGCGTTCATGTAGGAAGTTGTAATTTTGAATTAGCTCAGGTACTTAAAATGTCTACAATCAATATTATTATTACTTGTGAAAAGTTGCCAAAGCGAAGAAAACCTTCGGGGTTTGTCGACGAATCCGACAACCGGATGTCGCAGTGGCTATTGCATCTATTTGCGACGCCGCGGCGCCGAGGCGGGTTCGATTCCCGTTCAAGGAAATCTTTGTGTGCATTAACAAGGAGGTTTGTCTTGGTCTGGATGTTTATGTATAATAAGTATGTATTTACAAAAGAAAAATATTTAGTATCAGTTATTCTAGTACCCATAGTACAAGCTCTGCTTAGTTTGGGACTAAATGGCGTTGTGTGTCTGTTGTGTAATATTTATTTATTATTTGGATTGATGGTAGAATGGTGGTAGAGCTCTTGTGAATGAGCTCGAGGGCGGCAGCACCACAGTCTCACCTATAACCTGCCACCAAATAGTAGTGCTTCCATTACTGTCTTCCGGTTTGGTGGTGAGATCAGGCCCTGAAATTACTGGCACATGAGGCATAACACTGTAATCCTTAGCTGCAGCGACGTATCTATAATCTGCTTTTGTGGATTGTTGATGTCCATGGGCTGTACTCCACTTACCATCAAGTGGACTACACGTTCGTTCGCTGTGGGCGTAGTATAAAAAAAAGGGTCACTGGGATGTAAAATAATAGAAAAGACGATCTCACTTGCGTGTTCCTTATACACCTCTGTGATACCCTTCAAGGAAATATAGGTATGATTTTATGTTCTCAACAGCTCTAACACTCATAAACCAACCTCGGAAGAACCAATATACTATAAATTACACACGTATTGGATATCTTCACGCTTGGTTACTTATTTAGGTCTATCTATCAGTATTGATTAGTAAGGTTAAGCTTTATAGTCGAGGTTACGACAAGATGGGTCATCGTTAGCTTATTTTCATGGTTATTTTACGTTCCGGTAGTTCCGTCATAAATTCTCAATATCAAAACGGAGTTGTCATTGTGTCCGGTAGTTGGCGATAGGCTCACAACCTATCACATGAGAACTTATCATAACAAGTTGCGGGGGTAATTACAGTTCTGCCACCTTCTGTTTATAGTTTATATTCATTTAAGGTTTTACATAACATACCATCACACCTATATTACCCAGGGATAGGGGGTGAACCTATCGCCATCCACCAGGCACAATTCCAACTCCGAGCTGCTATTGTGAATTTCCTGACGGAAAGTTACAAATAACACTTTACCTGACCCGGGAATGGAACCCGAGACCTCGCGGTGAGAGGCGCATACACTAACCACTAGACCATCGAGGCAGTCCTTTTTAAGGTCTAACTTCGATACTTTTGGATACCTCTATTATAGATTTAGATCTCTATAAAGTAAAATAAACGCTCTTTTTGAGGTACCTACTTATTTGATCTAGAATCATATCCTGACAGGTAGCAATGTCAGACAAAATGTCTTCCAAAGGTCGATTTTCATTTCATAAGATTATTATTTGCGAGGACTACAAGTGGTTTGACATACACAGTAATTTAGCAAATTTTGCTAAATTACTCAAAAAGACGAACAGCAATCATATTTGTTGAAGGTGTCAACTTGACCTTTCCATGATATACAATTTGCCATCTCCAGGTCTGCAGGTAAGTTAAACGAACACTACTTTTGCCCTTCTGGGTAATATGACTTGATACCAGAATGGTAAACTACTCAATACTACTCAATACTTTCAACCACAATGTAAGAACTTTGAAATCACAGACCAGACATAATTATATCACAGTCGCAGTTGTAAGGACTGTGATACTACATAGATACGTCTTTTGTAGATAGAGTACCACAATCTACAGAAGACGGACCTGGAATCTTCTGTACATTGTGAAAGTTCATGTGTTGTAGTTACCACTTACCATGTGATTGACTACAAGCCCATTCTCTTCATACGGTCATTAAAAAAATGTGATCTCCAAATGAGTTATAACTACTTATAACCACAACGTACGCAGATTGTTGCCAAACTGCATCGCCGGCAAATTTAAGTTTACGATACTGTCCATTTTTTTTTTATGGTGGATAGGCACGCGTTTGACCACGATCTCACCTGATGGTAAGTGATCATGCGGTCTACGGTGGAGCACGCTTACCTATGAGATATCTATTAACTCTTGCTTTGAAGAGATCCAAGTTGTACTCATGCGGCAACACCGACTCGGGCAAGGCGTTCCATTCTTTGGCAGTTCGCATAAGAAATGTAGAGGCGAAACGCTTAGTGCGTATTGGTGGAATATCTACTAGACTACATTTCCAGTATAAGCTGGTTTCGCATCGAACAGCCTTGCTGTGAATAGAATAGAATAGAATAGAATAGAATAGAATCTTTATTTGCAGTAAAATGTGGCAGGTACATTAGATGTTACAAATACGATTAGCGATCAACACATCTTTGTCTAGTAATATTGACATGCAAATAGTAATGGTACAATAATTGTTAAAACCAAGTCGATTATAGCATCAGTATCAGTCACAACTATACATTCATTATTCATCATGAATTTTAATTCACTAGATCATTAATTAATTTATTATAAATCCAACTTATACAATATTATTATTAAACTTTACTATGTCATTAACACAGGTACATAATTATATTACAATCGGTGAGATAATTGAATTATACAATATATTAAAATTTAATACTACTAAAATTCATCAAATTTATTCTTTTATATACTATTTATAAAATTCCTCAACAGTATAAAAACATTTATCCATTAACCAAACCTTCAGCTTTCTGTGAAACATAGAAATTGGGAGTTGCTTCAGGTCATGTGGAATAGCATTATAAATACGACCACACATCACAGTTCTTCTGGTAAAGGGTTGTTTTTGGAACTCGCGGTAAGACGATTCTATCCGGATTTCGAGTGTTTCTCGGATATATCTCCTTAGCTGTCGTGAAAAAGTATGGATGTTGTTTTACAAATTTTGCGGCCTCATATATATACATGCAAGGAAGCGTTAATATGTTCAGTTTCTTAAATGTGTCATTCTTCTATGTGTGCAATGCGAGGCCAGGTTATACTGGCAATATATATCTCTTATCGTGTAGCCGTGTGCGCATTATAATGAGTAAAAAGTCCGAAATGGCTGCCGCGTGTAAACACTTTATAAAAAGCCCGTCGGAGACCTTGAGCCTTATATTACTTTGTAAAAGCAGCGATTTAATCAAACAATGTCGTATGGCTGTGCCTTGGCTGAGGTTGTATTGAAGAGGGAAAACTTTTGTGAACGAGCAGAAATAACATCACAAGTCATACAGTTATTAATACCAGATACTATATAATCTTTATTTACAGAGAAATATACATATAGTATCTTAAATTTAATTAGCCTAATAACTTAAACTAAACTTTATAAGTCACTGTCAGAAGGCCTCGTATTATAAGAAGAAGAAAACTCGTAGACGATACTATTGTGTTCAGTTTTAGTGACTCGGCTTTAAAAATACTTACGTAGGTACATTGAATACGACATTTTCTTTACTCTTGTTTCAAAAAAGTAGTCTGGTTTATCAATATCAGTTTGGTGCTTTAGCTGTATAAGCATAGCAAACAGGGATACTAAGTTTAGCTGTCGCATTTATATAATGTAATAAATTTTAGATTGGTTATAGTTAATTGCTTTTTATAATGTAATTTAATTAATATGTACATTAATTTAGGCTTAATAATAATAATTAAGACATGAATTGCATTTACCATGTACCTACAACATGTTGGTACTTACATAGGTTTAATCAGTAGAATCAAATGAATACGTATTCCTTTGGCCCCTCGCCAAACGAGTGAACGCTCACTACATTTCCTGCTCCCTACCAACCGATACCTGTATTTTTCTATTGTATTTGTAAATAACTACTAGTGGAACAGTAGCTTTTTTATCGAGTCAAAGAAAGGACTGGCAATGTTTGCTGGCTATTGGATCAACCCATGATATGCCCAAAGTCAAATCATTCATTTCCATTTTCGCTTGAACACGTCAACAAACATTATTATAACAGAGCAAATAAAAATAATCTGAAGAATTAAATAAATCAAAATTTTACTAATAAATAATTTCCATACAACGTGGCAATGCTGCCAGCATTTTGGGAACGTTGTCCACTGGTAGCGGTCTTTTAGACTAGGTTTGTACATAGTTATAGATGTAGTCATTTATTTTTAGGTTAATAGGAATTTTGTTTTCTTTTTAGGGTTCCGTAGTACCTACAAGGAACCCTTATAGTTTCGCCATGTCCGTCTGTCTGTCCACGGCATAGCGACGAAACCGTTGGTGCTAGAAAACTGAAATTTTGCATAAACATGTATGTTAACTAAACAAAGAAAGTCGTAGAGTAAAATTTGGAAAAATATTTTTTTTCAGGTAGCTCCCCTACATGTAAAGTAGGGATGTTTTTTTTTTGTCGCCTACCCCATAGTGTGGGGTATTGTTAGATAGGACTTTTAAAAACGTTTAGGGGTTGCTAAGACAGATTTTTGATTTAGGGATCCGGTTGCGAGATAATTAACTTTAAAGAGCAAATTTTTGTTCGAGTAGGGCGTCCCCCCCCTCTAAAAGCTAAACTACTGGATCCTAAAATCTGAAAAAAATTGTGTCGGTAGTACATGTAATGAACTTTAAAGGAAAACTATAGCGGATAAGTTCACTTCATTAGTTCAAGAGGAATAGGGGTCCGAAATGTCAGATGCAGTTACTCAGAATATTTCGTTCAAAATTCTTGAAACATAAATAAACATACATAATACATATATAAAATCACGCCTTTATCCCACGGAGGTAGGCAGAGACGATGGAACGCCATGTGCTTCGCTCCTTACATACTTCTTTCGCTTCCTCAACATTCATACATCTCGTCATACGTGCTAGCTGGTTTCGTGTACTACAAACATTTCCTTTCTGAAGGACGCCATTTAGTTAAAAAGTAAAATTAAAAATATTTTTCTATGGAACCCTACTGCGCGTGGCCCGACACGCACTTGGCCGGTTTTTATTTCTCTTTTAATAAATAATTTGATTTGAATTACCGAAGATCAATTAATGAAACTGTGTAATGTATAGGTTCAAAACTTTACAAAATGGCCACTGACAAGCATGCATTTTAGTGTTTTAGATAATGATTTGTCAAAAAAAATAGATAAAAACTTAATAGTTCAAAAGTCAAACCCATATTACGTTAGTATGAAAACACGGCGCTCGGGAGTCTAGCCTAATTAATACAGAAACCTGCAAGTTATCCAATATAGCAGAGTGACATATAATTACAGAGCTACAACTATATCATTATCTTGGAGTTGGCCTAGTTAGTTCTTGAACAATTTATCAAGCTTTTTATCGCCAATTATTAAGTCTAATAATCATTGAATCAGTAGATTGAATCAGTTGTTCCATTCATGGTTCACTCGAGCAAATACGTGTCAGTCAACGAGTCGGTCGACCTTCGTTATAGTTATTAGCATAATATCACGCTTGTTGCCTAGAGAGGTAGGTAGAGGTACAAAACAATTACATTTCACCAGTTTAGATCTACGACGTGAAACTATCGTTACCTAAAAGGAAATATAGACTATCATACTACTGTACCATATTCCTGCGAATAAATGAATCTTGAATCTTGAATCTTGAATCATAATATAATATAACATCACGCCAATATTACCCAAAAGGGTGTGGTAAAGAAATACAATATCCACATTTCATGGGGAGAGCCTATCGTCATCCACCGGGCATTATTCCAACTTTGTGCTGCATTTGTGAATTTCCTGACGAAAGTTCACACATAACACTTTGCCCGACCCGGGAATCGAGCCCGAAACCACGCGAAGAGAAAACCATACGATAACCACGAGACCACCGAGGCAGTATACATATACTTGTACTATATTGCCTTTTTTGACAGAAAATCCCTAATAAAACTTTAACTGATGAACTTAGTTACATAATAAAATACCAACTAAATTATAGTTCCTGAAATAACTGGCTCAAAAAGCATTGTTATATACCAACTAGCTGCACTTCAAATGAAAACAAAACATTTTAAACCTCTCTCTGAATAATTGGTTATATTTACTTGGAATAATAATTTTACAACATATCCTTGGATTTACTATGTAATTAAGTAATTTAAAAGTCAAGTCCGTTGTGTCAATACTCTGGGGCCACGGTAGTGGCCCCGCCAAGACGAGCCAGCGAAGCGAAGGGCACTTCCTGCCTTTTCCCTAAGTGTTTTGTCGATTTTTTGAGCACATATATTTTGGATTTAGATTATACTAAATAAACTAAATTCTAAGGAAATGATACCCGTACCAGACCTATTAAATATAAAAGGTTTCATATCTAAAAACCACCAATTTCGTCACTGACTCACTGATGATCATGAAAACTCATAGGGTACTGCCCAATTATTCGATACCGTTATGTGGGTGTAATTAAGGTGAACAAATAATTACTCTTCTGTTATACAGTAGTTTTTGCAGTAACGAAATAGTCAGGCCACATATTTTGAAGTTGCATGAACTATCTGTAGTATGTAAGATCTACATTGTACCAACTTTTAGGCAAATAAATGATTATTATTATTATTATTATTTTTGAGATTTATAATACTCGGTTGGAAACCGGTGAATTTAAACAACGGATACGGGCCAAAACCAAGTAACCGCTATTTTAATTTAAGTTGTTTGGTCGGGATTTAATATTGTTTCGTCACTCTGCATAAACTTTCGGACTATTCGGCAAGTATTTAGGATGGCTGCTTTTTGAATGTTAATAAAGGTGTTGGGTGTCAAATCTAATAATTTCAAACTATGGTGTAGGTGTTTTGGTACTATTCCGGTAGTAGATATAACAATTGGAACTGTGTAAACTTTGCTAGCTTTCCATTTCCTACCGACTTCCTCCTTGAGATCAGTATATTTAGAGATTTTCTCAGTAATTGTTTTGAGAAGGTTATGTGTATTTGGCACTGCTACATCAACTAAATATACTATATGTTTATTTTTGTCATGAATAGTTATGTCGGGTCTATTGTTATTATTATTATTATTATTTGACTAAGGTGAAGAGTTTGTGAAGTTAGGGCTTGTAAAAAAAATGATAATGATGAGACCATACTTATTCGGCATCGTCTGGGCAACATTTAACATGAAAATGTTTTTGGTAGAATCAGTTTTACGGACAATTACTCACACTTGTTTGTTAGTAAAATGCGTGAACTTATTTCTTCACTTCACAGTTTTGGTTAATGAGCCTAGACACAGCTCCACCACCGCGCCATCTCAAATGTGTTGAATCTGCAGCAGAATAGTAGTGCGTGTAACACTACGTTTCGGTTTAGCAATGATTAGACCCTGAAATTACTTACAGTTTTGTTGGTCTAGTCTCTCTAGTGGTTAGCGTATGCGCTTTTCTCCGGGAAATGTCGCCCGTTGACTACAGTGTCATGGCATTCCATAAAATTAAAATAATAATAATAAAATTGTTTACTTATCTCAACACAATATACAAAATTACTCATGAAAAACATACATTAGGGATACTTAACACAATAAAATAATTATATTGTGTGAGACTGGTGCCTAAACTAGACTTACGTCTGTACACACTGTCGTCTGTGACACCAGGTCTCCACTCCTCTCAATTGATTTCATTTCTAAAAAAATCTTTAAAAGGCCCGGGATCCAATGCTGGCGAGAGGCATAATTTTCCAATAAGCAATGTTGTATTTATGGCGGGGCCAACGGGCCTGCAAAGCTTCGCACATGGAGGGGTCAGGTCACGCTGTAAATCGCCAACCTCAGTGTAAGACCAGTCACCATTTTCGTCCCCGTATAAAAAGCAATGTGACAACTTTTTAATAACTATAATATAACAAAGCGGTCAAGGAAGGTGTCGACACTCATTATTTATAATTATATTTCTCTGTTAACATATACGGAATGTAGCGTGATCGGCGTGATAAAAAGTGTGAAGTATAAGGAAAGAAAGCTTTTGAGTCGTAGCTAATTAAATTAACAAGATGACTGTAAATAACAGTCAGTTTTGCTGGTGGTCAACACCACCGTCTCACCTTTAACCTGCCGCCAAATCGTAGTGGTTTTTGGTGGCGAGATCAAACCCTAAAATTACTGGCACATAAGGATTTATTACCTAAAAAGGTATTGCAGAGTTACAAACACCCACATTTCACCTGTTATGTATAGGTTCGAGCACTAACAGAAAAGAAATTTATAATATTGTACAAGTAAATAAACTGAACAATGCCATCCATGTCCTCATCCAAAAAGAAGAACCAATTTCGATACGAACGAAAGTAAAGTATAATATCCGAACTTTTTCTTCCAAAAACGCACAATTCGTGATTCGTATTCGGTAGCAAAATTAAAAAAAAAAACAGCCCTTTCTTTTTGAGGGCAAGGCAAGGTGAGACCTCGGGCAATGGGGCGTTGGACCTTGTGACCATATTGGGACCTACAGTTCGATGTGTGGTCACAACACAAAGCAGTACAGAAGTCAAACTTTTGTTATAGTTTCTTCTCACGGCACCACCCGTATGGCACGCCGATAGAAGTAACCTATTATATTTAACCAGGCTATAAGTAACATGTATACCAAATTTCATCCAAATCGGTTATCCATTGGAGCGTGATGATGTAATAAATAAACATTAAAATTATTATAATTACATTTTTTTATAATAGCTTACTAGTAATTTACAAATACAAATTACTAGTATTCTTGTAACCCCCTCCAGCTAAGATTAATCCGCTAGGCTAGCTCGTGATAGGAGGAAGTTCACGTCCGTAGTGTTATGGCCAGGATTCGAAGCCATGACCTCTCGATCGTAAGACCTAGGTGCTTGTCATTTCAGGACCTAATCTCGTCACCAAGTACAACCAGTTTTATTTGAGGGCAGTTTAAAGATGAGGTGGTTCTCGACCTTGTTCACAAAAGCTCTGCCACCAGTAATCGTTTGTGTGTTGTTTGATCAAGTAATGTGTAAAGTTTGACTTCTGTACTTCTTATGTTCTGTGACTCCTTACAGTTCGACGTATGGAGATGCGAAATTCGAGTTTTTGTCGTTCCAGCCAATTGGAGCAAAAGATTTTATGAGCATAATGGATTTTTGTTTTTTGGCTGTAGGATTATTATATTGATTTTATGACAATATTAAATCAGATCTAACTCAGACAAAGAAAAGGCTAAATGTTAATGACAGACGCGGGGGTTTCACAAACATACATTTCACACGCACAGAGCACACCTAGAGTCAGAACAAATCTGCGGGGTAATATAGGTTTTTATTTATTTATTTTAACTTTATACTACACTAGGTACATATTGGCGAACTCAATGCCTGACTCATTGTCTACTAGTCTATCTTAGGGTGACGCAGAGAAGATCTGAAGTAGGTGCGGAATTGAATAAAGAAAATAAAATAAGGTTTAAGTTTATATTCTATTACTATAATTACGTCAATACACACATACAATAACAAGCATATATGAATATGGTATATATACATAATAATATATAGTACATAGATAATATATGGCAACACACTATAATTATTTTATGATATATATGATGATATGGCTATTTTATGATAATGTTAACTTCAGGTCTCTCACTCATCGACAAACAATATATTTTTTATGTATCTCCTACAACATATTAAAGAAATCCTTGATAAAAAAGGCGGGCAATAACAAAAATTGGAGTAATGCGCACATGATTGCCATACCTCCCTTTCTCTCCCATATTTGTCGCGTTACAAAACCTAAACTCGTATTAAATTTGTCGCCATATTCGAAATGTCCTTGCCTCCTTAGCGAGTTGCAATGCTACAATCACGATTGATGTGGTCGTACATCATTACTAACCGACTTCAGAAAAGGAGGTTGTTCTGTTAAGCTGTTTTGCTGCCATTTAAAAAAAATCAAGTTGACGACCGGATGGCAGAGTGGGTAGTGTACCTGCCTGCGACGCCGAGGTCGCGGGTTTGATTCCCGCTTAGGACAAATCTTTGTGTGCATGAACATGGAGGTTTGTCTTAGTTTGGGTGTTTCTATGTATAATAAGTATGTATTTACAAAAAAAAAAGTATATATGTATTAGTATCAGTTATTCTAGTACCCATAGTACAAGCTCTGCTTAGTTTGGGACTAGATGGCGCTGTGTGTAATTTGTGTGATATTAATTATTTATTTATTATTATTATTTATTTATTAATGTAACAAAAGTTTTGTTATAAACCGATTTAATTTAATATTTTCTTCCATAACGACACCCTCCGTAATTTATTTTGATGCGACTTGCGCTTGTCCAAACATTTAAAT
Organism: Hypena proboscidalis; assembly: GCA_905147285.1. NCBI lineage: Eukaryota > Metazoa > Arthropoda > Insecta > Lepidoptera > Erebidae > Hypena > Hypena proboscidalis. Next base: position 15,764,000 of record LR990149.1, read on the forward strand.
ACTTCATTGATTATTTTTATAGCATTAATCTATGCTGAGCAAATTATACTAAGAAACACATTCTAGATTCATGGAAGAAACAGTTGAACAATTGTATACTAATTAAGATTGGTACAAATGGATGAACGTGACGTCACGTAATGACTTTACATACAGTTAAGAAATTTAGGGCCCTGGCAAGAGGCGACCGTAGCTTAGTGGTAAAAGCGGCTGCACGGAACTCAGAGGTCACTGGTTCAAATCTCGCCGGTCCCATAATTTGTTTGATAGTTTTCTTGTATATATTTAAATACAGCAAAATAAAGAATTACTAGTTAACTTGCAAGCTTTTATAAAATATAGGAGCTAATCTCACCTAAACAAGGGTAGGAAGGAAGCAATACTATGGTGATAGTCCACCTGATGGTAAGTGGCAACTACATCTAATGAACATCCATGTAGAGGAACAGGGTGAGATGTTTCTGGTATTGCCTGGCGGGCAGCTGTCCATTGGTACTAGCGTCTGGGAAGTGGTGTATATGTAGATAGATAGATAGATAAAGAATTCTTTATTGTACACAAAGAAGAAGTACATAATTGTGATACACAGTCTAATTGAAACATGCACAATGGGCGACCTTATCACTATAAAGTGATCTCTTCCAGGCAACCTTTGGATGGACAGGAATAAGTAAATAGACATGGTCAGTGGTGTAGTGTAGTAAATTAAGATAGCACTTACGTAACTAAAATAATGTGTACATACATGTATACACATTACATACATACTTAAATAAATACATACAGGCATAAAATATATAATATTAAATATACTCTCTCTGTAAACACTTTGGTATCGCGATTCAGCTCTCTTTGACATTTGTGACCAGTGTGTCACTTCTTGACGTTGTTAATGTCATACGTCATTTATTATGTGCGGATACCGCCACATTCACATGATACATCTATCAACTACGGTATTATGCATCATGTGCCAGTAATTTCAGAAAAACGCAGCGCTACTATTTGGCAAAGGCAATGGTGATTCCTTCATCGATCCCGTTTATAAAAGCTCAGCAACCTTACAAAGTTGAATCTGACTTACGAAACCCGTTTGAGTCGCAATTCATCGATATTTTTAGTTTCGTACTCGTTTCCATATCGAGGAGAGGTTGCCGAAATCCAAGTTTTATTTGTAATCTTAAAGGAAATAATTTATTACGTTGGTATAACACTAAGCAGGCGGCTGTTTTGCTGTATGTTGAATTTAAAGCCAAGTCTATTATACCAAGAAACAGTAAGTTGGGTTTTTGGGACCGGCAGGACTTGCATATATGCGACCTCGCAATATCAATGGATTAACGTGACGTCACGTAATCGGGCAAGATGAGACCGTAGCTTAATTGGTTAAAGCGGCAGAACAGTATTCCGAGCATTTGTTAAGCATTTAAAAAAAAACCGGCCAAGTGCGAGTCAGACTCGCGCACCGAGGGTTCCGTACAAACCTGTAGGTATATAAGTAAAAGTTATGGTATTTTTATTGCTAAATGAAATCCATAACATTATAGACTTGAGTATTTGTTAAGAATTTCAATATAATACCACTACGCGTTCATGAGTAAAGGGGTAATAAGTTTAAAATTATTAAAAATATTTTTATTATATGATGTAACTAAAAATTTATGCTTTTCGCAATTTTTCCTTTATCTGTGTTATAAGACGTTGCTTCGTACCAAATTTCAAGATTCTGAGTTCACGGGAAGTACCCTGTAGGTTTTGATTCCCTTGCGAGTGTCGAAAATTTGCGGCATAAACGGGAGTATCTTTTGATCGCGTTGACTTAGAAGTTTGATTTTTTCACAGCTCCAAGAGACCATAGACTTGAGTATTTGATATGAATTTCAGCTTGATACCTCCACGCGTTCCTGAGAAAAAAGGTCTTGACAGACAGACAGACAGACAGACAGACAGACAGACGGACAACAAAGTGATCCTATAAGGGTTCCGTTTTTACCTTTTGAGGTACGGAACCCTAAAAATTAAAGCTTATTAGTAATTTGTAAATACAAATTTGTAAGTAGTATTCTTTTTAACCCCCTCCAGCTAGTTAGGAGGAAGTTAACGTTCGTGGTGTAATGGCCATGATTCGAACCCACGACCTATGCCATATCCATTGCGCAACGGTCAAAAAACATTGCGAAATGCTATGAAAATATTCAATTATAAGTGTATTTTACTCACTATAGTCTTTGATAAATAATACAACACTATAGTTCGTAAAATATAGCTTGATCTCTGCGACATTTGTCAAACTGACATTCCTAGGGTTGTCATGATATTAAAAATGATAATAGTAATTATCGATGTTTTTTTCTGTTTACGATGCCAATGAAAGATAATATAAATATTTTTCGAAGAGAAGTTGAGAAATTGGATTTCATTTACTCACAATTACTTTATATTAAGTACGTTAACATGTAAATAATATTATGGCATGAATGATGTGAATGACTAAAGAGAAGAACCAAATAACATAAGATGACGTTATATTTTAGCAAAATGGAAACAAACAATAAAAGATCATACACTTTACATATTGCATCTTTGTTTGCAATTTTAAGGTCGCTTTTAATCATCATTGTGTATAGAATGTGTCGTGTAGGTGTAGAATGTTGCTCTATGTAGGAATACCACGTGGGCTCAAGGTGTCGACCGAAGATCTTCCTCGTTTCATAGTTTCCTGGTACGTGGTGAGAATTGTGCTTAATATGTTATCCTTTTAAGCCAAAGATTTTGGCAAAAATCCACCTACTCATAATCTGTGAGGTTGACGCATTTAATAGATGACAAATAATATGAGTCTATCACTAATATAAAAGGCCAGTTTCTGCGGTTGCGGATAGATCTTATCCGACCCATAAGATATAACCTGACCGAATATAAAAGTGACACCAGTTACACTTGAAAAAGTACACAGCTGTCACTAATGTATATGTGTGTTATATGGTATATCTAACACCTTTGAAATTGGGGCTAAATATTTTTATGTTTGTATGTACCCAATATACTGGATCGATCTTGATGAAAATTTATGTGGAGATAGCTTAAGACTCCAGGAATAACTTATGCATCTTTTTATTGACGTCACACGCGGGTGGAGTCGCGCTCGGAAGCTAATCGCAAATAAATTAACAATTCAGTGATATGGCATTTACCGGTATGGTGGTAGAGCTCTTGTGAACGAGTTCGAAGGCGGCAGGACCACTGTCTTACCTTTACCTTGCTGCAAAATGCTTGCACTATTGGGTTACGGTTTGTGGGTGGGATCAGGAACTGAAATTAATCGCACATAAGTCCTGAGATGAAGCAACGCACCTATAATCTCCTAAATAGATAATTTTGATATTTGAAAAAAAGGTGCATTGGAAAGCTTGGCGATTCGAATGCCTCATGTGCCAGTTCAGGGCCCTAATCTCACCACCAAGCCGGCAAACGTAGATTTAGTACTACTGTGGGCGGTAGTGAGGGTAGGTGTTGTTTTCTCTCTCATGCAAGATCAAAGCTATGAAGTTTTTTTAGAAAGTATGTTTAAATGAAATGAGTGGTTGATAGATAGCATAGCTACTATCTCGGACAAGGCGAACGACTAGTCATTCGCATGTCTGTGTGTATTATTGCATTTTACTGCAAAACTACTTGACAGATTGCAATCTGGATTTCCCTGATTCTTCGACTTCGTTAGTAGATAATTCAGTAGTAAAGTCAAATTATTTATTTTCATAAATCCCAACGAGTGCTTGAACATCAACAAACATTATAATTGCAGAGCAAATAAAAGTAATCTAAAGAATTAAACAAATTAAAATTTTACTAATCAAAATAATATGATTTGAATTACCGAAGCATAGATTTTTTTTTACCGAAATGTTTAGGTTCAAATTTAAACCAATCTAAGTACCAGCAGTAATTTAACGATTTAGCATACATCATTTAAATTATGCAGATTGTCGAGGAACGGGGTGTGATGTTTCTCCACCATAAAGGCAAAATCTTCCGATCAGGCTCGGTGGTATTGCCTGGTGGTCAGCTATCCAACGTTTTGGAAGTAGTATTTTATATATACTTGCTGTGATAATTTTGTCGTCGCGATTCAGCGCTCTTTGACATTTATGACGTGTGTGTCACTCCTTGACGTTGTTAATGTCATCCGTCATTTATTATGTGCCGCCACAGATAAGAAAAATTTCAATAGCATGACGGCGGTGGCGTTGGGAATTGAGCCCGGTAGATAGCGATAGAATCACCTAACGCTTCCCTATTAGTTCGGATTTAAATATAACAGGTGAAACGTGTTATATTTAAATCCGAACACCTATGCCACAACCATCTGGGTTATTAAGCGGTGGAGTTATGTGTTATGCAGTAATTGGATCACTCAAGTCATTTTTACGGTGAAGCTTATAAATTGAAATCACTTAGAAAGTTGCTGGTTACATTATCCGCAGATGAACCGATTTATTTTATGTGTAAAGGCTGATTCATTGCATCTTTGGAAAGTGTTATATAAGCAGGCTGTAGCATTGTATAATGGTCATAGAGTTTTTATCAACAAGCTCCTGGAGGGATCACCTATGATGGCACATCTATATTAACTAGGTGTGGCAGAAGTGAATATCACCCACACTTCACCCGTTATGTTTAGGATTGATATTAGCCTATCGCAATCCACCAGGAATAATTCCAACTCCGTGCTGCTATTAAGAATTTACTGACGGAAAATTACACTTTTGCTCAACCTGACAATCGAACCGGAGACCTCGTGGTGAGATTAGAACAACGAGGCAGTTTGACTAGGGAATATATTTATTCCCTCAACAATATAATAATATTCTATTACCTATAAAGGGAGGCGGAGGTCAGGTGCTCTTGTAGCAAGTGTATTAAAGCTAAAATGACCTTGTATATAATGATAATTATATATCAAAAAGTATTTTCTCGTATTAAACCAAATAATAGCCCCCCAATATCAGCGATTAAGTTAGTAGTAATGGTGAATTACTCAAATAAAAACATAATGAGGCCATAAAACCTACCAAATTATAATAATAACGCCCGAACCGTTGTAAAAGCTCTGTGTGTACAAAGTAAAAACGCAAGCGTTTTAAGGTAGTTGAATCTCTTGTGAATCAGCTCGAGGGCGAAAGGACCCCATCTGATCTTAAATTTACCGCAAAATAGTGCATAGATGAGTGTATACATACGTATTGCGTATTCCAGAATTCCAGGAATCATACGAAATTTAATTTGACGATCAAATATCCACAACATTTATATGATAATTGGCCCAGAACTGGCTGGATTAATTTAATAGCCTCGTTGGTCTAGTGGTTAGCCTATGCGCCGCTAACCGCGTGGTCTCGGGTTCGATACCGAAGTTAGACAAGTGTTATTTGCCATTTTCCCGTCAGGAAAATCTGGGTGGCAATAGGTTCACCCCCATGAAATGGGACCTAAACATAACAAGTAACCTGCCACACCCTTCTGAATAATAAATACTTTTTGTATGATGTGTTTAAACAATTAGATACTTCATAAAGATTACAATCTAGTCTAGATATAAAATTAGAGACTAATGAGTAATTTCATTTTGACCTAAGTTACTAAATTAATTTATACTATAAGTAATACTATAATAATAAAGTAGCCGTGATGTGTTGCTATGTGCAATAGATTAGTCGTGGAAGAATAACAGACAGAGTTAAGTACCTTCGTATTAACATCATTAGTAATGGTGGTAGAGATCTTGTGAATGAGCTCAAGGGCGGCAGCACCACCGTCTCACCTTTAACCTGCCGCCAAATAGTAGTGCTTCCATTACTGTGTTCCGGTTTGGTGGTGAGATCAGGCCCTGAAATTACTGGCACATGAGGCATAACACCGTAGTCCTCAGCTGCAGCGACGCATCTATACTCTGATTTTGTGGATTGTTGATGTTCATGGGCTGTACTCCACTTACCATCAGGTGGACTGCACGTTCGTTCGCTGTAGGCGTAGTATAAAGAAAAAAAAAAATAGTAAGTTAGATCTCTTTCTCCCATAACTTAGACCACAAGCCGCAAAGTAATGTAACTTGCGAGTGACCATTCCTTACGCAATCGGACCACTACTCGCTTCGGGCAAGTGGGACATACCGACACACATTCTTATTGTCACGTATTAGATAAATACCTACTGCTTTACCATTTAATGACGGTAGAGCTTTTCGGCATGGAGACCGCGACTCGGCAACCGTAAGGTAGGAGTACCCCCCCTTCTCGCCAGGTGAACTGACGTCCTGAAGAAGGTGACTAGATGCGAAAGGCGGAGGACTGAGTGTTGTGACGTAAATTGAAAGAGGTGTTAAGCAGTGGACTACGAGAAGCTCAGAGTTAACTTAAGTTCAAAAAAAAGCCCATCAAACGCGCTTTTGCCATGGTGCTCTACAAAAACAATTTTTGAACATTCCAGCTGTATAATACATTTCTCATGCTATATTATTAGGCTACCGTTCAATTTTGTATGTAAAATGTATGTTTGTGGAAGCGCTCGCGAAACAGGAGCCATTCCTAGTGAGGGAAATGTTTTTAAAAAAAAAATTGTTCAATGGGTCAGAGAACTATTGGTACTGATTTTTTAAAATACAAAAAAAAATATGTTCAAGGAGTCAGGGGTCTATTGGTACTGAGAGTTTTCTGACGGAACATCCAAGTAGGTATAACTTTTGTCCGACCCAGACGTGGAACCGGAGACCTTGCGACCATAATTTGCATAATCTTATGCTAGTCCATCGAGGCAGATTCCTATTACTAAACACTTAACCATCACTCATTTAAAGATCAAATATTGATACAAGATAGCACATAAAAATACATTATGTTTAGCTTGCGACATACTATGGGAACTTAGGCATCATCCACATATTACGTTATGATAACCATCTGAACTCTGAATGATGCCGACTGAATTATGGGCCGTTATTGAATATAATGACTATTATATGCAAAATGGATGTTTATTCGGTGCTGATAAGGATTTATGTTTTATCGAGGTGTTTTTAAAATAGTAATGTAAAAGTAGCATCTAAAAAAAGTAAGTTGAATCTTATTTACTCTTAATTTTTTATTGGCGTTCGAAGAAAGGTTTTTGAATTAGGTTAAGGAAGGAAACAGTCTCACAGTCTCACCTTAAACTTATTGTTACATGGCACTACCTTTATCAGCGGTATCTCGTTTAAACCCGAAAGTTACTGACACACGAGACACAATAATATAATCCACCGCACACATCAACATATGCATGCGTTATAATTACCTCTGAGGCACATAAAGCTTAGCTAATAAGTGTAGAAAATTATGGCGGCAACATTGTACCTTTCGTATGGCAACAAAATTACAAATTAACCAATCAGGCCGACCCAATTTTAAATCTTCGAAATTGTGAACAAACTGATCGTAGATCTTTGTTTAGAAATATTGTCAGCGAACAAAAATAAAATTGTTTCCGTTTCTAGATAATTTTGTAATATTTTTATGATAAATTAATCTAATTTCATAACTTATTGTTACAGAACCGTAGATGCAAAATGCGGTGCAGGGCAAGGTTGTGGCTGATGTGACATCAAAACGCACCAATGTTTAAACTCACGACAAGGTAAGAAGACAAGATTTTAACATCACAGACCTTTTTCTAGATTTTTATAAAGAGCCATCCATAAATAACGTTGCATAAATATCTTTGTTTTCTTATCCTGAGGGTTTCCTTGTCACAGATTTACATACTAAAATTTACCCTCACCAAGATAATTTATGGATGGCTCATGAAAATGTCTTATTTTGTTATGGACTTGTACTACATATTACTATAAGATATAAACAATTTCTTATAGTAATATGTCTTCAGAAAATGAACACCTCCAAAATACGATTTTGCAAGCAATCTGCGTTTATGTTTAATATAAGATACTACATTTCATAAGTCATGCCTTTAGCGTTATTTCAACGACTTTTTAGCTTTAACATTAAAGAAAACAGAAACCCAAGTATTTTTTTCAAATTGTGCTATTTTCTTCTTCATTTGAAATACGTATTCCTAGGTGTAAGTCTGTAAACTCTTTACAGATAAACATACCGATGGTACCGAAAAGAAAACCAAGTTGACGGTTCCGAGTTACACTGAGGTACCAAAAACCCGGTACCTCTTCATAACCAATGACTGATGAAATTGTCAAGTCGGATAATGCCGAAGATGGCGATAAGGTAACCGAAACCGGAACTGGAACCGAAACCGAACCGAAGGAAACGAAAGAGAATAAACCAAGAACTGTATCGTTCAATAGAGACGTACATATCAAAAGATTCGGTGAGTCCTCTCGGTTTAACTTCGGTAATATCTCTCAAAGGAATATTTGGTACTACGTTTGATTGTGACCGAAAGATTTGATGAGATTTTTTTACGTAGTATGTGATGTATCCCTAAGACGCAGCTATTTTAGGATTCTCTCAAATAAATATGAATACAAAAATACAATACCATTCTTATATTAATCATGAGTAGTTTATCATCATAAACATCTCTTTCAATAATGTTTTTACTAAAAACACAAATATTATTGAGATATTTTATCCACCTAATGCCGATACGAAAAAGAAACATTGACAAATACAGCATTTTTTACTTGGCTTCTACCCAAGAACTTAATCTTGACTTGACATTATACCGAGGACATATCTCGTGAATCAAGTCAAAATAATACCTTGTTTTATCCATATTTAAGTCTTTAAATGCATATTACAAACCAAACTGACTTGACTAATAAATTTAGCTTGCTGTTCACCTAATTTTTAGTTTAGTTAAAAGATGCCATCTAATAAGTCACAAAACGTCGGTCAAATCATCGCAGTACCAAAGTCCGTGGAGAGAGAAAGTATAACTTACTAATTTTCTTAATACTACAACTTGTTTAATGTAAATAACAAAATAACTTATTCACCTTGGGATTAATTAACTAATGATAACAATCGTTTCCTATTACATTAAGACAAAGCTTGTTATTTTGTATCTCTTGCGTTTTGTCTGTATCAATCTGTTCTTTTCCTGTAGGGATTTCCTTCGTATGTTTGGTCTTGTATGATATTAAAAATGCATGCTGTATAATATATTACAGTTTTTGGGTTTTCTATTTAGAAAGCGTAAGCGCTCCCTGCAGTTAAGGAGGTGTTGGTGTTGACACCCTCGTGCCACGTTTCTTCGTTAATAACGCACGTGAAACCGTTGGTACTATGCCTGATCTCTCTCCAGACGTGTCAGTCTATCCATCCTTATAAGATTGGAGAGTGAGAGAATAGAGAGTGCTTTATTATGTCCTAGATATTAAGTCTTTGCTGACATTCCCCCGGGGCATGACATTTTACAATATCAGTTTTAAAACGCATTCAAACACCGGCCAGCATAAATACCGTCCAAAAATAAAAACAATATACATAATTGAGTCAAAAACAACACGAACTTTGGCAAGATGGCCAAAATGGTCAAAAAAGATATAATTTGACTATAATTGCTCTCAATTGAGCGAGACTAAAGATAATTGTCATATTTGTTTAAAGATCAGTCTCACTTCACAAGCGGTGAAATAAAATCACATGGATAGCTTTTATAGTTTATTCACAAAGTGCCAATGAAAGTGTTAAAAACGTTATTTTAATTGTTTTGATTATATTAGTTCTAACGCCTTTTCACGGTAGATATTTATTTCATGGTCAACGTGTGAGAGAATGTACCAATAATAATATTATTAGTCAGGTAAATTAAATTTAAGTGTATGTTTTTAATGTGAAAATAACAATGTTTTTTCCAGTTGATATAGTTATTTACAATATAGTTTAAAATATAGTTCAAATTTTTTTTGTCTGTCTGTTTGTATCGGCTATTCTTCTAAACAGCTGGATCGATTTTGATAAAAATTTTAATGCAGGTAACTGACTACAAGGCGCGTAGCATAGGCTGCTTTTTATCGATATACCTACCACGCAGACGAAACCGCGGCAGAAAGTTAGTTTGTGTGTTTGATAACGCTAAAGTCGAGAACAACTGGTCGAGTTTTGATAATTCTTTTTGTGTTTGATAGTCTAACTCTCAATAAAAGTCTTTAGGTATATAATATTACGCTAAAGTTCACGGGAGCGGAGCAGTAAGCTTAAATGCGGGTCAAATCGCAGGAGCAGCTACTACTTAATACAACGAATTTCACGCCGACGAAGTCGCGGGCAAAAGCTACTTTATTAATGAATTTAAACGTCGCCTCTTCGGGTCTTTATAAACCAAATTTAGTTGAAGAGTTACAAGTCTTTTTTGGTGGACAGCTGTTCCCCAGGCAAGCGCCAACCAGGCCGGCGGATCCTTCCTTTGAATGTCTCTTAAACAAGTTATTATTATTTAAATAAACTGACAGAACGAATTAATTTTTAAAAGGAATAACGCTGTTACTATTTCTGAAATATCTTTAACAAATTAAATCCTTGATTTTGTCATAGATTTTATGATAAGCAAAGTTTCGACACATTACGTAACAAAAAATCGAATCTAACGTAGGTACGTAGACAAAAAACTTTAACAATAAATTACTACGTCGGACTAGTATTCTTAATTGGTTTTAAAATTAATTATTCAAATGTTTCTAAAAGGCAAGTTGTTTGTTTTTTTTGTTCAAGTCTCAAAGCATGTTTTAAGTAAATTCTGGTAACCTATTCGGCTGTAGGTCATTAAGGTTATCACTGTTGATTAGTGTTTTATTGTTTGCTAAGGGGCCCCCAATGGAGCAGTGAGGCGGTCACAGAAATGAGACAAATACCTAGTGAGAATAATCTTAATTTATATATTGTAGTAAGCCTGTGACAACAAACGGGAACGGATTGAAAATCGAGAAATTCCTGTAACGTTATTCTTGAATGAACCCTAATCTGAAGAGGTCTCTATTTTGCATTAATTAAATAGAGGTAAGTACCATACAGTGCAGAAGATAAGATCCGTAGATATATCATTTTTCCTTAAGCACAATGTCCTTACATAATGAGCTAGAATCTAATAACGTCATCGCTGTTTCTCAGTATACATGGCTATTTATGGCGAGGCTCTAAAACCAAGTTTTCAAACTAATTAATAATACACTACGTGGAAAATCTAAAAAAAGAATACGTGATACTGGCTTAACATTTTTTTTTTGTTTTTTTATATTGTTAGTGGTAACAATAGCCTATAAACCCCAATAATTATTATATGCCACCAATTAAGTCGTAATTGCCAGTCTTACAAATATCTAATAACTTTCATTAGTGACCATTACGACATCATGTATTAGATTGATTAGAACAGCCATGGACATTACATAATTAAGACAATACAATTGAGTAATGTAAAACTTGTACAATTTTTTTCTTTTCTATCTTTCGCTCTTACGTTAAACCATAGTAAAATACAGTAGTCTGTTTTGCCGACTGCACCTCATTGATGTAATAAACAACACATTGTGTATAGTTGTCAAGCAAAAATCAAATGCAAGGCATCATGCGCACATTTACAAAAAGTCGACATTATATGTAAAGGTAAGGTAACGTAAGGTTTCATGGAAAGGATTGCAATGAGTACCATATATTATCATAACAAAAGCTCGACCTTATTCATAGCTGAAAAAACAAGCAGTCAAAACGTCAAGCACAGAAAGGTAAATAAAAATCCCATTAATTTCTGTAAAAATCATATGAATAAATATGCATCATGAAAGTTAAAAAGTTATTATAAAACATTATTTTTTTAGCATTTAATCAAGACAAGCCTTCAGCAAAATAAAAAGAATAAAACTTTAAATCAACAAATCCAATGCAAACTACCGCAAATATCCATTTTATTATGTCCATCCTAAGGTTGCCTGGAAGAGATCGCGTCAAGCTATAAGGCCGCCCTTTGTACGTTATAGTTTTAAGTGCCTATTTCTTTGTATGTTTGTTACAAATTTGATGTGCAAATAAAGTTTTCTCTATCTCTATCTATAATTTTTAACATAGAGTAATATAAAAATCCACTAATATACTGATTCAAAACAAACTACCTTTGGGAATATTTCAGGTTAACTTAACATAATGATATACGGGAGTGAGCCCACTAATCTATACTATGGTTAAGTGGCACTTAGGTCACATGCCTCTAGCGTCTCTGACCGGTTGTTACGTCACGCCTTGCTTTATTACATACGAGATATTGTGAAGATACGAGTATCATTCCGTGGTGCAATTCCAATTATTTTATTGGCTTTTAATTATTCTAAAGACCGGATTCTGTATCCTGCAGCTCATTCTTTGTAAACTAGGTTACTTTTTATGAGGCCTTTGATATCTCTGGGGAATATTATATACGAGCTTCTGTCTGCCACTCCGCCCATGTATTATTCATTTATATTTACTTTTTAAAAAAACGACGCCCGCACTAGGAATAACTCCTGTGTCGCGGGGGTGTTCACAAACATACATTAACTAGATGCTACTTTGTACTCCAAACCCGGTAAGTTACGTATAGAATTTTGTTAGCAATAATTTAAAATAAATAATAGTTTAAAAAAACTAAAAAACACGCTTTTAAAGTACTTCTAACTAAAAAGTGAAAAATAATGCCTAATATAAGCTGAAAATGGTAATGACGAAAAATATGGCACAGAGCGCCCCACGCTTTTTTCAGCTTATATTAGGAATTATTTTTCACTTTTTAGTTAGAAGTACTTTAAAAGCGTGTTTTTAGTTTTTTAAACTATTATTTATTTTCTACTTTTTAGTTTGGTTTATTTATAAGAGCGTTTTTTTGATTTTTTTTTTTTAATTTTTTTAATTTTTTTTATCGAATTATTGCATTGTCATCGATCTTTGACATTAATGAAATCTGTCCGTTTAAAGTGGGTCAAAATCGAGTTCAAATGAGTCGGTTACATACATACATCATACATACATACATACATACATACATGCAGGTGAGGCTAATATAAGCGTGTTAAAAACCGACTTCAATTACAAAAAATGCACTAAACAGTAAGAAATACTCAAGTAATATTCAACGTCTCACCTTATCTACGAGTATGTTTATCTTAAAAGATTCTGTAAACGGTCTTAAGCAGCCTATATTTAAAACCTCCGTACTCCTAACCGTTGAGGATTTGCACTTTCCAGCATCGGCACGGCAACATGAAATGCTGACTGCTAGATGCAAATATCCGAGTAGCTTTAGGTAATATACTAAAAACAATATAGAAGCATTTAAAATTGAGGGTTGCCCTCGATTTCTCTAGGATCCTATCATCAGATCAAGACCGGGACTGATGAAAATGGGACCACAAGACAAATATACTTTTTCAGACGAAAAGAAAATGTAATCGGTTCAGGCATCTTTGAAAAACAAATTCAAACCTATGTCAAATCCTATAATTTGACACTAGCGCGGAACAATTTACCTATTAAAATTTGCTTCCCCATATATTTGCGTTCATTGTGTGTCTGTATTGTTTTTTTTGTCTGAGTCTAGAGACAAAAGAAATTGACGTTACTATGTTAATAACTACGTCGTCATGTAGAGTATCGTATTGTCAATATTAGCAACTGTGGCAAGCCGTACTAAGGCAGCTGTTCACCGTTAAAGGCATGAAAATACACTTGAAAACTTCCTTAGGTCATTCTTTTTATTAAGAAATGCATTATTTCTACATCTTATTTATTTCATTAGGAAACAGTTGTAAAATTGTAAAGACCGGCAGGATTTTAACCTACGGCCTTCTGCACTGACTTCACATTCATCTATACAGTTGAGAAATTTAGGATCCTAGCAAGAGGCGACCGTAGCTGGTTGGTTAAAGCGGCTTACCGGTGTGCAGAAATTCGCAGGTTCAAATCCTGCCATAATTTTTAACTGTTTCTTAGTATAAATTGCTAAGCATAGTTATATGCTCAAAAAATAATCAAAAGAAGTCTAATTTATTTGTCAGTGACATTGAAAAGTTAAATTGTCTGGTGTGTATTTGCACAAGTGTGGTCTGCGTTTTGTCGGTCACACAAGGTCTTGGGCTCAAGCAAGTACAAACCATATTTGGTAGGTATTAAGTGACTAAGTAATAGGTACTTAATCTAATTGGGCCCGAAGTTAAAGTTTTAGAAAAAATTGCATTCTGGCTTTGATCCAGTGATCATAAATCATATAACTATAATGAAACAATTTGATGGCGGTAGGTCCAATTAACGTTTGCTGGCTGCCGAAATCAGGCGCTAAAATTACGAGAACATGAGGTACCTATATAACTTCGTAGTTGCTTCATCATTTTGAGGAGTAAAGTAAGACTGCACGTGTGGTGTAGTGGTTTAAGCGGTCGCCTCGCCGCTCTCCACTGCACTGGTGTTGTGGGTTCGATTCCCACATGGGACATATTTTTGTGTGATTCGCAAAGATTTGTCCTGAGACTGGGTGTGCTTGTGTGAGTGAATGTGTGTATTTGGCCTTGTCATTGGGACCATTGGATAGTGTAATTGCTTTTGGCGTTCTATCTAATGTAAAAAATCCAAATTATTAAATTAATTATTATTGAAAGACCTCATTTGCCATAATTTTAGACCTAACTGGATGCAGTAGTCAATCTTCTTTCAATTACATTGGGATCGGCTTCTAGCCTAACGGATTTAATTGAATATTAGTATTTTACGTGGAGCGACTGCCAGCAGACTCCACAACCCAGTACTCTTTGTTAGCTAGTTATCAGTCTTTTTGGCCTCTCACTTCCCGTAACGACTGCCACAGATATTCAAATGGCAACCGGGACCGACCGCTTAACGTGCTCTTCTTGGCGCGGAGGAGATCTCGTTATGATAAAGATGGTCTTCCCTCCACGGCCAACTGTGCTTAGCATTGCTTAACCTGCAAGATCGATCGGTTCGCGCAGCTACGACTTAGCTACGAGCTTCTTTTACTAAAAATAATGAAAGAAGAAAATATTTAATTGTGAAAGCTTAACTCCTTAGCGGCAAGTTAATAATACTTAATAATAATAATTTATTGAAACTTATAAGTACAAAGATCACTAAGTATACATTTTATAATAGTTAATACAATTTGTACATAATTGTTATACTGACACCTAAACTAAGCATTGCTTGTGTTATAGAAGTCAGGTAGGTACTTCTTCGTGGTAATTACATTTGTATTGACAGCATATTGTGTGGAAATACAGGATGATTTGAAATAAAATTAAAAACTACATTAATACACTTTTTTAGAAATTTTAATTAATATAATATATGTAAATAAGTTAAAGAGCAGACAGACGGCGATGCTACCTCCCTGAAACTCGTTCACAAGAGCTCTCTAGGATACTATTCGTCAAATACGGATATTCGTCGTTGCATCACAAAAACTGCTCATGTCATTTGTAGATCCGCGTAGGTTATTATGACTTTAAAATAACCTTAGGAAAGGATAATCCACTTTTTCGTACTGTCTTAACACTTGATTAAAGAGAATTCAATTATATTATTTTTCAATATAATGTATATTCCGATAGATCGCTGAGTAGTTTAAACTATGTTATAACGATGCACATATCTTTATATCCTGACTTTAAGGCTAAAGAATGGCTTCGAAATACAAAATTCTTCTTGCCGCCTGCGGATCCACCAATAAATAATAATAAATAAATCTCTCACAACTTACACACAACGCCATCTAGTCCCAAACTAAGCAGAGCTTGTAATATGGATACTAGAATATCTGATTCTAATACATATATACTTTTCTTTTGTAAATACATACTTATGATACATAGAAACACCCAGACTAAGACAAACCCCCATGTTCATGCACACAAAGATTTGTCTTAAGCGGGAATCGAACCCGCGACCTTAAGTTTGACGTGTGCAAAGTTACATCAAAATCGACCAGACATTAGTTTTTGTATGATGCATTAACAAACATCCAGACATACAAAATTAACATAACATGTAAGGGTACGGCAGAGATGTACAACGTCCACTTTTCACCTGTTATGTTAAGACTCCATGGGATAGGGCGTGAGCCTATCGCCATTAACCGGACGATTCCAACTCCATGCTGCTATTGTAAATTGCCTGACGGGAAGTTCAAAAATAACAATTTACCCGACCCGGGAATCGTACCCGAGACCTCGCGGTAAGAGACGCATACCTTAACCACTAGACCATCGAGGCATCCATCCATAAATGAGTAGGATTAGTAAAAAACAAAACCATGACCATCACATGGACTAAGTTCACATCAGTTTGCTTGACTCTCTTTACTTGCCAAAAATTGTTTCATTTATTGGTTGATCTGTAACACTTTGTACCCTTGAAATAATCATCACAAGGTCACAGTTTCCTTTAAAGTTCCTTATTTTTTTCTAAGTAGAGGTGCTAACTCGCCCGTGTTTAAGAGATTGATACACAAAGACGGACAAACATTAGTGGCCAGTGAACCTTGGCAGTTTCCGTTTCGCTGTATTTGGCCCGTCTAAAACATTGCATAATTCTAGTTTATTTTACTTTTTCAACGATTGTGTAGTTTCAGTGTTTTAATTAAAATAAAATGAGAATCTTTTTTAATAATAAATAAATTCCATTTAACGTGAAAATAAATAAAAACATTATAAAACTATATGTGAGGTTTTGTGTGAATTTTACCTGTTTTAAAGTAACAAGTTAAAATGGGATGTTACACGAGATGTGGCAACTGTTTTCTAGTATGTTTTTGTAAGTGATACATGTTGTCATTATTAGTCGATAAGTTACTAGCTCCGCGTGGTACCTTGATAAAATATATCCTAGCATAAAGCATTGTAAAGAAGAATACATTTACTTGTTTTTGAGTTAAATCGCGACAAAGGAACAAAAAAGAACTAATCTTACCGCTTCATATTAGTTTATAAGTTTTGATAAGTTATCTCAGATTTCTTTATGTCAAATTTGTTAATTGAGAATGCGTGAAACCTCTTTATTCTTTGATGCAACGAAAACAATCCTTAGCTTTTTTTTGTCAACTGCTAGACATACACTTCCCTAAATTTGCGCATCAATCTCCAATACTCCGCCTTCCGCATCCAGTCCAAAAAAAATCATTACTGTCATCATTACAAACTTATTTATAATTTTATGATCTGCTTGGCCTACCTAAACTTAGCATGTATGCGCTACTTATATGAGTCAGAAATCTATTAAATCATCATTAATCCTACTTATATGAGTCAGAAATCTATTAAATCATCATTAATCACACACTCACGCACACACCTACACACGCATACTCACACACACAGACACTCACAAAGCCTTGGCTAAATCTACAGACCTTGGTACAAAAGCAATCAATGTCAGAAGTATCAAGATCACTTACAACAATGCATATTGTTTGAATAGACCACTCTGACCAGGTGCTAAGGTCGTCATACTCGTCATTCGACGTGGGATGACTGACTGGTAACATCCTTGATAGTACCAGTCATCAAACAGTTCTGTTATACAACTATCTTCCGCCCGTGGTTCGTCGCGTGGTATTAGCTAAAAGCTATAATGTGTCCTAAATTCAAAAGAATCCATTGAATAGCTTTTGTGAGAAAGAGTAAGAATCATCCACAAATTTCTGCTCTCTCTACTCTGCTGTACCACAGCGACTTATTAGTAGGAAAAACTTCACCCAAAGTGTCTGATGATGTGATTTCCCAAGCCAGATGAAATGGTCAATAAGGTTGTCTTTCTTGGTATAACATTAGACTCTAAATTACAATGGGGCCCACATATAGAAACGTTGTCTGGTAGACTCAGCTCAGCAGCTTACGCCGTAAAAACAATTCGTCAATTGACCGATGTTGACACTGCGCGTTTAGTTTATTTTAGCTATTTTCACAGTATAATGTCATAATATGGTTTATTGCTTTGGGGTAGTGCTGCGGATATAGATTCAATATTTGTGCTCTAGAAACGAGCTATTCGAGCTATCTATATGATGAGTTCCAAGGAGACACTAAGAAATAAATTTAAAGAGATACATATTATGACGTTACATTCTCAATACATTTACGAAAATTTAATGTACGTTCACAAAAACCAAACGAAATTTAAGAAAAATATTGATCTCCATAAATTAAATCTAAGGAACAAAAACAAACTCGCTGTGCCCACTACTAGGCTCCATAAAATCTCTAACTCTTTTCTAGGTCAATGTATACGCTTTTACAATAAACTTCCTTTAGACGCAATAGAATTATCAATAGGTAAATTTAAAAAATATGTTAAAACTAAATTATGTCAAAAAGCTTATTAAAGTATTTCAGACTACATAAATGATAATAGTATTTGGAAATGAATTGCTCTTCTTATGTGATTTTTTTATGTACTTTTATATTGTTATATTTTTCATTTTAAAAGATGGTGCACATGAGTTTCTCACCAGCTCTTCTCATAATGCAATACCCATCGGAGCTGGTACTTAGATTGATTTTAATTCGATTCTAAACAGTTTGATTAAAATTAATCTAAGCCCCGGTTATTCAAATCATTGTAATTAGTATAATTTAGTATTATTTATTATTTACTTTTATATCATTATTAAAATTATGAAAATACGGGTGTTACTCACGTAATGTTGGTCTATTTAGTCGACCGCGGTTTCGCCTATATGTCTAGGCATTATCAAGAGAGTGCGATACGTCGCGCCTGAGTCGCAGCCAGTCTTGCACTGGTCCCGTATTTTCATAATTTTAATAATGTTACAAACTCACGTCAGTTTTAATAAAAATACTTTTATATCATTTTTTGTAATGTTTTGACGTGTTCAAGCGCCTCCTGGGGCCTATGAAAATAAATGATTTGAATTTGAATTTGAATTTGAATTAGATGTGACATGTGGCAGGCAGAAAGCGTCTTGCCCGAACCTTTCGTCCCAATTAGCCTTACCTACTGGCCACGAACTATTAAGACCGGTCTGGAAATCCTTTAATAGACTATGGATGCAAGTCGGGCGAAGCAAGCAATTCATCCAGATATCCCCATTTGACAAGAACCTTGTAAATTGAAAATATCTGGATGACACTAACATACATTGTTTATGTGGAGCAATACAATCTATGGCCCACCTTACTGACTGTCTGAAATGCCCTACCACCTGCCCAAGAGATGCCGATGAGAGCGCCATAACAGTGGCCACTTATTGGGTCAAAATTTGGCTCAGCCATCGAAACGACGAAGAAGAAGAGACACATGTTTCGATAACTTTCGCATTAAATTAATTAATTCATACTATCTTCAGCGTCCGGCTCCACCCACGTGGTACGTCGTTAAAAATCAGCCTATATGATAATCAAACTTCGATCATTTCTTGTTGCCTGAAAGAGTAACAAACATCCACATGTCTACACTCTCACAAACTTTCACTGTTCTTATATTAAACGGAAGAATAAAAACGCGTTTAACAATACACGTTGATTAAATAGACCACTTTGGACCTGATAAGGTCAATCGTTCAACGTGGGATGACTGGTACTGGTGACATCCTTGATGATACCAGTACCAGTCGTCCCACGTAGATCAACAGCCAAATATTTACTCTTATGAATATGTATTTGAGAAGGTTACGATTATTGCATAAGATTGCGCTGAGATAGATTTTTGATGGTCAAAGATTCATACGACATAATTTATTCTTTGCAAACAGTCGTCTAAAATCGTGTTCTAAATTAGCTTATAAATATCCTCAGTTCATAAAAAGTTGCAGATGTCAATAAAATTTACAACCATACGATTAGTTGACTCTTCACGTGTCAAAAAGGCTGACTTCTACTTTGGTCACAGGATCAGCATTGCCATCCAACGAAGGAATGCCGCCAGCCTTCTGGGCATGTTACCACCGGCATAGATGCGGAGATATTTTTTGACGCCTAAATTATAATTGTTATTTTTTACATTTTCTTTTCTTTTTTGTACAAATTTAGGTACCTATTTTAATAATTTAATTAAACATGTTACTTAAATACAAATAAAATATAATACCTGAATCTATAAAGAAATCAGAAACCTTTAAAAACAAACTAAATAAACAATTTACACAAAAATGTTATTATACTCTGCAAGTTTTTTAAGGAAAAAACTAATAAGGAGAAAAAGAATACAAATAACAAATAGTTCCTATTACTAGTCTTGCAAGATTTTGTGTTGATTTGATTTTATATTTTTAGTAACATAGTTTTTAGTAAATACAAAGTTTTATTAGTTTGAAGTACCAAATTTTACATTGCCGCGCCCTGACAGGGTACCACACATAACTGCAATAAATGATGATTTGATTTGATTTGATGCGTTGTTAGATCTGAGGCTAATTCGACGTTTTCTGTTAATTCAACTTATTATTATTTTTATAGCATTTAGCTATACTTATCAAATTATACTAAGAAACAGTTGAAAAATATGGGACCGGCAGATTAGAACCTGCGACCTTCTGCACACCGGGCAGCCGCTTTAACCAACCAGCTACGTTCGCCTCTTGCCAAGACCCTAAATTTCTCAACTGTGTGTTACTTCATTTCGTGACGTCACGTTCATTCATTTTTCTTATATTATCGGCCGACACAAGATTAAAAACTAACTTTAAGATTTACTTACGCTAATTCTAAGAAATCTGAAACTGATTAAGACGAGAATGAAAATGTCAAATCATCTAAATGATAGATACAATTTAAATGGTTGAACAAAGAATTAATGCATAATGCATGTTCTGTACACTTTTAAAGTTAGGTATATGACTAATAATAAAACGCATACATTTAGTAGAATATGGACCGACAAGGATGATTCAATATTTTTCATAAAAAAGATAACATAAAATAACATCACGCCTATATTACCCAGAAGGGTGTGACAGAGGTGTACAACACCCACATTTTACCGTTTATCTAGATCCCATGGGATATCGCCAAGCACCGGGCCCAATTCCAACTCTGTGCTGCTATTGCCTGACTCGAGAATCGAACCGAAGACCGCGTGTGCGTCAAAAGAGCGTCTTAACGTCGCGGCTAAGGTTGTCTGTCCTATATGCAATGCAGTGTCGCTTCTTCATTTTTAAAGCAGTTATATATATGTATAAAAATGTCGGATCCTTCGGCGCTATTAGACCCTTGCTGCTTCGGCGTGAAGACGCTTTGGTGTCAAATCAAATCATTTATTTAGTACAAATTTGTACATATTAAAATTAAGACAAAATGTAGAAAAAAAATAAAAATTAAAATAATTAATAATATAAAATAAAAAAAATAAAATAAAAAAAATTAATAATATAAAAAAAATAATATATGATTCTAAAATAGTGGGTTACCTACACTAAATATCCAAAAACTTGTATTGTAGGCGGAATAAATCGTTATTGGTTTCTAAACAGACAGGCAGACAAATTACTATAATTAACTTTTATGTATAGTATACATGGATCTGATAACTATTCAACGCTGCGAGCTTAGCCGTTTTGGCCAAATTTTACATGAAAACGTTTTTGGGGGGATAATAACCATAGTCTACAAAACTGCCAGCAATATTTTGCAAATGTTTATGGGTTGTAGTACCCACTTCACTGTCCTGACACCAAGCAGACAAGCTCGTTCGCTACATAAGTCGTATAAAATGATCAGGAAGTATTGTATTGCAACAACGTCATAGCATAATCATAACAAGTATTCAACCTTGCACTTTTCATTCAAGTCGTATTGAATGCATTGCATATTTTATAAACTGATTTATAATAGGAGATGGTTAACACGACCAGTTTGTATTTAAAATTGTTAGAATAGGCATGATGACTAATTTTTATTTTTTTATGTAATTGAAACACCTCTTGATATAAGAAACATCATTACAAGAATTACTTTGACCTAACATAAACTTCCTGAGATAATACAATTTCAAATTCACATTAATAATAGACTCGCCCAAACGCTCCAAACAAAAGGCTACTCAAGCGTGACGTCACGCTTGAGTATTTTGTATGTGAAGTTATGAATTTTTTTTTGATAGCTATACGAAATATTGCGTTTATAAAAATGGTTTTATTACAAATATTGCTATAAATTGTGTGGGTAATTTAATGATAAAAAAAAATCGAATAATTTCGTATTTTAAAAATAAACTCGTCCATGAAACTTTAAATGATCATAAAATGAGTTAGATTTATAGTATGTAACAAAAAATTATTTCAATTGGTTTATGTTTACCTATAGTTTGATAAGGTATCCTATATTTTACTATCTATAGATCAGTCTCCATGCCTATTATGCTAATTGTGCTAAATATCGAGTATGTTAATATTTTGATGTACTAATATCTGTAGGATTATGTTAACGTAGGTTTTTTCGAACATTTTTGATCGTTATCAAATAATATCTTTATTAACAGAAAAATATACATGTTGAATCTTAAATTAAACTAGTTTTATAACTTAATTTAAACTTAATAGCATAGAAATCTTAATAACTAGTCAATAGAAATGCTATCGACTATCTTTTAACTCTGGGACGCATGTCGCCGGTTTTCAAATACCACTTTTTGTATTCCTGCAAACAAAATTATTCTTTTTGGCGATGACATTAAGACGACAATTCCTCAACTCGCACTTATGTTCGATTAGACAAATGCGCTTGTATTCCTGCAAACAAAATTATTCTTTTTGCGATGACATTAAGACGACAATTCCTCAACTCGCACTTGTGTTTGACTTGACAGATGCGCGGCGACAAGGTCACGCGTCTTTGACATTTCTATTGCCTTATTATTAAGATTTCTATGCTTAATAGTCACTGTCAGAAGGCCTTGTAACTAATATGCTGGCAGCATTACCGTGTTTATCATATTATATTTTTAATCAAGTACCTTTTATTGAACTTTTAAATTCACCAAACTGCTAACGATAGGTTGATGTGTGAAATTAATTTGGACTAGACACTGTAGGATTAGTCGCCGACTTCAAAAGTGGGCGACTAATTATTTATTTATTTATTTATTTTGGGAAACAAACAGCTTTTAAGAACAATCGATAAAAAAACTTATAGAAATAACAACGTAAGCCAAGTAATCTGCACAACCTCTGCTTATTTTTCCATCAATAAGCTCAACATGCAGTGCAAACGTGATATGACTCTAATTATGAAAATAAACACAATTCCATTCATTGACGATGTTACGAGATAATGCATAATATCTATCTGACTGAATAAGTACTAGACACTTAAAAACTTAACGGTCAATAAAGACCGATTTCACTAAGCTACTTAATCTGCGGTTTTATGAAACCCATATTTGCATATTTCTCTCTCATATTTATAATTATGTTTGTACGGGACAGAGAGATTAAAAGCGTTTTGGTGGTATGACTAAGTGCCGATTTGACCAGGGGCGTAGCTACCGCCGTATCCGCCGTATCAATTATACGGGGATCTCGGGGGCTCCCAAAGTGCGTAAGTAAGAAAGTAAAAAAATACCCAAGAACTTCGATGGGACATGAACGTCGGTCAGACCTCTCAGTATTGTCCATATAGGCAGAAAATTTAGAAAAACGATAGTCATTATCAGCTATAAATTATTTAATAGATCAGTTTGCCGAAAAAAACGGCAAGGAGAGTGTATTCACTTGAATAATATCACTTGAATGGTTTTAATTTTATGCAAACATTTTTTTCTTTTGTAAGCTACCCCTCTAAAGAACCTCTAAATATTTTTTTCTACGGACCCCGCCAAGGCACGCTTCGCCACTGGATTTGACCAAAACGTGAAATAGGTTTAAAGAAGTTTTGTGGAATCGACCGTAAGTGTTTGCAATTACTACATCGTTTGTGGGCGAAGAACATAAGTATGTATTCAAGGTTTGCAACGTGTGATGCCATTTAACAAGACTAAAATAACCCATTTGTCAATCCAATGAACATCTCAAAAGAAATCATCTGTTAAACTGCTGTAATCATTTATCTTTAAATTAATACCAACTAGTTAATATCATGAAGCTGACGAGTTTGTTTGTTTAATAATATTTTATATAATATCACGCTACACATACACAACGCCATCTAGTCCCTAACTAAGCAGAGCTTGTACTATGGGTAAATAACTGATACCACTACATATAGGTATATACTTTTCTTTTGTAAATAAATACTTGTTATACATAGAAACACAAAAATTTGTCTTGAGTGGGAAACGAACCCACGACCTCAGCGTCGCAGGCAGGTTCCGCCGTCACTTGCCATTTTTAACACGCTTATATTAGCTTCACCTGTATGTTTGTTTGTTTGTTTGTTTGTTTGTATGTAACCGACTCCTTTGGACTCGATTTTGACCCACTTTAAACGGACAGATTTCATTCAAATTTTGCACACCTGTCAAAGATCGATGACAATGCAATAATTCGATAAAAAAAATTAAAAATATATAAAAAAAAAAATAAAAAAAAATAAAAAAAAAAAAACGCTCTTATAAATAAACCAAACTAAAAAGTAGAAAAAAAATAATAGTTTAAAAAAACTAAAAAACACGCTTTTAAAGTACTTCTAACTAAAAAGTGAAAAATAATTCCTAATATAAGCTGAAAAAAGCGTGGGGCGCTCTGTGCCATATTTTTCGTCTATCGAGCAACCCACGACCTCAGCGTCGCAGGCAGGTTCCGCCGTCACTTGCCATTTTTGAACTAGTTTTAGGATTTGCTTTAACACAGTAATCTCTGGAACTTCTGGTCAGATTTCAATAAGTCTTAGAATATTTAATAGGATTATTAACATCACACTAAGGCCTGGGGGAGCGTTGTAGTAAAGTTTAAGTTACGTGGGTAAAACCACAGGAAGCAGATGTACTGTATTAAAAAGAAAAAGGAGAGTTTGTCTGTTTGTTTGAACGTCGTAATATCGGGAACTATTTTTAGCATTGAACTGAATTGAGGAAGGTTAGGTTAAGTAAAGATCAGCACGAGTAAACCTGCGGTACGCAGCTACGTTGTCAACTGATTTAATGATTAATTTATAATATATGATTCGCAACCATGCGATGCGATTAACATATTGGAAATGTCGTTCGGATCTGTCAGACGCTTTCGACACACTTGACCACAAATGGTGCCTTCGTTCAGGTCAATGCCGACTCTGAATCTGTCTTTATATGTATTATATCGTCATCACTTGCCATTTTTGGAGAGTCGGAGTAGCGCCGGTTTGGAGAAAACACGCCCCCTACGCAGGCCATAAATGGGTGCCTCAGGGTACAATCATGGGCCACTTATGAATTTCTATAGGTTAATCTGTTTGTTAGTTTTATAA
This sequence comes from Hypena proboscidalis, assembly GCA_905147285.1. Lineage (NCBI taxonomy): Eukaryota > Metazoa > Arthropoda > Insecta > Lepidoptera > Erebidae > Hypena > Hypena proboscidalis. The sequence goes on from LR990149.1 coordinate 15,789,378, forward strand.
TCTGAAATAAGCTCAAGGAAACCTTGTACTATATTTTCTAGTGCTCTATTTACAAATGCTTTCTTAAAGATATTATTGTTTTACTGTTTCGTTAGTCTCGTGGTAAACGTATGAGACCTCTCGCCGCGAGGTTTCTGGTTCGATTCTCAGTTCGGAAAAAGTGTTATATGGGATTTTTTTATCAGAAAATTATCATATGTTTGACGTAAGTGCATGGCGATAGGCTCAACCCGACATGGGACCTAAACATAACAGGTGAAATGTGAGTGTTATACACCTCTGCCACACACAACCTTCTGGATAATACAGGCGTGATGCTATGTTATCTGATGTATGTTTATGTGCCATTTTACATTATACACGTGCACGTGCTCCTCGAAGCATGAAGGAAAACTTGTATAGGTACATACATGCAATGATGGTTGTTGGCATGTTACTGCACCGGTCGACTGATCTGGCTGTCCACACGCTCCATGTTTAGTTATTTCCATAACCACTTAATATTTCATTAGTTTATTGTTGGCCACCAAATGATTGATGATATTTATGCCATAAATTAATCAAAAAAATAAGTCATTGATTATCATTCTCTTGACAGAATATCGTCTACTTGGCCTTATAGTTATGTAAATCATATTAGTGATGTAACAAATACGAGTATTCGTATCACCGAATTCCAAAATGATAGTTTATAAAATATTTTCAAATAATTAACCGTGCGTTCCAGTAATTTGCGTAAAATTGGTGAATCTAAATGAGGATGTTCTTACTGACTTATCAGGGTTTGAGTAAATTAACAATTCAAGCATTTTTGCATTCACTTCATTATAGACAATTTTGTAATTTGTAAGTAGTATTTGTAAAAACCTGTTTAAGTAATTAATGTGAAAATATATTTAAAAGTATTCGTATTAGTATTCGATGACATGGAATATTCACTATACGTATGCGTTATTCGTCTTAACACTTATGATAAAAATCATTGGTTGCTAATAATTCTTCGTGTTTAAATGGAGGCCCATCAGCGTTGTCAAATTAAATCAGTTATCAGTTATGTTAATTTTCATTCAACAAGTAAGATAACATTGTGACTTTAAATTGTCTTCATTTATTTTTACCAGTATCCGATAATAGTATTAGTGGTAAATAAATTGGCATTAAAAACGCATTTTTGTTCTTCTTAATAATATTCAGAATTTAATACCTAATAATTGCTTTTGCGCGTGTTTGTTTAAACGCGTTAAATGTCGAAGTTAGATTAATTTAGTTGCATTAGGAAGCCTCATTTCGGAAAATTGTGTAAACGTTTCACATCACATTAAAACGCACGAGCTGTAAGTAATATTTCATGTGAATGAATTCCCAGGTAGCTATTACTTATCGAAATATTCGGTGATCTATTCGTAGTCATCAAAAAATATTCGCAACAGTGGTATTTATCACATCACTAACAACATTGCACTAAAACATTGCCAAATGGTAACCGATACTTTTCAAAATGGCGTCATCTAACGGTCCAGCTTCCAGCAGCCTCCACCCACGTAAGTTAATCACCTTGCGATGATGCGATGCAAATAAAAGACACAATACTCTATGAGTAATGGATCTTTTAGTACTTAGGAGTCATTGTTTGGACAAATGGTTTGAATGACAACGGCAAACGGCGTCATTTTATACCAACGTGTTTTTTCTAACAGGACTATACTCTGTTTAGGAATTACTTCTGAATCACAGGCGTACCACAAATATAGTCACACCTCTTGTCCCATGCTGGAATAAAACTCACAACATAGTGTAACAGCAGATAACACTTAACTACGGCATCCATGTATCCAATCCACACAAAAAACCACAGTAACACTTGATAGATCCCTAATGTTGGTATCTAGATACTTTAGACATAACCCTTGAAAAGCGGCCAAGTACGTGTCAGGTCACGCGAAATAGGGTTCGGTAGACAGCATATCCAGACCTATCAAATACCTATCTAACAAATCCCACACTATGTAGTACGCGACATAAAACAAAATCGTTCCCACCTTACATAAAGGTAACGTACACAAAACAAATATTATACATAGCCATGCTATGCCTCGGAAAGACGGACAGAAGGAAACGGCGAAACTATAAGGGTTCCTTGTAGATACTACGGAACCCTAAACACCCAATACGGAAAGGCCAATACTCATTTCCATCTGTTGATCTAAATGTTCCAACGCTACAGCCTGTGGTTTTGGTTTCAATGTCGCAGTTGCATTATCCTTGTGACGTCACGCGATAGGTCATCATTATTTTTGGCGTTGACTTCTTAAAACCACTTTTTGGTTTCATTACCTGATGATATCCAATCTTTTGCATTTTGTTTTTATGTTTGCTTCTCTGAAATCGTTCGAGATCAAGATAGTAAGGTCTCAGTACTGTCATTATGTCGTACCTAAATCTAAAACTGTGATTCCAAATTACGGCAATTAGATATTATTATAGTAAAGACTCTGTAACATAGGCAGCTAGGTACTTTTGCATATTTTATAATATTTGTAAAGAATAAAAATATATTTTACAATATTAAGGATGCTTTTAACAAGATATTTAATTATAAATTTATCCTATTCCACTGACCACGTCAAACTATTTTGTACGTATGAATATTTAAGTTAATTAAAAAAAGACAAAGGAATAAGACTAAGCAAAATCAAAAGATTAATGTGATTGAATTTCAATTAAATATTAATTGATATATCAACATCATATATTATGACACCTAATTAATAGACCTGACACTAACTGATTTTTCAAATATATATTCATAAACCATTGTAACTAAAATCTTGATTGGATTGTGAACTTTATTTCTTTTGCGTCAAGACTTATTTTATATTTTCAAGTATGCGTGATACTTACATTATGTATTAATATAATGCTCATTACAAACTCATATAACGAATAACAGCTGTTTATCTCATATCATCATTTAAATTCTTATTTAATATACTAAATATATTCGTGTATCTTTAAATACTATATTAATTATAATAACAACAGTTTTCTGTAACATATTTTATGAACTCCGTTTTCATAAAATACTAAATGATGTCTCTTTTCACAGATAAGCCGCGGGCCTCGCGGAGTGCCTCCTCGGAACAACCACCATCAGTTAGAAAAGAGCCTTTTACTCATTTATCCAGGGAAGAACTGATCGAAGAAGCCAATAAAGTCAGGGCGCAAGCCCAGGGCATCACCTGCACCTCCGACCATCCTCCAGAAAAGTTCTTTTCTTTACCGCACAGGAGAAAAAAAGACAACAGGGTCGGGAGGAGAAACAGCGACGACGGCACGCCTGAAAAAACTCCACTCGGAAGGTCCACTAGTGACGTAACAGGCAGAAAACGAAAAGAACGAACATCGTTGTCTACTTTATTTAGAAGGTCACAAAGGACTAGAAGTCCAGATGCACCAGTTGCCGTCACCACTAAGCCTGTTATTGTTAAAAGAAGCAAAAGTGACGTGTCTGATCTAAAGTCTAATACAACACTGAGCTCAGAGAGTAAACCGATTCGGAAAAGGTCTGGCAGTGAATCTGAAGAGTTCCTTAAGTCTTTAAGAAATAAGAAAGCTCAGCTATCGCCTATTATAGAAAGCTCACCACGAGAGGACTATTTTAAGAAAACGCCACCTCTAGATTTGTATCAGAAACAAAAATCTGCTTTAAAAGATACAAAATCTGAAGAACAGAAACTGAGTGTAAATAAAAAAGTTAATCCTGTCGAAAAACCTCCTAGACATATATCCAAGACATCTGATAAGGTTGATCCTAAACCACCAGTCAGGTCTAAAAGGGGCAAATCACAAGAAAAAGAAAAATCACCTCAAATTGTTGATACACCTAAGAGAAAAACTGAAGTTAAAAAGACATTACTAGTCGATGAAATAGATTCATTTAAACCTAAAGACAGCAATTCTGTTGAAATTAAAGATAGAATAAAAGATAGCATCAGGAAAATTGAAGAAAACGTGTATGGTGACAGAGAAATGATACACAGTAGCCAACAGCCACCGGATAAACCACCGTTGACTAGAGGCCACACTGTAGATCATTTAGTTAAGATACTAAAAGAAGACCAAGCTGCGCCTCCTCCTAAGTCACATTTGATCTCACCTCCAAACGGGACCAATTCAAATCAACCATTTTCGTATCTAAAACCTAGTACTAGTCCTGATCCAAATTTATTTGTGAGGCAAAGCCCTGATAGAGTGCCTTCACCAGTTAACAAAATGGACAAAGGTGTAGTTTATGCTCACGTGGTACGAGATCACGATACAAACGTCAGCAGACTTAACAAACAAACAATCCACAAAACTTATTCCCCATCGAGAGAAAAGTATGGTAACTATTCCGATGAAGATGAAGGTTATGATGAAAAGAACAAGTTTCAGAAAACTCGCATGTATGACTATGATTACAAAGACTATAATGAAAATGAAAATATAAATAGTTTTGAAGGATACAAAATTACAGACTCTCCTATAAAACCTAGATTCAGAGAGTACAAACTAACAAATTTTGAAGAATTTGAACCTACTTATGCTAATGAATATTCGCCAAAGGAGAAATCACCTGATTTAATTGACAAGTTTAGAGGAAGAGGTGATGGCATGGATACAAAAAAGAAACAATTTGAAACTACTGTTACTAAGGTTCATTTAGACTTTAATGAACTAAGCCACAGACGTCAACTTTTAGAGTCTCGATTAAATGCCCGACGTTTTGAACGTGAAAGACCAGTTGTTGAAGAGCCAGTCATACGGTATGTTACAGAAGATCCTATTTATGAGGCTGAGAAGCGAATGCAAGCTACAGAACGTTATGTAAATGAAACAGTTCGTTACTATCGTAATACTTTAGAACGAGACGGCTTTGCTGAAAGTAGTGTCACGGAAGATTACAACAAATATGACTCAGACAATAATAAAATAAAGTATGATACAGAAACTAGGTCGTTCCAGAAAGTTCCTAAGGGTGAAATCGACAGGCGAGAATTTATTGACCAGATTGAACCTAGATTCAAATCTGCTAAAAAAGATTTTCCTCCCGAACCTGAATACGAACCTCCTAGTTTGGAATCTAATACTGGCAAACCAGTGCTTACTGCAAATGAATACAAAGAGAAAAAATATAAGGTGAAGAAGCAACTCACTTCTAGTCATGATGTACTTCAGACGGGACAAAAGTATAAAGCAAAAGACGAATATTTTGGCAAAAGAAAAGGCCACTACGCTTCTAATCCAGAGATAGCCCAAGAACGGGAAGAAGAATACGCAAATCTTCCAAAGTATGCTGATTCTTATCACTCTTTACGCAGAGTAAAGAATAAGGACAGATACAGGGAAGAATTAGGTATGACACGTCACGGTTCTGGTGATAGTCGAGAATATTATCGAGACGACAGATCTCCTCGCAGGTTCGAGATTGATAGTAGACTAGTCGATTCAGGTATCGAGAATGATTTCCGAAAAGACTCGAGTGGAGAGATTCACAGGACTCGTCACAGGAGGCATGAAAGTGAGGATGATGTTAGAGACACTTCTTTATTTTTAGCAAGTGAGAGAAGGCATACAGAAGATAACTATCCAACTGAACAGATTTACGCAAACGGAGAATATCTGGCAAGATTCAAGGACTACAGGGATGAGGGCTACAGAAAGGAGTATGGGGGCAGGGATAGAAGTGGTGACGATGGGTCACATTTCGATCCAAAACATGAAAGATATGAAAAAAGTCCGAGTAGAGTGGACGATAAAGTCAGTGCGAAACCGCCTAAGGCGAAGAAACTATCTGGACTCGAAAAGGTAGCTATAGTTTAACTTGTCCCTAATTAAGCGTTAGACCAGCTTTCTGTGGCTTCGCCAATGCAGTAGATTGAAATTGCCTTCTACAAGCTTTCAGCTATCCTTACCAATTTTCACCAAGATTGGTTTTGTCGAAGTGTAACAGTAGCAGACTGACAAAATTACTTTCAAATTAGAATATTGCATTTTTTTTGGTTCTTCTTTAACTTTTGATTGATTTGTCCAGATGAAGCAGCTGTTTTCCCGCGACTCTTCAAAGAAGAGCAAGAAGGAGAAGGAACCAGTCCAGCAGAAGACTCGCACGAGGGTACTCAAGAGCCCTGAACATCTTGCCAGAGAAGACTCCGATTACAGAAGGTATGTTTTTATCATTTTGCATCGTGTGCAAAAAGGTGTGAAGAATTTAAGTGGCAACTACAGCTCATAAACATTGGCAATCCCTAGGAGACTGTAAAAGCGTCACTACATAAACGCCATGCCATTTATTTGATAACCTATTCTCACCATCAAAAGGAAATACAATATCACAAGCACTATTACTGGGCGGCAGGTTTGAGTCGGTGTTGATATCTCTCTCCATCAAGGCTCAAAAGTTCTACCACCAGAATTTATTTAGTTGTGCTTAAAACTGTGGCTGCTATCAAAAATAATAAGTTTCATCCACATCAACTCGTAGATTTGCTATAAAAGTGTAAGCAAACTCGCTTTCGGGAATAATGATTCTTTCAAAACTTTCTATTGATTTTCGTTTGAGGGTCAGAGTCACACAAAAGATTTATAATTAGATTAAACTTCTAAGGGAAATCGTCACGAAAAGTTATAATTCCCATGTGTTCTACTTAAACTACGTGACTAGCCTTAATGTTATGGCGATGTGTCATAGAACTCATGGTGTATGTGACATGCCTCATGGCTAGATTCACGATTTCGTTTCCAAGAACCATTACACGAGGAAGTGAAACATTTCATAATTTATAAGAAATTATTAACATCTAAACACATAAAACAAAAAGTTTAGTGCCAAAGTATAGCGCAGTTGCTAGATTCGAGGAATATAAAGTGGTCACGAATTCACATGAATAGTACTCCGTGTGCCGTTTTTATAAACGAACTTTAAATAGTTTAAATACCTTGAAAGAAAACCTTCAACTATGGTTCACGTGTCAGTTGCAGCATTTTATGAGAGTCGGGGAAAAAATAACGCAAAATGTCATGTGCATGAAATCTAATCGATTTGCCAAATTAAGTATGTTAGCATATCGGCAAATTAAAAAATGTCGGCATATGTCGTGCGTATAACCCAGGCAGTTCACCACCTAAACACAAAAACGCTTGCTAACACCATTTCTGCTTACATAAACTCATGTGGTTTTGCAAACTTTTACTTGTTCAGAAACCAGGTCTCTTGATATTGCAGCGCGGTATATTGAGACAATATCCATTGGCAGCAGTATACCCTATTAGCTAGAAAAATAATAATAATTATAATATAATTTATGTGTTATTTGTAATAATATTTGTTACTTATATATAATTGTTTTTTTTTAATTTACATAATTTTATTTTATTTTTTATAATTTTATTTTAGAAAGTTTAATTTGTAATTCATACTGTATTTAATTTATAATGCCTTTTTAATGTTTTTCCATTTTGTTGTGTTTGGTTTAAGACTGTGAGCAATAAAATGATAATTGTATAATAAATAAATAAATAAATAAAGGTTCTGATCGTCTTTGACATAGAATCACTTAACTTTTTTTTACTTAGGCAACTAAACTGGACCTAATTACATGTTTGCAGGTACACCGATCCAGAACCGAGTGATATCATAGTAAAGAAGATTGATTACGAATGTGAAGGGGACGAGAGGAGGTACCGTGGTTCAAGGGAACAATTGGATCGGTTCAGGAGTTCACCACGAGATGTTGAGCCTGAGAGGAAATACATTGACTATGATGGAAGGTACGTAAACTCTTAACTAAGCAAAACTGAAAAAAAAAAAATATTCATTTTTGTTTATGGACTTTAGTTTTCACTTACGATCAGCCGAACTTTGTTGAACTACATGCTCGTTGGTAACATACGTAGTTAACACAAAAAAATGCGTATTTAACACATTGAAGCGGAACCTTGTGACAAATTTCTTCTTTGACTATTAAACGGACAATAAGATTGTATACAGTACAAGTAAATTATGACTAAGTTAAATCACATTATCAATCCTATTTTCTAAGGCTATTTCGACAGGGTTCTTTGTAAACTAAGTAGTGCAAGTGCAAAAGCACAATGTTGAGATAGAGAGCCAATTTTAACTTAAGCTTTAAACTGGTTTAACATTGTAAAGTTTAAGTTAAAATTGGTGCTAAAATTGTTCAAAAATTTTCAGATTCGTGTGTCAAAATTTGAACGAAAAATTTCTATTTGAATCTGATTCAATCACAATTAACATTAATCGTAATAACCATTGAATGAGAGATAAGAATCTAAAACCGGATTGAGCGTTGAACCCGGGCTGGTAAAATTTGCACTAGTCTACGCAGGACCCGTTGATATTTGACGATGAGTGGACTGGTAAGCCATGAAGATACCAAAATCAATTCCATTAAATTAGGCCAATAAAACGAAAAGCAGTGAATTAGACAAATATTTTGGAGTCGGGATATCCAAAACATAAAAAAATTGTTCCTTAACTTATCCAACCCCTTTTCCAGATACGACAGAACCTTAAAAGAAGAAAGAAGATACAAGACAGAGCAGAGAAGATACAACTCCTCGGACCGGGAGAGTGACAGGCAGTCCAGGCCTTCTGACGGAGAGAGTGAGCTTAGGAAATCCCGGTCCAGGCCTTCTGACGGAGAGAGTGAGCTCAGGAAATCCCGGTCTAGGCCTTCTGACGGAGAAAGTGAACTCAGAAAATCCCGGTCCAGGCCATCTGATGTGGATAGTGATGTACGAAAACCCAGGTCCAGCAGGCCTTCCGACGTAGACATTGATGTGCGCAAGTCCAGGTCCAGCAGGCCTTCCGACTTAGAGCTTGATGTACGCAAGTCAAGGTCACGTCCTCTTGAGCAGAGTGATCTTAAGAAGTCGAGATCGAGACCGCTGGATTCACCTGCTTTGGTAAGTAGTATTTTCCTTTCTTACTTGTACTACCGAGTAAACTGATTCATGACCCACTTTGACAAACATTTATGATAGATCGATGGTATATCCAGAAGGTGTAATCAAAGGGCGTACGGATGTTTCGTTATGGTTTTTTTTTGCCATTGATATTATTATAATTATTCACACAGGATTGCTTTGTTCAGAATAAGCCAACCAAACTCGCTTCGTAAGAATTCAAGAAACAAAATTGTGATGGTGACAAGAGATTTTCGTGTCAAAATTTAAATTGATGAAACGCATTTTAATCTTTGTACTTTTAATGATTATATAATTTTCCAAAGAAAGTACTTTAATTACAATAATTTTATACTAATATGGTTTTCTCATGGGTGCCATTGTCAGAGCTGGACCAAATAAAAATGGGACCACACGGAAAGCACCAGCTTTCAAATAAAAAAAGGTTCATTAAAATCGCTTCACCCAGTCGAAAGTAATGAGATAACAAACAAAAAATACAGACGAATTAAGAACCTCCTCCTTTTTCGAAGTCGGTTAAAAAGTGGTCCTCATCTGTTCGAAATTGTTTAAAGATTGAGGATCCTATACGGTCTGGTCAAATACTTGTTAACATTTTATCGTCGTCCTTTTAATTTGGTGAAATATTTCTGGTCACCGTAGACGGCGTTGAATGCGGAACAAACCGAGCGTCATTCACGAGACTCTTGTGACCTATTGGTAGAGGTCGCCGGTTCAAGCCACCTCTACCACTGGCTCTCGAACGAGAAGCTGGTGACATTCCCTTAAAACGACATAATAATAATTTCATTGATGGCCTCCACAACTCCACATGATATGAGTCATGATACTTGTATTACCTAAAAGAGTCTGACGATGCATTAACACCGAGCCAAGATTTCATTCGTTATGTTTAAGCTCCATTTATTTATTTATTTATTTAATAGGTACATCAACAATATACATACAATAATATTACTGTAACACGTGGTTGAAATTGTTTGGGTCTTGTATGCATATCTTTTATAGATGTACACAACACTCTTTGTAATTTAAAGACACGTTATTAAATGAAAAAGAAAGAAAGAATACAGGATGCAAAAACTTAAATCTAAAGATAACAAAAATGTAACAACTAAATGGTTAAGGTTATGTGAGATCAATTTTAAAATCATAAAACATAAAAAAAAAACATAAAATATAAAACATAAAACATTTGATAAGTAAGGTATAAACCTATTCGCCATTTACGTGGCATAGTTCCATGTTTCCTATTTTTGCCTGACGGAAAACCCCAAATAACAAATGCACTTTTGCCCAGCCCGTAGATCGTATATCTCTCAGTGATAAGTCGCATACGCAAACTGCTCAACCAACGAAGCATTCAATACTTTAACACTTTCGCTGCCCATTAAAATATGATTGTTTACTTGTGTGCCCATAAATTACTTAGCAATAATACATAAGAACCCGACAGTCGGGTCCATCGGCACGACGACTAAGTAACGGGAACCCTATGCCCAAGAACCCGGATCCGAGTTCACTTAGGACACGCCCCCTGGCTTAGGGCTGTCTCAAATAGTTTACAAATGTCATATTCTGATACTTTGATTGATCCTAATAAAATGAGCTTAGCAGGCTGTGCTGGTTTGAGTTTTATTTATAAATTCAATTATTAATATGTATACTACGTATTTTAAATTATAGTTGTTTGCTTATTTTGGTACGTACTTAGTTTACTTAAAACAAAGACCGGCGTACACAAAGTTTTAAACAAAGAAAGTAGTTGGCTATTGTTTCTTATCGTAAGAAGATTAACAAAACACGCCGACGCACTTTTTCCGACAAAGGATTCAAAACTTAAAACATGCCATTTATGGTAAAAATCCAATGACGATAATTGCCATCAAAGCGCATCGGCATGTTTTATGGGTCGTTTTACTTCTTAGAAATATAGGCTGATTGTTATCACCTTTTTAAACCCTGTCGGAAAAGGATTAAATTTATTTATGGCATTCCATTGTTTATAAAAGCTTTGTTCTACTGAGGTTATTATGAAATAGGATTTTGGGTTATATAGTTTTGCATCCAAAAAAATGTTTTAAGCTCATTCGGTATCTGTCTGCGCTTTCGGCCTGACCTATATCGAATACTCTCTCCTCTGCTCTGTGTTACGTTTGTGTGTGATTGACGACTATTGGCTTTCCTACTGGACTCTGATTGTCTTACGTTTGGAACCGTGTTGTTTTCTCGATACATTGTGACCTGTGCATTTTCAACTGGACTTGATTTTTGCCTGCGATTAAAATTGTTTAGTGTTTGTGTTAATATCATAATGGCGAATATCCCTGCTGATGAAGTGGAGAAAACTTTGAGGGAAATGTTCGGAGAACCCGATAACGAACAGCCAGGCTGTTCGACCAGTTCCGTCCCATATTCTTCAACAAGTTCCAGCTACCCTGCTGAGGAACTTGAACAAATCCTACGATTGGCTGACGACGAGGCAAATGACCATATGATTGATTCCGATGAAGAATTTCTTGACGCCGATGTTGGGTAAGTCATATTATAATAATTTCTTGAACTTGATTTTATGAACATTAATCTTTTTTGCCATACTTCTAAAATAATCCATAAAAATATAATTAGTACGATCATTTGGGAGTTTTGCCTGGAAAGTTTTCCGAGAGTTACGAAAATTTAGTGATCTATAGATTTTTATGTGCTCTTTTCGAGCTTCAACTTTGCCACCCCGTAACTTTGCCCGCCCGCACCATTTGGGCAGAAAGGCATCTAATTTCAGTTCTTTTACGATAATTCCTTCCCGACTCATTTTACGATGAAATTATCTTTTTCAAAATTAAAGAAGAAAGAGTTTCCTACAATTCATGTCCAACATCTTGTTTCTTCAAGTCTATAGTTTCGGCTTACCAGCGCCGCAAAGTGTAATTTTCCAGGCGTTATCGCTGAATTATTTTTGCCACACTACATTGAAATAGAACAAGCATCGAGATTTATTTAATGTGTTGACCCAAGAAGACATAAAGTTATTCACATAAAATTAGATAATTGATTGCAATTTTGTATAAAAGTATGACAGTAGTGGCACTAAGCACCCTGAAATAGAAGTCGATGAACTGGCATCATCTGGACTATCAGAAAAATACATAAGAAAAATATTGCACTCAATGGAGAAGATTACTAGAAACTCAGCCACCAGAAGTCGCTCAGATAACGACTCGAATGGACGGTTCTGATTGGTCGAGAAAACTTCAAATCTTTGTAATGGTCGATAAGGCCGACTATCAAATTGTCAATCAAACTATTTTGGACTATTGTGATTGTTTTACTAATGAAGAACGTGAAATGAAATGTTTGAATCGTAGTATTGTAATGTAATCACATCTAAACACATAATTCATGAGTGCCATTCAAATTTAGAAATTATTGCACAAAAAGATTTTTCCTGTTCCGGACTGAAAAGTGAATTTATGACATATTAATGTGTCTTTTTATAGAACTTTTGGTGATTATTTCGACTGATAATCATATTTTAAAGGTAATTTGGGCAAAATATTTACTGATTATCATAGTTGTGTGGGTGAAATCCAATTTTAACCATTTATGTAAATGCGATAAAATCACAGCACTAGATAACTTATTAATGTAGTAAATACATTAATCGCAATACTAGTCAAATTGCTTTGCCATTCTTTAATGTTATGGAGAGCGTAATAATGAATATTCCAATAAAATTACTAAATATCGCTTAAAATCACAAAGCCCATGATAACAACAGATTGTTTGTCTTGACGAGACAAGTGGTTTGACATGAATTGTAGGAAACTCTCGTTATATAATTTGTAGAAGATAATTTTATCGTAAAATTTGTCCGGAAAATTTGTCAAATCGTTCGATCAAATCGTCAGAAGCTGAAATCAGACACCATTTTGCAAAGACACCAAGTGGCAAAGTTGTGATCCGAAACTAAAAAGCACATCAAAATCTGTAAAATCACCAGCTTTTGAAGGGCCAACAGACTTAAATGTAATATTTTCTTTAGAGAACCTCAGAGTAGCAGTAGTGGCAGCGACGATGAGTCCGAAGGAGATTTGGGGGCAGAAGCTTCTGATGAAGAAGGGGACGAAGAGTGGACTCTACATCGTCGCGCACCTCGTCCTCCAGCATTTACTGAACGGGAGGTGGTACGGGTAGAAGATTCAATTTCGACGCCAATGGAATTCTTCAAATTATTATTTTCTATTGAAATATTGACGTCAATAGTAGACTCTACTAATGAGTGTGCGCGTCAAATTTTAAATGGGACAACGGCTCCCCAAGCCAGGATCCATAGATGGAAACCTTTAACAGTAGAAAGCCTTATGACATTTTTAGGCATATTATTTCATATGGGCCATATAAAAGTAAATAGATATTCGGAGTATTGGAGAAAGCATTACTTGTTTAATTTATTCCCGAGCAAGTTTATGTCAAAAAATACATTCCTATTAATTTTTAGATGTCTTCGGTTTGGCCAGCAAAATTTAGACTCCCTAATTGCTTATTTTAATCGCAGAATGGCGGATTTATATATCCCCGGGGAGGAATTATCAATTGACGAATCGTTAATTCTAAGCCGGGGACGTAGTGGAATCCGCCAATATATTAAAGGTAAGCGGCACAAATATGGCATAAAACTCTATATGCTGGCCACACCGAGTGGCCTTTCCCTCAAAATCCACGTCTACAGAGGCAAGCATGACCAAGAAGTTGGAGGGAAAGGTCACACAGAAAAGGTGGTGGCAAAGCTCGTGGAAAATTATTTAGGCTCAGGTCGGCATGTGTACATGGACAATTATTATAATAGTGTTGGGCTCTCAGAGTACATGTTACGTAACGAAATTAATGTTACAGGCACCCTGAGAGTCAAACGCAAAGGCAACCCAACAGTGGTTACGACCAATAAACTGCAAAAAGGTGGTAGCATTTTTAGGTACAACCAAAAGGGGGTTTGTGTTTGCAAGTGGCGTGACCAACGGGACGTCTTGACCATTAGCACCGCTCATTCACCAGAACTCAAAATAATCACCAACAGACGAGGCCAACGTTTATTAAAGCCGGAGATCGTTATAAAATACAATGAGTATATGAGTGGTGTTGATAGGCAAGACCAAATGTTGTCTTACTACACTTGCGAACACAAATCCATGCGTTGGTACAAGAAAGTAGGCATTCACATCTTCCAAATGATGATGCTCAATGCCTACTACTTGTACCAAATTAAAACTAAAAAAAAAATGGATTTTTATAAATATAGAGAACAAGTAATAGAAAATTTGCTGCCACCACCTGCAGAAAATGGCATTGAACAGGCAAATGAACAGGCAAATGGGTCCATTCATTTGCCTGTTCACTTACCCAGAGACGCCAATAGGAACACGAAAAGAAGAAGGTGTAAGCACTGTTGGGACACCACAAAAAAAAGGGTGAACACCATTTGTTTTTGTCCCAATTGCCACAACCAACCCGGCTTGTGCCTAGAATGTTTTAGAGCATATCATAGATACTAAGTTAGATTAGTTTAAGTTGTATTATTAAGTTAAATTTTATATTATAAAAAATAAATGACTGAAAGGACTTACGTAGTTTTATTTGTAACAAAATGCTTTTTAATCCTTTCTTGATAAAAAATGGTACAGAGATTGTAAAAGACCTCAGTGGACGGCCCCACGCGGGCAGAGCCGCAGCCAGAAGCTAGTAATATTACCCCGCAAAATTGGTTTTGAGATAGAATGTCGGCACAATTCACTTTTTGTCTTTGCCAAAAAGAGAATTGTGACAACAGCCAATAGAGTACGCCGCGCGATCTGACCTTATAAATCTTTATTATATATCTGAATTGTGATAAAGTTCTATAATTCTATTGGAACCTAATTTCTTGAAAGTTCTAGAGTTAGAAGGGAAAATGTGTTGTCTTATTTACATTTTCACAACCGTCAAAAAAATTGGAGACACCTGTACCGAAGTCGCACGAGCAAAAAAAGACAAATAATAAATTTTATTTTTTATTATAAAATAATTAATAAGTTCATTCAATTAAGGGAGCTCTATACGAGTCCAATTTACGATAATTCGTGATTACAGGTCTTGTCAAACTCCGCAGCTCAGCAACCAAGAAGTTTGACAAGACCTATAGGTAGGAGCTCGCATAGAGCTCCCTTAATTGAGGCCACGAGGGCGGCGGGCCTCGCTAACTGCAACCGCCTCGCGCCAGCGGGACTGCAGCGCCGCCACTTCCTCCGGAGGAAGCTTCTGCCGGCGACCCTCTTTGACCTCTGGCAGGTTCAGGAGGCCGTAGAGGCGCCTCTGCAGCGCGCGTCTCTGCGCCTCCTGTTGGCGCTCCATCTGCGTCTCTGTTCTGTAAAATATAATGTTGAAGTAAAAAAACCGGTGGAAATGATCACTGACCTTGAATAGAATCTGAAGTTTCAATATCACGCATGTCGCATCAAACCTATATGTATTGTAAACATCTATTGATGAAGTACCCTGTGGTATATCATTTTATCAAGGGTATCATGCGGGCGCAACTAGTTGTACCTATAACTCGTAAGGATTTAACACCCTGGAACTAGGTAGGTATACCAATCATAAAAATTTGGTTATTACTATTGTTTTTATTAGTAGATGCGACAACTAAAACTATAGTATAGCCAACGAGACGAGATAAAGAATGTAAACAAACGGACCGTTACTGAGTTACATTGCGATAGCGAGGGATTATTATCTCTGTCCTTATCATTCGTACGCGCAGTTGACGTCAATTGATCGACAACAGCTGTCGTTGTGTGTTTCGTGGTACAGGAAAGCAGTCAGTACCGCAGTTGTCAACATTTGGTCTACCATTTTGTGATCAAGTTCATTCCTGTTTGGATTGCGTTGGAAGTGATACATATTTTTTCGTCTCCGTATTTGCTTGGTTTTTTGTTGTTATTATTCCGTTTCTGTTAGTTTTATTTTTGATTTTTGCTGTTATTGCTTAGTTTTAATATATTTATGTTATATTTTTTATGTTTTTGACCATATAAGTTCCTTGTCAGTCTTTTAGTTATCTAGTGTTTCTTTATTTTATTTCCTATTTTCTTAATATAATTTATTTCCTTTTCGCCTGGTTTCTTTACCTCAACCCAATCCACAACAATAATAATTTATTCAAATAAAAATGTTTTGAACCCCTGAACATTTGTTTACATTTTTTATCTCGTCTGGTTGGCCTTACTATAACTGGCAATAAAATAAGCAATGTAGTTATCAAACATTAGGTACTTACTCATAAGCCCGTAGAAGTGGCTGTGTCCTGAAAAAAAAAACTTTTTAACGGCCAACTTTCCAGCTATACCTACTGCTATAGGATATAAAATCAAAGATCTTGGCGGTTTTGAAGTGTGCTGTAAATGGCTGTTCGACCAATCGATTAGCTATCGAATCGTACTGGGGCGTGGCGTGGCAAATACCGACCCGCAACATTTCATTTGCAGCTAACTCCAAATTATCAAGATCTTGATTTTATCTTCATTAAATGACAAAAAAAAATAAGTACATATTATTGTGTAACCTAATTCTAAGATCTCGACGGTTCTGAAGTTCGCTGCAGATGGCTGCTCGACCAATGACAAGCACTGTACTCGAGCGTATCCAATATCAACCCGTGACATTTTATTAGCGGCGAAATTCGGAACCGTCAAAATCTTTGAATTTGGGTATACTCGCTAAGGGCCTGGGCCCTAGGAAGTCTAGATACACTAAAGTAGTCTAAAAAGGGGAAAGCGTTAAAAAAAATACACCAAGGCCAGGCCATACCATGTGCAAAACTAAGTCACGATAATATTTTTAAGAAACGTCGTAGGTATGCAAGCATATTTTGCTACAAATAAATCTGAAAATACGTAATTGAACACATGTCATGTAATAATAAATCTTTATGTAGATAGGTACTTACTCTTCGTAGGCTTCTTGGGCTAACACGGCGCCATCGCCAGCCCTGCCCCAGCAATCAGCCATGCTATAATTAAAGAACAATACATAAACCATGCAAAAACTTCATTATTTAGTAGATTACAGGCCACACACAGCTTTATTTGGTTAATAGGTATGTGCCCAAAGCAACCCCATGTTAATAAAACACATCACAAAACAATAAATAAATTCCGTCACTGTAAGCATTCATTAGTTGGTAGGTATGCCCAAAGCCCCACCATGTTAATAAAACACATCAAACAGCACAAAACTTAATTCCATCACTTTCGTAGTAGGTACCTGTGCTGACATGTTATGTTCTTCACTTATGGGCGTAGTGAATTATCTTTGCATTGAAAATGAACTTATCGGCGATACCATTATGGTTATAATTATTAACTGAGGAAATTATTAAAATTTATTTAATATTCTAAACGAAGCATAATAAGATAGTTTTCATATTACAAGGTCAGAATAAAAGCAGATGTTTACCTGCTTATAATGGCCCCCATTTAAAGATAAGATTTTAATCTGTAAACAATAAATAAACATACATGTTAGTAGCAGCAATACACACTGACTTTAAATTGCAAATAAACCCGAAGGCAATGTTAAATGTATCCACTTACCAATTTAACTGAAACACTACGTCGCACACGCACCAAGTTCAAAAGTTTTTGGAAGTTTGATAACATTTTAAGTGTAGCCATCTTCAATTTTTTTTTTCCCTAGATACGCAGATACAGTACCCAAAGTCACTAGACACTTCACCGATGCTGGTTGCTTGGATGAATTTTATTTTTCGCCTGAGTGACTGAAATATTAAATTTTTGCTTTTCCGCTTTGTTTATTGTTTTCAAAGGCTGATTTTAAGAGTAACCATAACCATACTTTTTACTAAAATTTATTGAAACATATGCATATTTCAATAAATTTTAGTAAAGAGTAAAAAAATATTATTTTTCAAGCAAAAGTCGCCACAAAAGTGAACTAAATATTTTTTTTGTCTCTAGGAATTGGGCAAAAGTCACCCGATCTGGCGAAAGGTCGTTAAAATTGGCAACACTGAACAGTTTCCATTTTCGAATGTATTTCTGTAGTTCGTTCAAATGTTTCGTAAGTTTCTACACTTTTAAGTTTTATAATCATCTTATCTAAATACCAATAGGCTTATAATTTTTATTTATTTATATTCATTGTAAAATTGTTATATATATGTCGGAAAAATAAGTAGAACAATAAATAAACAATTATTTGAAACCGCATGAGTTCAGACCTGAATCCGGTTTTCAATCCCTCTCTCTCTCTTTCATATAATGTTTGAACGGGATAGACAGATCGGAAATGTTCGTTCAATTGTAATGAATGAAGCGTCTGACGGCCAATAATTACCGACGACGCAGTGAATCCTTTGTCGGCAAATAATGATTTCAATAATAGTTCATAATTAGTAACACAATAATAAAGACAGGTCTCCTGCGTCTTAAAAATAACGTATCTTACAAAGTATTTTCGACAGGCAAGTAGATTCAGATAGAATCGAGTATTTATTTACTTAATAAATAATTACAATTTATTGTCTTCTGTGGGCCAAAAACCTGGCAAAAGATTTTATATACATACTTTACTATCCCGGCAAATTGCTAAATCGTAACAAGGTTCCATCTATTTGAGATTAGACATTAAAATTTAATAGCAACTTCAATAATGAATTCGCGTCGAACGATTGCAAAGAGCGACATCTAGTGGCTGAGTCTGTCAATCTTAGTTCAAATAAAGCTCAACAGATAACGGTAATAACAAGTTTTATTTATTTCTTTACCACGTAAAAAGTTCTCAGTTGTATGACGTTTATAGATACTTACCAATTTGAATACTTACTGGAATTAAAACATTTTATAAAAATGCAATTATCATATATTTTCGACAACCCTAAGGCGTAATTGGATTTAGAACTCGCTAGTATAACTATGTATAGCGACGACTCGGGAGCCGGGTTGTCGGCACACGAACGAATTATTGTAAGACCCATACGGTGGGTTCTGGGCATTGAAAGTGTTAAGGGCTCTTTCTGCTTAGTGGCTCAATTTCTAAATACACAGGAATCAAGTGCGACTTGTTAACCAGCCGTATGGGCTTTTATTTGATTATTTTTATAGCATTTAGCTATGCTTAGCAAATTATACTAAGTAACAGGTGAAATCGAACACGTTCATTCGTTACAACATTTGTGCTGAATGTAACTTCGCCATGTTGGTTTGTATCCTACTTAAGATAGGAACAAATGGATGAACGTGACGTCACGAAATGACGTATCGTACAGTTGAGAAATTTAGGGTTCTGGTAAGAGGCGACCGTAGCTGGATGGCTAAAGCGGCTGCCCGGTGTGCAGTAAGGTCGCAGGTTCAAATCCTGCCGGTCCCATATCTTTTTCAACTGTTTCTTAGTACAGTCGTTGGGGTTAGTAGTTCGAGAATCAATAGTAGAATGCAATTACACAACGATTTAACCTGACGTAGCGACCATCACTTTCAAGTAGTGATTGATCCGGCGATGGAGCTTTGTTCTCTAAGCTATGCAGCCTTTGAGTACAATAATATAGCTTAGGCACATGGGTGGGTTTAATTCTGTGGAAATTTGTTTAATTTATTTTTTTTTAGCAATGTTGCTCACGTTTTCGTCCGCGTAAAAGGATACGACCAATTAACTATGGGATTGTGTATCGCTGCTGTGCTATCTATTCTGTGGCTGTGTCAAGATAAAAACTGCTATATTATATGAAGAATAATATAAAAGTTTTATTGTGTCCCGGCTATTTTAATAGTAGTTAGTAAACAAATTACAAAAACACAAGATAATTCTATAAAAAAATTTAGCGCCCCGTTCATCCTTCATGTTTAAATATAAAATCTCTTTCATTTATTAAATCCCGCTTAAGTTATGTCTCTCATTACTAGATAATCGTCACACACTAAACTAGAAATTATTTACTATCTTATATTCACTCATTGCCTTTTAAATCTTGTTGTCAATGTTTCAAACTTTCATCCATGTTATACCCTTCTTTCGTCTCGTTAGGACTGGAATGACCAAAAAACCCGTCAAAGTGCTTATGCTCAATTCCATGCTATCTTGTGTAACTACCCATAGACTCTTTCAAGCCCTTATTAGGGATGGAGAATATCCAAAAAATATTAGTTAAATTCTTTATTTATGTCTTGGAAATTTAAGTATATCTACGTAAAAAAAGTATACGTAAAAACATGAAGTTACAATTTTTTTAGCAATCTGCTATTTAAAAAAATTGTTCAGAAATCGAATTCGTTTCATTGCATCAGTACTAAAAAGCCTAGTGCTAGCGTGAACGCACTGAACGCTCACAGCACGAAATATAGGCCAGCCCGTATATCGACCGGGAGCCGGCCTGTCATTACACTTTCTCTTTCATGTAGCCCTGGCAACTGCTCCAAGTTATGAACCATAGCGGCAATTAAAGAAAGAAAATAAATAAATTTATTTAGTTGCAACAAGCGGGACACAGATAAATAACAGTATACAAAAAAATGGAACAAAAGAATATTTAGCATTATGCCCGCAGTTGCACATAGCGACATTTATAATAACCGACCGGATTGAGACGTGGTCAGTGCGTTAAAAAAATGAAGTCTTCTGAACAAATTGAACATTGAAATCATTCAATTTATACTAAGAAACAGTTGAAAAAATTATGGGACTGGCAGGATTTGAACCTGCAACCTTCTGCACACCGGACATATAGGAACAAATGAATAAACGTGACGTCACGAAATGACGTAACATACAGTTGATACATTTAGAGTCTTGGCAAGCGACTGCCCGGTGAGCAAAAGATCGCAGGTTTAAATCCTGCCGGTCCTTTAATATTTTCAACTGTTTTTTAATATAATTTGCTAAGTATAGCTAAAAAATAATCAATAAGAAACCATTCAATTTGTTTGGAAAACGTGAAAATGTTCTATTCGTTAAAATAATATCCGGTGGAAGCGAACACTGACCACATCAAGAATCAGAGGTTTCAATAAATGTCCCTATAAACCCTGACATCCACCCTGTATAACAAAAAATATATAAATAAAAACTTAGTTAGTTCATAATTTAACATTTTCCTTTGGCATTTTAATGTTTATCCTCCATCCATCCATATACTTTTTACCCAGGTCGGTAAAAAGTATTATTGCCGGCTTTTTCCGTCGGGAAAATTTAATGCTCAATAATAGCTCGGAGTTGTAATAGTGCCTGGTGGATCACGATAGGCTCATTACCTATCACATGTGACCTAAACATAACAGGTGAAGTATGGGTGTTATGCACGTCTGCCAGGTCCTTCTGGGTAATATAGGCGTGATGTTATGTTACAAAAAGTCGAAGTGATATTGTTTTTAAGTCTATAAAACCATGGTAAGTCGTTGCCTTGGACAGCAGTCAGTATAGCAGTTGCAGCTAGCAACCGTGTTGAAACATTCCTGATTTAATTGTACAACGTATTGATTGCATTCTATACCTAATTCTGTATTAGTCGAAGCTGCGCGGACCGACCGATCTTGCAGGTTAAGCAATGCTTACTGGGGTCGACCGTGGATGGGTTGACCATCTTGGGTGCACGGTTGGCGTAGTGGTTAAAGCGGTCGCCTCGTCCCTTTTATCTGCGCTGGTGTTGTGGGTTCGATCCCCACACGAGACAAATTTTTGTGTGATCCGCAAAGATTCGTTCTGACTTTGGGTGTGCTTTGTATGTGTGAAATGTATGTTTGTGAATACCCCCGCGACACAGGAGTTTTTTCCGATAGCGGGCGTCGATTAAAAATCTATCACCCAATGTTTTCTGTTTATTTATTTTAAATATATTGAACAAACCAGTTTCAAAATCATGAGATGCCGAATTAAATATCAAACACCTCGATAACATTTCTGTAAGTAGGTATAAAGGATTAGTATCTCCTTAATGAGGTCGTTCACCCCTGGGGTCAATGTCGTGTGCGACACCGGGCTGACGTCAGCTTTATTCCAAACACTCCTGCGCATGGTGTTAATATACATAGTATACCTGCTAGCTGCTAGTGATGCATCGAATATGACTTTCGAATACAAATAGTTAGATTTCACAGTTTGACGAATACGAATACTTATATTTTTACATGTATTTAAATCGATATTTCACTTTTTTAATATTACATTATTGTAGAAGAAACTACAAACTTCACAACTATATCTGGGTATAATTCAGATATCCTGTGAAACATTAAAAATAAATTAAATGTTATGTTGGTTAGAGCGAAATAATTATTTGCATTCACAAATACAAATACAATACAAGTACAAAATCATTTATTCACAATTACAAATCACATCTGAATTTAATAATTTATACGTACTTTCTACGGTAGATCAAAATGATTACAAATATTCGTAAAGCTCCAACATATTCGTAATATTTTCCCGTATTCTTTACATCACTAATTGAATACCCATTATTTAGATTATATTTTGGACCAGTTTCTTCTCCGGGAGGGTTTAAAAACAACATAAATTATGTAGCGACGGAATAAAATGTATTTTTAGGGTTCTGAAGTACTTAGAGGAACCTCTGTCTGTTTGTCCGAGGCAAACCGTTAGTGCTAGATAGTTTAAATTGCGTGAATATGTGTATTAACTAAAATGTGGTAATTGTTTTTTGTACCTACCCCACCCCTACTTCTACATTTAAAGTGAGGATATTTTTCTTTTATCTCGTCCACCCTATCGGGTATCGTTAGATATGTCATTAAAGTTAGAGGCGTTGCTAAGTCATACAATAATTAATTTAAAAAAAGCAAGTTTTTGTTCGAGAAGGACCTGCTCCTCCGTCTCCCTTCAAAAAGCTAAGCTGTTGATTCGCAAAGTTAGATTAAATCCTGGCGGTAGTATATGTGATGAATTTTCAAGGAAAGCTATAGTGGCTATGTAAACTTTATTAGTTCAAGAATAATAAAAGCCCAAATTGTAAAGTAGGTACTGCTAATTGGAATAGTTCGTGCAAAATACAAAAACCTTTGCAAATAATGACTTAAATACGAAGTATTAAACGAGTAATACAGATAATAAAGCCCTTTCACGCCCAAAATACGTTGTAGCGACTAACTACGGAACTCACTTGCGTTGCGCGAGGCCCGACACGCACCTGTCCAGTGTTTTTAATATCACTATCTCTTTGGTTTCTTTAATTCGTTTTTCAAGTTAATATTATCAATGTTGTTTTTCTTTTGGAATGGTAACAAGTCTTTTGAATTTAATTAAAGACTTAAACCCAAGCAAAACACTTAAAAACCAGTCATATCGTCCAATTTTTCGTGTGGCAGGTAGGTACAAATATAATAAGGAATTTAGTTAATTGTTATAGCGATTGATTAAGGCTATCATTTATTATCACTAAGCTTCACGCTACTACAGGAGCAAAACAGTAACATTTAACACTGTTAAAATTACGGGGAACAGCTTGTAGATATTAAGGCGAGGTGACTACGTTTATCAGAACAGTCAGAGCGTAGTGTATAAACAGAGCAAGAACTCATTAGAAAGGTTACTGCTCAAGTTTACCCGACTGCCTAAAGCGAGAAATGTGTTCTGAAGTGAATGTATGTTAGCATGACACGCCTCGTTGCCTAAACGGCTAGTCCCATCTTGATAAGTTAAATGCGTCATGCAATGCAATCCATTCGGCTAAGTCAAATCTGTCAGTCGAATAGCGCATTCAGTGTTTATTCAAAACACATAACATCACGCCTATATTACCCAGAAGGGTGTGGCAGAGGTATACAACACCCGCACTTCACTTGTTATGTTTAGGTCCCATGGGATAAAGTTGAGCCTGTCGTCATCCACCGGGCACAATTCCAACTCCGTGCTGCTTTTGTGAATTTTCTAACGGAAAGTTCACAAATAACACTAGTTGCCCGACCCGGGGATTGAACCCTGGACCTCGTGGTAAGGAGCGTATACGCTAACCACTTGACCATCGACGCAGTTCAAAACTTTTTTTTTTCCTGATATTTGGTTAAATATTGCCTCTATGGTTTAGTGGTAATGTATACGTATATAAGACTGTTGGACTGTCGGACAAAAGTGGGAATTTAATTAAAATTATACGTCACGCAATTTTTTTGTGCTAAAGATGCTCACAACACCACCCACAGTGAAGTGTGAGTGAGTTTGTTGTTTAATACGTATCTGTTTAGCAGGATATGTAAGAACTACCTATACTTTATTAATAATGAAACTATCTTTCTTTTTTTTTTTTTTTATTGTTTTTAGGAAAGCTTACAGTCTAATAACAAAATGTGAATATTATAGTTCATAAATTTAAGAAAAGATTGCTTTTGAAAAGCCTTAGAAAAGTCTTTTCAAGATAAGGTATTTAAATAAAAGTATTTTTAAGGTACATAATAATATTATGTATCTGGTATTTTGCAATACAACTATATAATATATGTAGTGAGGTTGACGTTTGACGTTTGACATAGCAGTACCTCTGTCACGAACTTTTTAAAGGAAAAATATAAATAAAGACTTTTGAACTGTTTTAAAAGTTGTATAATATACGGAAAAACAGTGCAGGTTATTACAATCTTAGTGAACAATTTGTGGTGAGGAATAGTGTGTGAAAATAGTGAAAAGTAAATCAACAATTACAAACAAATAACTTTTTACCCTCTCATAAAAAATAAAAACATAATATTAATAATAAAACAGAAATCAGAGCTAAATCACCGGTGTTTTAAAACTTGAGGCCGCCGAGCCCTTCTACGCCTTGCAAGAGATCTGCCTAAAATATTCTTTACATAAGAATATTACTCTAACACTAGCTACTACTGGCGCCATCTAGTTCGTCACACCAAAAACTAAAAGCATAATAAAGATAAAATGGCTAAGTGTGGAGGCTGTGGTCGTTTTTTAGGAACTGCCGATGCTGCCAGGTGTGAAAAATGCAGTGGCATGTACCACAAGGCCTGCGTCAACATACCAGGAAAGAGCCAAGTAACTTCCAGTTGGCGCTGCCCTGAGTGCAAAAGGCATATGGCAACAGACAACAAGTCAGAGACACCTGTTAAGGCAGCTGTTGGTGTGGGTGACATAATAGATGCCGAAAAAGAACCAGGTTTGCAAGTACCCATTGCGCAAAGGTGTCAGACCATAGTAGAGTCCCCGCAGATGAACAATAGCAGTTCGAGGCAGGTAGTAGAGTCCCCACATCTGACAGGCACTAATCTAGAACTTAGTATACTTGCTGACGAGATTAGAGGTATGAGGTCGGACATACATAGCTTCAAGAATGGGATACAGGCTGAGATGACAACTGTGAGGATCTGCGTGGAGAGATTTTCATCCCG
The DNA here is from genome assembly GCA_905147285.1 of Hypena proboscidalis. Taxonomy (NCBI): domain Eukaryota; kingdom Metazoa; phylum Arthropoda; class Insecta; order Lepidoptera; family Erebidae; genus Hypena; species Hypena proboscidalis. The sequence continues at coordinate 15,814,763 of LR990149.1, forward strand.
ACTGGACGGTTTAGAGGCAAGAATTACTGCCCTGGAAGAGCGCACAACAGCTCCAATTTCAACAGCAACCTCAATAGATGGAATCATCGAAAACCTACGCCAGGAGCTCAATGATAGAGACCAAGATCTATTGGCCAACGACCTGGAGATAACTAACATCCCAGAGACAAATGGTGAGAATCCGATACATTTAGTCAAAGTAATAGGTCAAAAATTGGGTGTGCCTGTGGATGAGCGCGATATAATCAGCGCGGAGAGAGTTGGTGGACGACACATTGCGGCCTACAGCCCTTCTGGTGCGGATGAACGACGACCGCGATCTCTGGTGGTGCGATTGGTGCGGCGTGATCTAAGAAACGAGCTGCATCGTAGCGCGAGGGTTCGGCGTGGAGCTACTACCGCAGACCTGGAGATGGCAGGACCACCAAAACGGTTCTATGTCAATGAGCGTCTCACAAAAACAAACCGCCAGTTATTTCGTCGGGCAAGGGAAGCTGCTGGGCGAGCTGGATGGAAGTTCACCTGGACCAAGCAGGGCCATATTCTTGCATGTAGTAAGCCCGGTGAACCAACCCACAGGATCCGCAGTGAGGAAGACATTAGTAGATTGTTTGGACCTGTTAATGCAAATTTGTGAATGTTTATCTTTTATTTTTTCATCAATTATGTACAGTTATGAATTTCTAGTTTTTAGTTTTATTGCATGTCACATCAGTCAAGTATCTGGAATTTATGAAGTCTCATGGCGGACATCACATACAGGGCTTTTCTTTTTCTTTTACACATATATACTAAGTATACTATCTATTTACATAATAATTATGCAACTACATACTGTTATAAAACTACTTACTTATTTTCTAATTATCTTTTTATTACTAACTATATACAAACAGACTACACAACCTAATTACTATCAACTCTTAAATCTCACAACTCACACTTACAATACAAACGAAATTTTAACAATGCACATTTACAAAAAGAATAAAACTTTAAAATCTATCATTATCAGCACAATTAGTAACCATAATAATGAGGAACAATTTGTCAACTACATTATAAAACATAATCATTTCAATTGTATATTATTTAAGAACCAAACAGCACAGCATAAATGACTAAGCGAAAGAATCTTAAGTTTGGTCTCCTAAATGCAGGTTCACTGGGAACTAAACATGATGAGTTTAGAATAGCCATGGCAAAGCATGATGTGGACATTCTATGTATCTGTGAATCGTGGCTGAGGCGGGGAGAGGAAAATAGAGCTCCTTGTGTGCAGGGGTATCGTCTAAAACATGTACCAAGGCCCACAACTGTGCGTAATGGGAAGGGTGGGGGTGTAGCCCTGTACATAAAAACGGGTATTAGTTTGCGAGCATTAACACATCCTGCTCACCCAAATGTGGAACAGATGTGGGTTAGTCTAAACATCACAGGGAAGAAGTTACTAGTGGGTACAGCCTATAGACCGCCGTGGCTTGATCTTGACTGCTTCCTGGAGGGTATAACTGACAGCCTAAGTGCACTGGCACCCTATGATCATGTCATGCTTCTGGGAGATTTGAATGTGAATATGCTTGATGCCAATAATACAAAAACCAGAACACTTATGGAGTTTCTAACCTGTATGAACCTACGTCAAGTTGTAGAAACACCAACTCACTTTGTGGGGGAGAGTGCTACACTTATAGATGTGATATGCACTGATTTGAGGGTTAGGAACATCTTGGTGGACCACATCAGTGACCTTGGTCACCATGCTTTTATCACATGCAACACTACTTTTAAAAAAGAAAGGGTCAGGCCCAGAGCGGTTATTTACAGACCACTGAAAGACATTTTGGAGGACTACTTTATTGTAGATATGGAATCTATTCCATGGGAAGACATTTGTGGAATGGATGATGTGAATTTAATGGTTCAGTATTTTAACTCATATGTCATCAGTTTGTTTGACTTACATGCTCCTTTACAAAAAAGAATATTTAAAAGCCAAGCCACCCCTTGGATTACCGATAATGTGCGCTTAATGTTTGATTTACGTGACAAGGCCAGGCATACTTACCACCAAACAAGGCTGGACCATCACAAAACTTACTACCTTGATTTAAAACATGAGGCAGCAAGGGCATTATTCAGTGAGAAGCAGGTATATTTTGAGCTTAACATTAATAACAACATTAAAAATCCCAAATTACTATGGACAAATTTAAAAAAGGATGTTCTGCCAGCGCATAAGGACTCTCTCTTACCTAACTACTTTAATGACCCAGGATCGATTAATAGCGCGTTTCTAGAAGTCCCAGGCAAAACAAGCACAGATGTTTCTCAACTATCCTTTTTTGAGTTCCATAGATATAGCTCTGTGGAATTTAACTTAGAGCCTGTAACTCAAGAATCAGTTTTCAAAATTTTACAAAACATTAGTACAAATGCACAGGGCATAGATGGCATTAACTCTGACATGTTGGCCATGACATTACCATCTACTTTGCCAGTCATCACTAATATAGTGAACAAATCTATACAGACTTGCACATTTCCTGAGTTGTGGAAGTGTGCAGTGGTCCATCCAATTCCGAAAAATGCCAACCCACAAAGTTACAAGGATCTTAGACCAATTAGTATACTACCGTGTCTTTCAAAGGTATTGGAGCGTGCGGTGTACACACAGGTGATGAACTACCTGGAGACAAATAATATTCTACCTGACCTACAATCAGGTTTCAGAAAGGGTCGAGGTACAGCAACTGCTCTTTCTGACGTAGTGGGCAACATTTTGGAGGCGCGTGACGAGGGCATGGGTACGATTCTGACATTACTTGATTTTTCGCGGGCTTTTGATGCTATTAATACCACGCTACTGATGTCTAAACTTTCTTACTATGGATTCTCAGCCCAAACAGTAGCATGGTTCAACAGTTATCTCACCGATAGGTGTCAGTGTGTAGAAATTCGTGGAGAAGATGGATCTGCTACCTGTTCCTCGTTTCGCTGCGTCCCTAGGGGTGTACCTCAGGGCTCAATACTAGGACCGCTCCTGTACATAATATATAGTGCTGATATTATGAATATGTTTGTGAATTGTAAATATCATATGTACGCTGATGATATCCAGGTCTACATATCATTCAAACCGTCAGAAGCATTACAAAGTGCCCAGAAAATGAATGAAGACCTAGAGAGAGTAGTTAAGTGGTCAGAGCATAACTCTCTAGTCTTAAATCCTGCTAAATCCAAATATATGATTCTAGGTAGTAAGAATCACATCACATCAATAAGCTCAGCCAAACCAGAGATAGTCATTTCAGGGGAAAAAATAGAGAGAGTGGAGATTGTTACTAATCTTGGTTTAACAATGGACCCACAGCTTCGTTTTGAGTCTCATATCAGTAAAATAATATCTAACTGTTACTATAGACTCAAAGTATTATATAACATTAGAGAATACTTAAGCATCCCGCTACGAAAACAACTAATGGACAGTTTAGTCTTATCAAGGCTCAACTACTGTGACACGGTCTATGGACCTTGTCTGTTGGCAAGAACACAGGCTTTGATCCAGCGTCTCCAAAATGCATGCATACGCTTTTGTGTAAATGTTCCAAAAAGGGAACATGTGACTCCATACTTCAACAAACATAATATACTAAAAATGTCTGCTCGACGCAAAGTACATTTTGCTGCTATGCTGTTTGGAGTCATAACTACCCAAAGGCCTAAGTATTTGTATGACAAACTGACCTGGAGGCAAGATACATCAAAACATGTAATTCGGTCTGTTGTGAATCCTCTTGTAGTCACCAAGTATAGGACTGCAGCTTTCCGGGGGTCTTTCAGGTTTAGTGCAACCAGGTGTTGGAATGTGCTCAAGCCACCAAGGAATCTGAGAACCAAAAGTAGCCTTATATACCACCTTAAAAAACTGTTTATGAAGGAGCAGTTAGGAAGTGCACAGTAGTCACATTAAGTCACAAAAAAAAGGGTATACGCACCATTAATGTTTTTATCCCATAGTCACCGGAAAAAAAACCCAACATCTTGACCTGTTTGACACATAACCCATGCCATCACCTTCAGATATTCAGATGCAAGCTCTTTTGACCTGAAAGTAGTTATTATTCTTATTAATTATTCTGTTTCGCTTATATTATATTGCATTAAGTATTTATAGTTTTAAATTCAATTTGAAAAAGATTCTGCTCCATACACAGAAGAATTGTATTCATTTGAAGTAATTATGCTTACCAGCAGGTTATTGACTATTAGTATAGGATGTGACACACTCCAGTTTCATGGCACTCCAGTTTCATGGCAATTGGTTTGTTTTTTCTGCTGCTATCTGCACATACAGACTCAGTTTTATTTTTTCACTTCTGCTCACCAACCTGAAAAGCATCATAGGATAATGAAAGCATGACTTTTGTAATTTGTTAATATTATATTTTTATATATAAATTTAATAATTATTTAATCAATAGTACTATTATCCATTTTTAAATATATTCCATTATAATATAATTTCACATACAATCAATATATTTCGTATAATATTTTTTTCTGTTCTCATTTATTTTCAATAGCTAATTTGATACAATTATTAATTTTTCATTACCTGTAAATTTAAATGATACAATCAAACTGACCTAATAGTAACTCTTCGTCACTCATGATTATGGATGTGTTTTCAGTTTATTTTCAGGAATAAACGCGAATAAACACACCAAAGATGGCGTTGTGTTACAGAAAAGGTACAAACAAATAATGCTATACAGAAATAACGTTGGCAATTTATCCCCAGGATAAACGAGTTTCAGCTAATTTATTCTACAATGCTAATATTCTACAATACACAATTTGAATTTCTTACCTCTATTCGTTCAACAAAAATGTTCCATCTCCACAAAAAGGACGCTCCGCTTGAAAAATTAAATAAAACATTTTCACACGACGATCACACTACAATAAAGTATATTTTACAACATCACAACTCTTTACTTACAGCACAAAACTCAATACGCATAATACAATCACTTTTTTCTCTTGTTTACAAATTCTTTAATACTATTTCAACACTACAAAGAATGCGAAGTATTTTAACCGGAAAATACAATTAGGCGTTGACCTGACATTCACTGTGATTGGGCAAGCCATAAACAGTGTACCAACTGTCGTCGCGTCGCCAGCGCAAGGCGATACCAGCGCCATCCGGATATTTTTTTTTTTTTTTTTTTTATGTTTATTAAATTATTAGTTTAGTTAGATCAGTTATTAATATCTAGATAATAATTGTTTTAAGTTTACTATTTTTATTTGTTTTGTTTTCTTTTTTTCTTGCCGTCTTTGTAACAACTTTGTAACCTTATATAAAATTATAATTATCTATGCATGTATTTATAACCTAATTTATGATTTATTATTTATTATATTATTCTCTCGTATAATGTACCTATTATTTTTTGTGTATATTTTTGTGTTTTTCCTCGAACTTAGCATAATTTTAATTTCACGTCACTGTCTCTTTATATGTTTCTGTACCTGTTTTCTGTTCGTGCCGTCAACCGTGGTGGTTGCTGAAAATCAGCGCTGTGAAAGTTTTGCAGAAATGCAAGACTCCACAGCATTAAAGCTGAGCAACCGCCACTATTTTCTTACATTTTTTTTGTTTACTACTTACCTGTTTTGCTGTATATATGTTAGTTATGTAAGAAAATAAAAATTATTTCTTTCTTTCTTTCTTTCTTTCTAATGTATACTGTAATACTAAATATATGCATAATAATATATTTGGACACCGATTTCACTACTGTAATACCACCTATGTAACCATGTTTATGACAAATAAATGATTTCTATTTCTATTAATGTAACATTTCGATGTACCACATTCTAAGCAAATAAATAAACGATTATGATTATTATTATGATAACTCTTCTGGGTACAATATACACGATGTACCTATCCAAAACTGACCAGAACGGTATGCCCCAGATCCATCAAAAGCTAGATCTGCTAGACTGCTAGTAGCATATAGTTTTATGGCGTACCCTACCCAAAATACCTGACTACTAGTCTTTTTTACGTTACATAGAAGGTGCGTAACACATATCTAAATATGGACTACTAAGCGCCAACTGTACATATGGCAAGAGCTGCTAACTTTTTATTTAAGTACATAAAGCCTAGACGACTGTTTCATTAACTATGTCTGCACGTGGTATTATTGGTGGTAGAGCTCTTGTGAATGAGCTCGAGGGCGGCAGCACCACCGTCTTACCTTTAACCTGCCGCCAAATAGTAGTGCTTCCATTACTGTGTGCCGGTTTGGTGGTGAGATCAGGCCCTGAAATTACTGGCACACCAGGCATACCACCGTAGTCCTCAGCTGCAGCGACGCATCTATAATCTGCTTTTGTGGATTGTTGATGTCCATGGGCTGTGCTCCACTTACCATCAGGTGGTCTACACGTTCGTTCGCTGTGGGCGTAGTATAACAAAAAAAAGAAAAAAAAACCTAGACGACTGTTTCATTATCTATGTCTGCACGTGTGGTATAATGGTTTAAGCGGTCACCCCGGCGCTCTCCACTGCACTGGTGTTGTGGGTTCGGTCCCCACATGGCACAAATCGTTATGTGATTCGCAAAGATTTGTTTTGAGATTGGGTGTGCTTGTGTGAATGAATGTTTGTATTTGGCCTTTTCATTCGGACCATTAGATAGTGTAATTGCTTCTGGCGTTCTATATAATGTAAAAATCCAAATTATATTATTATTATTTGTGATTAACCTTTCCGTATTATTCCGTCTTAACTTTTAAATTTAATACTTTTGAGATTAGCCAATATATTATTGCGAAAGAAGTCTAATTAGTTTTGGGAAGAGATAATAGTTTTTTTTAATATTTCGGTGGCCTTAAACTTAAACTTCAAGCGCTCCAACAGCCATGAGGTAAACGTGTGCGACTACTCAGGTTTCTAACCCCTTCAGTTCAGCAGAAGTGTAATCAGACATATTTTTTTTCCGATGCTAAATATCGCTAATGGGCTAATGACGATAGGCTCACTCCAATTGAGTCACCCCCTTTTCCCATGAGACTTAAACATAATAGGTGAATTGTGATTGTAATACACCTCTGCCCTCGCGTTCTAGAAAACCCAGGTGTGATTATAAACGTAAACATTAAACATATTAAACATGTTTATATTTGATGAGTACCTAAGTTTGAAACTAGAATTTCGTACGAACGTGCTATCTTTACACGAAGTCGTTGAACCTACAAGGATGTTGGCATAGACAAGAGTTATAGACAACGCTTCATTTTTAAATGCTTAAATAAACAGGCCTTTGACCGGAGTCTTGTTGTATTCAGGCTATATATTAGGTATTATGTGAAGTATTCATTACTTATCTTTTATTAAAATGAAAATGTACATACAGCTGTGATTTTTACAATATACCTACGTGTCATTGTTAAAATATCGTTGAAAATTATTGTCATGGAGATTTTATGTGTTCTTAAACGAGGTATGTAGCAAACAGGCGTGTCATCTACCTTATGGTTAATAATAGTGATTATAATAAAATTAATGTATTAACAACCCAAGAATATAACTCTATTTAATTTACATTAATTAATTTATATAGACTTGTGTCTACTAGAGAACCTGCGAGCAAAAACTATTTATGTAGAACATAATTACGCGCAATATTTATGCAAATACGTCTCAATTAAAAAATCAGAGAGCTTTTCGGGTGCTAACTCAAATATATAATTATACAAAGTTTAACTTACACAAACTAGTGTTGAGCGCCATCTAGTGTTGAGTAGCAAACAACAAATTAAAAATGTTTTTTTTTCAGGCGGAGAGATATCGCGAGAGACGGAGGCTGGCAACACCGAGCCCCACACCATCCCCTCCACGGCGGCAACCCGCCCCCACCCCTTCTAATACCAGCGGCAACTGGTTCAAATCTCTTGACAGACTAACCAGTAGGAAGAAAGGCAAGATTGCTAAAGAAAACAAAGTATGTAAACATTATTTTATTAACAGCTAGTTTTTATAGACCATTTGTTTTAGTTCTTTGGATCTTACGTTAATAAGCTAAACCATTTATAGTAAAATCCTTATTGAGTATTATTAAAAATGATAAATTAACTCTGTCTGTCTTTTACGCTTACTCCGTAAAACTACTAAATGGAATTTGATGAAAATTGGTATGGATAGTTCAAAACCTGAGGAAGAACATAAAAAACTGTTTATTGACCTACTTAGTGGATGGAGTCGCGCTAGTCTACAATAAGTTTCAATGGCACAAACAGAAAATGAAGACATTTCATAATAACGATCATGTATGAACCCAAGAGATAGTGTTTTAATTTAATTTGTATGTTTCCAGCTCGAAAAAGAAAGCACATTAACAACAGAAGACGAGTCTCCGCGCAATGCGAAGCTAGTGAAGCCTACCCCTAACTCCCCCGCGAAAAACCTTCGTTTCTTCGGAGACACGGACCCCGACTCTGACGCAAACGTCAAAGAAAAACGATACACCAAACAAACAGTAAAAAAAACCACATCAAACAACTCTAGTACAGGGTTTGATGAGATTGATCACAGTGAGCTGTCTCACAAGAGTTATTCACTCTCCAATCTGAGAGAAGAAAAAAGTGAGTCTCCTCACAACAAACAGTATAAAAGAAACCTGCAGAATATTTCGGAAATCCAAAGTAACTCGGAGACGGAAAGTCAATTCGATAGGAAGGTAAGTCAGCATAAAAAAATTATATTGCTAATATGTGTTCTAAAAACTTGCTTATTGACTTCCCTTACTTTATATTCACTAAAATAATGGCACCTTTATCAAAAAGGTATACCTTCCCTGTAAGAATCTTGTGATATGTTACTGTAAAAATTCGAGTCACTTGAAGTAATCCCATTCAGTCTGTTTGGGATGATAGCCAGCATAGCTGATCTAATGACCCTTTTTATATTCAAAGGTGAACAGCAAGCCTCCAATCAGTCCTTACGAGAGATCACGCAGTCACAGCAGCTCGAAGACCTTGAAGGGTTCAAAAGCTGATGTTAGGAGGCGAGCTGAGGATCGAGGCAGTTCTTCCGAGTTGAGGGGCAGCAAGCAGGAGCTCAGTGGAACACTCAAGTAATTTTATTTTATATTCGACTAGTAGTCCAGCTTATAATAAGTGACAACTACATCCATGATGGCTTCATCTGTGTAGTTTGTCAACCAAACCACTTACCAATTTCCTAGTCATACTCTGATATAGCCATACAACATTGTGGTGATGTCATCAATATTGGTTTTTTATCTCGTAACTTTAAATTCCTTAATCTACTTAAGGGTAAATTATATAACTAATCGAATCTCTATACAGTAAAAGCCGAAAAAACAGTGATTTTCTAAATCAGTTCTTTTCAATTTCAGACACCGGCGTAGAACACCCGTCACGAACTCCGGCGAAAGCAGCACTGAGGGTGACTCCAGTCACCAGTCACAGCGCAGCGTGGTCTATCTACATGCAACCACTGGTACGTTATTAAACCATAACCCCACTTCTTAATTACCTTGGATTCCTGCCCAGTATTCGTCTATTTATTCCCCGACTATTGACTAAGGGCAGCGTGAAAGAGTGTGATGTCGTTTTGAAATTCCATTTTATAAGACCTAATGATGTGGAAACTTTCAAGTCACTTAATTCAAAGAAAAACCCACTTGCGAGGTATTTCTGTCAAGGTACTGCAAAATATAATTATTGACATAGTACCACAATATTTTGCAGCAGTTAGAAAGTGTTGTTAAATACTATTAATAATTTAATTCACAAAGAGCAGTATGGTTTTACAAAGGGTCTTTCAACCTTAGATACACTTATGAAACATATATTTAATGTCTGGGAAAACTCGCAAGCTGCTATTGGCGTTTTCTATGACTTATCCAAAGCATTTGACTGCGATGAATATCAAACCTTATTGCTAAAACACAGGCACTATAGAGTCAGGGATATTGCACTTGATCTGGCTGCCTTTTACCTTGGTGACAGAGTTCAACGAGTTAATATAAATGGAATTAGGTCCTCCTGATTATCTATCTATATGAAAGCAGCGAGGCGACCGCTTTAACCACCACGCCAATCGTGCACTGCCAACAGTTAACGAATAAGCAGTTGCTTTCGCTTACCACCTGCACCAACGGCACCTTCCTTAAACCTACCATTAATATAACACACTTTGTTACAGTTGGTGCCATCCCAGACCCAGGCCGTATTTCCCGCAACAGATCTCGGGATGACGTATCTTCCGTCAACTCCTCCAACCTTCAAGTTCGCAACACCACCAAGAGCTTCTCAATATTCGCGCCATGGACTCCTAAACACTACAACGATCAACACGACGTGCATTACGCACAACGACCGACTCGCAAATCTAAACCCAAAGAAGTAGTCAAGAAGGCTTCTTCTACAAAAACGCTAAGCGACGACAGACCGACAACGTTGCAAAAAAATAAATCGTACAGCCAAACAACTTTATCAAGACGATCACAACCCAATAATCGACTAACTAGCTCTAGTCAAACTCTATACAAAAAACCTGAAAAAAGGGAAAGTAGGGATGGCAATAGTACGATGAGAAAGTCGGTTGTTCGAGACGGCAAGAAAAGCCAATCCAGCGAATTAATCAACCGTGAGAACGAACGAGAGAGACTGTCCCGGTCGATATCAATGCCTAAGGACAATAATAAAAAAGCTGGCTGGTTTAAACTAACAAATAAAAATAAGAAAACAGAAATAAATACAAGAGTGCGCTAAGTCGAATGTACAGTGTACACAGTGTACAAATAGACGAAATAACTTTATTCATAAGTTTGTAATTAATGATCGACTCTTTTTTTCGTGTCAATGGCTAACACTAATATTGTTATGGACCAGTAGATCTCAACCGCTTCTTTTGTTGTCTGCTGATCGACATAAATTACGATTTGCCTAACTGTATACTATTAATTCAAAAGGTCGAAAAATATCAATATGTATATTTATTTCCTTTTCTTTCTTAGAATGCTTATAACATTCGTTTTTTTTAATTAAAAGTTTTTTAATAAAATAATTTAACCTATACACACTACATAATTATATGATTCCTTAAAACATAATTTTCCTTTTATGTCAAAAACATCGCTGAAAATGAATATTTTTAGGAATATTTTTGCAATGAGTGAATTTTTTAAACTGATGTGTCATTTTTAAGTAAGTTGTAAAAATCAAGTACCAATGATTTTCCATTCAGCGGTGCTATTTTTTTTTCTAACCTTGTATTAGTATTGGTTACTACTAGTGCCATGAACCACGTAATGATATAATTATTATATTCAATAAATAATAATGTTACCATTTCTACTGTTTAGTCATTAAGTAATGCTTTTATTACTAATAATAAGATATTGAAAATATCTGTGCATATTTTATTACATTCGATTGTAAGTACTTAATAATAAAAACCTATTCATTAATTTTAATGCTTTTTGTATTAGGTGAACGAAAATTGTGAATCCGAGCCACTGTGCAGCTGGAACTTCGTGATTTTTACGAAAACTAATATTGTTCGATTAGAACTATAAATGATTTTAAATAAACTATCTAATTATTTATGTGTTTTTTATTTTACTGTGTCATTTTGTTATATCGCCGAATCTTAGTCAGCCATACACGGCATACACACAGTTATGCAATATACATAGATTAATTAAAACCTAAGCATTATCAGTCTATCACATGACCTCACTATATCGGTGAAATAATTTGGGCATTTATACTCAGCCTGCCTAGCCCTATCGGGAAACACAGGCATAACGTTGTAATGCCCATTATAATTGATGATAAAATCCGATTCAATTATTCGTTTGCTTGGCAGATGAAATGATGAAGTAGGGAAACAGCTGTTTATTGCTAACGACAGAAATCGCATTTAAAATGTGCTATACTACGAAATGTATGTACTTAACGTGGTTACTTATTATATTTCTACATCGCCGTGCATTGATGTTTATAAGCCACCCCTCAGAATATAAACATCGTATCTTTTTGTACATGGACGGTGATGATAAATCGTTTCTAATACTGCCATCTAGTATCGAGTAGCAATTATTAACTCTGGCAACTTTGGAAGTTGGATAATAATAAAATTATAATATACGTATTAGGTTTAGCTTTTAATAATTTAAATAATAAACATTTTACGCTAGTAATAAAGCCAGCAATAAAAAAGAAACCTTGTATTTTGTTTATTTAATTTCACCGTTTCACCTCCTACGTGTCCCTAAAAATGATGACACTTTGACAGTTATGAAAAATTAACGTCAACGTTGGACCATGTCTGTCACTAGATAGATATTTTTCTTGCTGATTTCTACTGAAAATCAGAGTCTATATAGTGCGGTTTCGTGAATAACACAGTAAATAACGACAATGTCTCGAAAATACAGAGACGCAGCTGCAAAATTGCAGCAGAATGTTCAAAAACATTTGAAAGAAATGAAAGATCTTTCGTCCTCAGAAGATGACGAGCCTTACGAGTCTAGTATCCTCGATGGAATGTTCCAGACCTACTGCAGGGGAGGCGGTGATGCGTCTTTGCTGAATAGAACTAAGAATCTTCTAGAAGAAGCCATCAGCGGCCGAGCAGTAACTTGTCTCATTTGCATAGCTTCGATCAAAAGATCCGATCCAATATGGACTTGCGACCACTGTTATTCTTATTTTCACATATCCTGTATTCAGAAATGGTCAAACGATAGTATAAGTTTACGTAGCGAGGAGAATCATGGACCGATCTCTGTATTTAAACCGAAAAAAATCGAGTGGTGTTGTCCGAAATGCCGGCACTCGTATTCTAAAGAAGAAATCCCGCGTAAGTACAGATGCTTTTGCGGTAAAACTGATGACCCGCAGTACCACCCGTGGCTCTTACCCCACACATGTGGAGAAGTGTGTGGAAAGAGACTGTCTGTTGGTGAAAATTGTAAACACAAATGTTTACTTCTCTGCCATCCTGGTCCTTGTCCACCGTGCCCACAGACTGTTAACGGAATTTGTTATTGTGAGAAGGAACGCAAGAGGGTGAGATGCAGTGCAGCTAAATGGTCTTGCGGACAGCCTTGCAAGAAAACACTTTTATGCAAGACTCACAAATGCCAAAATGTTTGTCATCTAGGCAACTGTTCGCCTTGCAGCTACACCAGTGACCAATCCTGTCTATGTGGTAATAAAAAAGCTAAAAGACCATGTAATGATCCATTTTGGAAGTGTGAAAAAGTTTGTGGAAAACCATTTTCTTGTGGCTACCATAAATGTGAAAGACTCTGCCATGAAGGTGACTGTGGCTCTTGTCTGAATTCAGGGTTGAAATCTTGTCCATGTGGAGCTAACCAAAGAATGGTACAATGTCCAGATGTTATGGAAACTTGCCTAGGAACATGTGGCAAGAAGCATGACTTTTGTGAACACAGCTGTCCAGAAAAATGCCATAAAGGCGATTGTCCTCCTTGCCAAGTTCTAGTACAGAAAAAATGTCATTGCTCTACTCATACCAGGTCCCTACCATGCAGACAAGACTTCAAATGTGAAACAAAGTGCAGAGGCACAAGACCTTGTGGCAAACATGGATGTGCACGCAAATGCTGTAATGGTAATTGCCCACCCTGTGAGAAAGTATGTGACAAACCACTTCAGTGCGGTAGACATAAATGCATAAACATTTGCCATCATGGTCCATGCTACCCTTGCCCATTAGATTCTAAAGTAACTTGTAGATGTAAAGAGACTTATGTCACTGTACCTTGTGGAAGAGAGAGGCACACAAAACCACCAAAATGTACCAAATACTGTAAACTAAAATATAAATGTGGACATGTAGAAGAAAACAGACATTCCTGTCACTTTGGTGACTGTCCTCCTTGCAAAGCAATCTGTGACAAAAAATATCCCAACTGTGACCACCATTGCGAAGGTGTGTGTCATGAATATGTGGCTGTTGTCTTCAAGCAGGTGGAGAAACCAGCTACACCATGGGAAGTGCAACCACCAAAGACAAAAATAATGAGCCTTGAGTGTCCTCCATGTATTACACCTGTACCTGTAGTGTGCTTTGGGGAACATGAAACTGACAACCAGCCATGCCATTCAGCTGCTCGAAGACCATGCGGAAGAGAATGTGGCCGACCACTAGCTTGTGGTAATCACAACTGCACTCTATTATGTCATCTTTACTACCCATTGCCTGAGTATCCAAATGTGCCTTCTAATTGCCGACCGTGTAACAGAGACTGCCAAGTGAAACGCCCAGCAAAGTGTTCTCACAAATGCCCCAAACGGGCCTGTCATCCTGGTCCGTGTCCATCCTGTGAAATCTTGGAAAGGCTAGCTTGCCACTGTGGTTTGACAGAAATCTATATGCCTTGTAAAGAGATGTCTGTTGCTACAGAAGAGACCTTATCATGCAAGCAACAATGTCCAAAAAATTTACAGTGTAGTCACCGCTGCCGTAACATCTGCCACTCAGGTTCTTGTGGCATTCAGATCTGCACTAAGAAAACTAAAACACATTGCCCTTGTGGCAATTTAAAGAAGGAGGCTCCATGCAATGCTGTCCGTAGTGGAGAGATAAAAGTATCTTGTGATGAAACTTGTGAAGCCAAAAAGATAGCAACAAAGTTGGAGAATGAGAAAGAGAAACAGAGATTAAAGGCTTTGGAAGAGGAGAAGAATAAGAGAGAGTTGGCTGAATATGAATGGAAATTAAGTGGCAAGAAGAAGAAATATAGGGAAAAGAAGGTAGTTGTTAATAAAGATGAGCGAGGAATTCTGAAGAAGTATTGGATACCAATATTATCAGTAATAATTGTAATTGTGGCAGCATACTTTTACATATTTGAAGTTGGAATCTAAAATTAAGTCAATTAATTGTAATAGTAGCTCCTATGTATGTAGACTGCAAATTATACTAAAATTAATTATAAATTAATGTTTGATAATACAGTGGCCTATAGTAGCTGGGCAATAATACGGGTGATCTGACAAAATGTTTTGCTGGACAGTATAAAGAGTGAGAGTCAGAAAATGAATTTGTGTGATTGATTATAGAGTACTCTTTATGAGGTCTTTAGATACTATAATTTTGACAAATTCAGCTTCTTCTAAAATAATATAAAGGTAAATTTAATATCTAGGCGGTAGTGAAATTGACTGCAGATGGCTTTGCTGCATTGCATCAAACAATTGTTACTAACAAATTGTGTTGTCCTATTTCAGATCGCCAATGAGGAACCAATTTTAGACTGTTTATCTTATTACCGATCATTTGGCTCAAACTGGACCTTACTTTCTACCTTGTTGTTGGCTGAATCATCAATAACCAATGGAGCCATTTTTATAAAAATAGGATAGAATCAAACAATTGTCAGGCATGGCTTTGCTGCATTGCATCAAACAATCGTCAGGCATTGCGCACCAAGTGTGGCCAATCATAGCAAATGTGTGGACCCGTTAGCAATATTAACACCGCCTACATGTTTAAATTTATACCTTGTATACCAACAAATTACAAAGTGTTTAGATTCTATCTGCTTTTTAGGCTAAAGGCATATCGGATTACACGGAGCGCTGGATTACCAAAGGTCAACTGTATCAGAAAACCATATTTGATAATTTTTTATAACTTCAAAATGTAAGACTAGAGAAGCTAGATGCTTAGTATCATGTATGTGTATTTACTATTTATGGGTGTATAATCAATCACAATAGTATACACAGGTGTTTGGTACATTTTGGAGCGAATGGGAGGTTGAAAGGGGGAGGGGGAGGCATTTCATAGTTGTGCTCATGCTTATCTGCACACAGAAAATATCATAGACTCTGTATGTACTGCTGCTAAATCTTTTAAGTGATTTTTACTTGTGGCATCCACATAATATAAATTAACTGTGTATTATTTACATGTCACTTGCTCATAGAATACTAGTAATGTATGGTTGTCATATTTATGTCCTATATAGTAATTTTATAAAATAAATGATTGCTTTAATATTGATATGTATGACTTCTTTGGCCTGTTTTATTTAACATTTCTTTTTAACTGTGTCAGCAGTGTTCAAATTCATCGGTTGGCGTGATTGTACAAATTTTAAAATTATTATACCATGGTATTATTTATATCAGGGCCACCCAAGTGCACTGAAAATAAAAAATATACCTGTCTACTTTAAACAGATAACAACAATAATGTTTGTCAAATGATTGAATCCATGATAAAGAAAAGCCTTATGAAAATGTGTGCAGAAATATTATAAATGGGAAAAAAATATTATACTGGTTAATGCATAATCAATACTACTAATATTGATAAATCCTTGAAAATACTAAATCCAAATAAAGAAAATTACCTAATATAACTAAAAAACTAGATATTCCTTTACAATATGGAGATGACCTCATTAAACTTATTACAAATAAAATTAGTATTGCAAAATACTATTACTACATGACATGGAACACTAATCAGCAACACTAAATTATTGAATATCTATATAAAACATATCTGAAGCTAAGTACAAATAAAAAGGTGGATTTTATAAAAAAATATTAAAAGAAGTTCATGTTTTGCGAATTGTTAAAATAAATTCTTATTTATTTTAGCATTTCGCTCTTGCTTTTTCAGCAGCGAAATCAAGTGAAATCAATATTTAATAATTAGGTATAGAATATTATATTATGTTTAATCATTTATGTACTCTATGTGTTTAATATAGTAAAATTCCGCTTTAATTGTCTTATAATAGACTAGAATAGAATTTTACTGTCTTTGCTTCAGGCTTTAGATCATGAATCTAGAAAATGTACATAGACAACAAATAGCCCGAATAGCCCTAAAAATACATAGAGCATGCTGTCAATTATGTCAAATTTAATCCAATGAAGTTTGAGTTTGCTACAAATGTAAACAAGTATTTTAATATGTTTTTAAGTTATTATTTTTCTAGCAGCTAGCACCGATTAATTATACTCAATAAACAAAATTCAATATATTACATATTGCAATACCGGTGAATAAATCCTGTTAAGTCCCGTAATTAATCGATTACTATATAAATGTAAAAGGACGAAGTGCATGCTGATATCTAATATTAAGTTCGATGAATCATGCTGGACGCGATAGGTAAGCTCAATTACTCACTGTTATCGTTACTCTCACTATCGGTGGTTGTAGTGCATCAAAAATGGCGCGAATCGCGACCTACGTGTTTTTGGATCTTGAAACAACGAGTATTCCACGCCAAGAGCTTAATAAAACAAGAATAACGGAGCTGAGTATGGTGGTTGTGAAACGGAGGCACATTTTGGAGACCAGACCTGGTGAGCTGCCCCGAGTTCAACACAAGTTGACTATGTGCTTTAACCCTGGCAGATTTGTGGACCCAGGAGCTACAGAAGTGTCAGGTCTCGATAACGACCTTTTAGAATTTGAAACCACGTTCAACATAGATGTTTTTAACACCATCAATTCATTCCTTGAATGCCAAGAGAAACCAGTGTGCCTGATTGGTGAAAATGGTCTCACATTTGATTTTCCAATTTTGAAGAATCATTTTGAGAAGTTAAAAGTCCACTTGGCTGAAGATGTTATGTGTGCAGACAGTCTTTATGCATTTTATGATATATTGAAGTTAAGTGATGTGAATCAAAGTGTTTTAAATGTGCTAGAAGAACTACCAAACGGGCAGTCATCACCTATTCAGTCTGTTGGGACTGTTGAATCCCAAATAGACACCTCATTAAATGGTACTGTCAAAGACTGTGTGATTCTTGATGAAGTAGACCAAATTAACCTATCAATACAGTCTGAAGATGTGGCAGCAGTGAAGGAAATTGATAACTTAGAACTATCTTCAGCACTGGCGATGCAACTTCAAAATGAAAAGACTCCAACCGGCCGTCTAAATCAAACTAAAATCACGCCCAAACGACTAAAAGATGTCAAAAGAAAAATATTTTTTGGCAGTGATCAGAAACCAAACAAATCATATAAATTGAAAAAAATATATGAACGGATAATGGGTAGACCAGGAATTGATGCTCACCGGGCTGAGAATGACTGTGTGATGACTGCTGAAATATCTACAGCAAAAGCGGAGCAGTTTGTGAAATGGGTTGATCATAACCATTGCCCTTTTTCTGAAGTGAATGCTATGAGGTTGGGTGTACCACTTGGTGAATAGTGCAGAGCTATATTTTTTTTACGTATTGTCTCTGTAGAGCCCGTACTACCAGTGCTATTGACGGTAGCACTTGTGTATAGAATTTTGTCAGAAACATGTTATTTCTAGGTTATTTTTTTTTTCTTATAATCATGTAATTATTTAAACAATATGAGTACAATTTCTTTTATTTATTGCATATGTTTTATTCATGTAACAAACAGACTATTTTTTTTTAATAATCTAGGTGGTAGTGTAGTTGGCTGTAGATAGCAATTTACTCAATCAATTGGCACCATACTCTGTACTCTCAAACCATGACTCTTTATTTGCCAACTTAAAATCTGCCTAGATCTTTGAATGTATCCATAAATATAGTCTGCAACTATTAGAGATACAATGTACTGTATCACTTTAGAACTGCTATTCATTTTTTAAATAAATTGGTATATATTACATAGTATAGGTTACTTTTTGTAAAATTACCTTTTTTTAGATTTTTTAACTTCTTATCTAAAGATAATATAATTATTTTAAGTAGTTATTAATTGGTATTTCTAATTTTGTAATGCTCATTAGTGTTCCTTGTCATTTAGTAATCAGTGTATTTTGCAATATTTATTTGTGATAAGTTTAATGAGTTCATTTCCTCATTGTAAAGGAATTTATCTAGATTTTTGTAGTAATATTATTGTATTTTTAAGTAATTTTCTTTGATTTGGATTTAGTATTTCATGGATTTTTCCATTATTGCATTAAATTTAATAAAATGGCTGTCAAAAAGTGATCTCTAAAATTCCAAAAATGCATAAAATTTTATAAAATGTTTTTCTTGAATTTTTATGATAAGAATGTCTGGTGCATATTAGTATAATTATAATTGTTTATATTTACAAAAATAAATTATTTTTCAATAATCCTTGTTTATTGCTTTCACACCTCAAGATAACCACAACCTTTTACCAGTTACCACCATGGCATGTCTGTAAAAAAATAAATTTATCTATGCCCTTCTGGAGGCTAACAAAATAATGTTATATAAATTTTTATAAGGACTGGTAAAGTCTTGAGGACATGCAAGTGAGTGGTATGCATTTTAATATCTCCATTTGATTCTAAGCATGTGTACCTTTTTTTTTTTTTTTTTTTTTTTACTTGGGGAAATGCATTTACGCATACCACCACACCCCGGGGAAGGGCAGAGTGGTTATGTGAGCCCCCCCATAAGGGCCCTGCAACATGGGCTGCTCCACAAGGGCTTCGCTGCCCAAAGCCCGAAGAGCAGCCCCCCTCTGGGGTCCACTTGGCTTCGCCGTGGTGTGGAGGCACCACGGGTACTAAGCCCCACCGCGACGACAACGCGGGACCCGTTGGTGGGGAAGCATGTGTACCTAATCCAAGTTTGCCATCCTACATAACTTTTGAGAGCCATATAACCTCTTTTGCTTAGGCCTTCCTAATTGTATGACCTATGAACATTAGTATATATTTCTATGTCTATGAAAATGTTTTCTAAAAACTATGTATTTAAGTACAAGCAAAGTACAAGTACCAAATTTTCATTCAATCGAATGTAATAGCAAGTCTCTAGGTTCAATATATCTTGAGTTACAACAGCACTGAAAATCACCACTGTTTTTTTACTTTGTTAAGATAACTTACCTTTCGTCTTTAATAATTTTTAAAGATTCTGCATACAATATAGTACCTATTATTTCTTCGGCAAATCCTTCAAAGACATTCTTCAGCGCTGATGTTCTCAGGATCTTTAAACCTAACAGACTTGCAATGACATTCATTAATAGAAAATTTTTGAATAGTTAAAGCACAACATTTTCATAGAACATACTATTTAAAAGGCGTAAGCAAAGAAAAGAAAGAAGAGGATCAATTTCGAGGTTATATGGCTCTCAAAAGTTATGTACACCTGCTAGTGATGCGTCCCTCACTCACGAGTCGCTTCAAATGAGGTCCTCACCGAGAACGATTGAAAGAGTTACTCATTTTTCAAACATGAGGCGCTTCATTCAACTACTCGTTCGAAAAAAGAGTATGAATGAAAAACTCGTAACGCGCGCCTCGCATAGTTGCAATACGATTCGCGAGGGAATGAGTGAGTGAGTATTGTGAATGAGTAACTCGGAATGTGAAAATTCGAGTCGATTTCAAACAAGATTGTTTAGTGTAAGAGTAATGCGTTGCGTATTGCGTATGGGTACGTAAGAATAACCAGTAAATGTAAAGGAAAAAGTTTAGCATAGAAAGAAGTGAGATTTTTATTGTGACAGTACTGACTAAGTATCAAATAAATAAAACGATTTATCAGTACAATAATAGATAATAATAATATCTTTTGAATTTGTTTTGTGTACTTGTATGTATCAATCTAAAGGACAACCTATAAGATACGTAACATAAGATAACTATATTCATGAAGCATAAGTTTAATTCGTTTTATTTGGTAGTGGTTATGTTTAACTTTGTAGCTGAAAATATATAAATTGAATTTCGCGCCTGCTCTTTCAACTCCCGGCGCGCCCGCCGCTAGCACTCGGATTTAAATCCGCTGGACGAATCAATAGCCGGGTGCTGCGCCGCGCCGCCGCGTCGCTGCGGCCGCACAACGCACCTTGAAGGTCATGGGTCAACTAAAATCTAATTAGATTTTTCGAAAAAATGTTAGATGTCCTTTCTTTGGCATTATTATTGATTATAATAATGAACTTTATGTCTTACAACATAAGACATAATATTGCTAGTTAAACTCCAATGCTTATTATTAACGCGCGCAAAATCACGAGTGAAAAATAACTATGCGTATGAGAGAGACGTCAATATTGGGCGCGAGGAGCCGAGGTACCTCGGCTCCTCGCGCGGACGCGCGAGTACCTAGCGAGTGAGGCGACTCGCAATCGGATGGTATCATTCGACGCGGCGTCGGGCCACTTCGGCTATCTTCGTAACTCGTGCATCGCGCGTGTCGCGATTGCTATGTTCCTCACTTCAAACGAGGTGTACCTCGTGAGGACCTCACGAGGGAAAATGATGTACTCCCTCATCCTCATTTGAAATCGACGAGTTACCCATCACTAACACCTGCTAGGAAGGTGCAAACAGGTATTTAAAACCAAATGAAGATATTAAAATAATTGCCAGCTTGATTGGCAATAATTGTCAAAAAAAAACTATTTTCTTAGGCTATAAGGTATGTCCCACTTTAAAAAGGCCCATTTATAATAATTCTGCAGATAATGCTTTTATTTCACATCGATTCTATCATTTGACAAATATGATTGTTGTTATTTATTTAATTTTATCTGCCTGAGTAGAAAAGTATATTTTTTTATTATCAGTGCACTTTGCCCTGAATTAGACAATATTTGTATGTACAATCACACCAAATGATGCATGACCCAGATAATAAACTTTGTTTTAAAAAAAATCAGAAATAAGGTCATCCATGGACGTCATAGTCGATAAAACTTAACATTATTTTTTGGCAAGCGAAGTATTTATGTATGCCAAAAAAAAATATTATTATAGACTAGCTTCGCTAATAAAAACAAAACAGCCACCATGTAGGTTATAACCTACATGGTGGCTGTTTTGTTTTTATTAGCTCCAATTTTATTTAAAAACTACAAACGATACGTTTTAATTATTTTAAATTATATTAATACACGCTTATTTAGTATTTTAATGTTTTTATATTCGTGATTAACCATTAAATTTAATAAAAATTAAGTATTTAATATTAGACTCTATACATAAATGTTAAGGAACAAACTTCCAAACGCATTCTTAAAAAAAAAGTGTGTCTGCGTCACTGTCATTCATCGCAGAGAACTTTAAATTCTTTTCAGTTTATGTTTAATTGTTGACTACAATTTTTAACAAAAAAAAAGTGAATCAAGTGATAAAGATCTTTGTGGAACTTCAGAATAGTTGAAACAACTTGCTAGTAGAAGCAAGTTAGAAGCTAGTACACAGAAGTTTGCTTTTTACCAGAAAAATCTCGGGAGAAGTTTTTGAAAGCATACGACATGGTGGCGCCATCTATATTATAAATTCGTTTCATTTCTTATAACGCCATCTATCTCTCAATATTCACACTGCACAGATTATATATTATAAATATCACTTCATTCGTCCCGTCTGACATTTCACCTATCCTTCCATCCAAAAATTTCCTAAGGAACGAAACGTCATCGGGTCGATCTGTCAAACTGAGAGTCTAGCTATCGATCACGCCGCGAACGCATCGTTGTGTGCACATGTGAAAATTATGGTGAAAAGTACTTTAAGATCCAGCGAAGAAAATATTCAAGTAAGTTCTATCCTCTCTTCCAATCCTTTGTAATATATTTGTATAATAATTCACCATAATTTCTGGTCCTTCGAGCCGGATCCAATTCCGTATTCTACATCTACTCCACACTTATCACACGCATCCGCTATTCAAAAATACTTTACACGCGCTTATTTACCTACGCAAAACGCATTCTATACATCCACGCTAATATTTACGCTAGATTCGCTAAAACAATTGCATCACGTACGCATTTTTCAAACACGCTGCATACGATCGCACACAAACGCCGCCATTGTTTCTTATTTCAAACTACATATTTTATTCTGTGTTCTTACGTATCTAAACGCATAGGTACCTATTGCATTGCCTAGCCTACCTACTTTCTTGTGCATTTAATTTTTATATTTCTCTGTACTTGTGTTATTTTGCGTAAAAGTTATTTTCAATTTCTAAAATGGCGCTTAACGCTTCCGTAGATAAAACAATGTTACAAAACAAAGTGCTGTTACTAACTGCAAAACAACAAAGCTTATTTCAATTAGTGCAAAATATGTATGATCTTAGTACCGCCTGTAGTAGTGACAAAAAAATGGTGACACGGTCTGACTCAGTAGCAACTCGATCTTTTCTCACTAGAATAAATTCGCTAGAAAAGGTTCGACAAGAATTCATCGAAGTAACCGACCAGTTAAACTTAGCCATCTTAGTAGCTAATCCGAATACTGTAGTAGACTTTGCGAGGTTGATTGCATTTGACGAGCTCTACTGCCACATCAAAGCCGTGGAGGCGGACTTAACCAGTGTCGCCACTAAAACGCAAAATAATAATAGTAACTTTGATAATCTAAAACGCAAACTGCCAGCTTTGGAGTTAGTGTCCTTTGATGGTTCGCCCAATAAATGGGTAGTGTTTTACGAGAACTTCACCGCGCTCATAGATAATAACTCGAACTTATCTGACGCGGAGAAGGTTCAATATCTGATGGGAAAGCTGTCTGGCAAAGCCCTAAGCGTTTGCGCAGGAATCCCTCCGATCGCTTCCAACTACGCCATTTTGTGGAACTCGCTCAAAGACAAATACCAAGACAAACGGACACTAGCTACAATGTACCTAGAACAAATATTGAACTTCAAGTGTAGCCAAACTCCATCAACCAGTTCACTTGACGCGTTCATTGAGCATTTCTGCGCCGCTCAATCCGCGTTAAACAGTTAGGTATTGACGATCTAGCCGATTTTATATTCACGCATCTCGCTATAACGAAATTAGATAAAGAGACCGTCAACCTTTTCGAACAGGCACACCGCGATGAAAAGCTACCTAAATTCGAGTCACTAACAAAATTCATAAAAGAGCAGAGTAAAATATATATGCTTCGCAGCGCCGGAATGTCTACTTCTAAACCTTCAAATACCTTCTCAAACAAACCGCAACAATCAAAAACAATAAGGGCTCATTTACGGAGACGCGTGGCTTCGCGCGGCGCGTGTAGCGTGGCTTCCTGCGGCACGTGGGGCGTTTTGTCCGTTCATAGACAGGCGGTGTGTGTAGCGGCCCGCGTCATAGCACGCGCAAATACAAACATAAGGCAATATACGATGTCGTTCATGATTGAGATGCAAGACGGGTAGAGTGGCGGAGCACGCTGCGTCGGAAGCGGCGGCGCACGCGGCGTCGTAAGCGGCGTCGTAAGCGGAAGGGAGAGGTGCGGGGGATGTGGTATCGTGTCGTCGCGTGACGCATGCTAGTTTGCAATCGGTAACGAAAGCGAGCGAGTGTATATTTTGTGATGCAAGATGAATGACGAAGAAACAGAACTTTTCATAACAGCAGTCCAAAACCGACCCGAGTTGTGGAAAGCTTGTCATCCACTACATAAAAATAGGATCGTGGTGAAACGAAAGTGGACAGAAGTGTCTGGAATTGTTGGTAAAGAAGGTAGGTAGATTAATAAAAAAATTTATATAACATGACCAGTACTCGTTTATTAATTTTATAATCGATTCTCCCAAAAGTAAGACTTAAATGTGTTACGCACATTGGTTGCATTGGTGGTAGCTGCGTTGTACCTTCTATGATATCGGTTTCTACTACTTTGTATCCCTATTGTATTATTGTACTCCTTATCGATGTCTCCATCTACGTCTCGTATTATATTATGCAGAACACATATGGCTTTAAGAATGATACAAGAATGCTCATAATTGGTTTCTATAGGTTTGTTTAAAATTCGCCATTTTGCGTTTATTATGCCAAAGGCACACTCAACACATTTTCTAGCACGACTAAGACGGCTATTAAAATATTCTTTGTGGGTATCTAAATTTCTTGATGGAAATGGACGTAATAAATGAGTTTTCAAAGGATACGCCTCATCCCCTATAAGTACGTATGGTAAACAATAAGATGTTTCTGGTATATTTGTGTCCGATGGTATGTTGTATCTGCCACTTTCTATCAGATCATTTATTACTGAGTAATGAAATGTCCCACCATCACTTTGTCGACCTCTGCCACCTATCTCCACTGCGATGAATCTCTTATGAGCGTCAACGATGGCTTGTAAAATAACCGAAAAATATTCTTTGTAATTGTAGAAACTAGATCCTGTATTTGATGGACACTTTATTTTGCAATGTTTTCCATCTATTGATCCAATACAGTTAGGAAATCCCCAGAGATTAAAATAGTCGTTAGCAATCCTTTTATGGTCTTCTTCTGTTGGTTGTGGCATATGAATATTAACTAACTCTGTCCAGATTGCTAGACAGGTATCGATTATTATCTTTGATACAGTTGATTTTCCCATACGATACTGATATGCCATCCTACTAAATTGAATGCCGCTGGCTAGATAGCTGAAATAAAAACAAGTTCAATTAAAATATTTTTTAACAAGTACTACCTTTTTTTAAATACAGGCTGCTCATAATCTTTCTTATTGGTTTTTTAGTTTATTTTCTGTTTTTCAGTGGATGATATTAAAAAAAAATGGAAAAGTCTTCGTGACAACTTTAGAAAGGAATTAAAAAAAAAGCCCACTAGGCGATCTGGCGCTTCAAGAGAAGAAACGGAATGGGTTCCCCAGTGGAAATTTTTTAATTCAATGGTTTTCCTTAATGATGAAGTTATGCCAGAACAAGGTTCTGGTAACCTGAATTTGCCACTAGAAAATTCATCTGAAGATGGCATGTCGGCTCGTAGTGGATCACCTACAGCATCGCTCTCACACCATAATTTACTAGAAGACGATGAGAATACATTGGCGTCAAATCAATCTCTTGGAAGCAACATGTCATTGTCAGTTGATGGAAGCGCACATTCAACAAGACCTCGTCTTGCTGAACAAAGACAACAAATGCTGAAATTAGAAGAAGAGAAAATTGCTTTACTTAAATCACGCATTGCAGACTCTAAAAAGGAAGAACAATTAAGAACTGATGAAGATTATTTGTTTTTGATGAGCATTCTGCCATCAATGAAAAGGCTATCAAATTATCAAAAACTTCGATTTCGTCATAAGATTACAGAAATAATGTTAGAAATGTCATCTTACAATGAGTATGCCCATAATATGTTCATTGATAATAACTTATCTGTGGGTGATTACACTACACATCAGCCACAGCCCCAATATTTCACGTCTAATTCAACCAATGTGCCTTCTGCGTCAACAACTTCATCTCAACCACAATATTTCACTTCTGACGCAACCGTTATGCCCGCAACGTCAATAACTGTGTCCAGATCCGAGCTATCATTATCAGAAAATGAAAATCAAGAAGAAGAAACACATAACCCCAAGGAATATCAAACCAATACTTAAGAATAATGATACCTACACATAAATATTTTTGTAAATGAATATTTTTTTATAACATGTAACAGCTAATTACTTAAACTAAACTGTTCATAAAAATATGTGATAATACTGATTATTAAATAAATTAAAAACTTAATGATGTTTTTTACTTACCCAAGGGTTATGAATAGTTTTTCCTCTGGGCAAATATTGCTGTTAGGAGCTGCTATTCGGTATTGTATTTTATTTAATATATAATCAAAGGCTTTAACAGACATTCGTGTATATCCATGAAATATGTCATAACCTTTTGCTCTTACTGAGTGGTAAAGAGTTGCATACTCTCCAAATTGTTCCCGTTCTGCTACTGTAAATATAGGTTCTGCTCTAACGGTAAATAACAAACTTTTTAAGTAATTATTATCTTCAAGAAAAAATAAGTCTATAAAATCGCCCATATTTACAACCACTTAATACACACGTTTGTTCGTTGTTACTATTCGAGCAAGACTGGCAGGATACAAGAAAGCCGCGGTGGCCGCAGCGGACGACGCCGCATGCAGCGCTGCGACCGACGCCGCGTGCGGCGCTGCTACCGACGCGTCGTTGGCATCCGCGTGTTCCGCCACAAAATACGCTCCATTTCAAACAAACGCGCGAAAACCCGCTTCTCCGTAAACGCTTGAAAGAGCGCCTATACGTTTGAATTTAATGCGGGCCGCGTCGCCCAACGCGACGCGCGAAGCCACGCGTCTCCGTAAATGAGCCCTAAACCCGCAATACAATAAACCGCGTAACGCTACTCACACGTTCGTCGCTCAACATGTGAGTAATAATAATAATACTTTCCCCAAATGTGCCTACTGCAAAAATGATAATATACACCCTTTGTACCGCTGCGAAGCCTTTCTTAAACTAAACACTCCCGCTCGTAATAGCTTTGTACGATCTAACAATATGTGTGTAAATTGTCTAGGTTATCATAGCATAAATACGTGCCGCTCACATAATAGATGTACCGTTTGCAATCGCATGCATCACACGCAATTGCATCTCGATTCAACTAGAGTTGCGTCAGCTGACGCCGCCAACGGCTCACCCGCTGGTCGCCAAGCCGGTCACTCGCGGTCGCTCGCTACTGCCGCGACGTGCGGCGTCAATACCTATTCACCTCTTTCCACAGCGGAACTCGCGCCGCCCGCGCAGGCTGACGTTGCTAGTGCAGACCAACGGGAGTCGCAGCCGCTTACCAAGCAAAGTGCAAACTACGCTCACGATAGCGTCGCATTTACTACAGCGCTTAACGCTAATAATAATAACACTACTGTTCTCTTACCTACTGCTATAGTATACGTATTTAACGACGCGGGCAAGCGTCTTAAAATGCGAGTTTTCTTAGACAGTGGTTCCATGTGTCATTTTATCACAAAATCATGTTGTGATCGCTTAAATTTAAACATAACTCACGCGCCTTCGGAGGTTAGAGGTATCGGCCTATCGGTCAAACCAGCAATTGGTTTCGCAAAATTAACAATTCATTCTCGCTTTGACGCGCGGTGTAGTTACACTATTAACGCACGGGTGATGAATACAATCACCGACAAATTACCTAACACAATCGTAGACACGTCCGAACTTCTTCATCTGCGCGATCTGCCGTTAGCCGATGATGGTTTTTACGCACCGGCTGACATCGATTGTTTAATCAGTAACGAACTGTTTCCATTCTTGTTGGGTAGTCGCAAAGTAACCTACCCAGGCTCCTCGGTCATTGGTGTCGAGACCTCGCTCGGTTATGTAGTAATGGGAAGGGCGGATTGTGTTCCGTATTCAACTAGTAACAACAATCATGCTTACCATGCGGTCATTGAACCCACTTTAGAAAACTTAACCCAACGATTATGGGAACTGGAGAGCGTACCTACTAAAAAACACTTAAGTCCGGATGACGAAGCTTGCGAACTTTTATTTAAAAACACCGTTTCACGCGACGATACCGGCCGGTACACGGTTACGCTTCCATTTAAATACGAACCAACCGAACTCGGTCGCTCCGACAATATGGCGAAAGCCCGCCTGCTTCAACTCGAAAAGCGTCTAAACGCTAACCCTGACTTACGCAAAAATTACAACGCAGCATTACAAGAATATATAGATAAAGGTTACTTACATAAGGTCGATGACCCCGCGCCCGGTCCGTGCTATTACATTCCGCACCATGCTGTTTACAGGCCCGATAAATCAACTACAAAAACGCGAATCGTATTAGACGCAAGCTGTAAGACTAGTTCAAATAAATCGCTTAATGACGTTTTATATACGGGACCGAATTTACAAACAAATATTTTCGATCTACTGATCAATCTTCGACTGTTTCCAATAGCTCTTTCCGCAGATATTGAAAAAATGTTCTTTCAAATTAAACTTGATAAAAATCATACTTGCTTTCATCGTATTTTATTCCGCTTTAATTCAGACGATCCAATCTCAACTTACGAGTTTTCTCGCGTTTCTTTCGGCGTATCTAGTTCGCCCTATTTAGCGATGCGAGTCGTGAGGCAGCTTGCTGATGATGAGCGTACACGTTGGCCTGCTGCTGCGTGGGCGGCCGAGCGTCACTTTTTCATGGACGATTACGTATCATCTGTATTATCAGTCTCTGAAGCTGAACAGCTGTTTCACGAACTCACGCAATTTTTCAAAGCCGGTGGTTTCAATCTAGTGAAGTGGGTCACAAATAGCACCGAGCTAATGAAACGCATTCCTATAGATAAACAAGCTCCTGATATTGTCAATTTCGATGAGGATAATAATAATATTAAAATTATTGGTCTTCAATGGAAACCCCAAGAGGACTATTTCTTTTTCAAAGTAAACTACGCTAACCACGCTAAATGTACTAAACGTAATATACTTTCGGTAGCCGCCCGTTTTTTCGACCCTCTGTCGTTACTCGGTCCGGTGACCACGCTTTTAAAACTTCTAGTTCGTCAATGCTGGAACCGCAACTTATCTTGGGACGAGGAGGTCCCCGCTGATATATCAGATCAATGGTCTCAGTTTCAAAACGAAATTCATGTGTTAGAAAACATAAAAATTCCGCGTCACGTAGGTATTTTCGGTAACTCGCGAAATATAACGCTTATAGGATTCGCTGACGCTAGTGAGCAGTGTTACGGTGCCGCTGTCTACTTGCGAATCAGCCAAAGTGAGAGAGACGTAGGCGAAGTCATTCTACTCTGTGCTAAATCAAAGGTAGCGTCTTCCAATCATATTGTCACCCTACCGCGACTCGAACTTTGCGCTGCTTTGTTGCTGTCAAACCTAATTGTAGCCGTACGCGACTCCGTTAGCGAACGCATTCAAATAAATGAAACCATCGCTTTTTCTGATTCTACGATTACGTTATCGTGGATTCGCGCGCCACCATTTCGATTTCAAACATTTGTCGCGAATCGAATTGCCGCGATAAACGAAAACCTGCCGGCAAGACATTGGTTTCACATCCCGGGAAATGAAAACCCAGCGGATATTATTTCACGTCCTGTTATGCCGAGCAAGCTCGCGGATAATCACCTATGGTTTCATGGCCCTACTTGGCTCGCTCATCCAATAAAAGAATGGCCGATTCAAACTTACGCTAATCCCTTACCGGTCATTGAACTTCCCGAAACGAAGGCAAAATCTTTTGCTATTCAAATTACTGAATATTCTGACGTATTATACGATCTTGCAAATCGAATGTCAAAATGGAATAAGTACCTACACGTCGTCGTATACGTACTTCGTTTTACAAAAATATTAAAATCACGCAATGAGATAACTGTTCAAGATTTGGAAACCGCGCAAATTTATGTCATACGTAGCATTCAAAAGAAACATTTTAAAAATGTTAACATTCCTGCCTTACAAAAATTAAACGTTTTCATTGACAACCACAACCTCATACGAGTAGGTGGTCGTTTAAATAACGCTTAATTAGATTTCACGCAAAGACATCCAATAGTTCTTCCTGCAAACGACTCGATTGTATATCTGTTAGTCGATCATTCTCACATCGTAAATTCGCACGCTGGTCCTAGTCTGCTTTTATCTTTGCTAAGACAGAACTATTGGATTCTGTCTGCAAGAAATATGCTTCGCAAACGCTTGCGAAATTGCAACGCTTGTTTCAAGGTCAATCCAAAAAAATACTTGCCCACTTATGGGAGATTTACCCCATTTTCGGGTAAGTGAAGTTAAAAGTTTTGTTTTTACTGGCGTCGACTACGCCGGTCCATTCTACGTAACTCCTTATCGCCGCCGTGGAGTAAAGAGTGTTAAGGCTTATCTATGCTTATTTATTTGTCTAACGACAAAGGCCTTGCATTTAGAGTTAGTTTCAGACCTCAGCTCAGAAATGTTCTTAGCCGCTTTCAAACGTTTCATAAGTAGAAGAGGTCCAGTCTCAATGATTCTAAGTGATGGAGCAACTAATTTCGCAGGAGCTAAACGAAAGCTCGACGAATTATATTCACTTTTAACTTCTGAAACACATAATAAATATCTCGATCAAAATTTAACGGATCTGCGCGTCCAGTTTAAAAGAAATCCTCCTCTAGGTTCGCACTTCGGAGGAATCTACGAAAGTAACATAAAATCCGTAAAAACACATTTAAAACGATCAATCGGTAATCAAATTCTAACCTACGAAGAGTTAAATACTGTTTTGATCCAAATTGAGAGCATCTTAAACAGCCGTCCGCTGTGCGTTTTAAGTTCTGATCCTAATGAACTCGAGGCGTTAACGCCGTCTCATTTTCTTAATGTTACACCTCTAAAATATCTTCCAGCGCAAGATGTTCTTAACGCACCCGAAAATAGACTTTCTCGTTACGAATTACTGAACAAGTTAGTTCAAACATACTGGCATAGATGGAGAGTGGAATATTTGACTTCACTTCAAAGCAGGCAGAAGTGGAATGTTCCTACTGAACCTTTACAAAAGGGTCAAATAGTTATTATTAGAGACGACAATGCTCCCGTACTCAGCTGGCCTATTGCTGTGGTAGAAGAGCTCTATCCTGGCAGAGATCAGATCACCAGAGTCGCTAGAGTCAGAACTAAGACCGGATCATATGTTAGACCAGTCGTTAAACTCTATCGTTTACCGCTTCAGTAATTCTTTAACTTTTATTAGATTCTGTATATAAACTAAGTTTAAGCCAATTTAATTTTAGTTTCTTTAATTTAACTTTATTTGCTATAAACTCCTTCAAATTAAAAATTCATTTTGCTTTTCTTTCAATGCACATTTATTCAGAAGGTAACCCTTCAGCCCCGGGAACAATGGTGGCGCCATCTATATTATAAATTCGTTTCATTTCTTATAACGCCATCTATCTCTCAATATTCACACTGCACAGATTATATATTATAAATATCACTTCATTCGTCCCGTCTGACATTTCACCTATCCTTCCATCCAAAAATTTCCTAAGGAACGAAACGTCATCGGGTCGATCTGTCAAACTGAGAGTCTAGCTATCGATCACGCCGCGAACGCATCGTTGTGTGCACATGTGAAAATTATGGTGAAAAGTACTTTAAGATCCAGCGAAGAAAATATTCAAGTAAGTTCTATCCTCTCTTCCAATCCTTTGTAATATATTTGTATAATAATTCACCACGACATATATTATTTAATAAGTGGCGACTTTCAGAAGGCGCTAAAATACATTCTGAATCGGTATTATCTACTGTCGTATTACATAGAATTATCCAAAGTTAAGCAATCGAGTACGAGTTTATTTAAATCTTAATATTTTCTCACTGGAAGAGGAAAAAGTTTTGTATGTAACGCGTAAGAAAAATTTAATTTCCAGTTCGTGACCTCTTAAATCTCTCACTTGCGAAGTAGTCTTTATTAGAATCACTCGCTACGCTCGTGATTTAATTCAAGACTACTTCGCAAGCTCAAGATTTAAAATTGGCACTCACAACAGAAATATAAACTTTTTCTCACTTGTACCATAAATAACTATTTCACCACACCAGCACGAAAAAGATCGATTGCTTGCGAGAATTCAGTGAGTAATAACGCTTATTACTCACTAGTGAGGCAAAGTGATTCAAATTTCGAAACACTAAATCCTTCCAATGAATAGGCGCAAAAAAAAAACAAAACAGTCACCATGTAGGTTAGTAATAAACATTGACATCAATTTTATTAAAAAACTACAAACGATACGTTTTAATTATTTTAAATTATATAAATACACGCTTATTTAGTATTTTCATGGTTTTATATTCGTGATTAACCAATAAATTAATTAAAATCGGGTAATTAATTTTAGACTCTATAAATAAGTGTTACGGAACGAATTTCCGAACGCACGATTTAAAAAAAAAAGGTCTGTGTCTATGTCAGTCATCGCGGGCAACTATAAATTCTTTTCAGTTTATGTTTAATTGTTTGGAACTTTTTAACAAAAAAATAGTGAATCCAGTGATGAAGAACTTTGTGGAACTCCAAAAGAGTTGCGGTAACTTGCTTCTAACACAGAAGTTTGCTTTTTTACCAGAAAATTCACGTGAAAAGTATTTCAAAGCGTACGACATATTTAATTAGTGCCGACTTTCTAAAGGCCCTAAAACGCATTATGAATCGGTATTACTGTCGTATTTCATGTAATTATTTCAGGTTAAGCAATCGAGTACGAGTTTATTTAAATCTTAATATTTTCTCACTGGAAGAGGTGAAAAGTTTTGTATTGTAACGCGTGAGAAAAATTTAATTTCCAGTTCGTGTCCTCTTAAAATCTTTCGCTTGCGAAGTAGTAGTATTGCCCTAAACTCCATATATACCAAGACGATGTATCATTGTTCGCATGAAAAATATATCATCATTAATTTGTGTAAGAATGATAGCTTAATTGAAGTATTTAATTTTCAGGTCTCTTGGTGCTAACAGGTCTGCTCTGGGGTTGTACGAATCCCTTCATCCGTCAGGGTACGAAAGGCCTGCGAGATGTGACCGCCACCACGCGGCTGGGTCAGGCTTGGGCAGAAGTTAGCTTTCTTCTTGGAAACTGGAAGGTACGTACATACACGGATTTATATGAAAACTTATTATACATTTCTTTATAGGACATATGTAGCGAGCAGACGTGTAGTCCACCTGATGGACACAGCGGCACATGGACATAGCCCACAAATGCTGATTGTAGATGAGTAATTCATCTGAAAATTACGGTGTTATGCCTCATATGCCAGATTTTTACAGGCAGGGACGAAAGGTGTTAATGCCAGTATTTTCAGGGCCAACTCAACCACTCAACTGGAACAACAGTTGTGTAAGCACTTCTATTTGGCAGCAGGTTGAAGGTTCCGCCCCCGAGCTCGTTCACGAGAGCCCTACCACCATCA
The DNA here is from genome assembly GCA_905147285.1 of Hypena proboscidalis. Classification (NCBI taxonomy): domain Eukaryota; kingdom Metazoa; phylum Arthropoda; class Insecta; order Lepidoptera; family Erebidae; genus Hypena; species Hypena proboscidalis. The sequence goes on from LR990149.1 coordinate 15,848,548, forward strand.
AAAGTGATAGGACGTAAGCCTATCGCCAACTACATGTTGCTATAAAAAATATTGCTAGAAATGGGAATCGAACCCGACATCTCACGGTGAGCACATTCTGATCGCCAGTCTATAGTCTATATATATATTTTTTAATTAGGAAGTTTACTGAAAACTCTACCACTAAATGTCGCTCAGATGATGAGTCAAAATGTACAGAAATGAGCATGTTGTCTATGGAACTATTTGCCAGACTCAATGAGGGAATTTTACTGTCAAATACCCTAACGGTTACATATACTAAAATGCTCATTTCTATACATTTTGGCTAAATACTCAATTAAAATAATACACTTGAAATCTATTTTTATTTTATTATCCTTTCTTTTTTTCAGTACGTGTTACCATGGCTGGTGAACCAGGCTGGATCGCTGGTGTACCTGGCTGCGGTGCGCCGCGCGCCGCTGTCGGTGGCGGTCCCCACTGCCAACAGCCTGGCCTTCGCGTTCACTGCCATCACGGGGTCCACTATCGGAGCTGAGGAACCACTCGATCGATGTAAGCTTACCTTTTACTTTTATTTTTAACATAAACATAATATAACATCACTACTCCTACATTTTATTATGTGGCAATTTATTAATTTTATCTATTGTGAATTTTGACGGAAAGGTCACAAATAACACTTTGTCCGACCCGGGCATCGAACCTGAGACCTCGCGGTGAGAGGCGCACACACTTACCACTAGACCAGAGATGGCGAACCATTGGCTCGCGTGCCACAGATGGCACGCAGCATTACAAATTAGGCACGTAAAATCAAGGAATTCGTCGGAATGGGCATGCCACGGCCTCATTACTCTTTGTTTTACAAAAAATATGGCACGTGCATCAATAAAGGTTTGCCATCCCTGCCCTAGACCATCGAGGCAATATTGATATCTGGTTCGCGCCATGGTCCGAGCGCCATGGTGGCGTTCCGTTTACTATTATTCTATAATTGTTTTTTGTTTCTGTTTTCTCTGTTTTGTATTGTTATTCTAGTTTGTTTTTTGTTTTTTTTTTTAATTTAATTTTAGATCTTACCTTTTTTATTTATTACTGCGCTGCAGGGTTTTATTGCTCTGCAGCATATGGCTGAGATGGTGTCCACTTCTGGCAAATGTTTTTGCTTAGTATATTATAAGTTTTTTCCGTTTTTTTTTCAGAATAAATATGTTTATTTATTTATTTCTTCTTTCTTTCTTTCTTTCTATATCTAATTGTTAATTTATATTTTTCAGGGTCAATACTGGGTATTACTCTTATACTGACTGGTACTGCACTGTGCTGTTACGACAAAGCGAGCTAGTGACGTCTGGAGCTTGCGAAGATAGCTCTAACGAACGAACTATACAGCAACCATCGCCTGATACGAGCCGTGAATGCATGCCGAAACTGTTAAATTGTGCTAAACATGTACTCTATCATTAAGTCCACTTTTAATTTATTACCACAATATTGCTATAAATAATTTGTTTTTGTATTTTCTGAACATCAAGCTACGATAGCTTTCCAATTTGTGTTCTTCTATACTTGAGTGCACGGTAGGCGTAGCGGTTAAAGCGGTCGCCTCGCCGCTTTCAACTACGCTGGTGTTGTGGGTGCGATCCCCACACGGGACAAATCTTTGTGTGATCCGCAAAGATTTGTTCTGACTCTGGGTGTGCTTCGTGTGTGTAAAATGTATGTTTGTGAACACCCCCGCGACGGGAGAGCAAGCATCGATTTATAAAAAGGAAGAAAAATAAGTAAGAGATTGCCGACTAACTATAAATTCCAATAATCTTATTTATGAAGTGCTACATAACTAATGACGCTTTGAAATATTTGGTGGTGCGATAAACAATACAAAATAATATGGCGGTTTTAAAACGTTTAAATTTAACCGAATCGGTAATGCCGACTAGTAGGCCTATAGTCGGTTCATCTCTAATCTAGGCTTATATTATAAAGAGAGAAGATTTGTTTTTGTAGCGGATAGACTATAAAACTACCTGGCCGATATTTATGCAAATTAGTATATCACACAAGTAAATTATTTAAAACGAGCGGACTGCCCTGGGAATATTGTATCATTATATAGTGAAGGAAATAAAAAAAGATTTTGCATATATTTTGAAAATTGGACATTGTCATTCGGAAATTAGAAACAGCTTACTTAAAGGTCTGATACCATGTTACCATTTTGGTGATATCTCAAAAATACCTTTTTGCTTGTTAGCTACATGTCTGCCGTATCTTTACACCTAATTTTATTAATCCATTTTTAATTTAGAGAGGTTTTTCTTTAAATCTCCTCTTAGGGTCTACATGACCCTTTACTTTAAGAAAATAACTTCATTATCATCATCATTCAGCCGCTCGTAGTCCACTGCTGGATATAGGCCTCTTCCAATTTGCGCCACAACACCCGGTCCTGCGCCTTCCGCATCCAGTCCCCTCCAGCGACCTTCTTTAGATCGTCAGCCGCGAATCGGCAACCGTAAGGTAGGACGCCCCCCTGCCAGGTAAGCTGACGACCTGAAGAAAATAACTTTAAACAATCGTAACTATTAAATTACTGAATTTCGCGGCACATATGTTGGGTCAAATCAAACATTGGGATAACTTACATCTAAGAAAATTCTTTAGACTACTTTAAATGTGCCACGCTGTATATTGCTTATTACCTAATTAATGGCTCGTTATAAATAAGTTCTGATACTTAAAAAAAATGTTTATAAAAAATAAAAGACAAGTAATAATTTACTTTTTATTTTACACTTATCTATAATGTTAATATTATATTGCACCGTAAAATTTATATTACAATAATTAAAAAATAACAGGCACTCAATTGCAAGCAGAAAAACAAAACAAATATAAAAATATTGCATTTTGACCCAGTTCCATACATAAGTACCATTAGATAAACTGATTCAGGACCAATCGATACTTATCTCGCATAGACTTTCCAAACCATAGAAGTTATAAGAAGATTACAGTCTGTAACTTTTTTTTACTGCAACATTATATTTGCATGCTACCATTTCCATGTACCATAATAATATTCTTGGCAATAAAATATTTCATTAAATTTTTTGACACATTAACTCATCACTTGGCGATATCTGCAAATATCAATCAAAATAGTGATGTGTCAATATTGTACAGACTTATAAGCTTAACGACTGTATGAGTTTCAAATGAGAAGTTTCGTAAATGGGTCATGAATCTGTCGGTTCGACTGTACTGCCCCATCTTGTACGTCTTTCTTACCAGTCAGTCTTCGCGCTTTTCTAGCTTACATAGTAATGAAGATCTTATTGCTATTGTTTTGAAAGTGCAACTGCCGATATCAAATTTGGGCCAGCATAATTTAATAAAATCAAAAACCGTCAGACTAACATTTTTGAAATAACATTACATCACGCCTATATTACCCTGAGGGGTGTGGCTGAGGTGTATAACCCACACTTCACCTGTTATGGTAAGGTCCCATGGGATAGACGGTGAGCCTATCGCCATCCACAAGGCAAAATGCCAACAACCTGACGGAAAGTTTACAAATAACACTTTGCCCGACCCGGCAATTGAACCCATGACCTTGCGGTGAGAGGCGCATACGCTAACGCATTTTTTGTATGAGAATAATTTAGTTATAAAAAAAATCTATGAGAAATGGCTAAAGACCGCCCCTGTGTAAATATGCAACTATTTATTTAAATTAATATAATTATAATTATTATAAACGAATTCCAATTGCACTTTCAAAATGAGTTTATACATACAGGCAACGAAATTGAAAGCAGTGTTTATTTAATTATATGTATTAGAAGCCGTTTATAGATGGTATAAAATATATAACTATTGGCTTAGAGCCGCTACATACATAAATTGGTAAATCGCGCTCATGGTAGTCTTAAAATTATTCAAAGTGCGCGCGTATAAAATGCCTCAAAAAAAAAAGACATCACATTTTTATAGCCAAATTAATGAACAAATTTTGACGATGTTTGGCGTAGAGATTCAGGAAATCTTAAGCTTCTTAGATTGTTCGTTTTATCCACTAGTATGTTAATAAAAATAATTTGACTACGCAAGGTTTTTCGGTAACAATAGTAGAAAAGATTTGTTTACAATACTGATTACATAGCTAGAACAATAAAAAGAAAGAGCAGTAATTCATCACTAATGGAGCCACCAGATGTCGCTCAATTGAGTGGACAAAACGAGCGGCTCTGATTGGTCGACAACACTACAAATGTCAAACTCAAATCTTGTATCGAATTTATGGACTTGAGCATGTTTGTCTGAGAAACAATTTGACAGTAATCTTTGCCATTTGTTATGATAGTATGCGCATTTTACCTACAGTTGTCTTATAATTCTATGTTCTATACAAAGATTGTTCTGCCTAAAACCTTTACAATGCACTATGTGCCTCGTATTTTTAAATACTTACTACTCGTTCTATAATTATGTTATAGATTATAGGTATAATACGTTACATAGAGATATTATTTAATTTTGCGACATCTAATTCATTTGATTTCAGAACGGGTTTTTTTTTATTTTAACCTCCAGTTTCCAATCAATTAATTTGATTGTAGATGTAAGTGCCTATGTGTGTGCTTTCATCACTGCACCATACCGGAACACGTTAGTGTAAGCAGTGCATTTTGGTGGCAAGCCAAATATTTCTCTAAATTCTTTTTGACTTGCTAAAACTTTATTATAAGAATATTTGACTAGTTGTCATATATTTTAAATTGACAATAACTTATTCGATATACCAAATTTTTGGTAGGTACAGCCTTAAAGCCAAGGGACAATTGGCCATTGGGTTTCAGTGCTCAACTGAAAATTAGCTTCTATAATTATATTATTGAATAGTAGGTTGAGCTTAAATTAACTAGACTGGTCTAATATAGGGTTGCCAGGTCGCCAAACTTAATAGCTGGAAAAAGGTCGGATATCCTACAGTATTGAGGATTTTGTATCTCAGTATTTATAGGTACGACAGAACATTTGTATGTAAAATCTAGTTTTCATCAGTAAAAAATAAATTCCAGACTAACATTTATCACTATTTTTAAATTCTAATGAACGGCAATTGCACAAATGGGTATTATTTGCGAAATGTAAAAAGCCTAACAAAAGCTGGATAATGTTTATTTTGGCCGGACATGCAATTAAAAAGCCTAACCATGTCTGGCATTACCCAAACGCCTGGCAACGCTAGTGTAGTATAGTTGCAATTTAGAATGACTTGGCAACACTCGACCCTTATTTTTCGATATTAATGCTTTAAAGGCCTTTGCAGCCATGACAGAAAATATAAAAAACAAAAAAAAAACTATATTACAGTAAAATCCAAGCTGTCCCTTGCGATCGAAGAGAAGCGAGTGTTTGCCGCAGCCCGTATTTACTTAACATTACTATTTACAATTTAACAAGTGCATTATAGCCCCTGTTAACCATTACTTTTACCTTATTTAGACATCACTCCGGTATAAATCAACGTTTTGATTTCGTGCCAAAGAGTTATCAGCACGAAACATTAAGGGCGTTTACAAAAATTAACGCCACTAGCTGGCGCCACTTATAAGAGGTTTCACCACCAACACTGAACAATAATGCGCGCTGCGTCATACTGCATGCTTATGTACAATGCCCTGCATGTCAAAAAATAAGGCTCTACGCGGTTAGGAGACAAGTCGCGTTGACGTTTTTCATTATGAGTGTTGTTTGTGTGTTTGTGTCAATAATAATGCCAGGGCATCGTGCATCAAATGGATGAGAAAAAGAAGTCAGTTGGCTGGTGATTTAATATGTATTCTTAATCACACTTAATAACTATTTAGTACACCTGTTAAAAAAGTGCTTGCAGCAAATTACATGACTAAATATTTTGTTTGTCAATTTATTGTTTGGAATAATAAAAATAGCTGCTGCATGTAGTAACAATATTACGTTGTAAATTATACTTATTGTTTGCTGTGTTATTCTATTTATATTAGGTACTAGAAACAATTATGTCATCTTTCAGATTACAAAATAGTTAGTGCCGGTTTCACCTAAGTGTTGAACTCAACTCTAAGGCCAAGCAGTACTGTAATTTACAGATGTCGATCTCTCTGTCCCCTACAAACATTCAACAATAGAGTGAGATGGAAATACAGGCTTAATAAAACCGTAGATTAAAAGCAACATAGATTAAATTTTGTTACGCTCTATATTTAGTAATTTCGCCAATAGCAGTCCTGAGTCTTATAAGCGACAGTCGGATGTTATTTTCTTCGACGGTGAGGTTCTGTCGCTCTGCCAGCAGGGCGCGCGCTTTGTCCGAGTCACGTGACGCGGCGCGGGTGATGTGAGCGCCCTCTACGCGCAGCGCAGTGTTGCGCCGGTGCAAGTCTGCTATCTCGCGGCGTCGAGCTGGAAATTAAAAAGGTTTTATCATTAATTGATGGTCATAAAATAATACGACGGTCACGATCTGATGATGGGATCCTAGAGAAATCGAGGGCAACTCTCAAATTTTACAGGCTTCTTTATTGTGTTTCGTATATTACCTAAAGCTACTTGGATGTTTGCATTTACCAGTCAGCATTTCATGTTGCTGAGTTGATGCTGGAAGGTATAACTCCTCAACCGTTGGATATACGGGGATAATGCCTTAAATATAGGCACCTTAGCCGAGTAATACACAGATAAGGCGAGGTTTTAGTACATTTTTTGTAATTGAAGTAGGATTTTTTTTAGTAAAATTATGTAATGGCAATTGAACTTTATAAAACTTTGAACCCAGCAGGACTCAAACCTGATACATAACATTGGCTGGAGCGATGACAAAATAGGTAGATATTAACCTGCATCATATTCCTTGTATCCCCTCATAAAATATTCCACGCCGGGCCATAATATACTTTCTTCGACCTGACAGCTAACATCAACGGATTTATGAGGAACAGGTGTTGGCACTTCTGTAAACATCTCTTCAACCCCCGCGGCTGAACTCCGCGGCTCGTCCATAGATGTCGCTGGCGTCGTGGCAACGGCCTCACACTCTTGCGCCGATTTCAATGAAACTATTTTAGGTATATTTAACTTAGGATAGTTCTCATATGGTTGATTAACTACTAGAACTTGTTTAGGGATGTTTTCACTGTCGAAGCCAGGTGTTAGATCTCTTTTTCTCGTGTTCCCGCTCACCAATTTGACGCTTCGGTCGGCCATTTTGGAAAGACGGCTCAGTTCGGAGAAATTCTTTTCTGCTAGTACGCTGATGCTTTCTTCGTTCGTTTGTTTGTCACGAACTGTGTCAAACATCTTTTTGATAAGGTTATGGTTTTCATAGACGCAATGTTTAATTTCTGTCATTAGTTGGAGTTGTCCTTTGGGGTCGAGATCTAAAGCCGGTAATATTGTCTTAGCGGTGTTGGTATTTTCAGTTGTCTCGTTTCGCCGAAGTCTTTCTTTTAATATCACTTCCCATGCTTTCTCGTAACCTGAAATAAGAAACGTTGCAAAGTTAAATTATTCAATCTTAAATTGATGATCTTACATAAACAATATCACTGGGTGCGCCAAAGTTCACCTAAAGTTTCATTTCCGATAATTGGAAAGTCGAAAATATTCTTCCTAAAATTTTTCAACCTAACAATTACAAGTCCTAAATATTCTGTCACTAATGTTCATGATTCGAACGAAGCATTTAACTTCATAATGTCGGTAGCAATAAACATTTATACTTTTATTATTTTTCCTATATTTTTTCAACATAACCATCTTTTACACTATTATTTAAAGTCCAATCTTTTTTGTAAAATTTCTTTTTATTCATAATAATCAGTATTATATACATTAATTTAACGTTACTTTTATAGTTTTAGTTATTTAGTTACATATTTTCTCATAACATGTAGGAATAACATATAAAACTAATTTATAGTACCATTGTACAAGTAGATAAATAGATGTTTTCATATCACATTTCAATTAAATTAGTTTAATATTAGCGACTTCAGCTTTTAAAACTTTTATTGATGTATTATGTCTGTTCTTTAGGTTAGGTTAGAACTGTGACCACAGCGGTTGTGGAGACCGCAGCGCGTCCTGGCGGTCAAGGCCATTCGTGGATACCGCACGGTGTCGACCGACGCAGCGTGTGCGTTGGCCGGAACACCCCCGTGGGATTTGGATGCGGAAGTGCTCGCCGCCGGGAACTCACCGCGGTCATAGGGAGCGACCTCTCGCTGCCGGCCGTGGTTGCGGCCATGGGCAGCGCGAGGTCGTGGGATGCGGTCGCATCCTTCTGTGAGGACGTCATCTCGCAGAAGGAGGCGGCGGAGCGGATCAGGGAGGACTCACTCCTGGCTGATCCGCTCCGCCGCCGGCGAGCTGGGCGGCGAAGGCGCGCGTACGCCGCGAGCCTAATGCCGCCCTAAGCGAGGCCGCGGGCGGTGGAGGGGGATTTTCTGCCGCCCGCTGATGCCTTCCGCGACGGAGTGACGCCCTGGGTGTGCCCGGGGCGTCGCTACGAGAGGAGGACTGAAGAGAGTCGGGTGCCCGGTCGGAGGCCGGACTGGGCACGGTCGCCGCGGCGAGCCCTGTGAATATAATATCGATCCGGGGCTCGCCGACCCACCATCTTTCGGCGACGAGGGCACACCGCGGGGTTTTAGTGGGTATGCTGTGCCGTTTAACATCGTAGGCACGGGAGTCCCACATAGCCACTCTGCCCGTCCCCCCACGGGTAGGGTGGTATGCGTAAATGCATTTCCCCGCGAAAAAAAAAAAAAAAAAAAAAAAAAGAACTGTGACCACAACGCACGAGCCGAGCGAGCGAAGCGAGCGTGCCGCGGCAGCGGCCTGCGATGTGCCAGAACCGAATCGGTCCTATAGTTATTGGTTTAGGTACGGTTAAAACTGCAGTATAAACGCCCAGGCCATAAACATAACCGTAAATTAGTCGTGTTTTATGAATTTTATTCATTTAAGACAAAAGTCAGTAAAATGGCGTTTATATTCTAAACAGTTGGTTTTTTAGACATCTACTTGAACTTAGCAATAGACAGAACTTAGCAATAGACACAACTAAGTAGGTACGTTATGTAAAGCATACCCTCCAAATAATAATCATACCCTCAAATTAAATCGAAAAAAAAACAAAGAAAATTGTGAAAGAAATAAAATTACAAATATCATCTTCACTCTCTAAACACTCAGCCACATATATTTTTTATTACACTTGGTAAATGTTTCTTTCTGAGTATGAGTGCAAATGTTTTGGTAATTATGTTTAGGGATAAAAGCGTTATGATAAAAAAGTAGGAGTTTAAATATATTTACATTAATGATATTATTAATTACAATTTCTGGAAACATGAGTGTTATGAACATCGCCGGTAGCACTTCAAATAGTATAAATGAAAACTCTAGGATAAAAATATTTAGGAAGAGTGATCATTCGGATTACAAATCGTTAGGAAGATCAATTTCGGGCAAAGAACTTTAGGTGAGCCAATATGGACCCAATATCACTACTATTTTTTGCCACTAGAGTAAAATAAAAATATACTCTGTCATATTTAGCCAGTTTGCTATGTTTTGGTTCCATATAATAGAGGGTGAGCCTATCGTCGTCTATTGAGATCAATGCCAGACTATAAAACTGACGGTTAAATCCTAAATTATGTCACTTGCCCCATCCAGAAATCGATCGCAAGATCTCCAAATCAGTATTAGACCAACGAAGAGGAGGTCAAAGTATATTAAATGCTGGTATAAAAATATTTTTACCTTCTTTAAACGCATGCGTGACTTGCGTTAGTTTCAATCGTGATAAGAACCTCGCCTGTTTCCTTAACATCCTCAAATGTTCCGATATAGCTGGCTCTTCTTTAATTTCTTCGTCTATGACGACTGCCACTTGCTGGGTGACAGGTTCATCTTGAGAGGTATTCAGCAATACATCGAGCCGACCAATGGTCGCGTATGCTGTCCGAACCTTGTCACGTTGAAGCATGTTGGCTTGGAGATCTAATTCTTTTTCTGTAAAATTAAGGCTTTATTTACTTTAAATTAATAAACGCTACAGAATATAAAACAACCACAGAGATGTTAGGACTACAACTTCCTGAGATATGTTCATTTGTTATTGCGTGAAAGAGCAACAAACATCCATGTGTTCCCTTCATACTTCTTAACAAACTTAAATTGGTGAATGGAAAGACGCATTTGCATAATATCGATAAAAATAAAGGATAAAATGAATACTAAAGTTTTCTATACAATATTGCTTAATACTTTACCTTTATAAGTTTCACGTGAAGCTAATTGAAAATTAGCAAAAAAATCGTCTTTCTCACGTTCATTTTCAAGTTTTATATTAGAACCGTATTCTTTAATAATGTTTTCATAATCTTTTAGTTCTGCCTCATCACCGTCGTCGCTTTCGCTAGCACTGCTCGTGTCATCGACTTTACATTTTGCACTCGCAAATTCTTTGTATACCTCACTTTTTATTTTATCAGGAGTAATAACATTTCTAAGATCCATTTTATCTGTCTTTTTAATTGTTGGAGGCAGAGGCGGAGTTAAGCAATTTGGTTCTATTTTTAATTCAGGCTTGGTTTCGCGGTTTGAGAGATATTTTAGACGTCTCAATCGTTTCCGCTTCTCGTAAATATCTAAAGAACTAACTTCATCTATCTTATTAATTGGTCGTAAGTTCGTTATGACAATTTTTGGCTGAAGTTTTGAGTCCATTTGGTAAGGACAAGCAATGTACAGCTTGTCATTAGCCTTTGATGGTTCAAACGGTTTGGCAAAATCATTCTTCGGTGTTAAGAATGTCGGACTTATATTCATGATAGTCGGTTGGTTTATTTTGTCCCCTTCTACAATGGATGCTATTGGTAATTGGTACACAATCTGCGGACTCACAATAATCTTCTGATTGGTTTGGAATACGAGATCAGGTTTCGTTATCACAATGTCAGGTTTGGTAACCGCCATATCAGGCTTTGTTATTACTATGTTTTCAGACTTTCCTGTCACCATACTATCAGACTTAACTACTATATCAGTATTTGGTACAACATTGTCAGGTTTCGTTTGACTTGGTGATTGTAATAAGTTATGATAAGATTTCAGTACGTGTACTTCTTTACTTACAATAGGTAAAGTGGGTTTGGTCACTTTATTACCAGTGTTAACAATATTCATTTCAGGTGTAGGTACTATGACGCTGGTCTCATTAACAACTTTGTTATCACTCGCTGATATAGCGATTGTTGGTCTTGTTTTATTGCTATCAGTAGTCTGTGTAATTTTCGCGCCATTTTTAACGATCATCTGAACATTACTTAAGTATAAAAAATTTGGTTGTAAAACGACATTCTTGGTTTCACTACTTGTAGGAAGTTTTTCCGTCACCATTTTCTTGTTTTTCTCCGGCTCCTGTTGCGATCCATGCGATTTCTCCTTCACGACTATCTTATTGCCGTAGATTTGATTTTCTGTTATTAAATTCTCAAAATCGTTCTCGTCACAGTTCTCCTGGTGTAACCTCTTCAACGCGACGACTTTCGACGATGAGCCCTCTTTCATCAAATCTTCTTTACATTTCTTACTTTGGCTTAACAGTCGTGAAGGAGCTTGCAGGTTTTTTGACTCGAAATTACTTCTTTGTAATAGCACCTGCGGATTTTGTTGCTGTAATGTCAGCAACATTTTTGGATTTTGATTGTTATTATTTTTGTTTTGAAAAAATAATATTTGATTTTTGGGATCACTTGCGTGGTGATGAGATGGTAGTTCTTTATCAGGCGGTTTTATAAAATTAGCTTTGTTTGATTCTATATTCATTGGATTAAATATAGACTTTGTTACAACCGGAGGAGGAGTTTTTACTTCTGCGGGAGGTTCTATCTTTTGCGGGGGGTCTGGCACGCGAAAATGACTGTCGGTTTTATTGACTGCCTCTGCTGCGTTAATTAAAGTATTTAGGTTATTACTTGCTGGCGTTGCAACAGGTTTGTCTACTTCTTTAGATTCAGTCTCTTTTGTAGCCGATTTTATAACGATATTACTCTGTATTTCTACCCTTGAGAGTTCTTTGGTAAATGCTGGACTAAAAGACTTTTTTGCTAAAGCACTTTGATATAACGAATCGGGTGGATTGCTAACACATTTCATATCAATCTTGCTTATAGGTATGCTCGTTTTCAAGCTGAATCTTTCTGCTTTCTTCTTGACCTCTTTGGTTGGAAACATCGATGGTATGGTGACTGTAGCACCTGAGCCTTGGGCAAGTGATGTGATATTCATCTTGGACTCTGTAGTCTGCGGTTTGCTAGCTTCAGAAATGGATACTGTTGGTATCGTTGAAATAACTTCAGGTGTAAATTGTTCTTCAAAGTCAGTTTGAGGCGGGGGCTGCTGAGTTTCTTCGTCGTCTGTCACCATCAGTAGAGCATCAGTATCCATACTCTCTTCCTCGGCGAATGGTTCATTTGAAGGCTGTATTGGAGGCTGTTGAATAATGGTGTTGGGTTGTGGGAAAGGAACGAATTCTGAAGATGGAGGTGGTATTTCTGGCGGCATAACTGGACTCGGCTGGATAAGCCCAGGATGGTACCCTGGTATACCTGAATGATTGACTGGTTGGAAGGCTGAAAAACCCGGTATAGAGAAGAGGTATCCTCCATAGCTTGGATACCCTGGTTCCATATTAGGTTTATGTGCTGTAACACTAGGATTAGGAATTGGTATAGATGAGGGTGAAATTTTTGGACAATAGGGAATGGGTTTTGCTGGCAAGAATGCGGGTTTTTCAAATACATGGGGTTCTTCTTGAATATAGGGTTCTGGCGGTTTAGGAGGTATAGGTTCCGGCGGCAATGGCCGTTCGTGTGCCAGGAGGGCTACGGGCGAGCACGGCCTCAAGGGCGTCACTGTAAACGAAAGAAAATATGTTAGATCATGAAGTTCTATAAATAAGTTCAAAAGCAGTGATAAACAGTTTGTTTGACAGGATACAAATGTAGAACAAAATGATGAACGTTTTATTTTTATCAACTATTCATAAATCAAAATGAATTAATTTAAAGATAAGTAGTTAAGTTTTGTTCCACAGTTGGTATCTTTCAAACAAAGTTTTGCAGATCTTAAAATGTCTACCGATGTCCGTTTTTATTAAAATGAAAGTAAATAAACCTTGGATGAAACTAAATTATTAGAAAGAAAGAAAGAAAGAAAGAAAATTTTTATTGGCACAAAACATAAAATAAATAATACAGGAAATACGATCAAATACAGTTATATAGTCTGTACCAAAAGGCCAGCAGCTTAGCATAATGCTAAGCGACTGCAATGAAATACAGTCACCTAACGCTGATTTTCAACTGCAGCCCACGAGTGCCGTACGCTCACGTACGTATTACGAATTTATTAGGTACGATCTAATAATCCAGTAAATAATGTTTAATTACACGTATAATTTATTGAATATTCATTATTAATTTAAAAACCTAAAATCCTCGAAATATTACTCAAGTAAAAATTCTTATGGAAATGAACTTTTTTCATTTTCATTTTGTGTCTCCTGAAAAGAATGAATTTTCAGAAATGTGCCCTTTTCGAAATTGCATATCTTTCTGTTTCGTAATTTATTCAAATTATTTTTTCTAATTAGATACTATACCTACTTCGTTCAGACGGCCGCTGTAAAACATCGAGAATAAGGATGAAACCGACAATATTATGTTGTTATAGAAAAATACATTCAAATATTACAGCTACTTATAAAATAAAAAAGCAAGCAAATGGATTGGGATATGCGTTGGTTTACATTGCTATACGAAAAACATTTAATTAAGAATACCTGCTAACAGTTAGTGAAATGGTCTACTACAAAAAAAGAGGGCGGCACTAGCACAAACATTACGCTAGTGCTGCACTCTGGTGCCATACATAACATAATTGAACTATTATCCCTTATTAAAGTAGATTGCGACAAAGTTATATATGAACCAATGAAGTGGTTAAATAACTAATATAATATGTATATTATTAGCTATGTAAATGTCATGTGTATTGTCTATATTTTTCTTTTAATTATTACTGTCTGTCCCGTGTTCCAAACTCCGTGCTGCTACTGAGAATGTCCTTATTAAAAAAAGTCCGCAATTTAATCCGCAACAAGTGTCAAGATGTTTTTCCCATTTTTGCGTAGAACAATGTGGAATAGTGCCTGTTACTGATTCTGAACTAATTACATTCGGGTACGCCCGCGCTTTCTGGTAAAGTAACAATAAGTTTGTATGAAACCAACCTTCGCGCGGTGAAAATTTGTTTTAGAGGACGACATGTGTACTGCACACTCGCCACTGTGTCACTGTACACTGTGTACAGTGATTGTGCTGTGTGCATGATTTTTATCAAACTCGCTAAATGACGTATTCGTATCATTTCACTCCGCTATTTATTGATCGATCTGCGATACTTTCCTCATTATAGTTGTTGTATGACATTATTCCCACTGCGTGGTTTAGCCCGGCCGGGGAAACATCTCTATGAGATTTGGCAGTCCAAATGTTGCAAAAGTATAAACCGTAAATTGATTTTATGTTAGGTACATCTTGACATCTATTAACACCGGGCATTCTTTGTTTTAGGTATTTTTTATAATTTTTATTTTTATTGGTTATTGAATAAAAACGATTTTGAAAAGAAAACCGACTGCGAAATACCTTGACAATGCATTTAATAACGCAAAAAGCCTTTGAAATTTTATTGTTCTTGAAGTCGGTGCTCATAAATTGTAATTGGAAAATATTCAAAACAGACTTCAAGAACTTCGGATTTTTTTCAATAACTTTTTTTTTATATTTATTTAGTTAATTCTGTTTACCCTGAATAAGTAACATGAATTGCTGACTTCTAGATCCAATTAGCTTTTGGTAATATACGAAAAACAATATAAAAAGACTAATCATGGTTTTTATTCTTACTAATTATTAGAAATAACGGGATATTTACCATGTATATTTGTTACAGCGAGTAATTTCGATATTTCAGAGATGTTGCAATCTCTTTTCTCACGATCAAACAAAAACTTCTTTACTCTACTACTTTACTCTCTACTCTTAAAATCTAATAATTAGTAATATAAAAGCCTATAAAATTTGAGGGCTACCAGGTTACCATGGGACCACATGACAAGTATACCTACCCTTTCAAACAACAAATGAATGACTTAACATAGCATAACATCACGCCTATGTTACCCAGAAGGATGTGGCAGAGGCGTAAAATACTCACACTGCACCTGTTATGGTTAGCTCCCTCATGAAGTTTCAGTTTGTTATAATAATTCTAATTAATGAAATACCTATTTATGTGTTTGCGCAACTGTGTTGTGGATGATGTCAAGTCACTCCCGATCGGCCGACTGCTACAATTTATGGAGGCTATTGGCCTAAAGGAGAGTCTATAATGAGGTTATAATCACAATAGACCCACGGAGGTCAACGTGAACATCCAAAGCCTCGTCCCAACAATAATAATAATAAATGTGTTGTGGATGGCAGTAGGTACGTGGTATCCTGAAATTACTATAGGCTGACCGTTTAACTGAGTCCTCGCCTGCGCGGTACAGGGGCGCGGGGGTATGACGACAAAGGGGACTGAGACTGGTGCGGGCGGTGGGCAAATTTTTGTAATTGTTCATTTCGTTCGCTACATGGGTAGCGATCGCAAGTGTTGACTGTTGCAGAAACCTTGTGAGAGGTACACATGTAATAACAATCTCAAGATGAATCGAAAAATCTTCGGACATAAAGTAAACAGTCAGTGCAAGCAAATGGCTTTTAACGTATACGAATATTTTAGAAAAAAGAAACTGGACCCAAAAAAAGATTTGACTTTCTTACGATTTAATTATATGTTTAGATAAAAAATAGTATAATAGTTTATTCCCAATTATTTTATTTACGTACATAAGTTCATTAAAATTTTGTATCTTCTTAACTATTTTTCATTTGATAAATCACTATTTCTTTTTTTCAATTATGTCACATATCTTAGGAAATATCTTGGTGCATTTCATCTCCTGTATATTTCATTAAGTGCCCCTACCGCCCGCACCCGTCGAAATCCCCTTTGTCGTCATACCCCCGCGCCCCTGTACCGCGCAGGCGAGGACTCAGTTAAACGGTCAGCCTATAGACTAGGAAGCATTCCAATTTCATGAATTGAAGTTTATTTTGCTGTAGTTACAATATTATCATGGCTAAATATATCGCACGCCCAGTACAAATTGCATTATGTCGAAAATCTCATAATCGTCTTTTTGATAGGAATGAATAGCTAAAACTTTGGCGCATATGCCACTAAGATAAGCGTATTTATATAATAAAAATTGAATTACATTGTATTTTTAAGATTGAATTGAATTAATATAATATATGGCACCATTTAATTCACTTAACTCCAATGATATTATATAAAAACAATATCATTGCTTAACTCGAAATAATTACATTTTAATTTAATTCAGTCATAAAATATATCACAACAGTAAAATAAATAAAAAATGCATAATTTTACCGTTTTTATGCGTTTTGAATCAACTTAAAAATATAAATCAGATACCGGTTGGTTTCTTCATTAAGATGACTATTATATTGATAACGCTTTTAATCGATTAAAAAAAACTGGCTTAGTGCAGTATTGTTCTGGGTGTGCGATATGTACGCTCATTCGCTGTATACTTACGTTATAAAAAGTTATAAGATCATCCTCATAGGACACCATTTTAAGTCAGCTGGATCATTTATCTGGGTCCTTTATAAATCACTTGTTGAAAATGAGTAGGTACATTATGTCCTTCTCCAGCTCTTTAATTATGTCCGCAACAATTTTGATCCAAATCGGTTGGTTTTGACCTTTAAAAGCATAGCAGATACTTAGATCTTGTATTACGTTATTCATATTGACTACGGTTTGGCCCTAGGTGGCCCGTTTTTGACCACGATCATACCATCGTAAGACTAAGTGATAATGCGGTCTTCGGTCACAGAGTAATAGCGCTGACCTATGAGATAACTATTAACTCTTGCTTTGAACAGTTATACGTTAAATGGTTATACTCGTGCGGAAACATACTCGGGCAAGGTGTCCCATTCTTTGGCAGTTCACAGGAATGTCACCTAACTGCGTTTTTACAGTTTTGGTAGATATATTTTAATAAGTAGGCGCTTTTGGTGCTCCTTGCCTCTTGACAAAAAAGTAATTAATACTTTTTATAAAATTTATAAATATTCGGCGCCTGCAGCGCACCCTTTGTTGCTGTTTAGAAAATACGCTTCGTCTTTCCACCCCAAAAGCGACCCAGGTACCTGTGTGCCGTTGGAAGCCACTGCTCTAGCTAGGGTAAATTCCATTAGCAATGGGTAACACTCGAAAACTAACATTTTCCCGTGTTCTTTTTTTACACACAGGGTCTTTTAATCATGTACTGAATCAGTGGTAAGGGGCTTGGTCACGGTGTCATTAACATACTTACGGTATTAACGGATTCAATTCTTGGCCAAGAACTGAACGCGTTGATATCGAAAAAAAAAAAATAGTCCTAGAGTAGAGATTTAAGACTACAAATGTTTCGGTTTCGGTTTCGGCAATAAATCCAGTTATGGGCGGACACTAGATAGGATAGATGAAATAGGCACTATTTTAGAATTAAATCACACGTGTAACTTTTAAAAATGTATATTAAACTAACTAAACCAAATTGTACCTATCACGTAGAGGCGACTCCAAAGCAAAATCCGCCGATGAATCCCACAGAAAAACAACTGTTGCGTTTGACGAAGTTGAGTATCCAATCGAACCACGCCTGGCTTTGCGTCGTTGACTCTTTTATCCTATCCCAGTTCACGTTTATAAAACCTAGCTCACAGGCGAAGTGTAGAAAGATGATACTTCCTCCAAGACCAAATGCAGCCACTCTTCCTACCCTCACTACTGAAATCCCCGCCACCCACCCAGAAAACGTGCCTAGCACAAAATTCTTGCTGGTGTTCCCATCAAAATGATCCGAAATATCGAAAATCGATTTGCTTTCACCAACTTTAATATCTGCAGCTTCTGTCTTGGATATACTTCGTAAATCAAATTCTGGTTGCTCAGGAATCGGTCGAGACATGACCATGTGTTCATTTTCTTGATTTAACCTATTATCTACTGAATTGTTGGTAATTTTCGTCGTTTCTACTTTGATTTTGTTTTGTTGTTGTGAAAATAAATGCTGTATGGCTGCTGTGGGTGACATCTCTTGACAGAATGTGTCAGGCGCGTCAGAAGAGATTGAATTTTTCTGTTTGAAATGTAAAATAGATCAGAAGCGATTACTCATGCTTTAAAATTTTATCATTTTTATTATGCTTTATTATTATATTACCCATATTCATGGATATCCTCTACCTTATTACAGACGAATTACTTTGAAGAAAGAGGAATTACTTTGCCCGCAACTTTTGGTACGTGCCCAACTACCCGCCCATCTCACGATCGATTTTTAGCACCTTAATGAACTACAAACCTTTATTTCAAAACTGGCTCAAACACCTGGAACTTAATCGGATCAGTTGACATTGTTGACCAAGTGCCTGTAACGGCTCTTGTCAAGCTAATGCCATCTACCGGACTCGATTCCAAGCTCCAAGCTGCTAATAAGAAACAAGGAAAAATCCTAATCCTAACTGCAACTGCATTCAATGTTTCCAAATGTTTCATCCAGTCAAAAAATGCTATATTCTCATTCGTTTATTTTCATTGTGGCTTGACATGATATTAGCAGCGATAGCTGAGTGGGAGACCGTAGGACTGCGAAGTCAAAGGTCTCGGGTTCGAACCCACGGCACACACCTCTGTCAATAAATAGATAAGATTCGTCTTTTCGAAGATATGTGTATATTTATCATATAAATTATTGCTCGCTAACGGTAAAGGAAAACATCGTGAGGAAACCTGCACGCCTGAGATTGCCTATAAAGTACTCGAGGGTGTGTGAAGTCTACCAATCCTCAATTGGCCAGCGTGGTGGACTATGGTCTATACCTTTTTATTATGATCAGAGGTTCGAGTCCAGCTGTGGGACATGTATAAGATACAGGGCTGCTATTATGACATGGTCAGAAGTTGTAGAGACAGTAGACAAAATGTATATTAAGACTATTATTCTAATTTCAGGAAGGGTTTTAACTCCTAACTCCCGCTTCTCTTTTCCTCGGCTATACTGTGAAGCCGTGGCTTGGCATCCACGGTGACGGATATTTCCAGCCGCAGTGCTGAGGACATCACGACTCGGTTGCTGCGCAGCTCCAATATGATGCAGAGGCGTTTTTGGTAAATTGGCAGGTAATGGTAATCATTCTATTTGTTGTAGGAATCAATTAAAATGTATATATAATCGGCTGCTACTGTCGGGTGTTGTTCAGATAGTGCTTCGGTATTAATAATGCTTCCTGTGTTAGTAATTTCGGGTAACCACCACCAAATCGGATTATAACAATGCAAATATTGCTATTAGAGGGTTATTTGTGAGATTTTATTATTGAACTGCTTTGTGTAGCAGTACCTATAATTTAAAACCGCTCACCTTGAAATGTCGAGTTCGATCGAAATATTCCAAATTACTCTTGTAATTTGATAATACTTACTATATATATAATAGTGTACATTTTTCCGATAGGAATTTCTCAGTAGCAGCACGGAGTCTAGAATTGTGCCCGGTAAATAGTGATGGGCTCACCCTCTATCACATAAGACCTAAACATTACAAGTGAAGTGTGGGTGTCGTGCACATCTGCCACATCCTTCCATAATACCTAAGTACGACTGTTTTTTAAAGTTAGTTAAAACACCTATTTTCTTTATACATATTGTACAAGTAGGGTTGCCAACCGTACTCTAAAATAGAGTATTGTACTCTATATCATGTAAGCGTACTCTATAATCTATAATACTAATAGAGTACGCTAAAATACTCTTTTTTACACATTCTTACTTGTCATAATATAACCCATATCATAATCATAACCCATAATCAAAACCAAAAAATCAATTATTTACTGTTAATTTATGTTGGTACCCTTTTTTATATTGATGTGGTACCCCCAAAAAATTTTCTCCAACTTCATTCGGAATGATGAAAAATTGGTATGCGCTGCAAAAAGTACAAGAAAATACCTTTTTAAAAATTTAACATAAATGATACTCTCTTTTTTAAGTCCATACTCTTTTTTACCTCCTTTGAAATCAGATATACTCTTTTTCTTCTGAAAAAAGTTGGCAACCCTATGTACAAGGTACAATATATATACATTTCCAATATAAGATGGTCTTGCGTTGTAAAGGCTTTCCGTACAATGCGAGACCCGTCTATACTAGCAATGTATTGTTTGATCGGTAGCGTGTATACATACAGCTACCTGCACACCTGAGCAGGGCAGATAGTGACTACACACAGTAGCCAAGTCTCTAATAGGCAAGATGCACATTTATGATTACAGTAGCGATAGCTGAGTGAGAGACCGTAGGACTGCGAAGTCAAAGGTCTCGGGTTCGAACCCACGGCACACACCTCTGTTAATAAATAGTTAAGATTCGTCTTTTCGAATATATCTTCTCACACAATTTATCATATAAATTATCGCTCGCTAACGGTGAAGGAAAACATCGTGAGGAAACCTGCACGCCTGAGAGTGCCTCAAAGTACTCAAGGGAGTGAGAAGTCTACCAATCCGCACTTAGCCAGCGTGTTGGACTATGGCCTAACCCTTCTCATCATGAGAAGAGGGTCGAGCCCAGCAGTGAGACATGTATTAGATACAGGGCTGCTGTTTTTATATGATTACATCAGTATGTTTATCTAAAATAACCCTCCTTCTGACGCAGTCGGGTAATAAGAACAACGTTGTTATTTTAGTCATTATTATTTTCTATGAAATATGTGAAATAAAAATACATGAAACGGAACGTATTTTCATCCACCAATCAAAGACTAGTGACGTATAATCTGCTGGTGTCAATGTCACACTTAAAAATCAGCGGTAATTTAATACATTTAACGGTTAAATAATGAAATTATGGAAGTTAGTTGGGTAAAAACAGGGCAGACATCTACATTAACGTTTTTCCTAGGAAAATGTCGGCATTTCGACTGCACAAAATGAAAGTAAGTAAGTGTTAAGTAGCGTTCAATAACAGTTTATAGCAATTAAACTTTGTTTTAATAAAAAAAATACAAATAACAATTATTTCAGTTCTACATTTGAATCATATCACGACAATGCAACAAATAATGCATTATTTAATACTAAACTTTTGAAAATAGGTGATATATGTAATATATATAATGTATATAATCTTAAACAATGTAAGCACTATCTGTTAGGTGGAGTGAATGAGGAATAAAACCCGGTATTACAAGAAGACTTTATATATTAAAAGTACATAGTCCTTATTCTTATTTATTTAATGGCAACTGAGTCTCCTTGCGGTGACTATTTCTGCCAGTGTCAAGTGTGGAGTATAATTAAAATTGTTAGCGTCCAAAATGGCGGGTGATATACTCTGATTCTGACGATGGCGGCGCAGGCAAACACACGCTGTGAACGTGCACTCACCCACACCGCCACCGCCAAAATCCAAGTACATAGTTATTACCACACATGTCTGGATATGCATGACGAGATGTGTGTCAGGTGTCATAGACAAAACGTCCACACAGACTTGTTACTCTATGTAACACTAACTTTGTTTCATATTTCAAGCAAATAAATGATGATTTATCGATTGATTGAATGTGCCGATATCAGTGTCAATGACGTATGAGTGACAGTCAATAGAAGTTGTGCCCTGTCAGGCAAATGAAATTTCTGGACGTAGTGGTTCCTTTTTCCGAGTTTGAAAAAGGAGGAAGTAATGTTTGTACACCGATAATTCCGTCAATTATGGACCGATTAAGATTTATTATATTTTAATAAATTTTCTTTTTTTCTTTTTACTATGTATAAATGTATATTTATGTGTTATCAGTTATTCTAGTACTCATAGTACAAGCTCTGCTTAGTGTGGAACTAGGTGGCGTTGTGTGTATGTTGTTTAGGACATTGTTTAGTAGTTTCTGTAGATTTTGGTAATAATGTATTTTTGTAGTCTATTATTTTTGGTAGTTTTATTGTTTTTGATCATTTTTGTTGTTTATGGTAGCTTCTTATTTTTGGTAGTCTTTTATGTTTTAATAGTTTTAATAGATAATTTTGAAAGAAAATTTAGCTTGTTTGATTTGGTAGCATTTGTGGTTTATATTAACAAAAAACTTATATCTACCAAGAACAACAAGAAAATACCAAAAATTAAATATGTCCACGCATTAACGTTAGAGTAGCCCTCGTATTACCTCGGCGCTGGATATTAGATACACTACTGTTCTCTCTTCGTTGTGCCTAAAAATAGGTACGTTCTGCTTAACTCTCAACACCAAATCGGAATCTATTAGCGCAAGTGATTATTTGGCGGCAGGTAGGACTGTGATGTTCCGCCATCGAGTCCGTTCTATAATATTGGATACTGTACGTTATGATAAGCGGTGGTGCCAGAATTTCCCTACTTTCGGGCAGGGAAATTGTATATTCAAAACGATTTTTTTTATAAAACGTTTTAATGTTGGTATTTAGTCAGTATCAGCATAGAAAGTTCCACAACTATGCGTGATAATGATCGCACAGAGTGCTTTTCCGTCTGCATATTGATGTGCAATAGATATGTCGTGTATGCGGTTTTGGCAAAAAAAAAAATATATTCTTACGTGTCTCCCGGGTATCGAAACTTAGGATTCATTAATTAGACTGAACCAGCATCAGGTTAGTCCATGTTGTTATTAAACGGATTCAAATCGCTGATTCGTCGCAATCACCTATAAGTCGCACAATCACTAACTACTGACATACTAACTGCAAGCTGAGGTGAGGAAGGGGGACAAAAAAAAAATAAAAGTAACTACGTGACAAGCGACAGTGCGACTATCGCCCAACAGACGCGCAACTATCGCACAACAAACGCGCAACAGTCAAACAACTATCGAGGGAAAAAATCGCCGTCGCATCATCGCTCGCCAACTAGCATGCACATTAATTAATTTCATTGAATGTATTTTTCAATAAAACCATATTTTCACTTGTTAGGTATTGTCCATATCATATCTAACTATTAAATATAATATTTACATGACATCTCGGACACATTACACTTGGAATCTTCGCCTAAATGCTGCTCGTGATTGAAAAAAAAATAGATTGAAAATATTGAACACCTATTAAAAGCTAAAATTAATAATAACTATCTAAGTTAACGTATAAAGAGGTTGTTTTGTTATAAAATTTCGTGTTTTAGTTCGTTTGAACACGGCAGTCGTCGGTCGCTCGGGGCGTCGAGCAATACTGGCTCTCGCCACGGGCGAAGCTCCAAACCGCCTTTGAAAACCTCATTCCAAATAATAAGACGACCCCGAGCGAGCGAAATTACAAATTAAATCGTCCACCGATAGTGCCGCGCCGACTATCGACTAGATATATCGATAAGTACGCAGTGATTGGGGGACCGATATCGACAGTCGTCGCGGCTCATCGATGCGACTACCTACGTATATAATTCGTGCTTTTATCGATCGATACATTTTTACATCTAAAATTATATATATAATTTTGAATTAGCCGCACTCCTATCTATGACTGCGCCGGGCAGTAGTTTGTATTTGATCGGTAGCGAGTTGCAATTGCGTCCTTACGGCGTCCTAGTAAGCGTACTGTGCACCGCGGCGGTGCCACGTGTCGATATAGCGCTATTACAATCACATTTTAAGGCATTTTTATACAAGAAAAATACATAGCTGCATTATTATTTCATTTTCTAATGGAAAAGATTACATCAACCCATTACCAATCATAATAAAGTGCTGAGTTTGACATTGGTAGACCAACTTCACTCTTCCCTTTCAACAAATGGCGCCCATAACAAAAAGCGACATCTGTTGGCTGAGTTTTTAGTAATCTTCTCCATTAAATGTGTCATTTCCATCACAAATTGTCTGCTATAGCAATTTATTATCAAAAAATCGATAGTGATACAATGTTCTTTGATTAACACTTTAGCTTACAAAATATAGTAAGTTTAGTAAGCACTGTATCGACACGCATACCACAAACTAAATGTTAGGAACTAGGCAGTTCATTCTGTCACCTCTCACCTCTCTGAGACAACACTAATCACTATACACTTTTATCGATAGCTACAGACTTTGCACATCACTAAAACTATACTTATTCGATGTATTTGTAAGTCGTAAGGGAATCTCTATTTGGAAAACAAATTGATTTTAATTTGATTTCTATAAAAAAAGTTAAGCTTGACAGCTACTTACGATATTATCTTTTGGTTTCCAAGTAGTTTCTATTCCCGATTTCATAGACTATTAACTTAAATATATACAATCTATTTCAGAAAAATCTACATTACACTTATAGTAAGAACAAAAATCGTGTCATATTTTGTATCCTTAAAATACTGTTTACAATTTGATATTATTGCTCTGAAATACATTATAGGTATTTAAACAGTTCCATTGGTATCGACAAAAGTGTACATTATAATAATTCAATCAATGAATTCGCTTATTTTAGAAAGGAAAATATACATCGAGAATCGGATGATTTAACATATTTTATTATATTCTAAATATAACAATTTCAGTCAAAAAGATATTTCGTCTTATAAGGTAAGCTAGTTTTAGTATTATACTAGTATAGTAACAGAATAATAGTATTAATAAATAATAGTGAACATTTTGTACTAATAGCCAGATATCTCATTTGGTAAGTTATTACTACTAAATGTTGCATGTGGCACAGGTTTCAGTCTCATGTGATCGAGATTGAGCCTATGGCCATCTAATAGGCATAATTCCAGGCTTCGTGTTATTGTTCGAGCCGGGAAGCGAACCCAAATATTCCAAGACAGATTTTCAGAGCATAAATGAACCTGTATAGGCTCTGAAGAGCACAAGGTAGACATCACGTCATAGTTTTTTTTTATTAATATTTAGTACAATACTAAAACTCGCGTATGTTTGTTGATATCCAATCTTCAGTAAACGTGTCGACGGATTTGTATTCAGTTACCCGTCTTTTTATTAGGATCTCGTATTTATTACATATAATTAATATTTTTTCGCAGAAGAACAATCTTCAATATAAAAATTTTCAGTCAACAATGCCGGTAATTATAGGGCTCAAAGTAAGTGAAATTTAAGTGAAATATCGCGATAAAATCCGAAAATTGAAGTGTTAGTCAATTATAGGGCTATTTGATTATATGATTGCTTTAGGATACACTGCCCATCATAGTTCAGAATAGTTCTAATAGATGGCAGTGCTCTATAAGTTAGCAAAGTTTTTAGACAGTTTTTCAGACCGCCGAATGTTTATTATTTAATTTAATTATTTAAATAGTATGTAATAATGAGTAATTAATACGAGATAGTTTTTGTTTCGTAGTTTTTACTGAAAATTGATGACAATTTTATTTTCTAAAATGATAAATTTATTATAGTAATAATTTGTTGTCGTACAGTAGGCGTCGCTGTAGTTTTACAGTTAATAATTATCTACTATAATTATGTATAATTTATACAATGGTATAGTACGGAGGGTGTATACAAGACGTATCAAACGGACATCGGAAGAAAATTGTTTAATAGTTGAAAATAATTTTCTGTCGTAATATGTGGACAGGCCACAGCGGAACAAACAGATTTTAGCACACTAAATTTTAATTTGTTAAAGTCAAAATATAATGAATCTTATTTTCTTTTCATAGTGAAAGTGCAAATAAATAATTCGTCGATCGTCAAAAAGATAATTAGCTAGCCAGGACTATTATTTACATTAGGCGCGTCGCATCGCCGGGCCTCGGACAGAAAAGTGCGTTCAACGATTAAACGACGGGCTTTGGTGACGCGCCGCTGCTACGTCACACCGGCGCCTCCTCACCTCCGGCGGCTCGGGGGGCAGGGGGCGGCGGCGCGGGGGCTTCGGGGGGCGTCTCCTCCTGGGGCTCCGGCGCAGGCGCTTCGGGTTCAGGCGCTGGCGCAGGCTGCGGCGGCGGGGGCGTTGGAGGCGCAGGCGCGGTTAACGTTTGCGGCGTGGGGGGGCGCGGCTCGGCGGGTGAGGGCGCAGGCGGGTAGGGGCGATAGGGGCGGTAGAGCAGCGGGGGCGGCAGCAGCGGGCGCGGCAGGCCGTACACGGGCGGCGGCAGGAGGTGGTGCGGGTGCATCGCGGCGGCGCACAGCGCGCGTTGCTCGTCCCGCACTCGCTCCTTCTCCCGCTCGCGTGCCCGCTCCCGCTCTCTCTCTCGCTCGCGCTGTTCTTTTTCTCGCTGCTCGCGCTCGCGTTCTCTTTCCCTGAAAGACAATAATTAATCGTTATCGCTGGGAACCAATGAAACAGATATCTCACACAAAAACATAAGACACAGACTGCAAGTTTTCAAATACAAAATAGTATTTAATTGAACAAGTTTACATTGAAATAACGCAGACGCTCATGAATCATCTAACCTCTCCCGTTCTCGTTCGCGCTCTCTCTCGCGCTCCCGCTCCCGCTGCAGCGCGATCTCCTTGTCCCGCTCGTCGTGCAGCGCGTGCGCGGCGTGCGCGGCGGCGTGGTGCGCATGCGCGGCGTGCGCGGCGTGCGGGTGCGCGGCGTGCGGGTGCGCGTGCAGCGGCAGCGGCGGCGCGAGCTGCGGGTACAGCGCGTAGGGAGGCAGCCAGCCCACTCCCACGCCGCTGCGGAACACGCGCTCCAGGTACATTTGTTCTTCTGCTGCTAGCCTACACATACAGAACCAACTTAGTAAAAACATAGTACTAATGTTAGGGTCGCTACCCACATTGGCGGGCAGATTTTATGGTCCATTTCAGAGACCATCTAAGTCAAGTGACAGTTGAGTCTGACGCAGACGAACGCAGCAAAGGAATTATAAAATGTTCATAGTAGTAGTATATATTATCAAGCTTCAATAATATGTGTAAACAGCATGATATTGATCCTTTCAATAGTAGTGTGTCAAAAGTGCGAAGGTGTTTGAGCCTTGACTTATTTAAGGGTGCAGTGGAGGCGTGATTGGTCAGTATATGGTAACATTCGTGTGTGGAAAGTGTTTATATAGGTACTTACAAATTTAGCTTTAGATTTATTTTGTTCTGATTTTTTTACTGTTTACGTTTGTTTTTATTTTGTTTTATGTGTGAAGACTTGTAATTGGCTGCCAGATTTCTTTACTACTACATACAATACTGTAAATTTAGCTGTAAGTCTTCCATATATCTTAAATAAATAAATAAATAAAATGTGCAGGCCCGCTTATGTGTGTAGCGTTCCTGTACCGGTTTGTTGGCAAAAAATTGTTGTTGGAAAATCCTGGCATTCTGAAGCATATCATATCACAGTCCTTTATGAATTGTGGAAGTTCAGGAGCTCCTATGCGCTACATAGATCATTATGAAATATTTATTACCCGCCTTTTGAGTGACGAAACTCGTGCAATTGGAAAACACAAAAGATTGGAGAGCTAAAAATGCTATAA
This sequence comes from Hypena proboscidalis, assembly GCA_905147285.1. NCBI lineage: Eukaryota > Metazoa > Arthropoda > Insecta > Lepidoptera > Erebidae > Hypena > Hypena proboscidalis. The sequence goes on from LR990149.1 coordinate 15,876,265, forward strand.
GCAAAATGATAAATAGTTTACCTGTACTGTAACGCGGCACTCGAGTATATGCTGGGATGTGCGTACGGGGAGTAGGCCGTGGGCTCCAGTAGGGGGAACGACGCCGCAGGGTGCGTCAATCTATAACACATAACAAAACATCACGCCTATGTCATCCAGAAGATTATAGCAGAGGTATATTAAGGCACTAGTTTTGTTTAGGTTGTTAGGAACGAGCCTATCGTCATCTACCGAGCACAGTTCCAAGGTCAGTCAGCTGCTACTAAGGATAAGCTGCTATTAACGAAAAAAAGCTGATTTCCCATTGAAGTGAAGTGGACCGTATTGGCCAATCACAGTGCTCGAAACAGTGCGACACGGAGGAGTGTTGCAGAACGGGATTGTACAGACTTTTGAAAACAATAAATGAACCCGCGTTTCCGAGCAAGATTGTAAGAGTCTAGCAGTGTCGAGCGGAACGGCGTGAAGCTAAGCGATTTTTCTAATAACCACACCACCACATTACACCCCTCTCAACTCCTTCTACGCTTCGTTCCGCCCCGCTCCAGTCCACTCCACTCCACTTAAATATAAACACATCCTTAAGCTGGGTGGGACAAGTGTAGTAAGTGTAAGTAAGGTATATTACCTGTCATCAGGCCTGTACGGCTGGAATCCGCTGGTGGGCAGGTGGTGCGGCGAGGCGCGCTTGGGGGGCTGCGGCGGCGGCTTGTCCTTGGGCTCGCGCTCCGGCCCCGCCGCGCCTGAATCGGACTCGCATCGTCAGCCAACGTCCCACACATGCTACGTCTTGTTTAGCTCAAATACGATACTAGCGCCCTAACTATCATAACATAACACCTACCCAGAAAGATGTGACAGAGCGTATATCCGAATTACAGCTGTTATATTGAGTGAGCCTATTTCCATTTATTGGCACAATTCCCACTACTAGGCAATATTTATGAAAATTGGTAATAAAATATGGAATAAAAGAGCGCCAGCAAATAGACGTGCCTTTCAACTTTTGATAATGCTGATTTAATACTGGCTAACTACATATACCAAATACTGACCAGCTGACTTGGATAGATTGTATGGTAATATTGATACACGTATTACGTACCTAAGACTAGATGTTTATTTACGATAAGTCAATGTGTACCATCTGATCAGCACTTCAAAAGAATAGCATGAATTTTGTTTTCAATTCCTTAATTATTTTTATTTGGCTTCATAATAACTAAGTATTAACCATCATATAAGAGCTAAACGCGGTAAAACATAATTAACGAACATAATAATGAAGAAAAAGGGTTAAAAACAGACATTGATTCAAGAACATTATAGAAATGTATACCCGCACTACGCACTGGCATAGTTGGGTAAAACTTAATAATAAATTACAATTATGATAATCATTAAACAATATTACAAGCATTTATAGATGTAGATTGACAAAAGCAAATGTTGCCAGTTTCGAAAACAATATTAAATTTTTACTCTGGTCAATCATCACAATATTTTTAGTGTGTGTAAAAATAACTAAGTTCTAGCGAGACATTGTCATGGTATATGTTTAATACCGAGGTATACGGAGCGTGGTATAAGACAGAACCCAACAAGTGTTTTCTGTTGATATTTCAAATAATAAAACATAAAAAGGGTGAGTCGACGGAACGAAACCGTGAACAGTGTTAGACATTTTAAATAATTCCAAGCATTCGTTCCGCAGGCGAACAATTTTCGATGAGAGGTGCAACAGGTGTTTTAACAATTTTGCGTTTCGTATAATAAATTTAAGCGTGCATTCCCACCGCCCGCCTGTATAGCACTGTGTTTGCAATATAAATGTATTGAAAATTCACTTCTATTAGTTACATTGATAGCATCACTTACAAACCAATTACTTTGGTTGTAATTGTGGTTAATATAAGCATTATAAAATGAGACATTTGCTGAGAAAATACATAATTTAATTTGAATTGCTTCTAAAATGTGTTTGTTACTTTTAACTTCATCACAAATGGTTTAAAACAGGCAACAACTAGAAGTATTTTTTTTTGACTAAAATAAATCAACCTTTAGGCAATTTCCACAGTTACTCAGCAGTCAGCTTTAACTACAAAGCCAATTAGAATACTCCTAGGCAGAAATAACGGTAGTAGTCCAGCAAACTTGACACCATTCAAACACTAACAAAACTATCAAGAGTATATTTGTGACGCCATAACCGGTTCTGAAACCACGTTAGTTAGGCACTAACTAAGGTCCAGGCGAGCCGCACAGTTGGACAATATAAATTGACGTTTCTTTGAAATGTCAAGACTAACACGCCGTGCTAAAAGACCAGGAAACGAAAGCAAGAGTTTGTTTTGGATAGTATAGAACTGTTCACGATTCCGTCAGGTGTCTGGCTGGTATACAGGGTACTACGTGACTCACCGTCTTTGGCCTCCGGGCCAGCATTCTTGGCGAGCGTGCGCAGCGCCGCCGCGAATGGCCCGCCCTTGTTCGCCGGAATCTCCGCGCGTTTCGGAATCTTGTTAGCGCTCACACCTGTGGACAATACAACAGACGATAAGTTCAGAGCATAACATCACGCCTAGTTTAGGTCCTATGGGATTAGGGGTTAGCCTAACGCCATTCACCGGGCACAATTCTAAATTAAAAATTCACAAATAACACTTTGCCCGAGCCGGGCATTGAACCTAAAATCTCGCGGTGCGAGACGCATACGCTAACCACTAGTCACTAGACCAATTCCGTGCTGCTATTGAGAATTACCTTACGGAGAAATCACAAATAGCACTTATGCCCGACCCGGTAATCGAACCCTAGACCTCGCGGTGAGCGATACGCAAATTATACCGCTACCCACACGAGGCAGTACATAATTTTTCAACTTTAATATTATAAAATAAATGCATAGCAAAGCTAAAATTTGCTTTAAATATTACAAGTATTTGATAGAAATGCGTCATCTCTCGACAGTATTGTGTTGATCTTAATTCAAACGTACTGTATGTGACTAAGTGACTTATCACTCATCGCATAGGTGGCGCTTAAACCAAGTAATGGTTCGTCTAGCTAAGGTATATACCTACGACGCTGGCACAAAGAGTTGAGAAATTTCGAGTCCAGCAGCATACGAATCCATAGCTGAATTGGCAAAGCACTTGGGGCGTATACCCAGGGGGTGCAGGTTCGAGTCCTGCTGGATTCTTAATTTTTCAACTTTAATATTATAAAACCATATTATGCTTTAAGAGACAAGTTATTTTTACACCGATATACAACGCGGCAACGTGCAACCGATAGCCGAGTGAGAGACCGCAAGACTGCGAAGTTAAAGGTCTCGGGTTCGAACCCTCGGCATACACCACTACCAATAAATCGTTAAGATTCATCTTTTCGAAGAAATGTATGTGTGTATTTATCATATAAATTATCTCTTGCTAACGGTGAAGGAAAACATCGTGAGGAAACCTACATGCCTGAGAGTGCCTAAAAATGCTTGAGGGTGTGTGAAGTCTACCAATCCGCACTTGGCCTGCGTGGTGGACTATGGCCTAACCCTTCTTATCATGAGAAGAGGCCCGAGCCCAGCAGTGATAATAGATACAGGGCTGCTATTATACAACGCGGGTGTAGCCGGGTACGGAAGCAAGCAGCTCATTGCAGCGGTCGATGGAATCAATACCACATAATTATATTTTTAACAACGCGGCCGTCACACGTCAACCGCAGGTCGCTGGCGTTCCAACCCCTCGCTCCCTCGCGCCCCTGCCCCGCAGCGATCGGGACCCCACGGTAATTATGTTTACGCATTGTCATTGAATTGACGGATAGTATACAATTTAAACGTTCATGAGATTTTCTTAATTACATATTTATATAAATAAATATCTCACAATTTAAACACAACGCCATCTAGTCCCAAACTAAGCAGAGCTTGTACTATGGGTACTAGAACAACTGATTCTAATACATAAATACTTTTCTTTTTCTTAAATACATACTTGTTATATTAGAAACATCCAGACTAAGATAGACCCCCATGTTCATGCACACAAAGATTTGTCTTAAGCGGGCATCGAACCTGCAACCTCGACGTCGCAGGCAGGTACACTAGCCACTCCGCCGTCATATATATTATATTAAAATTACGCAGAACTCGGTGCAGAGGGCGCCACTAGCACAAACAGCCGACGCGCTATAGTGAATAGCTTCGTATTCTTGTCATAATAATTATGTCACTACAATTTATATCATGCTTTTAAAGACTAGTCAAGAAACAGTTTAAAATTTACGCTGGTGCTGCACAATGACGGCAAGACACTGCAGTATTATCACAGTAAAGAGAAGTACGAGTATATCCATGATTGGCGTGTGGTTATGGTTTAAAAAAGAATATTTTATAATTAGTCTATTAAAGCAAGAAGGCATTTACTATTTTTATCATATTCTTTTTTAAATAATTTCCAGAGGTTAAATTTATATTTTTTTTAGAATAAAGTTCATCTATTTGAGAGAAATACTCGCGGAAAAGTTTTATTAGGTTGAAATAAGGAACCATTAGTCTACTTCTAGGCTTAATGTGTTTAATCATAGTTATATGAATGTAGCGCACACTTCCATTCCTCGCGAGCGTCTATTAGCAGAGGTCGCGACGGTCATCGCTCTGCACCCTTAATTGACCTCTTAAACGATGTAAACTTCAACTATTACTGACAGCTTTTGTTGCAATAAAGCCTAGGGCTGCAAGAGATGAGGCTACGGAAGTATATTCAAAGTAAACGCTCAGATTATGATAAGTACCTATTGGGTACTGTAGTCCAGGACTCAAACCCAAGAAAGGATGAAATGACATATTTCAAAAAAATCTACAGCAGTGCGTACTATCTAAAGACGGGTCGAGTTAGGTTAACCCTACAACTATGGGGTACATAGTCGCCAAGTTAAAGAAAGCTTTGACCTTAACAAAAATGGTACGGCCTTCGCCATTTGTTGTCTTTCACTACAAACATTGAAAAGTTAACGGGTTCACTCCTGATACATACCACAAACGTTCGTTCTACGTTCCATCCAAATATGAGATGTGTGATCAAGAACTATCGGGATACAGAACTATTTCAAGGATACCTTGGACCGAACTTGGTCATTCAAACTCAAATCAGACGTAGTGCGAAAGCAACACTTACGTGTTGCTGTCAGCAAACGTTAGCTTAATCCACTTCTTAGCCTTCTACAACAAAATTTTTGTGTATTGGAAAACTCTCGAGGTACAGATAAAATTCCATAGAAGTCTGCGACCATTCTGTTAGGTGTGGACCCAACATTATTCGTAACTGAGCGGCGGGGGCACATAAATCTCGTAGGTCAATTGTTGGGCCGATTGGACTGGGACATCATTCACCAGAATAGAACTCATCGCACATCTGTGTTCATTATGGTTCAACCGCAAGTCGGTTAACTGATGATGGTATAGAGTGGTGCTAATAAAATAAATCCCTGCGAATACTACTGCGTATACGGTACAGTACATCTCACGCCTATATTACCCAGGGAGTAGCAGAGATGTAGAACATCGACACTTCACCTGTATATTTATGTTAGAATATTTTACGTTTGAAAAAGAAACTTTGACAAAATCGAAATTCATGTTCAATTTTACCAAACTTATATTTGTCTTATTCTTGCATGTAGTCTATGAAAATCCTTATGTGTGTGTGTATATACCTATGCAATTAATTTAACACATCAGCAGCCACCCGATTTGGGTCAGACACAGAGTGGCAGCTTAGCGTCCAAGCGATCAATAAATATAGGATCCACAGTTCCAAATTCTGCAAAATGCTTTATGCGCTAAACGATACGGCAAGAGGCTTAAAACAGTCAATGAAACTTTTAATTTTCAGGGTTGGGCACACAGGGGGAAGGAGGAAATTCAACTTCAGGTCATCAAGGGCCACCAAAACCTTACTGTTGAAGATAAACAAAAATGGTCTTCAGAGGCATTATTTTTGTTTTATTTCATAGTCTAGCAAGAGCAACATACACGAATTCTTATCATCGATTTATGCGAGCGGTACCATGGGCGGAAGCTGGTTCAGTAGAAGTCTGCAGGTTCGGATTGAAGGTGGTTTTTTCTACCCGCAAGCACGATGGGCAAAGGACAGAGGAAGGGCTGGCGATCGTCACCCTGAATATTTGGCCAATTCGATCCTGGAAGTCTGCGTTCAGTTTGAATCGCGCGACTCCAGCATAACATCATGTCGTTGCAACGTCACTCATTACGATTACAAAGAATGATGTTGCCATCGTCTTATCTGTGAGTACCTACTCCGACAGAGCAAAGCAATGATATAAATGCTTGGGTTGGGACGTTGGCGCGCGCAGGTCAATTGCGCTGCGACCCGGGACCTGCACTAATTGTCTAAACACTTCAGGGTTATCACCAAACACAATTTGCCACAAAATAAACTAAGTCTACTCTAATCTGCATTTGTTTTACTTCACAAGTTTTTTTAATTATAAAAATAGAGAGGGTCGAGAGCCGCTTTTATAGCTCAGAAATACTCTTCGAGCTCTGGCTAGGGGTTGCCAGGCAATACCACGGAGCTTGACCTGAGAATCCTACCAAGGTCCCACGATGCGAAGCTTTGCCTCCTCAGGAGGCCCCACCATAAAAGCAAAAGTGTTGTGTAAGAACCTCTTCCTCTGCCAGCATTGAGTCCTGGGCCCTTTATGTAATGTCATCCGGGCCCTTCTAGCCCAGTCCGACCTTGGAAGACAAATTTTCCCACCCTGTTTTTGCGCCTAAGCAATCCACTCAATATTTCCTGCACGTGTTTAGCAGAGGGGCATGCATTAATATCGGGCTACTGTACAATGGACGAGATTACAGAAAGCTTAGCCACTACATGTCCCTTAGATGGTGTTTGTCGAAAATCTAACTGAGACACCAGATGTCGCTCAGATGATGAGGGGACTCTGGTGGTTTAGGTGGTGACTGTGGTGTGGTGAGCCTATCGTTGTCCTACAGGGCACTAAAAATTTCAACTGACACTTTCCCGACCAGATGTTCGAATCCAAGACCAACGCGGGAGTCACTTCTTCAAATAGATCACCGATATAAGTCAATAAGTATGTATTGTAACATGTTTAAGAACTTGGCATCCCAGGTCGCAGTACAATTGGCCTGTACGCCACAAATGATGAAGCGTGCACATTTATCGTTCTACACAATGTCGAATTTATTGCTGCTAGAGCCACTAGGTAGGATGCTATAACAAAACATGACGTCACACCTGTGTTGCCACATTTCATCTATTATATTTAGGTGTCGGTGCTTTAGTATTTCTGTATTACGTTTCAAGTTCTCTACCCGGTACTTTAAATTAGACTCCGTGCAGTCACTGAGAAATAACAGACGATAAAGACCACCAGCATTTCAACTAACCAAAACATTCGACCCCGACACTAGCAATTAGCAGCTCTCGATTAGCAGCCGCGTGCCGTTCGCTAACCATTGACCCAGACCATGGAGATGAAAAGAAAAGGATCATGGGGGCAGATCTAATTCTGCTAAAATAATTGAGAAAATAATAGACACTACCAGGTTTGTCAAAAGCATAACATCGAATAGATTACCCAAATGAGTCAATAAGTATTTACATGTTTAGGCACTTGCGTCCGATCCCGGGTCGCAGCGCAATTGACCCGCGTGCCACAAATGATGAAGCGTGCGCGCTTGTCGTGCTACGCAATATCAGGGCGATTTTTATTAGCGTGAATGACATATCGCCTGTGCCGTCTACCGGCTGCAGATTCAGACTCCGTATTGCTACTGAGTATTGCTTGACGGACCAGCCCGAGATTTCTTTATTAGCACGTTTATAGCAGCATTTTTTTTATTTTTTTTTATTACTGCGATGAGCGTCTGACTGACACCGCGTGGGGTATCGCAGAATCGCTTTGCGGTGTCTTGCAGCAATCCAAACGCTGTAAAGAGCGATATCCCGATTCCTGCACGGATACTCGTGACGGAAGTAACTTTTGACTTTATTATTTATATTATTGTTTATTTTATTTTTTATTCTGTTTTTATTTTCTTTTGTACTTTTTGAATTTAGTTTTCTTTCTTCTTTTCTTTCCTTTTTTCAAATTATAGATTAGCTATGCAATATTCTTATATTTGTCTTAAATAGTTTCTTATCGATGGCGCTGTACGACTGCGAGGGCTGGCCTGAGCAAGTGGTTGCAGAATTTGAATATAGTGGTAATTGAGTCCATAGATAAATTGACGGCAACGCTGGGAACGGGGAGATATGTGAGTTCAATTTTCATAACTTTTTTTAGGTTGATTAGAGTGTTGTTCACCCAATTTTAAACGTACCGTGTAATTCAGAATCTCGATATTTACCTGCAACAAAAAATAAGTTATATTAAAAATAATGAATAACATAGAAATGTTTTATTCTTAAGTTAAAGATAGAAATAAGAATGAGTGTCTTCTTATTTCTATATATTTCACGAATGGCAAATCAGATTTCATCTAAAACGCACAGCAGGTTAACCACTCGACAAGACATAATTATACTGTTCGAGGTAACTTTGCATATTCATAAAAAAAGAGTGTATCTATCTGCCGTAGTATATCTGGAGTTGTCAATAATAGGTAATTCATTATTGAGTGAGTACGACGAACGCTCGCGGGCGTGCGTCAGCCATGGCCGTCCGAGGGTTGTCACCAATGCGACAAGCGATGATACATTCAGTCTGAAGCGATAAGTTCCAACTCGTTTAGCATAATATTTAGTGACAACTAATGTTCATAGAGTTATTTATATCTATTCTTAATAGCATCCCTGTATCGTATACATGTCTCACTGCTGGGCTTAAGCCTCTTCTCGTCATGAAAAGGGTCAAACCTTAGTCCACCACGCTGGCCAAGTGCGGCTTGGTGGACTTTACACGACCTCGAGTACTTTTTCTCACTCTTTCTTTCGGCACTCTTAGGCATGCAGGTTGTTTCTCACGATGTTTTCCTTCACCGCCAGCAACCGATAATTTATATGACAAATACACACAAATCTTCGAAAAGACGAATCTTAACGATTTATTGACAGAGGTGTGTGTCCCTCTCGGCTATCGCTGCTATGCTTATTTATAAAAAAAGACTATCAATCTGCCGTAGAAATGTCTGGATTGGCCGCGTTGTCAAGTATCACGTTATTCATCATTAAGCGGGCGTTAGTCAGCCCTAGCGGCCAGCCCGAGGGTTGTCAACGATGCGACGAGCGGTAATTAATTCAGTCTGAAGCGCTAATTTGAGTTGAGAGAAGTCAACCCCTGTATCCCCGCGCGCCGGCGTGGATTAGACCGGCTTGTGGAGTGGACGTGTATTCGTTAAATTAATAATTGAAGTATTAACTGCTGCCTGCAAATTAACCATAAAATTGTAACTTGTTCGAGTTTATGTTTGCACTTACCTGTTCATTTTTTTTTAAGTTTACTAGTAATTTGCACATAAAAATGACTAGTATTCTTGTTAACACCCTCCAGCTAAGCTTAATTCGCTTGTGTTAGGAGGAAATTCACGTCCGTGGTGTAATGGCTAGGATTCGAACCACGACGTCTCGATCGTAGGACCAATGTCTTATCCATTGCGCCACGGCCGCTATGATAAAATATATCGGTTTTGTTATGTTGTTGACATAATATTTATTAAAAACAATATCTAAGGCAGTTTTTATTTATGGATTATTGTTAGTTATACAATATAAAGCAGCTTCTATTACAAAGTAGCGCGCCTTGCTATTATCCACGTTTACTTTATTGACAGCCCTGTCTCGAATTCCCGTTCACTAATTGGCTGGCGGCGTGGATTTATTTGTGTGCGTGCATCACACACACGCAGCAAAGCGTTTACGTGTACGGAAGGGAGATATGGATGTCACAGCGCAGTTATTTTGCTATCCAATTATAATAACAACGCGAACGTCAAAGGGAATGAGTGTCCACGAGTGAACAATTAAAAAGAATACCTTTTGAGTATTTTCTTTTCATCATCAAAATATGTTGGAAATATACTTTTAATAATTATAAAAGAAATATACGATAGCTTTGCTTTTGCAAAAAAATCGTTATTAGTTGAATGAAACCAAAACTGAAGGCAGAGAAACTCGGCAGAATTAAAACCAAAAATTTAATATTTCGGCCAAAAATATTTTTAGGTACAGTTCAGAAAAGCTGCCGAAGTGAGAATTATTTTTAAAACGGTCATGTATACATACATACATACATAACATCACGCCTTTATAAGCCTGAAGGGTGTGACAAGGGTGTAAATTTACCCAGATTTCAATTGTTATGTTTAGGTCCCATGGGATAGGGGGTGGGCCTATCGCTATCCACGGTGCATAATTCCAACACCGGCCTATTGGGAATTTCCTGACGGAAAGTTCACAAATAACACTTTGCTCGACCCGGTAATCAAACCCGAGACCTCACGGTGAGACGCTACCGTACGCGTGCTACGCTAACCACTAGGCAGGCAGAGGCCATGTGTATTTTAAGTAAAAGTTCATGGGTCTTTGCCTCGAGAGACATGTGTTTCTATTCACGCATCAAGCAAAGCATTAAACTAACATATTTATGTTTTTTACCGCGGTGGGCTGGTACGTTTTTAGAAATGAGATGGAGGGCGCTGTCGATCTAAATATAGGTACTTTTATTGTATCATTTGCGGCCGTTAAAGGTTATATTTTGGTGTAATGATGTCTCAAGGACCGAAGCGATTTAATAACGCACGGAAATAAAGTGGTAATGGTGCCGGGTGACTGTTCTTTTTGACTTTTATGATATGGTTCGATGAATATATTTGTCCTTTACTATAGCTTTGGGAATTGCATGTAATGATAGTTGTGGGTGAGATTTATAAACAAATAAATAAAATAAATTTTAACATTTTAATATTTCGTAGAAAGTAATCTTTAATAAACCCACAGACTGGATTCTTAAAGTTCTTTTACTGATTATATCATTAGAAGATATACTCTTGCCAAATGATGATCCTCAATTTTATACACACATATTTTTAGAAAAATAACCGATAAATCGAAAAAAAAAAACAATTGTAACGTTTATCTCATGTGAAATCGAGGTAGACAATTTCAGGGTATGCTATCTAAAGCTCCTTCTACATCATATCCAAAAATCAGCTTCCTAGGTTCAACTGCAAGTATCCAGCTCAATAACGTACAGATAGCGCGCGAGTTGAATGCAGTCGGGGTCTGAGGTAAAGAGCGGGAGCATCTCCCCCCGCTATCCGCACGCCCCACCTCACGCGCCTGCCTTGTAGTGCTGTGCCATCCTTGTCAACTATACTATATTATTATTTTTTACATCACAATGTTACTTCAGATTTATTTTTTATTATTACGGAGCTGGCGGCGGTTTCTCAGGTTACAGAGGAAGATTGGCGTGGCTTCGATGATCACGTCATAATTTTAGAAGAAAATTATTGGCAAAGAGATGGATCAATTGAAGATACCATAGATCGATTCGTCATTGAGGTCAGCGACGGCGAGGATAGTGACACCTATTTAACCATATCTGAATCTGATTTTTTTTTTTTTTTCTTTTTTGTGAAATGATTATTAAAAACGTGTGATAATTATGATTTTGTTTTTTTTTCATCATGTTAACCTAGTGTAAAAAATAAAATTAAACTTATAACATTGTGTAAATTTATCGACATTCATTACTCATTGTGGTCATCAATAATTATAATTAGGTCACAGCACTACCGCATTCCTAAGCTCTGCATTCAACTCGCGCGCTATCAGTACTTATAGAAACGTGTGGACCTTACATTAGAGCATAAGGCAAACACGGTCTGCCTGCGCCAGTTGTTACTCTTTACAGCGACTCGAGCACGACCCACGTAGCACGTACTGCGTAGACTGAGTGGAGGGCCCGACCGTCCGGAGTTGCGCCCCGCGATCCGACGCTGAGCAAGTCACACTCGGTAGCGATTAATAACAACAGCCCTGTATCTAATACATGTCCCACTGCTGGGATCAGGCCTGTTCTCATGATGAGAAGGGTTAGGGCATAGTCCGCCACGCTAGCCAAGTGCGGATTGGTAGATTTCACAACTCCCTTAAGCACTTTTAGGCACTCTCGTTTTCCTTCACCGTTAACGAGCGATAATTTATATGACAAATACACACATATCTTTGAAAAGACGAAAATTAACCATTTATTGACAGAGGTGTGTGCCGTAGGTTCGAACCCGAGTCCATTGACTTCGCAGTCATACGGTCTCCCACTCGGCTAAGGTCGCGGTGCGGTCATACGGTCGCACCTGTCGGTAGCGATTAGCCTTATAAAAATTAAATTAAAATAATATTGCCTTCTACCAAGCACATTTCCAGAAATTCCCAAATAAAACTTGTCCCTACCGCATTGGAAATGTGACTAGGTCTGATATGGTCATACTTAAAGTAATTTCTGTTCCCCAGTGACAGAATCTAGTCTAAATTAAACAATAAGTTTTGAAGATCCAAATTGAGATCGTCTAAATTGAACAAACTAACTGTTACAATCGAGGTACTTCGTTTAGTTATTTTTCGTCGCAGAAGACACGCCTTTAACCGGTGAGATGTCGGAAAGTACTTGGGATTGCCACGCGGATGTGTGTCGCCCCACGTTGGGCGCCAATTATCACGTTTTTCCTCGTGACAAGTTCGCTCATCTTGTGAATTGCACCACGGCTGGCTGGTACGTCTGCGGATTTCCATTACAGCTGCCTCCCCGACACATGTTACCAGTTACCGTTGCGTAACTGATAGTTTGACGCCTACAAATCATAGGCATCGCTGAACTACACCGCGGAACCGCTGTACCGTTTTTGGAGTTTGTTATTTGACAGTGCTCATGAAGACAGTCTGTTTTCATGAGTATGGTTTGATACTATTAATTATTTTACGGTAAACTTTTTACTGTACTTTATCTAGACTAGAAGTTAAGTATTTTCGTAGAGATTAAAACTATGCAACCATTTTGTCATCAATATTATATGGCATTATAGGATAGCGATATTTCTATACAAACATCTTATAGTCATAAGAATGACTAATAACTTCACACTCCCTTACATATTCCAAATTAGGCATAAAACGTAAGAGGGTCTTGGCAGCGCAATTTAAGGGCGCGGGCCTCGGCATAGCGGCAGTCTGTTACCAACTTCATTGGGATCAAGGCGATTACTGTTAGTAATCGCACACCCTCGCCACTTCGGGAGCGCCGAGCCCCTCAATACCGCAAGGTAATACATACCTAACAAACGCAACAATCACCACTTGTGGCTGAGCTACCTCGTCCCCCGCAAGCCCACGCTAACACACCACCGAGGGTGCGCACTCCATCCGCGCGAAGGTCACCGTAAATTGGACAGTATAGCAGCCACTTACGACCTTACGTTTCGGGGTGAATCAATTTCCATTTGGGCGCCTTTCCTCGACGACGTCACTCAAGAGTGAACTCAACGCTCGCAACAATAAAGTATAATATACACAGACACGGATTTCATCGAGATTTCTAAGGGTTGTTTGTTGAAGTAATACGTGATTTGCGGCGTCGACTTCAGAGAATTCTGAGTCGATTTTCGTGGCATTTCACGGTGCCTTATTTTCTGCGCAGTAAGGATTATATTGAGGTTGGATCCTGGAAGTTTTAATTAAAAGTTGAGCGTTGTAGGTAGAATAGTGCCATGTATAATTTGACGTGTCTGTGGAGTAGTGATTTGATGACACTACGCTTTTTGAATCGAGCGATGATTTGTTTGGCGGAGCGCGGGGGAGGGGAGTGGGAGGATTGAATTGAGGCGCGTTGTCTGGCGCGAGACCACTCTATTTTATCAGTATCGATTTGAGCAATTTAAAAATTGAATTACTGTCGCTGACTTCTGTTTTAGCGAACAGGGCTAGGTTGCCCACAAAAACAAAGTTGTTTTTTTTAAACAAATACTTTATGGATTAGATTTATTTATACAATAAATTATAATTACATATCATTTAATAGTACAGTGGGCAAACGAGCTAGCTATGCAGAGCAAAAACTTCTAAGTCATAGTAAAGGCTTACTACACCATTTATAGATAAATGAGTTACTTAACTAAATAGTGGGTATATTACACTTATTACATATTATGTAATTCACACATACATATCTATTGCAGTCAGTTTGCACTATGGCATAGAAGTTTTTGCCCTGCATACCTAATTGCTTGGCCCACTGTACAACGCGAGTTCCCTAATGTAAATGCGAGTAATAATGTGTAACAAAGTACATACCAACAAAAGACTGCGGTCATGTAGTCCCTCGCTAATAAAATATGTTTGTCAATACGTAGGTGGCAAACCACCGTTATTGCTACCCAGGGACGCTTTATTCGTGGCCTATACGCGGTGATGCGCGGTATAAGGACATCCCTAACTGTACAGTTATAAAAGGGTAGGGTGTACTGTTGCCATGAAAATACAGGACATAAATTCAATGAGTTACAGAGATATTAAGGTTGATTTTTTTTAATTCAGCGGGTTTTGGATCCGTATGTCTGAGATCAACGCTCCTAGTGCTTCTCCAATTTAGCTTTGGACTCATATACCGGTGAAATCAAAATTTCTCAACGATTTTGCTGACTTACATTGTAGAACATATTGTGGTGTATATAAAAAGAGCCAAGTGATCTAAATCATAATGGATTAAACAACGTTCAAATAGAAGATAATTTTCACTCTTGTGGTCCCGTATCTATTTAATTCAATCGCAGTCATTACAACTTAGCCAAAAAGTGTAGAATCAAAATCTAAATTATGACTGCAGCGTTTTATGAAAACAAAGGTTCTCCATTTAGTAGTTTTTTTAAATTGGGCTTAGCTTATGGCTGATTGGGATTGCTGGTTGATTTGGGTTGTAATTTTTTTATTACTTTGCCAAGCTGTAGTATAGTATATTCTTCTCTTGCTTAATGATACACATATATACTGTACATATATACATACTGACACTACCAGTCCCACCACGATTTGGGATAGATAGACGTGAGAGTCGAGTAGATAGAGAGAGATAGAGTTTTGATTGAGTCCCATAGTCCGTGTCACCGTGGTCACCGTCGCGAACCACTCAGTACTTTATTACCGCAGTTACACAAGTTACTCGACGCGGCGGGCGGCGAGAGCCACATTATTTGAATTATTCTCATTACCTACGCCTGTTACTGCGTCAACATTTCAATATGGTAAATTTATTATTATATTACTCTTTCGACAGAGTATCTGCCCTTCCCATTATTTATCTGGATTACTGAGTGCCAAAAATTATAATGTCCACATGTTTTCAAGTATCGACACCCCATTGAAATGTTTGTAGTAGAATCAGTGCCTTGAAATCTGATATAGCAAGCGGAGGTATTGTCCACCTGGTGATAAATGGAAAAAAGGGCATGATCTCAAATTAATCCACAAAAGCAGATTGAATAAAAGCGTCTAAACCTGAAAGTTACTTTATACTTCAAAAACCCCAATTTTATTTTAACCAAAAAATAATTTAATCTCTACATGAGATGAGACAAAGCCACATGCGTCAGTAACGCGACTAAAATCACATAATATAAATGATCGCGTGCCGGCGGTAATTGGCGGGCCGGCGGGGCGACAAATCTGACGGCCATTTCCGGCCGGATCCCGTTACACCCCCGTGACCCCCTCCCGGCCGCCCCCCCGGCATACAGCGATGCTACCCAGTCTACCCACTCGGGTTCGGCTTTATACAGAGCTTGGTGCAAGAGGTGGAAGTCAGCGAGCGCCACTAACAGGTTGTTATCCCCTCTATGGTATTTACGATGAAGGGAGAACAAAATTGAGATTTGAAACTTTGGCTGACTAACTTAGCAATCGTGCTGTTTGATACGTAAATATTGATAATGCCAAGCACCATCAGCGACAGCAGACGTCAACAGGAATGACATCTCTAAAATATCAAGTACGAAACCTGGGGCTAGTACTGATAGCTTCTAATGATCGAATAGTCCATCTGTGAAACCCTTATATATAGTATACACACATTGTTTTTACTCCTTTATTTTCTGCTTGAAGTGTAAGATATTGCAACCTAATATACCTACTATAGATTTATTTATAAGTATTAATTTAATTCCATTTCTATATTTAAGTTTATTTTCTCTTTATAACCATCTTTAGCTATAATGTTGTTTTGGTTGCTATAACTTACACATAGAACTATTGTCCAAAAACAAACAAATATTGTATGAATTATTTCTATAGTATATAAAGATGGTGCACATGAGTTTCTCACCAGCTCTTCTCATGATGCAATACGCATCGGAGCTGGATTGATTTTAATTCAAATCTCTAAGTTGAATTAAAGTCAATCTAAGCTCCGGTGTCAAATCATTTTATTACAATAAGTATTATAATTTAGTTAGCTAAGTTTTATTTTAATTTTATATTTTTTGTGTTTTGATGTTTGTTTTGACGTGTTCAAGCCATGGGCCCCTTGGGGCCCATGGAAATAAATGATTTGATTTGATTTGTGTTTACAAATCTCCCAGCGGAGATATGTCAATACCTAGACTGACCCGCTGGTCGTAGAGGACTTGGAGACGACTGTATGGTATGAAGAATAAAAAAGTGTTAGGCCGACTACTTCCTGGATAGAATTCGAAGAAGAATGACCAGTAAGCATACGGCGTCTGTCTTCCAAAAAGGATTTCTTATGCAGTCTCAATTAGTGAAGTGAGAACTACCCATGGCCGCTGGTCGCTTATACCTTTTCCGCACGCAACAAGGAGCGGTCGGTAGTGAGTGCGCGCGCATTGGATAGGGTGACGATGCGATGGCACCGTCGTAGCTCCGAGCCGTCCGTCCCGGCACTCCGCCCGCCCGGCGCGGCGTCGAGCCGACCCCCGCTTTATTGCCCCAGCTCTAGATTCACCCCCGATACTGATGCCAATGTTTTTGCGGAAATTGAGGAAGTACCATGTGGTTTTGTATTTTGTAACATTACTTTTTTTCTGTTTTGTTGCTTACTGTCCAGAACAAAATACTTTTAAAATATTTAACTGTTCTTTTAGAAAAGACTTAGCAGCCATGAACTTTTCTTCCATTTTTCCATATTTGAAATGACACTGCACAAAATGAGATTCGGGAACGACCACCTTGAGAATGTATCGACAAAGTTAATTGCCCTCTTCAATAAGTTCTCACGGCTGTCCGTCCGTGGCTACGTGTCACGCACGGTGGCACGGCACAACCCGGCGTGATCCATCACAGCGGCGGTTGACATTTTGCTCTCGACTCGCTCAATTAACCCGTCGCCCGGCGACCCCTGGCCGCGGGGGACCAAAGTCCTTACCTATTATAATTATCTTTGTAAGCTCAGTGTTTATGCTGGGATCAAATGATAGATTCGGCTTAATGTGCTTTAGCGTCCGATTGAGACGGTTATACGTTGTAATAATGACAGAATCATTTTTTTTTGTATAAAAGTGCTTTTCAGGACATGGCAGCTTATAGCAGACAGCCATCTTTAACATTCTAAAATATAACAACAGCTTATCTGGCATGCTAGATGTTATGTTACACTAAGACACAGTTAAACATTTAGAACAATAGAACGATCATACACGACCAACGCTAATATTTACCTGGATGAGGGAAGTACGGAGCGCCGACGCTCATCATGGGATGAGGTGCTCGGTAATCCATCTCCGTCACACTACACACACATCACGAACATATCGACACGGCACAACACTATAACTGTTTACACACAACACACGGCACAGAACATTTTCCCGTCACATTTCGATCTAAGGTTCAACTTCCGAATGTTAAAAACGTTGAACTCTGTGAAAATAGAATAGGGATGGTATAACGCCGGTGTCGAAGTATCGATATCGACATCGAGGCCATTGTGTTGGCGTCAGGGCATTTTATGTCGGGTTGTGTTGTCAATTGGCGTGTGATTTAGCGCGGCTGTCAGTCGACGCGTATTCTCCTTCAGTCTCGGGGGGAATACTTGATACTCTCGGTTCATAAATAATGAAGAGGGCGCCACCGTGGCACTGCAGTGGTAGCCGCGCCGGATGAATCGAGCTGTGTTCGTACCGCACATTACACTAATTGATGTAAGCATTCCGCGTCGGACTGCTTTACACGCACTTGTTGGACTATTTCTGTATTTATGACGTCATTAAAGTTAATAGTCAATAGTTGGAATATTTTAGGTGCTTTGACTATTTGTTAACGTTTAGCTGTTGCCGTCCTCTTTAATGGATGAAGTTCTTTTATTTGTTAGTTAAGAATAAATTGGTTAAGCATAAAACAGCATTATTTTTATAAGTATTACTTTAGACTTAACAAGTAAAATACGGGCTCGTTAAAATTGCACACTCAGTGGGTTCGCGATATTTTAATATGGCATCGATTCAATATTGCATTCGTAATTTATGCCAGTAAATTACGTAAGTGTATACAGATCAATTAAGAGAATTTTAATAAAGAGGATTTCACGGTAAATTACTAAATATGACTTCTCTGTATTTGGGTTTATCGATCAATACAGAATGTTATTCATTAATGAAAAAGTTACTAAAATTAAGTTTCACATTAATATAGCCAAGTTTTACAATTCTTAACAAATCCACTAGAATAATTATCAAAATAATAAACCATTCGATCCTTCATCCCAAACCAAATCACCACACTTGTGAAATGATGCACAAACACATCAATCAATCATTTTACAAAATCTACGAACGATTTCAGGTACGAATCGCAAAACGATTATGTAATGGGATATATTATATTGCATATCAAATAAATAATCGCCTATCAATACATACTCATCATTTATATTCTTTTTTGCATCAAATAACTTACTTCACTACAGATAAACTAAATGTTTAACAAAACTCAAACTGCAGATAATTCGAAATTACACATCAATATGACATTCCTTTTTTCCTCATAATGCAATACAGTTAAATTTATTTTTGTACAAAAATACTACATGCATAGCATAAATACTGACTGCACATCAAATTTACCATATTTCATAGCAAAATAACTATCCCAGTCGCATATTAACCAGTAAGTACAACAAAATCTGTTCATCATATTTGTCTTAATTTTCAAGAAGCCATGCTCGGTAAATTTAATGATTATTATAACAAAAAAATCCTTTTACATTGCATTATTTCTAAAAGCAGAACAACTTAACTGAAAAACTTCGCGCGTTTTTTCGTCACTGGAGTAAATAATATAAAAATAAAAGCTATAGTTATGGCATAGGTCAATTATGGGTAAAGTAGTAGGTTAGGTTAGGTTAGAACTGCGACCATAACATAGCTAGCTAATCTTTGTGATACTCCGACCCCTTTTTGAATCTACCCACTAAATAAAATAATATTATACTACCTACCAATTTCTTATTATCATAGATCGTAACAGACGACAGTACGTGGCGCCACCTGCAGAAGCTAAAAATGTGCCTATTGGGCAAAAAAGGAAGCGTGGACGCCCCGCGAAAGCAAGACCCGCTTTAATAATTCAATAAATTACAATTTTGTATCTAATTTTATATTTTTTTTGCTGATCTCATTATGTGATAATTAATAAATAATAAGATGACTGTGACTAATAAAATGTTGTTTGATCTAGAAAAACTGCTGTAAATATTATAAAAATAGAGGCTATATTTAAAAGAAAAAGAGTTAACATGTATAATGTGCATTAAGATTATTAGTTGTGCATTGATAAAAAAGCTTTTACTTTAGGAAAAATTGCTGTGCGCTGTGAAAATAAATTGTAGTGTGTTTAGTGATATTTTGAGTTGAATATTTTGTTGTGCAATCAGTAATTTTGATGGGAATTCGGTATTTAATTGCATAGAAAAAGGATATTTTATGATTTGCGTTTAAATACTACCCTTATGTAATTAATCATCTCTATCGAGCTATCGACCAATTCCCACCTCTTTGAATCAAATTGAATCTACGAAAGCCTGGATCCGATACCGAAATGGGAATTTATGCCTTGCAACTGACTACAGAATACAGCCGCACAAAAAGCCAGCGCCATTTTTGAATTCGCAAAACGTCAGATCAAATGGGAAAGGTAATAAACGATAACCGTTCTCATACACACGCGGCGTTTGGTAAAATCTATAGAGTGGCTCTTGATAAAAAAGGTTATCGAATTCCTCGGATATATGAGCTGAAGTTATTAGAAACGACAGGGGTGGAGGGGGTTATTGTTTGCAGCGTTTATGAGACGTGAAATGTAATAACCTATATGACATGTCGTGTCTGTATTGCCGTTTCATTAGTTTCTATATTAAGATCGTCAGTTTTAGTATTCCTAGTCGTTTCAAAGAAGTCGTTGATTTTTTTTATCGGATAGATTTCGGTGAGGTTGTCGCAGAACTAGATATACTCCATTTCCATGGCAACAATTTGTTTTTAAATTTGTGTCAAGTAAGTAAGTAAGTAAGTAAGTAAGTATTTATTTGGATGAATATGGTACATAAGGTGACTTAAAACTAATAACAACGTATCGTCATATTCTGCCAATCACGGCGTGCAAATACTAATACATAAAATTAAAATTTAAATTATTATTATTATTAATAAGCTACACAAAACAATGTGAGCCTCTTCAACATGCAGTTTTTCCTAACGTAACAAACAATTAAAATAATAAAAAATTCCACATGCAGATTTCCCAATGCAACATTAATTAGATATTATATTAATGTCAAAAAAAAAAAAAAAAATATAATTGTAAAATTGTAAAAATTGTATGCGAAATGTCAATATCAAAATTAAAATATAGTAATTCGATAATCATAATTGTTATAATGTGTCATTGATATAATCAGCAATCGAATAATAACATTTTTCACACAGTAGAGATTTCAATTTCTTTTTGAATAAATTAACATTTAGCCCCTTAAGGGTGTCAGGAAGCTTGTTATATATTTTTGGTGCTAAGCAGAATATGCTTTTCCATTTAAGAGCTGTGTTTGCTCTACATATGCGTAGGTTATTCTTACGTCTATTGCGAGTAACATCATCGGACAATTTGGTAAATAAATGTTGATTTGATTTCACAAATATTGCCATTTCGAGAATATATAAAGACGGATGTCATGTTTTATTTTATTTTTTTGCAATAGTTTTGTACACCACTTGTTAGGTTGTAACAGCACCATAAAAAGTTTTAGTATCATGCACTAAAACTATCTGATCTGATGTCTATCTTTTATTAAGTGTGCACAACTTAAGAGCTTAGTGTAAGTAACAGTGTTCATGTATGGGTGTATTATTTGTTAAAAAACTAAACTAAATAAATGAAATTTGAAATGACTGACTTTGGGTAAAGTACATAGCTAATATCATCACATGTTGTACTCAATAAAATTGTGGTAAAAAGCAATCCTTTCCATCAAAATAAAATAAAAAATGCAGCCCAGGCGTCTCTCTTTAGTAAAAAAAAGTTGCAAGTTCACAGGAAGTCCGAATTGCAACGTAGACCATTAAAATTGAATACCACCTCTACTAGGGTGTCCGCACAATCGGAACGTTCTCAAACCTTAGAGTCGGGGCACCACGTTGTAGTGGTCAGGCAGGGGACGCGACGGTTAAAACGCAACAGGCGCGGCCACGGCGACCACAACGGGGTTGCGAGGATGTTCCGGGGTAGGGGGAGATTAACAAACACTGCGACGGCACGCGGCACGCACGCAACGTCACAAAACCGCACATTTGATGGTAAAGTTACTAACTACAGCAGAACGTTAAGTATATATGGAACGAACTCCAAATATTTCATGGTACCTTATCAAATTGGGTAGGTAAAGTAAAGTAGGTTTACAAACACTAAATTAATATGGGTTTTTGAATCTAATCATATATTTTTTTACTTTTGAATTTCAAAGACACATCATGACAAGAACAAAGAACACAGGTGAAACACCAAATAAGTCGTTACATTAGAGAATAAGACTTATGTATTTTGTCTCCTGTGTTTTCAGGGACTGATGTCATCACTTATACCAGTATTATAAGCACAGCTTTACACTTTGATATCTCGGGATTGATTTCCGAAACAGTGTTATTACTTATATTCATTAGCAGTAACTATTATTAAAAAAAATTCAAAAAATCGATGATGAATGGTTTATTTCCAATCGCATGGAACCTTTACTGGTGAAGTTTCATTTTTCATTTCATTTATTCAGTAAAAATTTTTACATTGTGTGCGAATGTTTTTACCTAATTTAAAATTTCTAATAAATAACACATAACATTAATAACAAATTCAGCAATTTCATGTTCATTAAATAAATATAAAAGTAATTATAAAATAATGTAATAAACATTGATAGCACCACAATTACAATCATGCATTACATGTCAATTAATTAATTGTTAACAAGTGATAAATTCATAAAATCAATAAAATGTCAATACTAAGAATAAAAAACGATACAATATTATGTTAGGGCAACAAAAACAAAAAAAATAAAATAAAATAAAAATCAAATGTCATTTAATAAACTAAAAATAAAAATGCGACTAATCAATTCTTTAACAACTAAATTAATTAATAAATAAACTTCATCTCTGGTATTATGACTATTTTATGTTGTTTAGAAATCATCACTTGAGTAATAGCACTTTTCTGTCAAGAACCAATTAAGTTCGCTTAGAAAACCTTTTTGATAAAAATGCTCTTCAAATCTAGATAAGAAATGCTCTTCAAATCTAGAAAAATGCCCTTCAAATCTAGAAAGTGTGGGTGTAAACCTCAGCAACATAGGCAGGATATTATGTTATTAGCAAACAGTACTCTCCGAGGACGCTCCCGTCCTCATTTTAATGGAGATGTGAGCAAAACTGGATTTTTAAGTGTTGTAATTAAAATGAATTATTTTAGGCCTCTCTGAGTGCTGTGGAAGCTTGTAATTATTATACTGAGGATGTTATTAGTACAACGCTGTGGCTTTAGTGTTTAGGACGTGATGTTACTACCGACTTTATTCCAAAGGGTTTATTTGTAGCTTTACCTGCGACTTCGTTTGTTCGTAAATCTGTTTTGTTTATAATTATAACAGATTTCAAAGTTTCATGACCATGTTTCAGGATGTTTAGTAGAAATTAAACCGAAACTAAAGGACAATATAAAAAAGATAAAACGAGCGAGGAGCTGTTGGCAAAAGAACATGAATTGATTATGCCTCATGGAGACAATACTTCAATTGCAACTATCAGAAACAGTTGTTCCGTAGAAAACGTTAATAACTAGCAATGTAACCTTTCAAAGCAACAGTTATATT
Organism: Hypena proboscidalis; assembly: GCA_905147285.1. NCBI lineage: Eukaryota > Metazoa > Arthropoda > Insecta > Lepidoptera > Erebidae > Hypena > Hypena proboscidalis. The sequence goes on from LR990149.1 coordinate 15,899,680, forward strand.
CCGAGAAACGACTTCACATCGACTGTTGCTATTAAATATGCAGCGAATCATTCGTATCGAGAAATCAATAGACTCACGGTGGAACAATGGAATTGTAGTCAGATAACTGCAAACTGAATACATTTAAGTCATTTAAACGCAATTTCCATTGTTGGGTATAGTCAAGAAGCCCTGCTTTGTCCATTCTGTGAAGTGCCTCCTTTGGTTACAAAATATCCATTGCGGGAATGGTCCAATTCGTGTTTAGGCCACATAGCGATTTGTCTACTTAGCGTTTGGTTCTAATTGAACCAGAATTTAATTGCTCTCCGAGTCAGCCTAAGCTTTGTAAGCCGAACTAACCGCTGCAGAAACTGTGTGGAATACTACCAACTATTTTAAAAGCCGCGACCTAATAGCCAGCTAATATTCGAGTAAAACTCCGAGTGGAATCTTATAACTGAATCTGGATGCTCCTCCGCAGTAGCTTTAGGTCGCTTTACTAGAAAACCTAATAAGTAGTGATGTAACGAATACCAATATTCGTATTTACAAAATAGCTAAGTTATATTATCATGGTGATGTTTCAAAAGTGAGTGAATCCAAATAACTATGTTGTTTTAAGATCATGAACAAATTGATTTTTAAGTAAAACAATCATGAATCCATCACATCTTCAATATAATTGAAATGTATTTATTACGAACTTGATAATAATGAAAGAGACAGTTCGTTTGTAGTTTGGTTAGTAACATATGTTACGTTAGAAATACATTTCTATCCACATAAAAGTATTCGTCGAATGGTAGAATTATTCGTATTTGTTTCAGTGATACTCTTTGCATCACCACTAATAGAATTTCATCTCAGCCCGCGATAAATATTTAAGTTGTTCGAGATCGACCGTCGACGTGTATGAAGGCATTTATATTAAAAAAGGCAAACATTCGCTAGCTGCATAAATCGTGTTGATGCTATCTTGTTTCATCGTCTTCGCCTGGATTCCTTATAGGGCAGCTGAATAATGATGGTGGATTGTATGCGTAATACATGCTTTAGGATGGATGATGGCTTCAATTATAATTAGAGAAAATTTATGATTATTTTATCTATTTGTATATTCATTTATAATTAGATTTATATGTTTTTTTTTAATATATTAAATATATTTTTTATTAATCAATTATTTATTAATAATTTAAATTCTTTAATTAAAATTAATTTAATAATTAATTTTCTTTCATTAGGTGGTTTACCGCCATTTGTTGGATTTTTCCCTAAATGAATTATTATTAATTTTTTAATTATAAATAAAATATACTTTTTAACTTTTATTATAATTATAATAAGATTAATTTTATTATTTTTTTATATTCGAATTATTTACTCATCATTTATATTTAACTATTTTAAAATAAAATGATTTAAAATTTTTATTTTTATGTCTTTATTCTACGAAAACGACATGTGACTCAATAATTAATAGCAGCCCTGTATCTAATACATATCCCACTGCTGGGCTCGGGCCTCTTCTCATGCTGAGATGGGTTAGGCCATAGTCCACCACGCTGGCCAAGTGCGGATTGGTAGACTTCACACACCCTCGAGCACTTTTTAAGCACTCTCAGGCATGTAGGTTTCCTCACGATGTTTTCCTTCATCGTTAGCGAGCGATAATTTATATAATAAATACACACATATCTTTGACAAGACGAATCTTAACGATTTATTGTAATCAACAATCAATATCAATAATTAATAAGGCTGCTGTGACATGTAGGCCTCGTGCCAGCCTCGGGCTTATGGAGGACGAACTTAATAACAGTGCAGACTACACCTCGCATTGTTGTCGTGACTGTGCATTCTTTTGGCAACTTCTCATTTCCTACATTGCATGAAATCGTTTTCTTTTTTGTATGCTTTTACATTCTTTACTATCCGTGTACAACATACATTTAGTCACTTTTCTGTACAGTCTCTTTTATTAACGTCATGCAATAGGTATTGTTCTATGGTTATTGTAGATTGTAGCAGCAGAATTACTCATCCCCTTTGTGTAATACTTTAGCAAGCACATGATGGATATTGTCAGTAAAAAAAAACTAGCGAATTGAAAGCCACCAACGAGTATTATTAAACTGTGAGTAAGCCAAATCAAATACAGGCATTTCAAAATCTATTCTTATCCAGAATAAGTGAAATATAAGCTTCAATATGGGTACTTCAAAGCCGGCGCGCTATAAATATTGAAAGCGCGAAAGGAGAATACGCATCAACGATTAATTTTCCGGCTGAACGCAAAAGGGAACGTCCCGCATGTCACGAATGCCGTGACGACAGTAGCGGCGTGCCACGAACGCCGGGTGACGGGGTGACACCCGCGCTAATACCTCCATTATTAAAACATAAACTGTGGCTCGAGCGAATGCCTTCCCGGCCCGACTGCCCTGAGTGCTCATATCTACATGCTACACTACACCGACATAACACTTTTTAATTGCATTTTTTACTAACATTTCATATTAACCGTTTAACACAATTTGGTTTTTATAACTGTATTTCCGACACTTTAGTTTCAGTAACTTCAAACATCGATGTTTTTGCGACACGTCACAACACTATTAAGTGTAGCCCGAGAGACACGCACGTGCTGTCATCGGCGCGACCGTCAGCCGACTGACAAAACACAAGCGTCTGCCGTATTGCGCATGCGTGGTAAATTAACTCGACAACGCTCGAATATAGACTGTAATAGTGGTAAGTAAGGTGTTTATTGGGTGGGCTATCGCGACAGACACCTGTATAAGCGTGTAGGGGTCGGAAATACGCGGTGCAGTGTCATTTCCACTCTTTCCACATTACTTCCCTAATAAAAATGAGATTTGCCCCGCGGCGGGCGTGCTTGGTAACGCGATTACGCTTGCATCGAACGGCTACTGGCTTGGGGCTAGGCGAGCGGAGCTGAGTGGTGCAGCATTAAGTAAATATCGTAAACCGCATTATAGCCTGTAGCTAAAGTGAATTACGTATCTAAAGCTATTAAACATGTTTCAGTGTGACCTATAGGTTAGTGGACGCTTCAAAATGTTGTGATCCTTATTCTTTTTACGGGCATAAATAAACATGTAAAAAATCCCAATGTGTTTTTGTGCCAATGGCATTTACCATATTCAGGCATTCAATTTATTATATATTGCAAATCATACACCTATGCACCTATGGTATCATGTTAAAAATTATAAATATACCACACCAACCACTCACATCCAGATGGTTCCGATATATCAAGAATTATAAATATATATTTATTATATAGTCTACAAAAATATGATTCGTTTCTAGCGCCCGTCCTGTGGGACGTGAAGCTTTCCAAATATTAGAATTGTACAACACACGTAGCTTCAAATGTGCTACTAATTTGTTCAAATAAAATTGGTAGAGCGCTCAGTGAAATTCTAAAATAATCTAGATTAAAAAATTTACTTTAGTGATTTAATAAACAACATTCTGAGAAAAAGTCAAGTTTTCAAAATTTAAAACTGCGTATTGAAAGTTCTTTTGAAAATGCTTTTTTGTAAAAATATAACTTAATGAGCTCAAAACTAATCATTATATTTTATATATCGACGCTGAGAAGGCAAAATTATAAAATGGACGATAAAAAGGTGCACGCCTGCACATCTCTAGCAAAGCGCATCCTGTTATCAAGTAATGTTTCAATTACGCACTTTTGATTTATAGATCGCACAGTGCAAGTTGGCCTTTACAACGTTTTATGTGGCATGCGAACGAACAATGTGACTTTAGTTAGGGACTGTACTTGATAATGGGGGCGTAAGTCACATATTAAACTATTATTATGTATACTGTTTCAATCGATACCTTTTTAAAAATAGTAGTTGCGTCCTTCCTGACGAATACTATAGTTTACGCCACAATCAGGTCCTAATTTTAACCGACTTCAAAAAAAGGCGGACGTTCTCAATTCGATTGTATTTTTTTTTTCATCTTTGATCGCCGGCTACTCGAATACGCCTGGACCGATTTGAGAATTTCTCTATTACCATCATCGATCTCATTATAGGATCCTAGAGAAATCGAGGGCAAACCTCAATTTTTCATTGCTTATATTGTTTTTCGTATATTATATTATATTATTCGCATTTAACAGTCAGCATTTTTAATTGCTGAGCTAATGTTGGAAGGTACAACTACTCGACGGTTAAGAATACGAGGATAATTCTTTAAACAACCTTAAGGCCGTTTACTATATTCTTTCAACACAGATAAGGCGAGACGTTGAATATTACTAAGTATTTAATTACTTTTTAGTGCATTTTTTGTAATTAAAGTGGTTTTTTTTTGTAGAATACAATAGATTTGGTGACTAACTAAACAAGAGACGTCAGTATTTTGTACCGTGAGCTCTTTTAGAAAAGTTCTACCATGCACCAGAAATCACTATTTTATCCAGTGAAAAATTTAAACATTTTCGTCGCGATTGGAATGAAATGATAAATTCCACAGCACCTGAGCACTCAGTGCAGATCAAAGTGGCGATGTGACGTGTCGGATATGAGCACTAACATATTGAACATTGCGATAGGACGTCAGACTCCAAATCCAATAGCAAATGCCACCGAACTGCTTTATAACTTTTGAGACGGTACCAACGAGGGAAGAAATACTCTTTCAAACGACATTTTAATTTAATCATTTTTACTGTCAATATTTTAACTGGCAAAACTCATCGTAAACGTGACTTAATGTAGAATAGTTAGTCCGTTAGTAAACTTTTACCATTAAGTAAGTATTTTTTATGATACGTAAGTATTAATGTGTGCATTATGAAAGAAATCGATGATAGATTTCATATTTAAAATCACATCAACACCCACATTTCACCTGTTATGTTTAGGTCCCATGGAATAGGGAGTGAGCATATCGTCATCCACCGGGCACACTTCTTGACGCATAGTTTACAACACTTTGCCCGACCCGGGAATCGAACCCCAGACCACACGGTGAGAGCGCTAACCACTAGACCATCGAGGCAGTAGCTATTTAATTACAGAAATACGGCTTCTGAGATTATAATTGTGTCTACTTCCAAAAAATATTCTGTCAATCACGAGAATTAGATATAAAAAATACTAAATTTCAAATAAATCACGACGTTCAACATTTTATCGATAGTCACTATCATAGGAATTTCTCATCACTTTAATGGTACAGAGGGTACGACACGTCTAGTGCTGCGCTACATACACATCGATACGCCGGCGCTGATGTAGCGTACGTATCACGTACGGAACACGTACATATCTAAGTTCGTACGTTCGTCGCGACGGGTGCAGGGCGGGTAGATGCAAGCTCTCGGGACGACAACTAGTGGCGCTACAGGCGCCGAGATCGTACCACTGCAGTGAACGCATGCGCACGACTGATCTCCAAACCTACGAAACTTGTAGACGCGGCCAAAACATTTATTTTAACTTTGTTTTTAAATCTAAATAATAATAATATAAATTGGGTTGGTAATTTCGTACTTACGGTACCGGTAGATGTTAGCTTACCTGAAACAAAAACAATACTAATTAAATTCTTGCCTAAAAATAAATTAGAAAGGAAACCGTTGTTATTAAAAAATGTTTCAAGAAAAGCATTAATACGGCTAAAATGTCTGACTATCCTTGATTTTGTGTTGCAAAATCAATTTGTATAACGTTAAACCAATCTTAATAGCAATTAATGATTTCTTTTCTCTTTAACGTTAAATCAGTGCAACAAGAAACATTTTCAATAAAAAATGCTCGAGGCGACCGAGCTATTTAATGAAAAGCGACAAGCCATCTAATACGGTGATAGCTCTGGAGGAGTCTGTATTTATCCATTGTAAGGAAGTACCGACTCTACCGTCTATAGATAAGGCTGTGCTGCAGTTTGTAAGGGGCAGCGGTGAAATATTTAACTTTATATTATGTTTTGTATAGAATCGTCAACAATCAGATAAGTTGGTTATTTGGCTATAAAAATACAAGTTCGTTGTCAGGCTGTACAGCAAGTTGAATGCAGGCTTTGTAAAATGGTCCCGTGGACAACCATTGGGTACTATGGAACACTTAAACGGTCCTTGCCACATGACAATAGAAAATTAGCCTCAAACTGAAGCGTACAACTTTAAAAAAGGAATATTATTTCAAGTTCTCATTATCCCCGCCATCATTTTGTGGAAAAATGAACTCCAAAAACGTACAATACTTGTACTGTATACATATACGTACACGTACGTTAACGCAGCTCTCGTCTGCTAATCACAAGAAACTTTGTCGTCACCCTACCCCGGGCGTAGTGTTGTGATGCGTTATCGATATGTGTGTACAGATAGAGTTTAGCGACCTGTGTACATGGAGTTCTGCAATAATGATTTATGTTTGCCTGGACAAATTGTTATGGCAATTGCTTTTGTTGTTCGTTGACAATTTCATTCTGTCGAGGTTTTACTAAACAATGGTGTGACTAAAGTTTGATCTTTAGGAAGAGGAACGCCTGGCGTGTAAATAAGTTAAAAATATAAGAATGCTAATAAAAGAACTAATGAAATACATGATGAGCAAATCTGACAACGGCCATAACGTCTCGTTACTATGCAATCTATCGACATCGCCAGTCGGCAGCACTACAAAAAAACGAGTAGAAAGTAAGCAGTCCGTCAGAAAGTCGTCGTAAATAATTCGAGGCGGACTAGTGCAGAAAGTGCCTCTGTTTCGGATCATACGGCGACCCTGACAGCGAATCCGGCGTTATAACTAGTATTGTTCTGGCTTTTTATGTCATATTACAGTTTTTCACATAACAGAAGAAAACTATCACAACTATTCATTGAGCTTATCTCGTAAATGCGAAAATTGGGATCTATTTTCGGAACTTACGGCGGAACCTAGTACACCAAATTTAACTCATTCGCTTTAATTGTCTTCGTATGTTTGCAGACAATTACGCAAAACACCTGCATTGGCGCATTCTGCCAACATTTACGAAGCGGATTATGACATAAAATAAGCCATATTAGCCAGAGTAGTAATCGTGGTATACTATTAAAACGTGGCACACAGTCAACATATTGCGTTCAGAATTCCAGTGGCGCTTTATTACCTTAGTTCCGACTGTTGCCTCTATGGTCAAGTTGGTCTGGTGACTAGCTATTTATTATGCAGCGGCTGATCGAGAGGTCCGGGAATCGATTGGGGCAATAGAATCGATGGCCTGTTAAAAAAGTCAAGACTGCCCTGAGTTAGGGTTGCTAGTGTTGCTACACACATATTCGGATAGCCATAGCTTCATCTACTAGCACCAACAGTCACATATATCGGGTTGCACGCGGTTTTACATTTGAAGCTATGGCTATCAAACAAACGTGCTTGCCCAAATAAATGTGTAGCAACCCACAGTTAATTCCCTCGGGCCCAGAGACCAATGGTCCTGTGCCTAATCTATCTTCGGTCGTGTCGGTTTAGCCGCCACATCGAGCTATAAGAGTGTGAAAATAGTGAGTTTTGTTGCGAATAATAACATCTTCTGCGTAAATCTATGAACTGCGAGTGGTAGAAATATAGCTTTTAATGGGCAAACTTTTTATGGCTATGCGTTTATTTATTCCTGCAAATCAGTAGATAAATCCCTCCCAAGCATCACAGATCCCCCCTGACGAGTACACAGCCGTATATCTGCATATTTTAAAAAGAGGGCGTCAACAAATCCTATGCTACTTAACGTCTCAATGGCTACAATAACAGTCGCTAACGGCCCAATTAAAGTCACCCCGACGCATTTTTATTGAAAATACTTCCAAGTTTTTGAAGCTTATGTTTACTTTGATATTGGAGATCTACTTAAATTCGTGATTGTGAGGGACCAGAAAATCGATTATCAGAGTCTTTGTGTCTCAGTGACCAAGAGCAGCAAGTTTTATTTTTATACCGCTAAGTGAAGGTCGAAATACCACGTGAGCAGAGCCGTGAGCAACAAACAGCTAGTCAGGGTATTAAATTAAGGTGACAAAGTGACTTGCTTTCATGATAGAAGAAGGTAGCTCACAAATGTTCTACTACCGCCATATTCTACCTATTAAAAATATAGTTTTATCTTAACTGAACTTTTAGTTGTAACATTTCAGGCATGACTAGGGACTTTCTTCAAGAAAGGACTTTTTTATGGTTCTCTCGGCGGAGGAGGCTAATAGCATTAGTGGGCAGTTACAAAACAGTGAAGGAGAATTATAAATAAATAGCTTTTAGGCGCCGTGTTGTGTTCCTAAATGTATTACGTTAGTGCTCGAGAAAGAATATGCAGCAAAAGTAATATTCTGTGTTCTACTGGTTTCATAATATAGGAGAAATGAAGTTCCAGCATAAGCGATCAAATTTCAGGTGTTGTTTATGCCGTACCATCATGCGAAAATTGAAAGAGAAGGTTGTGACACTGCAGTCAAGAGTTTTGTTATTCTTCTTAACCACTACGCTAACCGTGCACTCAAGTTAAAGATACCAGCGACAGATATAGCGGTCAAAACACCCTCTCTTTTTGCGCCGGCCTCATTGCCAGTGGTGTGGCGGTTTGCGTTCAAATTACGGAACTCTGACATTCACACTAAATTAATGTGACTGCACGTTCTGACAGGTCTTTAAAAAATACCGTTCTATAAGGTATTATACACAATGATGAAAGCAAAAATAGACGTTGTTTCTTGGTGACGTGGATTAGGATGAGGCAGTATAGTTGTTGACATTACATAGCCGTGTGTGCAGCATCATCGGGTAAGTAGCTCGTGTCACATAGTAGGTGGCGGATAGAGGCAACAGAGTGCGGCCCGCGCCCCACGCCTCGCGCATGCGTACTAACAGGGCGCGTAGCCGTTGTTCCAACGGGAAACTTACAAAACGACTCATTATAATTTATTTTTTTAAACATGAAGTTTCTCCAGTTACTGATACGTCCTTGATAGAACTGATCGGAAGTTATTGTCAAATTAGTTCAGATATAACTATCTGAAACTTTGTGGAGAACTAGTGAAACAAGCCATATAAACATCTAGTAGAAGATTCAAATCCGGCTCGAAGGACCAAGACGATGTTAATGATAGTTGTTCCTTCTTGCAAGCTGAATGTCACTTGGGTGTTATCGTTTCACGCTTCGTTTGCTTTGGATCTGCCATTAGTTGGCTTATCTAGCTTAAACAATAAGTAATTATTCTTAACAAAACTGACTAGTATCTGTACACACAAACAACAAAGCGTTCCATTCTCAACGAGATTCCTGCAGCAATTTTAGCCAATATCGACTTAGCTAATACCGTGCCGTGTACAAACAATGGAAACGCTCTCCCTAACACAGCGACCTGGGGATTAAGCGCTCGTAAAAAGGGGGTAGCACGGCCATAACGTCTTGATACACAAACCCGATTTAACCGACAACTGGTCCTTGAGGGAAAATCCACTTTGATTCACTAAAATAAGGCTCGTTTTGAAATGAAGAGGATTCTAGCAGTATTTCAACGGTCGTATGACACATGTCCATTTAGCAAAGGCCTTCAGGACTTCCGTTTGTTTCTTCCTGTTGTAAGGGTAACATTGTATAGGTAGTGCAGTGACGCAACGAATGCCACTTTTTAAGAAAATGAATTTTGATTTTATTGTTTGGCGACTATGAACACACATATTTTTCTTAAAAAAAGCAAGTCTTTTATGCAATCTAAATAAGTGTTAGTAAAAAAAACTATTGTTATTAAACTCTTTTGAAACGCCTTATCCGAGTTTTCATATTATTATATTAGTTTTTTTTTTTTTTTCAATCTAAATAAGTGTTAGTAAGTAATTTGTGTGTAATTTAAGTATGTCTAAAAAAAGGTTGTAGGTAAGCTATTTTTATACTCTAGAATTCTAGATCAAGGGGGATGGACCTATATTGAAACAGGTGGCAGGTGGAAGTTTAAAAAAAAAGATCGTGTCCGTATCGTGGCCATTTTAGCGAATTTCCGGCATTTGTATGGCAAATTTCGCCATCGCCATCGCCATCCCTGTCCTAGGTAAAGGTCGACATACTGCGCGAACTCAGTCGCGAGCAACTGCTAGTTATCACAGAACTCTCTCTACTATCTCAATTTAATTATTTCAAAGTGCTATTCGCTATAACTGATAATATTACGCGAACATCATTCTATTCACCGAATACAAATATTCCTAATAATAACTGAAATTCGTCGAATACTAATAACCCCCCTGTAAGTAATATACGTCCCCCTGTTGGGCAGGGGCCTCTTCTCATAATGAGAATGGTTACGCTATAGTTCACCACGTCTTTCTTGCTCGTTATGCTAGCTGGCTTCACCAGATTTTTTCGCATATAAAAATATGACAAAAACGTGCAGTGTATGTTGGTAGACTTTTTTAATCGAATACATACACAATCGGTATCGTTACATCACTAATAAATAGTAGATATAATTTGGTGTCAGGGTCCCCCAATGTTCACTGTTTACATTAGAGGGTTCCGTCGAATGGAGATATCGGTTTAGGGCGAGTAATGTAGTATGACGGATAGAGATAACTGCTTAAGTGCTGGATCGGATGTCAGTGTGTGTCATGGGGATATTCCTTACATTATTTGTTGAACGGAAGTTGTTTGCAGAAGCAGTAACAAATCGACTCTATGTCTGTCTATGTCTTATTTGAAAGATATGTTTTAGTCTATTATATTTGAAAGATTACAATGACGATTTTAGGTACTTAAAACTTTAGTATATTTTGAGATTAAGTTTCAAATTAAGAGGTGCCCAATTCGTGAAATTTTAAGTCAGATATTATTAGATATTATCAAAGTAAAAAGATTTTTTTTTTATGAAACAGCCTGAATTTATTTTGTAAATCAAATTTTAAACATTACTACGCAGCTTCTACGGCCTTCAACACTAAAAAAAACTACCAAATGGCATTTTAAACACTACCATTTAGATAAACATTACACTTTTGCTTCTCTCTACATCTGTCAGGATGTTAATCTAAATCGTCTTGCACCATTTCTTGCACCCCACGAAATGCATTGTGTAATGGCGGGGGTGGATTCCAACAGTGCGAGGTTAAATCGCGTGAATACTACTGTGACGTCACTAATGGTTCGTCCACACTTGTGTACTGATCTTTGCCCCGCGCCCCAACCAAAACTTTTCGAGAATACTATTCTGATAGATTAATGACCCATCTGATAGATGCTTTGTTTAAAATTGACACTTTTGATAAGATAGATATTAGAGCGTTTATAACTAGACACTTATATAAAATATCGAAATTATTTGTCAAGCGAATTTAGAATTTAGAATCTATTGGTCAGAAAGTACATTTGTCAAGTCGAGCTATTAATACATTGGCAGTAAATCTAGGTATAGAAGGCGCATCACAATATTTGGTTTAATCAGCGACTTGGTTCGTCGACCTTTTGTAGCACATTCTTAAAACAAACAAAACGTAAAATAACAAATAGACCAGGTATGGGTGCAATCGATATGTAGGTCATAAATGCTGAATCTAGTATATAAGAATTTATTTTAAATGACAAAAAATAGCAAGCACTTAAAGGCAAAGAATGAAAACAATGTTTCCTTCTTGGAAATAAAATCTGCATTATTAATTAAGTTCCGTACAAAGAGCAAACAGAACATTCAATATTCAACTGTATTAAAAATATTTATTTGAGAGAGACCTAACGAGATTTTTAAGAAAGCATCTTATAATATAACTGGAAGTACAAAGAGGGACAGAATCCCGGGTGTAGTAATATCGTCCACAGCTACTGTTGGTATTGGGTGCACTTCTAACTTGGGCTAGTGAGTTAAATGGGAATCTCAGGGCCCAATAAACTACACGTTTTATATAAAGGGAATGTTTTCTTCATGACTGATAAATATTTGCATACAATTAACTAGTACACGTGTTAATACCTTAGACAATTAAGTCGTTCTTACACGTTATAAAAAACAAGTTTTCAAATCATAGACGCGAAACAATCTCCGAACCACAGCATGTCGAAATAATTGTCAAAAAATTGCGAATCTCCAGAAACGTATATAAAATATATCCGGTATTCGGTTCGGTCGACATTACATCGGGCTTCCAATGTTTCCATCCCGCCATTCGCCTGTTATTCTGCGAAATGCTGGCGCCCAACGCGGGACTTGTACTTTGTTTATGCATGTACTCGTTGTTGATGTATCGATCCAAGCTGCTACTACCCACGAGCAGTTGTTTATTTCCTCAGCCTTCACTGTTGCTTTCATGCCCTCATTTATATATCATAACTAGTGCTTTACTGAATTTATGCTTTTGCACTTTCTTTGTTTTCTTTCTTTGTTGCGCTTAGAGAAAATCTCTGCCCAAAACCTTAAGGCCAAGCGCGCGCCAGGACTTATTATCGCAGCGATTTTAATATAAACCCATAAGTTGATTTCTACAGTAAAATTATCGCAAGATAAAAGTCGTGGTTCACGTCTGAGCTGACTTTTAAATATGCTTATTAGTAATGCTTAGGTACACTTGAAAAGTTAAAAACTTAAAACTGAACTAAACAAATCACAGTAAATAACATAAAAGCTCGGAACTGTAAGCGCCTACATAAACAAGACGAAATTAGATAGATACACAATTTAAAGATCGTAGAGCATGAAGACAACGGTTATCTCGCAGTCTGCGACGTATTATGCACACATTATCTATACTATAACTTTCCAGTATGCTTTGCACGAGAAGCGTATACAATGTGAGACCATCTTATACTGGAAATGTATCGCTTGCTGTGTAGCCGTGTGTAGAAATACGCACAGAGGGCGCTAGTGTCCCGTTTGAACGTACACTGAATTTTAAATAGGTTTGGCCGTTGAGGTGTTGTCCTATTTGCGTTATGTTGTTATATTGGTGCTTATTTTATAGTGTCGAAGAACAGGGTGTGATGTTCCTCCACCACAAAGGGAGGATCCACCGACCAGGCTCGGTGGTATTGCCTGGTGGTCAGCTGTCCAACGTTAGTGTATTGGAAGTGGTATATATAATCACTTGCTGTGAACATTTCGTTATCGCGATTCAGCACTCGTCGACATATGTCATGTGTGTGTCATCCGTCATTTATTATGAGCGGATACCGCCACAATAGCAAGTGGTATAAGTTAATATATTATTCTACGTGTCACATTTTAAACAATTAAATCCGAAATAACAGTTTTAAACATACACACATACATCCTCAAAACTTTTGCATTATGCTCAATCCTCTTTTCGCCTGAAATATTAAAATCCCTTTACTTAGAAATAACCACTTGATACTATGTTCCTTCCTAGTCACCTATTTTTGGCGGCATATAGGAATCGTGTTACGGTTTAGTGGTGGGATCGGACCCTGAAATAACACATGGCACATGAGGTTAAACACCACAGCCCTAAGATGGAGCGACGCAACTACAATCTTTTGGGATTGTTGATGGTCATGGGCTATAGTCACCACTTACCATCAAGTGGATTTAACGTAAGTTCACTACATAAGTAAAAAAAAAATTGCATTTAGAATAGTCGGATAGTATAATACAAAGTTTCGCTTTATCTCGATGTGTGCGGCCAGCTTTACGGAAGTAGGAACAAGAGTGTTTAGGTGTAATGCCCGCGGTTAACAACGTTGTTAATGGCCCCGTGATATACGACGCGAGCGCCTGAGTGCCCAAGACCCTGAGTGCTAAAGAGCGACAACTTTTTATTTGCGTATTTCAGAAACGTTTCCCGTAATAGTTAACATAACAATCTCTATTGCTCATTTGCTTCAATATTTTTTCGTCGTTTTTCTTTTACTTCACTCTTTTCAACCTCTTTCGAGTGTGTAAACTATGTCATTTTTGACATATCTGAGTTTCATGAAAACGTTTTCAACTATAAATATCGGCTCCAATATAAAAATCTGTTAACCTAAATTATTTTTCGAGTAGCTTTAAATAAAACAAAGCTATCAAAATAATTCCCATCAAATGAAACCGAAACCAAATAAATAAAGCATACTAGATCATTAAACGAAAGGCCAATATGATGCGAATCAAAACAATTACATCGCGGCTGCATGACAAACGAGCGATGCACAGGCGAAAGAAGGGTGAGGAAGTGCGGTAGGGGAGGGAATGGGAGGGGAGGAGGTGAGGAGCCATAAAAATAAACAAGTCGACGCCGTTACGACAAATAACCCTCAGACGCGAGCCGAGCATGCGCTCTGTGCTGGATAAGAGATGGGACACATGGATGCCAAAGGTACACTCCATTCACTTTATATTTTACTTTTTTGACGGTGGCTTTCGAGTTTTAAAGCTGAAATCGTTTACAGCAACGTATTTTTTGGCTGGACAGTATTTGGTTGAGAGCGTGAAACATTCGTCAGGCAAATCGCATTCAAATTATGATAAAGGTATCTTTATAAGCACCACAACTTTAAGGTTGAAATTAAAACCCGGGAAGTTACATTATGATTAGGGCGTGCTATCCGGATATCCGACAATCCGGCTAATCCGGCAGGTTTATTATCCGGATTCTAGTTGTGTAACTCGCCGGATAAAACGTTTTTATAATATTATTGTATAGATATATATTGTAGATAGTAAAATTGGACGAATAATTGCATGCTGTAATCAGAACACACTGCCGAATATTTTTAAATGAAACTTTTTGAAATGAAGGCATCGTCCACAAAATTATATTCTACGTAAAAACCTAACAGGCAGCAATCTGATATAATTCGAGTACAAAGCATTGAATCCAGATTCCTAGAACTGTCTGACATAATTCCAGTAGAGAGCGTTCCATCCAGTTTCCCAGTATTACGACAGTATTTCATTGAAGTTCTATTTAGTAACTTTTTACTAAAGTCCCTAGTTATGGATCAATATGGCGTAGGTAGCTCATGTGGGCAGTATAACAAGAATTCAAAAGGATATTAATGCAATTTAAAAATATTTCACTGCATTCATATATAACAATACGTGTAGGGCGCAGTCAGTTGCTAGGCAACGAGGCGCTGATTATGATATTGTAAACTAAACGCAACACGTTATGTTACAGTATTTTATCATACGATGGCGTATAATCAACCTAATTAACAAATATCTATAATCGACAAATAGATTGCAAATGCGTCCCTGCGATTTTATGCTTAATCTCATCACCAAAACAGATGGCGGTAAGTTAAATATAGAGAGATAATTATAGTCCAAATAAGACTCTTGCCTCACTCGGGAATTGAACCCTGAGACCTGGCGGTAAGAGGTCGCACACACAAACCACTAGCTATACCAACGAGGCAGTAGGTATTCAACTAATAAATGAACACTCAAGTCTCAAAAGATATAACCAGTATAAAGATGTACCGAGTAATATTATTAAAACCGACCTGAGGTGAAGACATTATTATTGAAAATACGGGTTACTCACGTTACTTTACTAAGTAACGTGAGTAACCCGTATTTTCAATAATAATGTACCGAGTACTTTATCTTTATAGAAACGGTCGGAACGCGTCACGTGCCTACGCCTCGCAGAGTAGAACGCAATAAGAACGCCAACAACCAACAGAGTTGCGCGTTGTGATGAACGGATTTCAAAAAATAATGTTCAAAACTCAAGTATGGCACATGAATTCAAATACATAAAGTGGACCGTCCTTTTGTGTTCCGCGCACTGTCTTCTGTTATTTCAAGTAAATGTGTGTTAGAGTACTGGTTTGTCTTTATACTGATATAACCCTTCTTTTGACTCTGGTAAAATAATAACTGACTGCCCAGTGCCAAATTATAATGAATAAAATCTATAAGGGACAAACGTCGTCGTGTCGATTTCCTAGAAGACGAGCTTTAAGCGTGGGAGCTATTTTTTGAGAACAATATCCTCTGTGAGCTGTAAACAATATTTATCCCTAAAATTAATAAAAATATAACTAAATTGTCAGAATCTTCCCCTTCAACCTACAATGTTCAAAGTATCCACGGACTTAATTTTTAATTTGCTAAAAAAGCTCGTGGCAGGGCAGTCCCTCGTTTGGGCGCCATTACCTAGACAGTTACAAACCGATACTTGTCAGAAACATTAATTGGACCGAAACGAAACTGAAATAACGGTTGTACACTTATTGTTTACGACTGGTAATTTAAATAGTGATTGTTGATATCTATTTACTCAAAACTTAGTTTAGCTCCAAACTTTGTATACAACTACGATCAAATAACCTCGAAATAATGAAAATATATATTCTTCTCAAATTTGTAATTTTTTTTAAGAAGACTCCAACAGTGGGAATAGACAAATCTTTGTGAATCACATAAAGATTTGGCCCGGTGATAGGGTTATAGTTCCATTCAAAATGAGACAACTACACTGGGCAGATAACCGTGTGGGTCTATACTTCAGTATTTGAAAGTGACGCTTACAGCTTGCTACATCGCTCACTCCAACAAAAACGTAGCTTAAAGCTAAAAGTGGCATAGTGCTGGTCCACTCGAGTGTAGTGTGGCTTTGTTCCGTCGCCGACCGATGCTTGTTGTGTGTACCTCTCGCCCCCTGCCCCGCTTCATTCACTCTACTGAATCTGCAGTAAAAATATCACTGGCAGTCTTTCAAGGTTCACCGATTAGAGATTTTACCCTTTATTTAGGGCATTCATAAAATTCTTTTTTTTACTATTTTGCCGCTTTCGATCTTAAAATAGTATATTTTTTCGTATTTTAATAAAAAACGACGCCCGCATTCGGAATAACTCCTGTGTCGCTGGTTCATAAACATACATTTCACACACACAGAACGATCTCCAGAATCAGAAAAAAATCTTTGCAGATCACATGAAGATTTGTCCCGTGTTGGGATCGATCCCACAACACCAGCGCAGTTGAAAGCGGCGAGGCGACCGCTTTAACCACTACGTCAACCGTGCACTCATATAATTCCTCAATTGCGATTAGACGATACATAAATTAAAGTTGTTTGCATAATTTGTCATTAAATGCAACAAGCAATGCGTTTATCCATAAGTTACTGTTAAAATCACCCGTAAGACTATATTATGTATTGTTATTTATAGCTCGAAACAACACAGTTTGCGTGTTTAGCTTTGGTCTAGTTCATGTTTCTGACGGGTGTTGGCCCCGAGATTTCGAAGCTTTTTACGTGGTATAGCGCCCAAACGAGGGGCCACCCGGCAGAAATATTTGTTTTCTAACTTTATGTTTGTAGCTGCACTCCACTACATTTATGTATAATTCCTATTTCTGTTTGATTTTACTGGGAGACGCACAACAAATAATGTTACTATTTCACTTTCTGGCTTCTACCCATAACGCAGTCGTTACGGGTAGACAAAACAGAAGGTTGTCATTTGACAAACGTGACCGACGCTCAGTTAAGTTGCTCCCTGAGACACGGAGGAAATCCGGTATGATATGAAGCCATACATCCGCAGCCGAACGTGAAAAACTCAGATCGAGACCGAGTCACAAATTACAGTCTAATTTCTGTATGTAACACGTGTCCCAATGGCGAAGTGCCACAGTCTTGTGCCATACAACATGCATTATTTAGTGACAACGCTTAGCCTCCCCTAAGTAGGCCGCGGTAGAGGTTAAAATAAATGTCTCTTCTCTTCTTCTATCTACGCATCCGCCTCGGACAAAATTGCCAGTCTCGCCTCTCTATGCCCCACCTCTTTATGAACCCTTTTTGACTGTTTTGTCCGTGTAAATTTTGACATGGTAGAAACTCACCAAACCAATATGGCCTAGCCATATTGGTTTGGTGAGATTCTACCATGCAATGCACACAAATATCTATGCAATTAATACTGCCCAATCACGCGGGGAAACGGGAGGTAAACTGTACCGTGCTAGTGTCAAATCATAGGATTCCACAACTAGTTTTAAATTAAGTGTATGATCGGTGGTCATTCACTTTTGGCAGCAGAGGAAGCTTGACAATGACACCTCCGGTTGGCTTATTTCTCTGAGGGTAGAAGCTTTCAAGAGTAGATGGTAGTACGTGTAATTGGGCCGCAGCTTCTATGGTGTGTCGGTAAAAAGTATCGCTAACAGTACCGTTATGTAGATTTACCAAAACTGTTGGAACTACACAGCAAGAGTTATATTACCTCACAACATTAGCAAGGCATTCTTCGCGGCTATCCGTGCACAAAACGCTGAGTACAAGCGCCCTCTACCCACAACTAGTACTAGACAACGCGACGTGACTCCTCGTAACAAACACTAACGCATTTGTTTCTCCCCGGCAATTCTTTATTTAAAATGCCGCTATATTTTATCATACCACCCTCGCTTGAATATTGCGTCGGAATGGCACATCATTTCTTTGTCTTTGTTGTTTCTTTCTTCGATGACCAAATAGACTGCCTAGGTACTGCCTTTTTTATTTACATAGAGAAATCAAATCAGATAATGTCACTTATGATCCGGTAAATGTACGGCGTAAAATACTATTTAATGTACAGAAATGCCCATAGAGCTGATTATTGGTATAAATGTTTGGAACACAGTAATATAAATGAAAATGAAACTACCAATCTATACCGTACTTGCAAAAATACGTCAAAGGTTTCTAAAATTGATTTTTCGCGTTTTTGAGCAAAACACTTAGTTTTACATTGAACTAATTTTGATGGTGATGGTTCATACATTTTCCAGCTTCACTTATCACTCATTTTATCAAGTTTTCCTTTTCCCAAACAATCGTCCTAGATTATTTTAGAGCTCTCGCTTACTATACAAATAGGTTAAGAACCCCAATTAACAATATCCTGTTTAATCCCGTCTCAGACAAATCACGGAGGCGCAAAGAAAATACGCTCACTTCCAATCGACACGTCTTTTGTCTAACACTCGACGAACGAGGTAAAGATCGGTGCAATTGCGCGCGGGTTGGTATAAAATAAGATTAAAATTAAAGATTAATCTATAATGTTTAGGTCCCATGGGATAGGGGGTGAGCCAATCGAAATGTGGGTTAAAGGTGGGCAAATAGGCGTTATTTTATTTTTTTGTTGTGATAATCTATAATTTATCCATCAAGTAAAAAAATAAAATAAAATAAAATTGTAATCTTGCGATGTCTGTACATTGAAGATATTTAATAATTCTATGGGTCTTTTTAAGAGCAGTAGAAGCCAGAACATACTGTTTTAGAATTTATCCCTAGAGGGGGTAAGTTAAGGGTTGAAAGTTTCTGTGGAAGGTTCGTAAATTTTAAAGAAAAATGAACCAAATTCTGCACATAAGTTCCATACATGACGTGAAGGAACTGTAAGATAGATTTTTTGAAATATTTACATAAATTAACAATAAGACGGATGTTTTAGAAAAACCAGTACCCAAGGCGAAGTAGCATGGCAGTATCAAATTCCACGCGGACAAAGTAGCGGGCAACAGAACGTAATAAAGAAAATAAAGATAAATTAAAAAAAAAACACCAAATTTGATTGCAGTCAGTGTTTATCCTAAGAGAGTTTTGTTGTCTGATTTCACCAAATGTCTAGGCCACCCCTAGCCTTCATTTACGACTAACTTCAGAACTGCAGAGGTAATTGATGACTATTATACTAACTCGCGGATCACTGGAACACAGTGCATCATCCTCGCTCCCCGCTATCACTCGGACAGCTGCCTCCCCCCCCCCGTCGCCCCCACAAATGGCTTTCCAATAATCCGGGCTTTGACGCGCCTGTCGGACTCAAATTAGTACTCTCGCCATTGTTCCACAGAGATACTCTTCGTTTTGTTGCTTTTACGTTATCACGCTGTTCTAGATCTTTCAGCGGCGATTGTGATTGATAGTTTATTTTGTGAAGAAAAGACTAACTACGAAAATCTTTTTCAATAGTATACTGCATCACCGGAAGCCGAGCTATGATGACAGAGATTGAGGTAGGAAACATTTCTTGTAAATTTTGGTCTAGCAGATTTTGAAAACGTAAATAGAAAAACAATCGGAAACCTAAGTGGGTCAAATTTAACTTGCTAGATTCTACCTTTACATACAAACATTGCAAGTTAAATAAAGGCTTTTAATAATAGTAAAATTGTCAAAAGCGTCATTTAGATATAATGAAAAGGCCCTTTCTAGTATATTGCAGTAGAATTGCACAATGTGTAACAAAATACATGTTGATGTTGACACAAAATAGCGTTGCGGAGAATCAACCGCTCCCAGCCTGTGACGTCACGGCTGACATGACATACGACGTAAGTTATAAGAGAAAGCGAAAACGGAAGTGAGATTGATCCCTTTATTATATCAATTGACGGTAGTAGAGCTGCTTTATTGGTCTAGCGGTATAATTAACGTATCGTTTACCGCGACATTTCGGGTTCGATTCCCGATCAGGTAAAAGAGCTTGTCCGATCAATATGGAGAGGAAATGTAAGCAAATATCTATGCAAATAAGCCAATACTCGCGGGGGAGAGGGGTACATTGTTCCACGAATCTTATTTAACAACTCGTTTTTATATAACGTGCAAGAGCGGCGCTCTTCCATATTTGGGAGCGAGGGGTGCCTAACAAAGATCCTTTTTGTTAACTTGTCTAAGCTTTGTCCTTTCAATGATGAATGACATAATTCTATATAAATCATAACGCTATGCTTATAATTTAAGCCACAACAGAATATATACGAAATGCCAATATGTAACGTTATCCCGACTTCCTCTCGACATACGCTTCGAATACAAAGCCAGAGAGTCTTATGAAGGAATTATTGGCAAGCGGTAACAGTTCTTAAAACAATGAACTAAAGATTCATATTCCGGTTTCAATGTCTTGCTTATTGCTAAGGAAATGAAATTATATTAATTTAGATAGAACTTTGTGCGAGAGTTAACCAAGTCAGTCGTTTCTAATAAACTTGAAGTTTCAAGAATTTTAGTTGAAACTCAATAGAGATTTTTACTGACAAAAGGATCCATTGACAAAAATACTGATTTTTATACATTTTGGTTTTCGACCAAGCAGAACCATCCATTTCGACTCATCATATGAGCTAGCATTGTGTAATGAATGTGATGACGTTTATTTGGAACAAATTCAAATTCATAAAATTCAAATTCAAATTCAAATCATTTATTTTCATAGGCCCCAGGAGGCGCTTGAACACGTCAAAACATTACAAAAAATTATATAAAAGTAAATAATAAATAATACTAAATTATACTAATTACAATGATTTGAATAACCGGGGCTCAGATTAATTTTAATCAAACTGTTTAGAATCGAATTAAAATCAATCCAAGTACCAGCTCCGATGGGTATTGCATTATGAGAAACTCATGTGCACCATCTTTTAAACTGAAAAATATAACAATATAAAAGTACATAAAAAAAATCACATAAGAAGAGCAATTCATTTCCAAATACTATTATCATTTATGTAGTCTGAAATACTATAGTAAGCTTTTTGACATAATTTAGTTTTAACATATTTTTTAAATTTACCTATTGATAATTCTATTGCGTCTAAAGGAAGTTTATTGTAAAAGCGTATACATTGACCTGGAAACGAGTTAGAGATTTTATGGAGCCTAGTAGTGGGCACAGCGAGTTTGTTTTTGTTCCTTAGATTTAATTTATGGAGATCACTATTTTTCTTAAATTTCGTTTGGTTTTTGTGAACGTACATTAAATTTTCGTAAATGTATTGAGAATGTAACGTCATAATATGTATCTCTTTAAATTTATTTCTTAGTGTCTCCTTGGGACTCATCATATAGATAGCTCGAATAGCTCGTTTCTGGAGCACAAATATTGAATCTATATCCGCGGCACTACCCCAAAGCAATAAACCATATGACATTATACTGTGAAAATAGCTAAAATAAACTAAACGCGCAGTGTCAACATCGGTCAGTTGACGAATTGTTTTTACGGCGTAAACTGCTGAGCTGAGTCTACCAGACAACGTTTCTATATGTGGGCCCCATTGTAATTTAGAGTCTAATGTTATACCAAGAAAGACAACCTTATTGACCATTTCCAATTCCTCATTGTCCATCACCACACTAGTTTTGACTTGCTTAACATTTTTTGTAAAAAATCTAATATATTTTGTTTTACTACCATTTAAAAGCAAGTTATTAGCACTAAACCAGTTCACTATCTTTGATAAAGCATTGTTTACATCGTCAATTACTGATTGTTGTCTTTTTACCTTAAAAACTAAAGAAGTGTCATCCGCAAACAATACTATCTCATGA
This sequence comes from Hypena proboscidalis, assembly GCA_905147285.1. Classification (NCBI taxonomy): domain Eukaryota; kingdom Metazoa; phylum Arthropoda; class Insecta; order Lepidoptera; family Erebidae; genus Hypena; species Hypena proboscidalis. Next base: position 15,921,969 of record LR990149.1, read on the forward strand.
TTATCCTTAACAAGATGAGGTAAATCATTAATATACAAGAGAAACAGGAAAGGCCCTAAAATAGAGCCTTGTGGCACCCCCATTGCTACAGCTGATCCATGCGAACGCTTTCCATTGACATCTACTCTCTGAATCCTATCGCTTAGATATGCAGTAAGAAGATCCAGAGCGATGCCTCTTATACCGTAGTGGTGTAACTTCTTGACTAGAGTTTCATGCTGCACACAATCAAAAGCCTTAGATAAGTCACAAAACACCCCATAGGCATCCCGCGACTCTTCCCAAGCCTCAAATATGCATTCCAGTAATTTTACCCCAGCATCACATGTTGACCGTCCGCGAGTGAAACCGAATTGTTTAGTGTGCAACAGATTGTTTTCATTAAAATATTTAAGTAACTGCGCGAGAATTAATTTTTCAAAAATTTTACTAAACGTAGGTAGCACCGATATTGGTCTGAAGTTTGTGGGGTCTAATGTACTACCTGATTTAAACAATGGAATGACTTTACTTAATTTCATTAAGTCAGGAAACACACCACAATCAATACATCTATTAAATATCACGATTAAATCAGGTGCAATAATGTCAATCAACGAATTTATAATATGTACAGAAATGCCCCATAGATCAGCCGTTTTCTTAATATTAATTGATTTAAACGCGGCTTTAAAATCAGACAAATTAACATGGTGAAAATCGAAATTATTGTAAAACTCAGGCACATTATCTTTAAGTAACGACTCGGCAACGGAGGAGGAAGAGCCTAAAGCACTAGTTAGAGAGACAGAAAAAGCAGTAAAAAATCCTTCAAAAGCACTGGCAACTTCTAAATCTGACTTGGTTACTTGACCATTGATACTTAACTTAAAGTCTGAATTTTTTGATCTAACCTTCCCAGTCTCTTCATTAATAACCTTCCATGTGGCTTTAATTTTATTACTACTGTTTTTGATTTTAGATTTAATAAATGTAGATTTGGCAATTTTACAAACGCGTTTAAAAATCTTCGAGTATGATTTGACATGTTCTTTAAACTCTTCACTGCTATTAAATTGTCTTTCATAGTATAAAATGTACAATGTTTGCCTACTCTTATGGATACCTGCGGTTGCCCAGTCACCAAAGACAGGACTACTAGTAACAGTAATCTCCTTGGAAGTAAATATTGAGTTAAAATCGCGAAGAAATGAATCAAAAAACGAATTATACATTACATTAGGCTCTATGTCATTATCTAAGAAAGGTAAGTTATTAGCTAGGTTAACTCTCATACGTTCAAAGCGACTAGCTGTTACTGGTACAGAAGTAATTTTTTTCCTAACTACATTTTTACTTTTTATTTTAAAACTTATCATTTGCCCAGAATGATCAGAATCTAGTTTATTAATAATACTTCTGTGAGTTGGACTAATATCTGTATAAATATTGTCTAAGCATGTAGCCGTGGTGGCACTTATTCTAGTAGGCTCCATAAATAAGTTTATTAAATTATGGGATTTAAAAAGACTCAAGATTTGACATGATGCAGTTGTATTAACTAGAATATTAATATTAAAATCTCCACAGACTAAAATTGTTTTACCCAAATTATTTATTCTGCATAGGGCTTCATCCATGATTTCTAAAAATAAATTAAGGTCTGCGGAGGGAGGTTTATATACGCATATAATAATGAACTGCTCTAATTGTACACAGGAGAGTTCTATGGAACATTCTACAGAGAGGGACACAATATCTTTCCGTTCTTTAAATTTAAGTTTCTTATTAAGTAAAATTAGGGACCCCCCATGTATTGTGTTGACCCTGCAGAATGAACTACCAACCTGGTGGTTGCTGAAATTAAACATGAGCTGATGCCCCTTAAGCCAATGCTCAGTAACACACATTATACTAATATTTTCAGATTTCATGAATAATTCCAGTTCTAGTTGCTTACCCAGATTTAAACAACATATATTTTGATGCACCAGGTTTATATTTTCGTTTGTATTGTAATTAGTACATTTTTGTGGGTGTATTGACATATAATTACTATTTGATTCTGCAGCTAAATTGATCAATTGTACATGTAATAAATTAGAGCTAGAGGTTGCTACCTCTGTTGTCTCATGAACTAATTTAAATGATTGCAGATTTCAGAATTAATATGAGAATTAGAAATGTCAATATCATTAATATTAAGAATGTCAGAAGTACCCTCAATAGAGGCTAAGTTATAATTCATGTCATGATTCAAATAATCATTAGATAATTGCATGTCATTAGTCTGCTCAATAGAAGCAGATCTGTTAGTAGCCAAGTTCTTGGCTGTAATGTCAATAAAATAGGATAGCGAAATTGCTATCTGTCGCTTAAAACTAGCAGAAAGGTAATAGTTACCTTTAGTCAAATATAATTTGCTGCTAACAAAACTGTTAGTATCAATCAAATGAATACTATCATTATATGTACTTATAGTGTGTAGTACATTGTTCAACTTATATCTAAGATTATTTTCCGCATCTGACAGGCTCCTACAGTAGGGGAATGTGAACAAAATTATACTACTTAAGCCTAGAGATAATAAATTATCAAAATAATTAACTAAATCCTTTTTGGTAACATTACCCCTATTTTCCACTAAAATAATCAGATTTCTATAATTACTGAAGTTATAACCTAAAATTCTTTTCATAATAAAATCATATGTTGCAGATGGTAAGCAATGGTTAACAACTGATTGTCCCTTAACAAGAGAATTCAGTTTTGAGCCCATATGTTTTCCAATACCATCACTAAACATAATAGTACGTTGTGCATCACTTGGTGTACAACATGTTACATCAATTGATGCACCTAATGACTGCTGAGTCCTAACACTAGTATGAGAGCCATCACACAAGTTCTTACTATTGTCACAGCAAACTAAGGGAGCACTCACTGGCTGTGGTGAACTAGAGCGAGCGCACTGACATGAATGGTTGTTAACAAGTGAATTAAAGCGCTCTGTGTTGTCATTACTTAATTTCAAGAGATCATCCATGGCCTTTGAATACTCATTAATCTCTTTAAGTGATAAATCATATTTATTTTGAGTTGACTTCAATGATTCTGTTAAATTATCAATTCTCAATTGTAAGGCCTGTGTGTCAGCATCATACTTAATCCTGCTATTTTCTAATCTTAATGTACTTAATTCTAAATCATCAAATAATTCTACCTTTTCTTTGCTAAATTTGGCACATTTGGATACTAATTTTTGATTTTTAATCAATTTCTGTGTTTTTCTAATATACCTGTTAATTCTTACATATTTTTTCAGTTTATTCCTGCCACAATTTAACAGACACACTGACTGATTTTGTTTTAGAGTTTCATTACTTAAATCTACAATAGGATAACTGAAAGTGTCAGTGTGTTATTGTAGAAGAAACCAACTGCGGAGCACTCTCTACTAACTCACTAAACAAACTTATGTTTTCCTGCACGGTGATGTTGTGGGCATCCTCTTGCAGTTGTGAGATGTGTAGGTGTGCCTCCCGGAGCTCCTGCTCCAAGGTGGAGATCCTTGCAAGGGCCTGCTCGTACTCATCACTGCAGCGATCAAACTTATCAACTAAATTTTTGAGAGTGTCCCGTTCCTCAACAATTAAACTAAATTCTACATGTAAAGCAGTCATGTCACCTTTTAATTTAGAGTTAGTGTTTAATAATTCAATGAGTTCTTTCTCATTGTCCTCTCTTTCACTGTGTAACTGCGCACACAAATCCTTGGTAACTTTCAATTCTTGCAATGTCAGTTGGAGTTTTGACTCCTCCTGACGTGACAAAGCTCTGCGAGTCATCATTATAAGGTAAAAAGTATAAAACAATTAAATAAATTACAGTTATTACCAAGGATTTGCGTAGATTTATTTATTTTTCAAGTTAACGGGTAGGTTGTATGACACTATTAACGATTGATTTTAAGTGGTCAAAATTATGAATTTACAACTTTCTGTTAATAATAGATTCAAATAGTTATCGAAGGCACTGTGTCCATGGAAAAATTAGTAGCTTACGTTATTTATTAGCAAAATATGCACTAATTCACTTGCGGTACCGGTAACCTATACCCACCTGTCACCTTGTAATTAAACACTCACAAATTCACAATTAATTAATTATATAGTATAAATATTAATTATCCTCTTCCTTATCACTATTACAAATGATTATAATGGAAATGGGCTAAGAAAACTTGAAATAAATTAATAATTTAAATAAAATATAGCGGAACAAACAAGATCAGCTGTTAGCCCTAGTGTTGCCAGACGCGGAAAAAAACAAAAAAGAAATATATCACGCCTTTATAACCCAGAAAAGTGTGGCAGAAGTGTAGGTATCCTTCCAATATTCACCCATCATTTGAAGGTCTTATAAGATAGTAGGGACCTATCGCCATTAACCGTGCATAATTTCAGACTCAGAGCTACTTTTTTACTAACTTATTAACTACTTTTTTACTAAGCTACTTTTTAATTTAAAAAAATCTATAGGTACGGCAGGATTTGAACCTGCAACCTTCTGCACACCGGGCAGCAGCTTTAATCCACCAGCTACGGTCGCCTCTTGCCAGAACCCAAAATTTCTCAAATGTATGTCGTCATTCAGGTCACGAAATGACATAACATACAGTTCTAATTAATATAAAATAAAATATTAATAATATTTAAGGTCCTGGCAAGAGGCGACCGTACCTGGTTGGTTAAAGCGACTGTCCGGTGAGCAAATCAAATCAAATCAAATCATTTATTTCCATGGGCCCCAAGGGGCGCTTGAACACGTCAAAACAAACATCAAAACACAAAAAATATAAAATTAAAATAAAACTTAGCTAACTAAATTATAATACTTATTGTAATAAAATGATTTGACACCGGAGCTTAGATTGACTTTAATTCAACTTAGAGAATTGAATTAAAATCATTCCAAGTACCAGCTCCGATGGTTATTGCATCATGAGAAGAGCTGGTGAGAAACTCATGTGCACCATCTTTTCAAATAAATCACACAATATTTGTTTGTTTTTGGACAATAATTCTATGTGTAAGTTATAGCAACCAAAACAACATTATAGCTAAAGATGGTTATAAAGAGAAAATAAACTTAAATATAGAAATGGAATCAAATTAATACTTATAAATAAATCTGTAGTATATAACGTTGCAATATCTTACACTTCAAGCAGAAAATAAAGGAGTAAAAACAATGTGTGTATACTACTGTATATATAAGGGTTTCAGAACAGACAAAAAAATAATTATATTTATACTAATAACGAAAACTATTTATACTCCAAAAATATAAAAATTAAAAAATGTACACATGTGCAGGTTAAAATCCTGCTGGTCCCATATTTTTTTCAACTGTTTTTTAGTATATATGTTCATAAAAGTTAAAGTAAAGCCAGCAATCTTATACCTCAAGAACCATTACTCAACTTCACCGAAGAGTTGAAGAGTATTGCATGAGACCCCGAAACCCCTTCGCAACCCGAAAAGGCTTCAAATTAACTAATTCCCCGAGTTTTTGTGAACAAAGACTAATAAAGTGCGCCGCAGTCGCTGTACGAAACATGAAATGGGTGTACGGTTACCAGATTTGATGGTGATTATTTCCGGACATCATGAATAATCTATCTATATATTATATAAAAGAAAGTCGTGTTAGTTACATTATTTATAACTAAAGAACGGCCGAGCTGAGGTTAACCAGGAGGCATACTTTACATGACATATATACTTTTTTTTAAATTAAATTGATGTGTCTGTTTTTAATGTCAAAATAACAATGTTTTGAGGACAACGAGACGCGTAATATAGGCTACTTTTTATTGATACCACGCAGACGAAATCGCTGCAGAAATTTAATTTGTTTGTTCGTTAACGTAATCGGATTTTAATAATTCTTTTTGTGTTTGATAGCCTCACCATCAATAAAAAAATTGGATATTTAACATTTCGCTTAACTCCACGGGAGCGGGGCAGTAAGATTTATATCACGTATTTAAGAAAACGACATACAAGCTTTATGTAAATGTAAGACTCGTTACAACGAACAGGCCTAACTCGAAGGGTTTTCTATGCCACTCCATACTATACTATTATTGCATTATCACCAGGGCTCGGAATTAGGTAGAGTTTTTCATGTACTTACACTGATTTCATACAGCGAAAGAATAAAGTGGATATGCCTCAAATCCCGAGATTAATTTTGAAGTGCAGAAAAAAATCCCATGATTTTTTAAATAAAAAGTTATTTACTTTTTTAAACAATTTAAACTACTGCACGCGCGACGAAATATTTTAATTCTCACAAAATTTATACAGTAATATCGGAAGCGAACACTTTAAATCTTACTGGTAATGAATCGGACAAGGAAAATGATTCTGATGGGCCGTTTGAATAAGCAAAACCTCACGAGTCTAGGCTAGAAGCAAAAGTATTTGCTCGTATTTATAAAAAAGGCGAAATATGCGTATGAGAATTTACTACAGACTTTCAACAATTTGTATTGTGAATTAATGTAAACTAATAAAAAAAAATATGTTAATTATCTTTGTTTTATTTGTCTATCTCTGAGGTTTTTATTATTATTTATTCGTAATATTGTTGGCCACACGGGATTGTCCATTAGAAATCCCGGGAAGGTCCACATTAATATCAACATTTCGATGCAAGTACATAAAAAACTCTACCTAATTCCGAGCCCTGATTATCACCAAAGAACGGCAATCAGATACACTTCAACCTGTAATGGTGGGTAAAAACTGGTGAATCAGTGATATGAAGTATAAATCGATATGCACAAAGTCACTCTAATTTAAAATTCCCAAGATTTTTTTTAAAACGAGAAAGCTTTAAATTTCAAAAAAGATAAAATCAATACCAAAACTGTATAAAAAAATGTTTAGTCCCATAAAAATACAACATAGTCTAAAATAATAAAATCGCGGTGGTTGTGTGGCCACCCTATTTCAAGAGGCAAGGAGGTGAGGGGGAGCGACAACGATACGACTCCGCACTCAAGACGGTGTATTGTTACCGGCAGGATAGGGGGAGAGACCACGAAACTAACAGATGGGAGAAACGTCTGTGGGAGGAGTATTGTACCTTTAATATTGTGGACAAAATATTCAGTGGATCTTGACTCCATTTTTGTAAATTCATATTACCGATAAATAAATAATAAGCAACATTAATCATCACGCTACAATCCACAGTGCTACGCAGTAACTTTTAACACAGGTAAAAACGCGAAGGGCAACCAAAGGATATAAAGCAGTTGGTACAAATGCGAGGAATAAGAGCAATAATTAATAACTATTATTAATTTTAATAGAAAAAAATAAGCAAGAATTGACAAAATACTCTTGTTAACTAAATTAAAAAGCTCAAATGTTTCATTATATTCTACAACCTCTTTAAAGCTGAGTCGATATAGGCACCAAACGATTAGCGTTTAGTTTGGCAAGGCTGTTAGCTTGTTCTATGGTCGTTCGTAAGAAGGGTAAGCACTTTATAGGCATCCACAGGTGGTTAGCCATTCCGCGCGATATTGTTATGCGTTGTATTAGCGGTAAGGGAGAATGCTTAAAAGGTTTCGGGGTAAGGTAGCGCTCTACCTTTGAACTCGTTTCTATTTACGAAAACAGAATATTGTTTTCTTAAGGCTGCTGAGATTATCGTGGTTTTCAGACAAATAATTTTAATAGAAATAATGATGGTAGATATCTAACCAAAAGGTAGACCCTCGTTGGCGCTGTGGTCCCCGCTAGATATATTTTACCTAGGTTATCATTTATTATTAGAAAAGTTTTTATACCGTGCTATTTACAAAAGTCATTGGATACGAAGATTGTGCTATTTATCTGATTATAAATGGCACAATTTCCCAAAATTCCTTTTTTTTATTATAAGAAATTAATGATTAAAATTATGATATCTTATTTACATTACAATCAAGTCTATCAAGCCTAATTATCTTGAGGGACATTTTTTTGAAAACATATACCTAGTATTAGATTAAAATTAACGCTAAGACGTTTATGACGGAAGAATCCTCCAGTGTTATCCGACCTGTCAATAGATCCTGGAATGTCACAGTGAGCGGATAATATCCGGTGTATAAGAAGTAAGTGTATGCCTTACCTTGTTCTGGTTTGTCGGCCTTGGCGGGCGCGAGGCGTCGCTCGGACAGCGCGGGTTGCTTGGGGCTGTTGCGCTTGGAGCTGCTGCGCGACAGCACCAGCGACTGCGGGATCTACGGACAAGGACTACCCTCAACAACACTATCTTATAATACAACGAAACATACTCTCGGTTGCACACTCTTATACCATATTTCTTCATTTATACCATATGCAAAAACATGTTTGCTGATGACTCATATCTTATGTCATGTTCGGCGCAAGCTCGACAGGTGGTGTGGTGCGCTTCAGGTGCGCCTGTAGTGCATTTTCGCGGTAAGTCATTTTGACAAGCGTTCATCTGAAGGCCTGCGTTATAACCGTGCTGTTTGTATACATCGTAAAGGCGTTTAGGGTGATATTTCAGACGTATTATTTTTTAACTAGGTTTTTAGTAATTCGCAAATACAAATGACTAGTATTCCCGTTAACACCTCCAGTTAAACTTGTTTCGCTTGTGTTAGGAGGAAATTCACGTTCAGAATGTAATGGCCAGGATTCGAACCCACGACGACCTCTCGATCGTTAGACCGACCTTATTCATTCGCTTTAGATATTAATTTGATAAATCTGCATTCTTTTCTAGCTATCCATTTCGGGTGCATCCCACTCTTTAGAAATATGCCAGTTGCATCAATCAAAAATACTTATTGCGTATCACAGGCGCTTCACGCATCGCCACTTGTGTGGAGCTTACACCTTAAGTCCCACGCAATAGAGAATACCGCCATCTACTATATAAAGAGAACGGCGGGAGTACTCACGAGCTTGTCGCTGCGGTCGCCGGACGGCAGGCGCGCGATGGTGACGTCGGCCGAGTCCTCGGGCGGCGGCGGCTGCTGCAGCCAGTTGTACTCGCGCTTGTCCACGGGCACGCCGCGCCGCTCGTAGTCCGACGCCTGCGTCCTGCGCGGGCACCACCTCATTGCACTTCAGATACTACTAACTATAGGCTGACCGTTTAACTGAGACTTCGCCTACGGGGTGCAGGGGCGCGTGGGTATGGCGACAAAGGGGACTGAAACAGCTGCGGGCGGTGGGGGCACTTAATGAAACATACAGGAGATGAAATGCACCAAGATATTTCCTAAGATATGTGACATCATAGGAAAAAAGAAATAGTGATTTATCAAATGAAAAATAGTTAAGAAAATACAAAATTTTAATAAACTTATGTACGTAAATAAAAAAATAATTGAGAATAAACTATTATACTATTTTTTATCTAAACATATAATTAAATCGTAAGAAAGTCAAAACTTTTTTTGGGTCCAGTTTCTTTTTTCTAAAATTTATGTATACGTTAAAAGCCATTTGCTTGCACTGACTGTTTACTTTATGTCTGAAGATTTTTCGATTCATCTTGAGATTGTCATTACATGTGTACCTCTCACAAGGTGTCTGCAACAGTTAACACATGCGATCGCTACCCATGTAGCGAACGGAATGAACAATCACAAAAATTTGCCCACCGCCCGCAGCTGTTTCAGTCCCCTTTGTCGCCCCTGTACCGCGTAGGCGAAGTCTCAGTTAAACGGTCAGCCTATAGTACTGTATACATAAAGTCAACATCTTAGCGGTTTAGAAGTCAGTCAATAGACTGGCACCGCCCTCGAGCGTAATCAATGCCTAAACGCGACAAGATGATATTTGCGGCCAACTTCAAACCCGCCAAGATCTTTGATTTTATGTATAAAAACTTAAATTTACTTCCACCTTAGGTAAAAGATCGTTTAACTAACAAAGATACATAAATACTTTAGCATTAACAAATATGCGTACCTAGGAGCAACCGTATAGAGATTACGACCTTATTGCCTTGCGACCTTGTAAATAGCTATATATCAAATAGCTATAATAAAATAAAATTCGAAAAAAAATCAAATTATTATTGTGATGATGATATTAAGTTAAAATATAACGCACACTCACTTCACTTTATTACATTTTGTACGCCTAAGATGGCAAAACATGTAGAACTATAATCCATATCTTACTATACTGCATGTAAGCTCATATCTTGTACTGTACACACATATTTTTGACAAAATAAATATCTTTTATCTTTAGCATTACGAAATAAAAGAATGTTACTGTACAGGAGTCAAGCTTAAGCAGCAAAATCGATAACAAAAGCTGTGTCTACAATAAGCAAAAATCGGTACAACGAAACATTTTTTAGTGAATACCAACCTTAAACTTTCATAACAGTCTAAACATATAACGGCAAAGTCGCCATTTTCTAATAATAATGAATTTTCAGTCCGCCTTTGCACTAAGAATGGGAATTCCTGAAACAAACAATACATTATTTTATGGATATTCGGCAAGTTGCACAAATATATACCTATACCGATTATATTGGTAGATTATATCTAAGTTGGATCTAATGTATTCTGGACGACTTTTATATTGTTACATAAGAAGACATGAGTGGATGAAGGGGATATGACACAATTTGTAAATATGGAGATAATGGGCACCAAAGTTTTGTTATTATAATTTTATGTTGGTACATATCCATTTTATTACTTGGTATTTCTAAAACTAAGCTTTAACTGCGTTGTTTTAAAGTTTCATATGGTTTGTAGGCACATAACACCTTCATTCAGTATATAAAACAGTTAAAAAAATGTTACATAACCCCTTCATCCATTCATGTCAAAAATTATAGAAGACATAGTGATCAACCTTCCATCAAGTTGGGGACGATCCCCAGTTTAGCTCGGTCGTCAGAGACGCGACGAACAGACGCCGGTGGAGGCAGATTATTGAATCCAGGTGCATCCACATCCACTGATGACCACGATCCTCAGCCGTGAGGGACCGACGGCAGAAAGAGTGTGATCAACTTATAAGGGTGGTACTACATTTCCATTGATTGACGCAAAACAGTTACGCTAGTTAAGTCTGCTGATAGGCTAATATCAGCTTTGTCAGCACTGCTACTCCCACCAACATCCGTTAGGTACCAATATTGTCCACTTAATAGCCAATAGTTTTAGACTTAAGTTGATTATTGTTTTATTAATAATAACATTGTAATGCTGTTAGTCTAATAAAGTATTTTTTTATGAATACATACTTTGTTGCCTATTACTTCCTTATTGGCCCTTTGAACGTCTAATGCATCATCGATGTAGATATAATAACACCCTTTGAGACACAGATTTAGCCCCAATTTCACAGGTGATAGATTAACCTTATTGGTAGGATAAGCAATATAACACACATAAATAAAAGTGACAGCTGTGTTCTTTTTTAAAGTGTAACTTGTGTCAATTTTAAATTCGGTTAGGTTATAGATAGATAGATAGATAGAGTAATATTTATTGTACACCATCATAGCATAGCAGGTCTGAGACATTTGAACTCAGTTGCAACTTGTATAATGTAGTATAAAGGCACTGTATTATTGTAATTATTCTGTATTTATTTTTATATCTAGTTCCTAAATTAGATTTTTTTTTTTAATTTAGATTTTTAATTTTTAATAATTATTTGGTGTTCTAATAAATAATTTTTACTTTTTACTTTTACTTTTTACTTTACAATATTAACAAAGAAGTTTATTATGTAAATAAATGCACTTAAAAATTATGTTGCACAACGGGCGGCCTTATCGCTATAAGCAATTTCTTGCAGGCAACCTTAGGATGGACAAGTAAGCAATGAGCAAAGTTATGGGCAGTTGTTGGTGCGTTAATTAAAGAAAAAAAGAAAAATAAAGTAAAATTAAACGTAATAAATAATGAAACCCTAAAATTATACATAATATACTAATGTAATGAATATGTACATACCTTATTAAATATATTATATAATACTAAATATATTATCTACCTAAATATATAAAATATAATACTATATATATACATAATAATATAAATATTATCTAATATTCTATGGGTTATATACTATGGGTTGGGTAAGATCTATCCGGAACCTCAGAAACTAGCCTTTTATATTAGACTTGTGCATAGCGGCAGTTTATTATAACATAACATCACGCCTATATTACCCAAAAGGGTGTGCCGGAGGTTAATACCCACACTTCACCTTTTATTGTTTTAAGTTCTATGTTATAGAGGGTGAGCCTATCGCCATCCACCGGTTACAAATCCAACCCCGTGCGGCTATTGAGATATTGCTTGAAAAATCTCAATCAACACGTGGCCGACTCGGAAATCGAACCTCAGACCTCACGATTAGATGCGCATACGTTAACAACTACAATGAGGCAGCAATATATTAAGTTCTGGTAATATACAAGCTTTCGCAAGTGATCAAGATCAATTTATTTCATTTATCTGAGGAATTAATTTAAAACACAAAATTCCTGATGCCAACTGCCAAAGAGAGGAACGCTTTCCCCGAGTCTGTGTTTCCGCATGACAAAAATGTAAATAGGCATCTCATGGGGGAAGCGAGCTCCGCTTTAGACCGCGTCATCAGCATCACTTACCATCAGATGAGATGGTGGTTCATCGCATGCTTATCCACTATCAATAATGATAATAATATGTAATCCGTACCTTAATAGGTAGCGCTCTCACTCGTTTCCGGTACGTTTTGATGCCACACAGATGGCAATGGTAGTCGTGCGTGTTGTACACTCTTCGTTCCGGAGGATAGCCGCCCAGCGCCTCGTATCTACAACAAAAATAATCATATTTTATACTATTAGTCGACGTTCATGTATGGCGAGATGTATGAATCGTGAGCAAGCAAAAAGGATACGAAAGAATCATAGTACAGTCAGGTGCAGAGAAATCTTAAAACCCTTAAGTACTTTTTTGCAGTTCAATGGGGTAAGTTTACTCTGCAGCTGACTGTACAAGGGGATCTATCTCTACCTACCTATCTATGGTATAAAGGTTTGGTTTTATGTATTTAGGACTAGAGGCTTAACACAGTTGTTTTGAAACAACTTATTCTTTTGAGGCAGTATGAAAAGTCATTGAGTCTTCTTCTTCTTACGTCTCAATAGTCGAAGTCCGAACTGCTCGAAATGTAGCCACCTACTGAAGTATTCTCCTTGAGAATTTTCAGGGCAGTTTAGGCATTCAAGGAGATGTGTCATTGTTGAGGAGTAACAACTAAGACTGACGTAAGGGCGCGGCGCGGAGAGGCACGGCCGAGGCGCGACCCGTCCGCACCGATGCGTTGTCGATTCGCCTCGACATGACGCGTGATTAGACTATACTTCGCACATTATAAACATGCAAACATTTTTATCGGATTTCTAGCTAACTTGCTCAGTAATTCGCACGTTTATAATGCGCAGACTATAGTGATGTAACGCATGGCGCAGATTTATTTTTTGAAAATTGAATGACTATATCGATTGAATGAATAAAGCAATGATTTACCTTCTCCATTGACTGAGTAGCGAGTGATAGCAGAACGTACAGACTAGCGCGGAGCCGTTCTCTCGAAGCTGCTCCGCGTTTGGATGACTCTGACAAAAACAAACAAACACACATTATGAACACACATTCAGTAATCAACTTTTATGAATTTGCTTGGATTTCTAATCAACCTTATCCGATCAATCATCAACTGTCTGGGACCCATTTGCGATTAAAAGGACCGAGTTCTCAAAAGAAAAGCTTTGCTAAACTTGCACCGTGTAAGTTATCATTTATTATTTTTTGTAAGTGCCTCGATGGTCTAGTGGTTAGCATATGCGCATCGGGCAGTGTTATTTGTACCCGTCAGGAGATTTACAATACAATAGCAGCACGGAATTGGAATTGTGCCCGGTGAATGGCGATAGGCTCACCACCGATCCCATGGGGTCTAAATATAACAGGTGAAATGTGGGTGTTGTACACCTCTGCCACACACTTCAGGGTTAATATAGGCGTGATGTAATGTTATCTTTTTTCTTGAAGGCAAAAACACTGCCAACTCAAGTGTATCAATCATCAAAAATATCAACGCTTCTACAATCTTTTATTTGAATATTCATAGGTTGTATTTGTATTTGCCACTGACTAATAAAGATCATAACACACACGCTAATTTTAGTATCAATACAGGTCGATCGCGACATCAAAATTATGTTTTAGCGACTAAAAACATAATGTACTATGGACCTATGTGGTTTACACACCCGTTAACGATATATATTATGTAGATTTATAAATATATAGAATACCTGATGCGTCAACAAACAAGGGAAGTACGGCGCGTTGCCCTGCGGCTGCCCGTAGAGTATCCGCGCCAGCGTGAAGTCGGAGTGCAGCCCGCACAGGAAACAGTATATTGACGTACACGCTGAAACAAATAATTCAGTACTATATAAATTAACATACAATTTTGATAATTACGAGGGGTGTTTAATATATTCTTAATTTCTCAGATTTATCTTAATTAGTTTCATTATTAGTGCAAGTGCAGTGCATAAGTACAACAATCTTTTAATCTAAGACTGCATTCTTATTAGCAGTACCGCAGCGTTGCATCTACAGCTTTAGTGTAAAGAGATCCGCGTTTAGGGCTGCGTATCCACTGAAGTTGCGCTCGGCGGCGTTGCCATATTTTTTTTTCATCAAAAACTTATGCTGAGGGGTTTTTCTTGTAGATTTCCTAGAAGGTCTCGAGGTGACCAATCTAGGTATTGGCCTGTCTTGATGGTATCATCGCTGGCTGCTAAGACAGCCGAGTCGCTTTTCGCTGGTCAGTCCCGATCGCCAGGTCTGGTGGAGCTCGCTAGCAGTGCACGGGTCCGTCTGGGGAGTCACGGATCGAGGACGGGCTCCAATATGAAGTGAGTGCGAACTAAGTTATGCGCGCAGATCTGGATTTTTTTAACAAAAACATAGCAACGCCGCCGCTCGCAGCTTCAGTGGATTCGCAGCCTAACTAGGTTAGGACTATCGGTTGAATAACATTGACATTAATTAGTGCGTTAGACGTACCACTATTACTAGCGACGGTTCTGTCGGAGGTGGTGGAGGGGGGCGTGGGGATGACTCGCTCGCCGTTCATGGAAGAGTTCGACGGCAGCGGCGACGGGATGTTATATCTGAAACCAAACATGTACCATTTTAATATCTACAATTTGCCCCTACAAAGGTTAGTCAAGCTGTTGTTTAAATGCTTGGATTTTTTTCGAATTGAATGGTGTTTAAGTAGGGATGTAGATATTACATAAAAAAATGTTGCGAGATAATTACGACGCCAGGATTTTTATTTTTCTAATCAAACTATAGTGACTAAACCGCGTTCTACTTTCTTTTGTCTGACGTCACCACTCTCAATTTACAAGTCACTCCCATATAGGCTACCGATCCGAACGCGTCAACCCTAAGCCTGAGGCGGAAACAAAAGTAGTAGAATACTGGGTCGCAGCAGCAGGTCGCGCGTCTCACCGGCGGTGCTCCAGCGGCACGCGCTCGGCGTCCATGAGCTCCCACTGGCGCGCCAGGTGCCGCACGCAGCGCGAGCACGCCAGCACGCGCGCCCCCCGCGCGCCCGCCCCCGCCGCCGCCAGGCACGGGAAGTGCATGGCGTGCGAGTTCATGTACTCCGCCGTGGTGGACAGCCACTCCATGGCCTGCTGCTGGAACAGCCCCGCGCACACGTAACATCTGCAAGCAGGTAACGACGGACGTTAGTAATTGTAAACCAAATCTAAGAAAGATATCGTTAAACATTAATCGTATAGTCCCACGGTATAAGTGATTTTACTTATGAAGATATCTCTGGAGTAGAAACGTGAATAGGGAGTATGTTTCCCAATCAAACACAATATTTTTTCGCTATTAAACGTGAAAAAAATTCTATACTACATGTGAGCATTAAGTATTTCTTTATGAGAGCCAGAAAAAAATGTTTTGTTCAGTAGCATGTACCGGAATCACTCGCTACGTTCGTGATTTAATTCAAGTGACTTCTCGTGCTCAAAATGTATAACTTACATTCATAAATAACAAAAATAACTATTATGTCGTACCTGTACAGTCCCATTCCATTTTCCCCGGAAACTATTTGACTTTGTGGACTGCTCGACAACGCGTTCGACGGCCGCTTTACCGCTTGACTCGAACTTGATTTTATATCGTAAGGCTTAAATCTGAAACAGAAAAAAATACCCATTATGTTGGTGATTTATTTATTTATTCATTTTCGTTAGCTAACGATTGTTTACACTAGTAATATTACAAACAAATTTAACACAGTTGAATCATGCTAAGCGTTACAACCAATCAAAAGCTAACACCACTTGGACGGTTTGGTTAAACTTAAATTCTAAAAAAAACATTATGAAAATAAAAATAAAAATGAGACTGATTAAATAACAATGGATAATCTGGAGTAATATTCTGTAATAATCTGGATAAGTGATAGATTACTGTTGTTCATATAATAACATATATAAAGGCTATGTATTGATTTCACAAATGTGTATGTATCTGCCTGACCTGGGAATCGAACTACAGATCTGATCACTATGAGACCTAACAGTGAGCAATGCAATACCCATCGGAGCTGGTACTTGGATTGATTTCAATTCATATCTCTAAGAATTATGCAATTAATATTATACAGTTAAGATTAAATTAATTTTTATATACTTTGTATTTTGATGTTTGTTTTGACGTGTTCAAGCGCTGTTTGGGCCCATGGAAATAAATGCTTTGATTTCTGATTTCTGAGCATTGTTAACCACTAGAAGCAGATGCAGAAGAGCGTCGAGAGCGATGTTCGTAGCGTATAAGCTTATTGTTTCAGGTCTCTGCCATCAACAATTCTGTACGCGCAGCTTTGTAGGCTCTAGAGTCCCGAAGAAATCTCCAGAAAGTCCCGCGTCCTTGGGAAGTGTCTACTTAGCCTCTATTTTTATGAACCTCTGAGTATACCAGCGAGGTATTCCGCCGTCGTCGGTGCATTACCTAATATTGTTGGTATGTGAGTTGTTGTGCGCGGCGTTCGGTTCCCCGTTCTCGCCGTACGCGGGGTACTTGTGAGGAATGCTCTTATAGCACGACGCACATATTTGTACCATACCTGCAAGGAAAACATACTGCATATTATTTATATGAAACACTTATGTATAATAAGAATAACTGAACGAACTGTTTACTCGGACTTGGTAGATTTCTCTCCTTATTACAGAAGTTTCATGATGACATTGTAGTGTCTGTAGTAAACTGCATTGTGGTCCTGAATAGTAGCTGATAACTGCAGGCGGGCATGGCCTGTAGTCTAAGCCCATTATCACAATTCAATCCACAAAATGCAGATGCGTCGCTACATTTATAGAATTAGATATTTTGCCACTTATTTACCAGTGGAACTACTATGGTTTGCCGAAAATTTGTAGCTTAGTCTCAAGTAGTAAAATGCATTTAGCCGCTGCTCACCTTGTGGACTAATAGGACTGGCGTCAGGATGAGGTTTCAACGTAGTAATAAAAGGGTAGTACGGCTCTCTCTCAGGGTTGGGACAGCAGTACACGAGCCGGAGCTGCGAGCTCGGCGCGCTGACGCCGCACACGTAGCACACGAACGACGCGGTCGTGGCCGGCGCCGACGGCTGGCTGGCCGGCCGCTCGAGGGAGGGGGAGTGTGTGTGAGCGGCTAGTGACGACTTGTCTCCAGAACTGGCTAGGCTTAAGGGGGAAGGGGGGAGGAGTGACGGAGGGCGTGTTCGGAGGGTGTATACTCTTTCGTTCGCCGGGACTGCTCGCATCTGTAACAAAGAAACAAGCATTTAGTATTGGTAATATGTGTGGTGATGAGACCGACCGGACCGATTGATCTTTACAGGTTAACAATGCTTATCGTGGTCGATTGTTAGATGGTAAACCTTCTGGATGTAACGAGTTTTCCTCTGTGCCTCGAAAAGCTCGTTTAGCCGTCGGTTCCAGCAACCATTTGAAGATCTATGGCAGTCGTGACAGGTAGTCATGAGGACAGAAAGTCTGACAACCAGTCCAACAAAGAGTATCATATCACCTTGTACCTACTGGGTATTGGAGGTCTGGTGGTATTCGCTCAACTTAAAAGCTAAATCCGTTAACTTGAATCATAAAGATTAATTGAAGATATAAGCATGATGTTATGATATGGCAAAAACATACAAGTGAAGCTAATATAAAGCGTGTAAAAATAGGCTGTGATGACCTGAACCAAAACCGAACAAAAGACAAAATGATTTATTTGACCCGTATATTTGTATTGTAGTTTGCGACATTGTATGCGACGCTAGCTTCAGCCAAAACCGATAGCACATGCGTTTTATCGAGTACACGATGTTAGAGCGTACCGTATAACTGACCCGGTGCGGTCGGGTGATAACCTGTGACCCAACGTGGTTGTCTGCACGTGCTATGAGCTATTTCTTAGTATATTATATATTTAATACTACAACCTCATAACTATAACACGGGTGACGACGAAAGCTGCAAAGCATTTGAAACGTTGGGAAATACAAAAAGTAAAGTACAGTAAAGTAAAGGGAAACCGCGAAAAATTTAGTAGTTATATGTAACATTCATATGTATGCGGCAACTGCATCGTTAGTTTCATATCAGGTTTGATTGTTATGTAATGCGAACCAAGCGTTAAAAAAAAACGTTAAAAAATGTAAGCCGACTTCAAAATACCTTGGAAAAGCATTTAATAATGCAAAAAGTGAAGTAAAAGTCAAGTCAGTGACCAAAAAACTATCGGACATGACAAGTTAACTTTCAAACAAACGAATTTCTCAAATCAGTACGGACATACGTACGAAGTAATCGCAGAGTACAATCAAAGCAAGAAGTACAATCAAATTGAGAACTTCTTCCTTTTTGAAAGTCGGTTAAAATTACCGGAACACCGTACAAGGAAGAACCACAATCTCATCGGTAGTTCGGTACCAAATATATAAAAGTGATTACACCTTGATGATAGAATGAGCATGAAATTATGTATTACTCTATAGTCTATATTATTGGCCCTGGTGACCTATGATTTAAATAGGACTTCTTAAATATAGACCTGTAAATAAAGGGCATATAAACCACGTGTACGAAATACCAGTGACGCAAACTAAGCCCTGAGGTTATCGGGGTCGGACCGTGGGTCACTTGTGCGATACAGCATTAAACACGATTAATAAGATTAAATTGTTTGCCAATAGCTATACTCAACTGCGGATCTGTTTTGTTTTGTAATCACATCTTATTTCAACGAAAAACAACTTATTGACACAAATTAATCACAAGTTTTACGTATGGTATGACACTAGTACAACGGAACGCAACCTAATCTGAATCGTTTCAGGTTTTCAGACTTCTCTAGAGCTTTGCGTGGTTACAACCAAGCAATGCAGTCATAATGTTGTCTCTGTAATGTGTGAAAGTACTTGTAGCCTAGTCAATAAGCCCAAGTGTAATAACTCATATTAATACTTAGTAGTCGATATGCGCGATATGCCTTGTGCACACGCACAGTTGGCATATCGACTAATAAGTATCTAAAATCAAAAAGAAATAAGCTATACACTGGTAACGTCATTGTCAATTATTGTTATATTTTACCTGCATCAAGTGGTTTTCCCCATTTCTTATCGTTATCCGTTTTCAATTGAATAAAGTAGTCTATATCGAAAAATGTATACAATAATCTGATCAGACTTTTCGTGTTTCTTTCACAGAATTTTGCATAGACATGAGCAAATTTTTAGTTTTTATCGACATACCATGTTTTTGTATATGTCTCCCCGAGGGTAAAACCAACCCGAGGAGCAGTTTATTGTGCTCTGCTATTTGATACAGAGTTTTTTACAGTTTAAGTTTACAGTAGATACAGAGTTTACAAAGTTATTGGTACATTATTGATTTCTTAATCTATTCGGTTATTTGTGTATAAATATTTATGTACCTATATGTGATATATATGGTGTGTGTCAATGTGTAAGTGTACAGTGAGAAACCAAATATTACTTCTAACCGTGGTTTTACCAAGAATTATTCCTAAGATATAGTGTGTATGTGTGTGTGATGACTTGAAGCCGAGAACAGTTTATCAGACAAAAGGTGGAAGTCTTAAATTCCACACTGACGTCCGCACAGTCAGAACAAATAAATTTTTATACGTTTATAAGTTTTACACGTCATGAAGGAAAACTACCAAGTAAAACCGTGTGTAAGTACTAACGATCATAAGGTTGAGTTGGCATATTTTAGCTAAGGTATTTGTCCGATAAGACCTAAGCTATGTAATAAATTATACCTATGCCTTGCCTAACCCCAGGTAAATCTCAGTATGTATTTTTTGTCATCTTTAAGATACACAAAGTTCGAAATTATCAAGATGATTATCTTCTTTGATGATTATCACGATAATTATCATTTCGAACCCTGAAGAAATAGTAGATAAACAATAACGCAGAACGCTCGCGTGTTGCCACATGTTCGGCTTAATTGCAGATAACACATACTTTTAATACTGAATATCTGATAATACATTAAATAAGTTGTTATCTTTACCACACGTATCTTGTTTTATTATAGAAGTCGCAGATTAAATTCTTCTTTTATTTAAATACAGGTAGTCTTCAGAGAGCAGATATATTTTTGTCATGTAGTGTATTTGTGTATGTAATTGTCCCTACTTCCGCCGGTTTGGTGGATAGATTAGACCCTGAAATCAAGTAAGTAGCCCTACCAATATATCTGCAATCTTATGACTACTAAGGACGTTGGCTTGCAGTTGGAATGCGTGTTCACATCACGTCGGGGTCACCAATGTAGAGGAACGGGTGATGTTCCTCCACCACAAAGGAGGATGTGTGGGCAATACCACCGAGCCTGGTCGGAGGATCCTTCATTTGTGGTGGAGGAACATCACACCCCGTTCCTCTACATCCCTCACTATGACTAAAAACGCCCATTCACTACATACATAAATGTAAGGCATAGCACAGTTATTAAGTCAAATCCATCTACTTAATGAGCAATTTTGCCTAACCCAAATACATAGTATTACTTTATAATTACATCATGACGATATGAATGACGCATTTCACGTTATCATTAACAGCCAAAGATCCGCTATTGTTTACTCTCGGCCTATCTGAAATTGTCGATCTACCCTCAGATGACCGAGGGGCGAGGTCATTTGGTGCCACGTTCAAATGTATACAACTGATATGCCGAGCCCCAATTATAGTTAGGAATAACAAAATATTGTAAGAGCAAATAGGCACTTTGATAACGAAATTAATTTACGATTATAACTGTCCAACCGTTTATTTTCTTTTTGACATTTAGACGCTAGTGACGCCTTGACACGTTACCGATTCGATTTGAAATCATAATCGATTTCATTTATGAAGAACTTTATATCATTGCACAGAATTATTTTTAGTTTAATATAAATTTATTCTTTAATAAGTTGTGTTTGTCAGATGATTCGTTGTAATAAATAATATTTAATAGATCATAATTTTACTTGTTTCATTTGAAATTCCAAGACTTCGATTCTCGCAAATAATTAATAATGGAGTCAAGATACCATTTTATTTCATTTTTATTTAATTTTCAGATACAATAAATAAATATAGTAATTTTTTTGACCGATATCTTATTTCAAGACTTGATTCATAACCTGTTTTAAGTTATGAAACGTTTTAGTTTTTGCTTGAACATATATGGCAGTCGTTATGAGTCAGTCACATGCCCGAAAAACTGACAACTAGTCCGACATAGAGTATCGTATTACCTCGTACTGTGTTGTGGCGATCTGATGGCAGTCACTCCATCTAAATACTTATATTCAGCATAATCCGTTAGACAAGAAGTCAACTGTACTAGAAGTCAACTGTAATTGAGAAAAAGCTCGGCAGATTGAGCATAGATTTAATCATTATTGACAATCGACCAGAGAGCGTGATCATTGTAAGCAATGCTATGATTGGTCATCGCCTCGACTATATTACACTATCTCAGACTCCTCCCAGAAAGCAATACATCTCGTTGCAATAGATATTAACTACAGAATCGAGAAACAAATAATAAATCACATGTCAAGTAAACAGTACAATAAAGTATATATTCATAAAGAAAATAGACCGATTAAACATGTAATATCAATCATAATTTATACTAACATTAATATCTATACTTATTATTATAATGTCATTTAATAACATTTATTAAATTATAATGTCGAACAGTTTGTTTGTTTGGTTATGCGAGCTTACCTCAGGCACTACAGGTTGGATTTACAAAATCTTATTGTGTTAGATAGCACATTTATTGAGGATGGCTATTGGCTACATATCATCATGCAGCCAATAGGAGCGGAATAGCAATTAAATATGTTGCAAAAACGGAAGGACACTAAAAGCACTTCTGTGCTTCTGGTGCTTTTTTTGGTAAATCTCTGACCACTAAAAACTACCATCTGCTTCTTTCCGACATGTCCTTCTAGGTTGCCTGGAAGAAATTGCGTCATGCAATAAGACCACTCTTAGTACAAATGTTGTATTTTGTCTTTAGGCTTTATAAGTTGTAGAATATAGATTATGCTCAAATAAAGTCTTTATAAATCTATTAATAGCGATAGTAATAATAACGAATTCCCCGCTAACAAAGTCGCAGGCAACAGCCAGTAAAGTATAAATTGATAAAGAAAACAGTCTGATTAAACACGCACTATAAACAATAAGTGTTTGAACCCGGCGACCTATCGGAGACAGCGGTGGCACTGCACTAAAAAACTGTTGACTTCTAGATAACGCCTGACCTCCGGTACTTTAGTGCCCGGCTATCTGACTTGACACTTCTACGGTAAATATAGATTGTGAATCATGTCCAGTGACACTAGGGGAATTGATAGACGTGGCCGATTGCATTATATTTTAGACAGTTTAAGTTTCAATCAAATATGATTGGCTACGCTCGAGCGTGGTGCACCCCGATTGTTCGATGAAGTGTAGCACACTTGGCAAAGCCACCTGCAGGCAACCTCACTACCGTCTAGATGTTTGATTTTACCTATAACTATAGTAATTGGAGAAGAACAGGATATTTTCACTACATACTATTTGAGCCAAGTTCAAGGAAAAGTTTTTAAAGAAAAAAGAAAATGATCACAAAACTGTTGACTTCTAGATAACGCCTGACCTCCGGTACTCTAGTGCCAGGGTATCTGACTTGACACTTCTACGGTAAATATAGATTGTCAATTATGTCCAGTGACACTAATGGAATTGATAGACTCTTAAATTTTGTGTAGTTTAGGTTAAACCTTGCTTTAAAAATTAAGTATGATTTTTTGAGATTTAAATGTTTGGTGTCAATAAGGGCGTTATCACAGTGGTGATTTGCATGCAAATCGTCAGTATGAAAACGTCCTTATATCCTGACCATGTTTCTGTCATAGTGATCGCCGACCTGTTTGGTTAAACGGATATGTTTTGACAATAAAATCATGATTGTAATGATTTTTCCTTTAATTTAACATATTGATCTTGAAGCTAAGAGAACAGAAGCTTTCAAAATCAAACGGTCAGATTATTAGCTCAGACTTACTTTGAACAAAATACTGTCTTTAAGTCATAAATGCAATCTAAGTCCGCTCAATAGATCTCAGCCTAAAGCTTGCAGTTGGAAGCAAGCGTCAGTGTCAACGCTCGACGTATATTAACATACTTTCATAGAAAAAGACGATGACGCTTGTTTCCAAATACAAGCTTGAGTCTGTAGCAGAGTAGACAAACACACACACATACAGCAAAATGTATCAGGATACAGTACTATTTACACAATTGGTTACATCTGTTTGTTTATCGGTACTATATGTATATTGTTTTTGGTGGTACAAGTGTTCTTTCCACATGACTAACACCTGCACCAAAGAACCGTATAACCTATTGTCTTAAGACACGTTACTTTGACACGTCGTTTGTTAAGATATTGTTAAGTCTTCGCAAGTCTTAGACAGTTAAACCAAAAAGACTAGTCATTGTCAGACGTCCTCGTCTACCGAATGTAGTAAAGCACCGCTCTTGCACGTCGTATAAAACTATACGACAAATCATTGATGCGCGGAAAAATCAACCTCCCCCTCCCCGTTTTATGGCAAACTTATTTGCATATATTTGCTTTTATGTTCTCTAAATAAAGATTAAGTGCTCTTTGATTTTCGGACATAGGATCACACAAAAGACAGATAAGTTACTACCAATGCAAGCAAAGATTCTCCATTTCTACGTTCGATTGTATGGTAGACTAGATACAGAAACATTGCTTAAACAAATAAATTGGTATTTTATACAATAAATCAATTTAGAGCCGAAAAAAAAATAGTTGTATACATTCTAGTTAATAATATTTTTGTAGTTTCAGAAGAGCGAGGTCTCCTTACAAAAGTTATATTTACTTAAAAGAAAACCTCATAAATTTAATGTTAACTAGCATGTAAGGCAAAGTAAATAAACTAGTTATTTCATTTATTAAATAAGTGACTCAATTTCTAGTGCTTTGATACTGAAGAGTGGCTTTTAAGTGTTTTAACAAGAATGTATCGTTTGAGTTTCTAAAGGAAATAAGACCGCGAACTAAGTACGTGCTTCAATATTTTCATAACACTTAATGAACAATGTGATTGTACCATTCGAGTATTCTCGAAATGTACCTGTATCATACGGAAAATTAACTAAATACTAGCTTTTGCTTGTGGGCTCGCTTTCACTATCTTTTGATGGACAGCCGCAACATGCAGACTGATGCTGATTGATCTCTAAATATTTTTACGGTTCAGACTCGGACCTTGAAAATTCATAAAGAATTATTTTTGAAATGTTTTTAATGTACTCATTTTTAAGGCCTACATAAATGACTTCTTCACATAAGCACACATAAAATATTAACGTCCAGAAAAAAACAAGTTTAAAAATAAAAGTCGTCCCCCTGTCCAAGTAACAACTTTATCGAGTGTATCAAATAGAGAGACGCGAACGTCCTCACAAACTCTATTAATATCGATAGCTCATATCACAGAGATAGCAGTCAAAATGCTATATCACTCGTTATCACGAATGTGAGATATTGATTGCCAGAACATAATAAAATATTCGTTATCGGAATTGTTACTGCGGATTACCGCTAATACCTATGGATAAATACCTACTAGGTATTATAGTAGATAAAGGGATACCAGTTGCTGCCTCGATGGTCTAGTGGTTAGCGTATGCGCGTCTTACCGCGAGATCACGATCGGGTGCTATTTCCGGGTTGAGCAAAGTGTTATTTGTCAACTTTTCGTCACGAAATTCACATAAGCAGCATGTAGTTGTAATTGTGGCCAGGGTATGGCTCACCCCCTATCCCATGGGAATATAACAGGTGATGTATTGTTTTTTTTATGGTGGATAGGCACGCGTTTTCCTCGTACTCGGGTGTGGAGGTCTGATGGCAGTCGCTCCACGTAAAATACTAATATTCAGTTAAAATCCGTTAGGCTAGAATTGGATAGGCACGCGTTTGACCACGATCTCACCTGCTGGTAAGTGATGATGCGGTCTGTGTTGGAGCACGCTTACCTACTAGATACTTATTTACTCTTGCTTTGAAGACACCCAGATAGTACTCATGCGGCAACACAGACTTGGACAGGGCCTTCCATTCTTTGGCAGGCGAGGTACGGAGAGTATTGGACGGGCAAAGTTAAAGCAAATTATCGTACCTTATTTATTCGTTATCAGTGTTGTTGCCGCGGATTACCGCTAATACCTTTGGATAAATACCTAGTAGGTATTAAAGTAGATAAAGGTTATCAGTCAATCTCTTTCACGCAGAGATATTCTGATATTGTGTTGTTTTACACGCCTTCATTAGCTTCCTACCTATAACTGAGATAGTATATTTGTCAACAAATCGACTTAACTACAATCTGCTTTTGTGACTTGTTAATGTTCATGGGCTTTAGTTACCAATTACCATCAGGTGGACTACGCGTAACGTCGCATAAGGTTATGGCGAATCGGGATGAAAAGATTCACATCAAGCTATACATTTACTAAGAAATAGTCGATTGTTTTTTGCACGTGAAGCGGTGTTGAACCCTCGACTAAAATGTAGGTACAATAGATGTCACAAAACGTCTTGAAAGACTTGCAGTCGAAAGATTCGTAAATTTGGAATTGGCTTGGATAGCTGAGGTGAGTAAGTGATAGGACGGAATCCTAAGCTCGCGGGTTCAAACCCCGCTTTAAGTATTAAATATATTTTTGACTGTTTCTTGGGGTGCATGTAAGGCGCCTCCCCGAGTGACGTACACAACAATTCCCTACGTCCGGCGCACCCTGGGCAATTCGCGAGTTCTTAAAAGCGAATTGGCTAATCCTTTCACCACGATGGCAAGTCAAAACCTTGACCACCTTACTGACTGTCCAAAATGCCCTAACACCTGCACAAGAGAGGCTCATGAACGCCGACAAGAGCGCCATAACAGTGGCCACTTATCGGGCCAATAAAATTTGACTCAGCCATCGACACGACGAAGAAGAAGAAGAACTGTTTCTTGTTTTTGTTTTTGTTTGTTTTTAAACTTTTTATTGTACCATAAACAATTTATAAAGACAATACATAACACACAATACAATAAAGGCGAGCTTAACTCAAATTTGAGTTCTCTTCCAGCTTCTTTCTTAATGTTAGATAGCGAAGCATGGCTAAATGCTATTTAAAATTAAATAACACAATACAGTGGAACTTCTCGTGAAACACGAGACCAGCTTACACGGGCAATGTAAAGGTTGATCGGTAGCCGTGTGTTAAGTATACATGCTCCACCGTAGATCATAGATCATCACTTACACTTACCACAAAGTGGCGTGGTTGAACAATTAAAACACTAGATAAAGAAAGGGGAAATTTCCCAAATAAATAGTCAACCCACTCTAGTAAGTGCTAAGTACACGATAACATTTCTAGTCATTTCTAGAGTTGATAGTTGTGATACACGAGGTAATAAGCACTTAAGTGATAAGTAGTAATAAGAACACCTATCCATTCATTAACAGACATAACAGGGATGATGACTAAGCCCGCGAAAGTAATAAAATGCACACCTTATCAAAATATAAGTAAACAGAAACCAAATGCAGAAATGTTTAGTTACTATCTTTAAGTCTAACTCATCTTAATACTAAATTATAAAAAAAAAAATTGAATAACCCATTAAATTTTAGCAACTTTTTAATGAATTTGTAATGAAACCTTTTTCATAAACGCAATAATTCATATAGCTATCGCACAAAATTCATAACTACGCTTACAAGCTACAAAACGATGACGTCACGTCTATGTTGCCGTTTGTTTGAAACGTTTGGGCGAGTCTATTAATGTGAATTTAAAATTGTGTTATCTCAGTGAGTCTATGTGATACCAAAGTAATTCTTTTAATGACGTTTCTAATATCGAGAGGTGTTTCAATTACATACAAAAATAAAAATTAGTAATCGTGCCTATTAATCGTGTGTTAAATAATACCGGATATTCGACTACTAGTTACAAATGCGTCTCAATATGAGCGAGCCTATTAGCGCCTGTATAAATGATAATCAATTGTCAGGACTCAATATTATGGATTGGTTGGAAGAGATTTAAACTTTGGAAACATTTAAAATTAATATAAATTTATGTAAATATAAGTTATATAGAACCTTCTATCTCATCTCTTACACCTTAAACTGCCCCATCTCAGTCTAACTATCTATTTGTCCATCCAAAGGTTGCCTGTAAGATATTGCTTTTTAGCGATAAGGCCGCCCATTGTACATGTCTTAATGTTAAATTATGTTCTTTAATGTGTCTTATTTTTTTGGTGTGCAATAAAGTTTATTCTATCTATCTATTCTATCTATGAAAGCGGAAGTAAATAAAATGTGACACTAATGCCAGATTAGTATTTATTTATTATTTACAAAAATAGCAGATTATATTAAATCATAAATATACGGTTTGCCGGTGTGTGCAGTAGGTTTGACGAATTAGATCGACCATTTCATTTACTAATTTTATAAATATTTAAAACATTCAACAGTTGACTCTGCGTGCCATATTTTTTTCGTCATGAGTTGTCCCAGGCAAAAAAAATGTTGAAACGAGTTTAACATTTTTCTTGACAGATTACGGAATTGTAACGTATAGTCAGTCAGAATACACACAATCACATCTTTTGAGTTTTCGAATAAAAATGCTGACACCAGTTATATAAGCGTAACAAGGTTATAACACAATAACCTCCATTGTAATTAGGTAATAAAGATAACATTACATGTAACTTCCTGGTACTACGATAACAGGAAGCATTAAGATTATAATGATCCTTTGTTTAGGTTACTTAGCTTATAATATTTGATATTAAATAAAGTTAGTCTTGCACTGCTCTTCAAGCGGAACACACCTCTTGTTCCTTTTTAAAAAGCCTTTCGTCTCAGCCCACAACCTAACTGGCGCAGTCGGTACGTCGCGTTTATCGGTTCTAGTGGAAGATTTCCGTAAACCTCGAATCCGTGGCGTGCATTAAAGAACCTACCGTGGGCAACTCGCAGAGCGTCAGGCAGCAGAACAAGCAGAGCAGCTCAACAACAGCAGACTCATCTAAGCATCGAACAGCCTCTAATCGGCTATGCTCGTGGGGTAAGCATCGAATCTGATTATTCCCGAGAATCCTTATATTCTATTCCTGTCACACTAACTATAAGCAACTTTTGCGTGTTTCCAGTGGCTAGGTATCTGTATTTTAATTAATACAAAATTTGTCGCTAGTTTTTCAATTCTTGGTTGCCATCTGACTCACTAAGATTAACATGTCTAATGACAAGGTAGCACTAGATGAAAAACCAATCCCGGAAGTAAAGACAACTCCCGCAGATTATTCAACGTTCTCAAAGTTGTTACCATGCTACGATGGAAACAAGAGAACGTTAGCATTCTACATAGAAGGTGTAGAAAATGCATTAGAACTTATTACTAATAAAGATGACGATTGCATAGCGTGTCTTATTAGAAATAAACTGACAGGTAAAGCTGTTGAAGCGCTGTCAGAAAATCCAGGCACCAAAACCTGGAGTGATATAAAAGATGTTCTTAAAAAAAAATTTGGAGAATTCAGAACTGAAATTCAATTAGTCCAAGAACTAATGCTAATTAAAAGAGATAACAGTACAATAGATGCATTTGGTGATAAAATAAGAGCCTTAATGTGTACACTTATTTCAGCTAATCCTGAAAAACGCATCTATTATGAGCAAATGGCTCTTGAAACATTCCTCGATAAATTAAACCCTATAACAGCTATTTTAATTAAACTTAAATATGTGCAAAATTTAGACCAGGCCATTACGGTAGCTAAACAGGAGGAAGTGAAATTAAGAGCTAGGCGTAACGAACAATCTAAAGCAAACTCGTTCAAACCATCAGTACCATACAACAAACCGAACAAACCGGGTTCTTTTCAAAAGAAATTTACAAATAAAACTCCGAATAACTCAGAACAAACAAAGAAAATTTATTTCCAAAATGAAGGAGAAGATAGTGTAGAAGAAAATGACATCCCAGAACAAGAAACGGAGGACGTCTCCGAGGAAGTAGAAGATGAAAATTTTCTTACAGACTTAGAAAACCAACTCGTAATATAGTTTTCATGAACAACATAAAAAACTACAATCGCCTTCCATATATTTACATCAGTGAATTAGGCGGTAGATTTTTATTAGACACAGGTGCCTCACAATCTCTCATTAATCCAAATATATTACAAAATGCAAAAAACATGAATATAAAAATAAAGAACGAAACACATTTCATCAAAACAGCACATGCAACCTCCAAACATAAACAGGTAGCATATATTAAACTCCCGGAAAAACTATTTAAGGAAAACATAACTCACAAGTTTTTAATCTTTAACTTCGATTCAGATTTCGTGGGATTACTAGGATTAGATTTATTAGTCCCACTTAAGTGTAAAATAGATATAAAAAACATGATACTTCGCACTGAGAAAACTATAATACCAATTAGAGACGACATAAAATCTTATAGCCAAATAAAACCTAATTGCGAACAAGTTATAAATATACTATGCAATTATAAAGAAGGAGAATACTTTTCAGAAAAAAAGACAACAAAAAGTGGATTGATTTTCCCATCGGCACTAGTGACGGTAAAAAATGGAAATGCATTAATGTCGGTAATTAACACATCAAATAATACAATAAACTTAAAAAAAAGTTGTTTCCTAAACTTCCAACGATTAAATATAAAAAATAAAAGAATCCAACAAGAACCGGTGAACAACACTAAGGAATCATACAAAACCATAGATAATTTACTAAAACAGAACCTAGAAAGATTACGTACCAATCATATGAACCCGGAAGAAAACCGAGAAATTAAAAAACTTTGTTATAATTACAGAGACATTTTTCATTGCGAGGAAATACCATTAACATTCACACACGAGATTAAACACCAACTTAGGTTAACCGAGAATAAACCTATTTTCGTGCGTAATTATAGACAGGCACCGAAACAAAAAGAGGAAATTAAAAAACAAATTAACCAACTACTCGAAAATAATATTATTCAGGAAAGTAATTCCCCATGGTCGTGCCCAGTACATATAGTTCCAAAAAAAACTGATGCTTCAGGAGAACAGAAATATAGGTTAGTTATAGACTATAGGAAACTAAATGATAAGACCGTAGAAGATAAGTACCCTCTACCTAATATAGATGATATTTTAGATAAACTAGGACGTGCACAATATTTTACTACAATAGATTTAGCCTCAGGCTACCATCAAGTAGAGATGCACCCAAACGACGTAGAGAAAACTGCATTTTCTATAGATCGAGGACATTATGAATTTCTCAGAATGCCCTTTGGTTTAAAGAACGCACCCAGCACATTTCAGAGACTAATGGACTCAGTATTACGTGGATTAGATAACGTATTAACATACTTGGATGACGTAATAATTTATTCCACATCCTTACAGGAACACCTGGATAAATGTAAACAAGTATTCAATAGATTCAGGACACACAACCTTAAAATTCAACTAAATAAATCCGAATTTTTACAGAAACAAGTCAAGTTCTTAGGACACACATTGACAGACAAAGGCCTTCAGCCAAATGAAGATAAAATCGCAGCAGTTAAAAAGTTCCCTCTACCAAAAACTCAGAAAGAAATTAAGTCCTTTTTAGGCTTAGTAGGCTATTATAGAAAGTTCATTCAGGACTTCGCAAAATTGACAAAACCACTTACAAAATGTTTAAAAAAGGGTAGCAAAATACTGTTTACACCAGAATACACTCAAGCATTCGAAAAATGCAAAGAAGTACTAATTAATGCACCAATACTTCAATACCCGGACTTTGAAAAACCTTTCATTCTTACTACAGACGCATCAGACGTAGCCATAGGCGCAGTATTATCCCAGGGACAAATAGGCTCAGATAAACCAATAGCATACGCTTCACGTACACTATCAGAAACAGAACAAAGATATTCGACTATTGAAAAAGAACTGTTAAGCATCGTATGGGCTATTAAATATTTTCGCCCTTACCTTTATGGTAAACGATTTACTATTTATACAGACCATCGCCCGCTTACATGGATAATGTCTATAAAAGACCCAAACTCAAAGCTAACACGCTGGCGCCTAAGATTAGCGGAATACAACTACGATGTACAATATAAAAAAGGAAAAGCCAATACAAATGCAGACGCGCTCTCAAGAGTTCAAATTATACACCATAATGAGGTTAGCAAAAACAATCAACCTAGTACATCAAACGATGACGTAGATTTGACAAACATAGACATTCGAACGCTATTAGACTTACCCATTACTCCTGATATCATAAACCATCCACAGGAAAGTCAGGGTCAACCAACAAATACAAACCAGACCCTCGAAAGCCAAACAGAAACGACTATAGTAAAAATCCCTGAAATAGAAGACGCTATAGACAGACAATTAAAACAATTTCACATTAGAAAAACACCCGGAGACACTTACAGGATAGATGATAGATCAAAAGGTAAAACTATAATAAAAGACGTATGGATTCCGATTAACAATACAAAAGAACAAATAATACAATTCCTTAAAGAAAATACAATACACTCCTCAACAGGTTTTACACCATTTGAATTACTTTACGGACACACTGATAGCAGAAACCCACTAGAATTACACTGTCCTAAAGAATTCTACCAGGAATACGTAATTAAACACAAGCAAATAATGGAAAATGCACAAAAACTAATAAATAATAAAATAACAATCGATAAACAACAAATAATAGAAAGATTCAATAAAAATAAAGAAACTGCACAATTCAAAGTAGGAGATTCAGTTTATAAACAGGTAGCAAAGACAGCCAGGAGCAATAAACTAGAGCCCAAATACTTAGGCCCTTATACAATAACTCGCATACACCCAGAGCAAATAGCGGAAATAGTAGGCAAACATGTGAACGCAAAATCAATAAGAGTTCACTTCCGCTTACTAAGGCGCCCTGAAAATGTTTCAGGAACGCCATCGCCTGCTGCGCAGTGCTCTACCTCACCGCTGCCACAGCAGTCATACAGCCAATAGATAACCACAATGGGATCTTAGTATTAACGGAAGCTCAAGCCCAATACCAAGTAGATACATATCACCTAGCAGTAATTTACAATACAACTAAATTAAGAGAAATCTTCCTAGAAATTTGTAGAAACTATTATACATTTAAATTAAAACAAAACAGTTCAACAGATACCAAGTCCACTATTAAACAAATAGAGTACCGTATAGATACGATAGAAAGTAAGTTAGTTTATTTAGGACTAGACACCATAGGTTATAGACTAGGATATAGAGAAAAACGAGGACTTATAAACGGCTTAGGCACCATAGTAAAAGCCATCACAGGAAACTTAGATCAAAATGACGCTACAAAATTCGAAAACGAAATAAAATCAATTAAAGCATCGCTCAGTAGCGATAGAGTCAATCAGAAAAAGACCATTAGCATCATGCAATATTTCATGAAACAGTACGAAAATAATTTAAAGAACATCAATGATAACCAGATAACAATATTTAAAGCTATCGAAGAATATTCAACTCAAGAAACAGAATTTGAAAATAACTACATAACTATGAGCATCTTTTATAACATAGAAACTTCGCTCCAACAGCTTTACGATAGATTAGACACGCTAGAAAACGCACTAACATTTGCACATCTTGAAAAGATGCACCCTAGCATAATCGACCCTTCGTATTTAATAGAGGAGTTAAATAGCATCCAGAATGAAATCAGCGCATACTTGGCTTTTGCCCCAAACATAAACAAGATACAACTTTGGGAAAAAGCTATTACAGTACGAGCTTATAGTACTAATGAAACAATTAACTTTATATTGGATATACCACTAGTTGCAGAACAACCTTATAACCTCCTACATCTATATTCCATCCCTAACAATAATAACACAATCCTTATACCTAAAAATCCTTACCTTATCTTGGGCAATAATGAGTTCGCTTATCCCCACGAGTCATGCAACAAGATAGCAGAAGATGAAGTCATCTGCAAGCACCTGGAATGGCAGCCCTTGCTGCACTCAACTGATTGTATAGCTCAACTCATACAACATCAAGAGCCACACAATTGTACATATGTAACTGCAACCTTTCAAGACAACATAATACAGCAAATCGAAGATAACAGCTGGATAGTCATCATGAAGCAAGAAGAAGTCATCAAAACCATCTGCGGCAATGATGTACAATACCAACGTAACAAAGGTGTTTTCCTGATAACAACAAACAATAACTGCAAAGTACAAATTATGGACCGAACTCTAACAACACATCAGCGGTACATTAACATCAAGGAAACCATACCGTTACCACGCGCACATCAAACACCGAAAGCTTTACCTATTAAAATAAATCTGGAAAACATAGAACTAGACAACCTGAAGAAAGCCTTACAGCAATCTGAAGAAATCAAAGACTCCATAATGGATCCAGTATTCATTTCAAACACACCTAGCTGGTCATCAATAGTCCTATACATCCTAATACTCGCAACAGCAATCGGAGTGGCAGTATACAAACTTTGGTGGATACCCAGATCGGCGCATACTTCAGTCCTGCAACAACCTGAAGCTGAAACACTCCAACTTCAGTCACAGCCTTCGACGCGCCTCCATCTTAAGGGGGGAGGAGTTATATAAGCGTAACAAGGTTATAACACAATAACCTCCATTGTAATTAGGTAATAAAGATAACATTACATGTAACTTCCTGGTACTACGATAACAGGAAGCATTAAGATTATAATGATCCTTTGTTTAGGTTACTTAGCTTATAATATTTGATATTAAATAAAGTTAGTCTTGCACTGCTCTTCAAGCGGAACACACCTCTTGTTCCTTTTTAAAAAGCCTTTCGTCTCAGCCCACAACCTAACTCACCTCATAACCTTAAAACTCATCTTAATCCGAAAAGTATTTTTGCAAACTCATGCATTATGCGATTTTCTTATTATCTTTTTCTTATGTGTGGCAATTTTATGTAAATTGTTAGAACATAGGGTCTCTGGTAAGCGGCTTTGTCACGATGTCATTAACATCCTGTATGCCAACAGTTACTAAAGTTGCGTCAACCACACATATCCAGCTGAATACATAACACTTTACTGAAATAATTAACGTTTAGCCCCGATGTTGCACATGTGGACAACATTTATAATACCTCTGCCATACTGTCTCGTTGGTCTAGTCAGTAGTTAGTGTACGCAACTGATCACTCGGATTCGCTTCCCAGGTCGAGCTAGTTTTATATATATTTATGCATCAGGAAGTGCTCTGTAGCGCTCTTTAATATTGCCCGGTAGATGGCCATAGGTTCACCCCCTATCACAGCTGAAGTGTGAGTGTTATGTACCTCTCCCTGATCCTTATAGGCAACACTGGCATAATGTTAGGTATGTATGTAATACAAACACGAATACGTAATTTAAAATTCTTCTTTTATAATCTCATCAAGCTGAAGTAAGAAGAAAAATATTCATATGTGAATAATAACATAAGATCAGCCATAACAAATACTAAAGATGAACACACAGTGTCACATCAAGCTAAACATTGCCAGTGTAAGGGTCGACACACACCAAAAGAGCGTCGAAGCGAAGCGCAGTTTCAGTGTCATATGAATTTTAACTTTATTTTCATTATTATAATACTTATTATCGCATGAGAAACTCTACGCTACTACTACTATGGAATTCGCCGGAATTCCCGCGGCGCCGCGGGCATCCGCGCGACTCGTTTGAGTTTCTCATGCGATAATGAGTATTATGATTGTAAGAATAGAGTTGGAATTCATATAACACTGAAACTGCGCTTCGATTCGCTGCGCTTCGACGCGCTTTTGGTGTGTGTCGACCCTAAGCCGGTCTCGGGAAGTCTACACAACGCGAGACCGTCTTATACTGGAAATGTATAGCTTTATGTGTAGCCGTGTGATTAACTACAAAGTAATAATGCAATTAAATGTCATCATTTCATTAATTTACCTTGACACTAAGAAATCATTGACACGGAATCTTAATAGGAAAACCACTTAATGACTCATCTGTATGCTAAATGAATAAATTGAGCATAACAATAAAACTTTAATTTATGTAAAAATAGATTGAAATAAATGCTGTTGTAAAAAGTATTTGAGTTTAAAATGTTTTGTTACCAAGCCAATAACATTTTGTAAGGACAAGGATGAGTTAAGATTATAATACTAAAACAGATCAAGTAAACATTGTCAAGTTATGAAAATAATATGTTTAGTTATTATATTATGACAAACCGCGAATCTAACTTAGATAAGTAAGGTAGTAAAACGTTTATTTAATCCAATATTAGTGAACTGTAATAGATTTAAAAAATTCTTATTGTTTCTTCATAAAGAAAAAAACATGAAGTTCATAATAATATAAAAAAAATATAATGGTAACACTAAAAAGAAATCGGCAAACGAATTGCAAAATGCATCTCGCCGCAACGAAAGTGTTTGGGTTAGCATGGCTGCTAATGGGAGAGCAAACTGTGCTGCACACTCCGTAACCAGTGAGCGTGAAGTGGAGAGTAAATATTAGATCCAAAGTCAACAACTACTGCTGTCCAGGGCCGGATCTAGGGCCCCTGGCGGCAAAGGCAGCCAAAACCGACTAGACATTGGACAAAGGGGCGTCTACAATAAACCTCAGAGAGATGTTTGTGAAACAAAATTACATAAAATAACCCAGATGCTGCTGTCACTATTGTTTGTAATGATATGTAATAAACAGATTCTTATAAGAGGGCAGGTCAGATTTTAACTACAAAATAATTACAATAGTCATCAAAGCGCACAGTAATGGGTATTTTCTTAGCACGTACGTCGAGGCTTGGGAGATGGCACTATATCAGTATTTTGTGCAGATTATTTAGGCCCCTGCACGGAATAATACGATACTTACTGTTAACCCAAATATTTATACTTTGGCCTATGACTTCTTGTAAAGACTAACAAATGAAATTCTTAAGTAAATGACTTTGTTTTGTGTCCGGCTTATTATCAATTAAATTAATAGAAATAAGCGTATAATATAAAAACTTGAAAAATAAACTTATCTTTGCGGCAATTATCTCTAAGCATTAATATAGATGTAATCGCTCGATGAGATGCAAAGAACATTGGCGAAATCATAGTTGATAAAATTTTAAACGTCTAGAAAAGTATTTATAATGAATGGAAACTAAATAATTTCGTCAGTTTTACCGGTTATTTACATGACCTGGCTAAGTCTGCGAATAAAATAAATTGTAATATATATATATTTTTGACTAACATTTATTTCAAAGAACAATTTGTAGTCAAAGCTTTTATAAAACAATAATAGTAACTAAAACTCGTCGAGACAGATTAAGAGCGCAGTGTCGCTCAAAAAAGTAAGAGTGAGAAAGAGTGTACAATCGTTGTTTCGAGCGCAAAGTAACGCAGGGGACAATTGTTTTACTCAAAAAGCTTACTGGCAGTCTCAATTTCACAAATTGCTTGTATTCTTAATAACCCTTTCAAGCTTAGATTTATATTACTTGTGTTGGGAGACCAGTGTGGTCCAACGAACATGATTTGAACAAATACGTCGTATCAACCCCAAGACGCCTTATCCATGGCGCCGCAGCT
This sequence comes from Hypena proboscidalis, assembly GCA_905147285.1. Lineage (NCBI taxonomy): Eukaryota > Metazoa > Arthropoda > Insecta > Lepidoptera > Erebidae > Hypena > Hypena proboscidalis. Next base: position 15,959,437 of record LR990149.1, read on the forward strand.
TAAACGATAACAAAACTTTAACGGAATAACCCAAGACAATCGTATTCGACAAACAATATTTATATCGGCTCATCTTATCATAATTTCAAAGTACTCCTAAGCAAATATCCTGTACATTAACAGAATCACGCGCTCTTTCGTGTTGAGATAACACTGTTCTTATTCGATACTCTAACCTAGCCTCGTTGGACTAGTGGTTATCGTATGTCGGCTCTCACTGCGAAAGGCTCATCCCCCCTATATTATTGGACTTAAATAACACAGGTTAAGTGTGGTTTAAACATCGCTGCTATACCTTTCAGTGTGTCATAAGCGTTGTGTTATGTTCGTACCTTGCAGTTGACCGGCGATCGATCTTCTTGTCCGCACATCCGTACCAGCATGGCACACAATCCAGGGTATATAACACTATGGCTTCACACACACAGGATATCACAAACACGCACAATATCACACATGATCACACCACTATAATCGAATGATAAGTTATCGATATGTTTTATCGAGTAGGCGCGGAGCTGACGTTAGCTTGCGGTGAGCGTCGCACGCGACTGGCGAGGCTCGCGTCTTATCGCCCCAGCCTTTGTAGGTCAACGGTAGCCACCATCAATGATTGTATCTCCAAACATTGCGATACGTTTACTAAGATGACGTATTAGAGAAAGTTACTGAAGTGTGTGTATTGAGATATTTTTCCTTGAGATTTGGTTATGATGTTTGGTTAGACTAAGTAGATTGTTAGATCAAATAAACTAATATGTATTTTGTTATAGTGGGTAACGGATGTTGATGCAATGTACATATATATTTCACAATCTCTAAGTAAACTTTACTAAAGGATAACGTATAATATCACAAACATATTGAAGTGACAGCTGTGTTCGATTTTATAAAATGTGTCACTATTATATTTGTCTAATATAATTTATCATAATTTTTCAACTGGTTCTTAGTATAATTTGCTAAGCATAGCTAAATGCTATAAAAATAAAATAATCAATAAGAAGTTTATAATTTATCTGTTGGCTAACTTACTCGTCGATGATGAAACAACCCCTAAAAGTTTTAATTATATGTATCAAAGTAAATAAACTACCAATTTGGTTAAGAGTTGGTAAACGCTTGGCCTCGTTACACTTTGCTATTTTATTTTGTCTGCGGGCTCCCCAGGGCTGGATCTACGAACCCCGGGTTGTAAAACACTGCGAAAATAATTTACATAAGTTTTACATAAACACCGCCACCTTATCTACTTGGCTGAGTAGTCCAATTAATGATATTATGAATTTATTAATAGTAAAAAATCTGGCGATGACTCATTTAGTTCTTAGACTTTAGTACATTAGCAAGGAAATCGCTAATTTACGACACTATTCATTTACACATAACTAGCATGCGGCCCCAGCTCCGCCCGCGTGGTTCGTCTATAACAACTAGCCTATGCTAATTCAGACTATAAGCTAAATTTCATTAAAAACTAGTCAATCGTTTTCGCGAGAAAGAGAAATAAACATCTTGACAACCAAGAAATAATATTTTTTAAGTAAAATTAAATATTATTATGATCTCATTGATCTCGCACACAGTCAACGTTAGATAAATATAACCTGTATTTTATTATTGAATGTATTTTATTGGTTTCTTTTTTTTAGTCAGTGGTGGGAAATTATAATGTATATTTTATTGCACAAAGCAGTTTTAGTTTTTATACTGATGCTTTTTAACATACTTTATATAAATGGGTCTTCACAATTTACTTGGTAACCGAGTAATTTAGAAAAGGATTAACAAAAAAAAGAAGAAGACGAACAAAATAACCTACCTATTTTTTACAGGAATAAAATTAATTTAGCGTATTAAAGCAATTTTTAAGTAACCAACACTTAAGTTTTCGTTTAAAAAGATGTAAAGGTTTCTCTTAATGTTTGTGGAATGTGATTAAATTTTTTATTGACATGTCGTAACTGTTTTTGTAATGAAGAGTGCTTTTACATTTTTCATTTCTTAATTTACTAGGATCTCTTTTTGGAATCTGCTATCTTCACTAACCTTGGTAAAGAATTGTGAGTTACTTTTCAAATATGTCAATTTCAAAAATATATAGTGATACGTAAGTCAATATTCTTAGTTTTTAAATATGTGTCTACAGCTAGTTAGCGGGGCGCGTTGGCATGTTAGTTTAAGGAACAATTCCACAGTGAACCATTCAAATATTTTCTGTTACACAGTTCCGTCACATATTACCAAATCACTACAGATAAGGCGAGAGGAAACATGAGCATAACTGTTCTTCAGTCTCAACTGTTCTTTCTTTTGAATCGTGATACAACTACCTGCCAGGGTTATAGGTACGTCAAGATAACCTCTCGATCTCTTTTTTATAGTTTTGAAAACAAATGACAATTAAAAATGCAATTTGTTTCGGATTAACAACGACGAGAGAGATGGACTTTTTTACTTTAGCTAGCTTTAGCTTTTTCAAGTGAAATGAAAACTATTTTAATTGGAGCTTTTAAATAGAACAAATTGTATTAACAGCCTCAACCACCTTTTAGCGATTCAGATTAATATTTCAGTTTCTGATAAATTACCAAGCGGCGAAAAAGAGTACACGAGTGTAAGAATATACAGATTTATATTTCATTTTCTCATAAATACATCTTGTCAAAATATATACGGTCGAATGAAGAATCTCCTCCGTTTTGTTTCGTCGGTTAAAAAAATGGGCCCGTCTTGCTGCTAATTGGGTTGCTATTCGTACAGAATAGCAACCCAATTACAAGTCGACCAATGAGCACAAATCAATTTAATTGTCAAATTTTTTTTCGTGATTTGTACGTAGTAGACGGTATTTATGCCTATAAAATTTTTACGCGATTTTGACCTGTGTCTACAATATATAATTAGACATAATTGTTTGCCTATTTTTAGTCTATTTTACCAAGACAACACATGACATACATAACTGACTTAAAAATTTTACGTTTCTATATAAATTATGTAAATCTAACTTTATCAATCTATAATATTATGACATTTGGCTCTTGACCTAAGACCCCATTTTTACCGACATCATTATTTTATATTATCTGGCTGTTATTAATACCACTAACACGATTAAATGTCAAAAAAAACATGATATAGTAAACCAATCGGCAATGAATATTTATTGCTGTAAATTTATTATTTAACGATTTGCTCTTAACGCCGGGTTTTTTTCTGATTTGGATATTTGAAACCCATATTAACGTGGTTAGAAAAAAATCTTAAAGCAGAACGCCATATTGAAATGATTAGAATAGTTTGTATAGCTTATTGCATTAGCAGGCAAATAGATACGTTTATACAAAATTACAGCTCCAACATGGAAAAGTTAATCTTTAACATGCAAAATTGTATAAACAATACAGTCTGCTGACACTGGGACATCATTATCTTTCTCCAAGCCTTTGCTCTATTACATTGGGATCGGCTACTAGTCTAATGGATTTAGCTGAATAGTGTTTTACGTGGAGCGATCAGACCTCCACAAGCCAATAAAAGGTTATATGATAATAAAAGGTTATATGACTCTTTGTAAGACTAGTTTTTAGACTTTCTAGCATCTGAGTGCCAGTAACAACTGCCATAGATCTTCAAATGGCAATCGGGATCGACGGCTTAACGTGTTATCCGAGACACTTAAGGCAAACTCGTTATGTAAGGATGGTCTCGGTTAGCACGACTTCAAATTAGCCACAAGCTCCTCGATACTGGGAAAAGTAAAACTAAATAAAAACTTATGAAAAGACATTGACCACAAGATAACATACATACTCACACATTAAAAACACAAAAAAAAAAAAAAAAATTGTCTGACCTGGTAGGTGTTCCACTGCTGCAACAGATGGTGATGGCAGGCAGCGCACGCGCGCACCGTGCCCTGCGCGTCCTTGGGACGAGAGCGAGGCGGCCGCGGGTGCTGCTCGCCGAAGATCGGGAAGTACGCCTGCTTGTTCTGGAATATTAATAAATAAATATCATAAGTATCACAACGCCATTGAGGCTGATGATGAAGAAGAACCTTGGTAATTGACGGGTCGAACAAAAAAAGGTATTTTATTTGACGACCGGGTGGCGGGTAGTGTAACTGCCTGCGACGCGGAGGTCATGGATCCGATTCCCGCTGAAGACAATTTTTTGTGGACATGAACATGGAGGGTTGTCTATATTTAAGTATGTATTTAAAAAATAAAAAGTATATGTATTATTATCAGTTATTTTAGTAACCAAAGTACAAGCTCTGCTTAGATTGGGAGTAGATGGCGTTGTGTGTATGTTGTGTGATATTTATATTAATTTATTTATTTATGTATGTACTATCAGCTTGGACAATTAACTCAAAAGGACTAGTCATTGCCAGGCGTCCCCCGCTGCCAAATGTGCAAGAGCGTTGCTATTGCTCGTTATATAAATCTAGTTTTCAAATCATAGATGCGCGGCACAAGCCAGCACCAGCTACCCCGCGAGTTTTAACAAACTTGTTTGCATAATAGATACTTGCTGACATTTCCTCGCCAAATTGATTAAGTGTTCTTTGACTATGAGGTGAAATTAAGGGTGCTCACATAAAGAAATAAACGTGTGGAGCACAGCTGTGTGCGATTGTATATGAACCCATACAAGTGATTTGAAGTGAATATAGCAATATTGCCGGATCACACGGCGCGGTGCATTGGATGACGATAACGCGGTTAACTCTGGCATCTAATCCGAACTGCTAATTACTGCCGCGTCGTGTAATCCGGCCCTTACATAAATCACACCACCGCACCGTATTGAAGCTATTCTATTTCTAATCCTATAATACATTTTCAATATTTTAGATCGACAAAACTAGTTTCAGTAATACTAAGAAACAGTTGAAACAGTTATGGGACCGGCAGGATTTGAACCTGCGACCTTCTGCACACCGGGCAGTCACTTTACCAACCAGCTACGGTCGCCTCTTGCCAGGACCCTAAATTTCTCAACTGTATGTTACGTCATTTCGTGATGTCACGTTCATCAATTTGTTCCTATCATAAGTAGGACCTCAGTATGACTTTTACATCCAATCATAATAACTTCAGTGCAGGAAAAACGTGTTAAAATCATATTATTGCTCTATAACATGTCTGATACTATTTACTTTAATCTAGATTTGCCATTTAAACAGTTTGCTTGACGAATTATTACTTGCGAATTTATATTTGATAAGTTATTTACGGATCTGTCAATTATATACCTCAATTTACCATCAATTATATAATATTATCATACTTATATTAACGATACATTCAGTAACAATTCGCGAGTGATTGCTATGTACGTCACAGTTTTGGGGGTGTGATACACACACGATAACAACACCTGAAATAGACACGAGTTGCTATTTTTCTAAATAATATTGACTATTAAAATTATGAAATACGGGTGTTACTCACGTAATGTTGGTCTATTTAGTCGACCGCGGTTTCGCCTATAATATAGTATAGGCGAAACTTTAGGCATTTTCAAGAGAGTGCGACACGTCGTTCCTGAGTCGCAGCCAGTCTTGCTGTTTTAATAAAAATAATATTGACAACTTACAAATTTTATGTCAAATTTTACTTTTAAAAGTCTTCAATCGCAAAGACAAGTAGTATTGTTGAGAAGTGTACAGGGTGTCTCAGTTAAGGACCTCAAGCCGAAATCGGGTAAGTTATGACAGTTAAAGAAAATATAAAAAAAAAACCTAAGTGCCATATTTACAAATTTATAGGCATTAAAAAAAATCACATCCTGCGACGGATTTAACATTCCCATTACTAGAGATATTAAATTGAATAAAAGTAATTAAGAGAATTTGGTCTATTGCGCAGCTTAAATAATATAATGTGTAGCCATATTTATTCGTGTGTGTTTATCGACCTTCGCGTGATAACCCTTGCACTTTGTTTCGCCTGTTAGACGTGCGACCAACATTATAAATATTAAACTTAATATGAAGGGCAATACACGAGTGAAAATTTATGTTCATATAAAAACTATAATAAAAATGTTTTTTCTACTATCTATATAGTTTTAACCAAAAAGACGTCCCATTAGTCAATAGTAGTCTTTTTGGTTGGCCTGCAAAAGGCCTTTAGGGTGCAAAGGGTGGAAAATAATGGGCAGGACAACAAATGGGAAAAACAAACAGAATTAATTAAAATATCACTAATATATATAAAGAACCAAGAGTATTGAGTAAAGTTCTGGCTTTACGCTCTATCTTATATTTTGTACACACCTGTCTGTCTGCCTTAGTCACAAACCTGTTTGCACAACTAGATGAACCATATAGCTAGAGTTTTACACAATACCATAGAATAAAGAGGATACGAAGGATTTCCTAGCATAAGAATTTAATGAAATATCGACTTAATGTCGTCAACAATATTATGCAATTTAGCTCGCCTCTTAGTGGAGAACTTTTTTCTTTAGCTACCTACAGAAATCTATTATAAGCAAATTTCATTCTTATTTGTCTGCATTACGAATGTCCCCACTTAAAATTAGAACATTATGAGCCGTACATCTTAATAATTTTTGTTCCAAAAATTTTTGTCTTCTTCTTCTTGTCGTGTCAATGACTATAGTAATTATGTTTAATATTTGCTATATATACAGTTTTAGACCAATAGGACGCGACTTGGACGCCTTTTTGGTTGGCCAGCGTAAGGACTTTTAGGGTACAAGGGGTAGGAAGTTATGGGCAGGACAACAGATGGGCCATACTTTGGGTGGGCGATCCACATTCGCAAGTTGCGAATGTGGATCGCCCACCCAAAGTCACAAACACATTCAACATTAGTTGCGAATCGCAACTAATGTTGAATGTGTTTGTGACTCCCCACTTGGCCAGATTGTCTTTGCAGCGACCAACTGTTTGTCTTAGAGACGCCTTATAGAACTGGACCTTTATAAAAACTATATTCTGAATGATTCTATTTATAATTATGATTGATTATGATTATTTTGACATATTATATTCTATATTGAGATTGACATAATTTATTTTTGACATCATATTATCATATTATTGACTTAAGTTTCAACTTTTGACATTATAATGAATATCAATTGATACATTATTTTTATTATTTAATATGATGATTAATGAAAATTAATTCATAATTATATAGTTTTTTTTATTAACTCACTAAATTTGATTTGTATAACCTCATTTCATGTTATTTCAAATATTGTTAAGTAAAGGCAATCTGTGTGTACATTTTTTTAATTTTTATATTTTTGTAGTATAAATAGTTTTTGTTATTAGTATATAAATATTTTTTTGTCTGTTCTGAAACCCTTATATATACAGTAGTATACACACATTGTTTTTACTCCTTTGTTTTCTGCTTGAAGTGTAAGATGTTGCAACCTTATATACTATGGATTTATTTATAATAATTTTATTGCATTTCTATATTTAAGTTTATTTTCTCTTTGTAGCCATATTTGGCTGTAATGTTGTTTTGGTTGCTATAACTTACACATAATATAATTATTGTCAAAAAACAAACAAATATTGTATGAATTATTTGAAAAGATGGTGCACATGAGTTTCTCACCAGCTCTTCTCATGATGCAATACCCATCGGAGCTGGTACTTGGATTGATTTTAATTCAATTCTCTAAGTTGAATTAAAGTCAATCTAAGCTCCGGTGTCAAATCATTTTATTACAATAAGTATTATAATTTAGTTCGCTAAGTTTTATTTTAATTTTATATTTTTTGTGTTTTGATGTTTGTTTTGACGTGTTCAAGCGCCCCTTGGGGCCCATGGAAATAAATGATTTGATTTGATTTGAATGGTACAAACTTTGAAAGACCTTAGTCTACAGTACCGCCACCTGGTGAAACATAAAACGAAAACCCTCATTGGGAAAAGGCTTAGAAGATGATAATGTTATGTTTCAAATCATTTCAACTAATGTATATAGAGAAATAAATAACGGGAAATGGTAATGTTTATTTTGATAGATATAGGGGTCAAACAGCTCTGTAAATATTTTCTATGTGTTTACGCATTACATAAACAACATGATATACTTTTATATATTTATCATTATATCGTTAATGAGTAATGAGATCATTATGACCCTAAATGATAAAATGTATTTTATTTGTAAACAATCGTTTGAAAATAATACTAAATTCTATTTTTTAGAAGTGTCTATTAATAAAAAAAAAGCTATACGAGTAACAACGACATTTCAGTATAAAGAGTGTGTTTAGCACTGCAGTGTAGAGCCAAGTTCGCTATTAAAAGAATGGATAATTCTAAGCAATTCGGGTCTCATCCACTGGCTGTCTAACTTCTTCGTAATAAAATTATTTTAGTACGATTCAGCACTATTTAATTTTTATACCTAACACTTGTTCTAATTTTTTTAGTACCAAACGTTCAAAACAGATGATGTCTTTGGACAAACAGACCAACATTTTTATATTATAATAATTATTTTTTTGTTGGCAGTACCGAGTAAAAATTCAGTATGCATTAATTTAGTAATATTTTTAGTTTTGTCATACTTATTTGAAAACTAATGACGAATAAAATATGTATAATTTCGATAAAATATGTATCGACAGAACGGAACTTGGCTATACCAACATCCAATGCACTACACGTATATCCGATAACCTCTCCCCGGGATCGCAAGGTCCACAACACTGAGATATTTTCCACTGCGCGCTGTCCCGCACCTCCGACCCGCCCCCGTGGCCGCGATAGCCCGATAGCCCGCCAGAGATACGGCTATTTCAATTTATTGCCTTTATATAAATGCTTGTGACGTCACCGCTGGTTGTGACGTGGCGGTCTTCAAATTGTGATATCTCTTATTGATAACTGCGAAGTGTAACGAATGGACCGCAACAAATAACCTATAATGGATATTTTAAGAGTTTCGTACGTGGAGATTTTATCAAAACTCCGCTATCTATCTGTTTGTAAGCGGACGACATTTCCTGAATTGTTATAGCTAGACTAGCTTCTCGATAATAGGTAGCCTATATGTTTTGCCAGGCCTTCAACTATCTACAGACAACTATCATTGACATCGATTATTACGTGGTTAAATACCAACAACTTGAAAATAAATTTAAATAAAACTAATATAATGTACTTCAGCCAACGCATAGATACCCGATCAGAAATGAAAATAGAATATGAAGATATGGTAATAGAGGAAGTATACAGCACGAAATTTCTTGGGTTGATTATAGATAAAAAACTGAACTGGAAGGAACATATTTCAACTCTTTGCAATAGATTAAGTAAATCTTCATACGCTCTATATAAACTTGCTCCAACGGTTAATGTATATACGTTACTAACTGCATATCACGGAGTAGTTGGCTCCATATTAAGATATGGAATAATTTTCTGGGGCAATTCAACAGATAAATCTTTAATATTTAAGCTCCAAAAACGATGCATTCGTGCTATGTTTGGACTAAAAGTTACTGACAGTTGCCAACCATATTTTCATGATCATGCCATCTTAACCCTTCCATCGTTATATATTCTAGAAGTATGTCTCTTTGTAAAAAATAATCCATCACTATTTCCAAAATTGTCTGATACTGTACAACGTAACCGACGAGATCATGAACGATTATGCATGCACAGCGCCAGAACTGCTCATTTGGGGAATAGTATAATCTGTATGGCGCCTAAAATTTACAATAAGTTACCAAAACAATTTAAATCCTTGAATTTTAATATGTTCAAGAGTAAAGTTAAAGAAATGTTGATAAAGAAATGCTATTACAATATTAAAGACTACCTTAATGATAATTATATTTAAATTATGTAATCTACTACGACAATACTATTCTATTATACTATTTATTATTACTATACAATTCCTATATTATTATTCTGACATATTTTGACATTTCTATAATTTTACTTTATTAATAAAATACTGATGCATGCTTAATATTGACATTGTGTAATTTTAATTTAAATCAATTTTATATTTGTACGCCTTGCATGGCAAAACATGTTGTTACGTAACCATACCACCAATACAACTGTTATAGAATGTAATATTCTGTAGACCACACATGTTTATAGCAAATAAATATATCTTTATCTTTATCTTTATCTTTATCTTTACAGAACTAATTTATCAAAATCGGTCAAACCGTTTGGGTGTAACAGGCAGACAGCTAATTTTGGATTTACAATAATATTAGGATAAGAATGGTATATGTTAAGTGTGTATTTATCATAAACATAATTATAAAAATATCAGCTCACGGTGAAGGAAAACATCGTGAGGTAACCTACATGCTTAAGAGTGAAAGAGTGCTTGAGGGTGTTTTAAGTCTACCAATCCGCACTTGGCCAGTGTAGTGAACTATGACCTAACCCTTCTCATCATAAGAGACCCGAGCCCAGCAGTGGGACATGTATTAGATACAGTGCTGCTATTATATGTCATTGTCGCTATAACTAGAACTAAAATTAAATTAAAAATGAAGGTGGCTCACAAGTAACACTTAAAGAGTGAAGTTATTTATAATTTTTCTCATACCTAAACTCCTACATCTTTAACCCAAAAAACCTACATATATAAATTTTTAAAATTTATGATTTTTGTAATATTTTAAAGCAAATTATAGCTTTGCTGCGTTTTTGTATTTTATATAATATTAAGGCCTTTAATATTATATTAATCTTAATTTTTCAACTATAATTTAAAGTTGGAAAATTATGAATCCAGCAGGACTCGAATCAGCACCCCGCAGGTAAACGCCCAGGTGCTTTGCCAATACAACCATGGATTCGTATGCTGCTAGACTCGAAATTTCTCCACTCTTTTTGTGCCAGCGTCATTGATATATATACCTTAGCTATTTATAATATTACTTTTAAATCATGGCCGATTTTTTATACTTGTTACTTTATTTAATGTTCTTAACAAACAAAGCTGACACAACAAATACTTAGGGAAAGTCACACCGTCCACCGATATAATATAAGCCGAAGAGCTAAAGGTTATCGCCGCTGATATTATGTTGAACTTGTATATGTTTCCGCGCGGGGCGAGAGGTTAATTAACTTATGTTTGTCCGACGCAAGTACAGACGGCTCCGGATCAACCTATACATTTCCAGTATAAGCTGGTCTCGCATTGCACGCGAAGCTTATACAATGCAAGACAGTTATATACAGGAAATGCATAGGTTGATCGGTAGTCGTGGGTACTTGTGTGATCGCCGCCTTTGGATCAAGGGTATAGTCCAAGATCTCGAGACACGATTAATGGAACCACTGTCTGTTATTAACGTGGGTATCTACATATTTTTATTTTTAAAACAATACTAAAACTGTGTATGTATACAAGTAGTCCGAAAAAAAGCCCTTGGAACTTAATCTTCTCCCCTTTTTAGAATAGTGAGTGTAAGTCATAAAAAGTAGCCTATATGAATTTTCATTAAAATGGGTTCAGTATTTTAGGCGTGGAAGCATAACAGACAGACGAGTTACTTTTGTATTCCTAATATTAGTAAGGATTGTTAAGGACTTTAAATATAATTTTATAAAAGAACAGATCGTTTCGTAACGGAAAATGAATTAGTTAACTGAATGTGTGCGCGCATGTAGATAAACATTTAACAAATGCTACTGACACCGCCATCTATTGAGTGCCAGCGTAAACACTCTGTTTGCTAATGAACACGTTCAAAAGATGGCTTATCGACTTAGAGTAATGAATGAAGGAAAAAATATATAATAAGCTAGCAAGAAGCAACTAATTGTGATCGCCTCCGCGCACAGTTGCTGACACCAGTGAGTCTGTGTCGCCGTCACTGTGGCAGAGTAAAGGGCTAGCCGTTCTTCGTTTTAATGAGAGGCCATTCTTTTTATAGGATACATTTCGGAGAGTGTGCCTAGGAACTACACCACCTTATTCCTCCGTCTCCATTTTACCATCGGTCTACCAGACATTATACTCGTAAGTTCACTGTTTTCACATTCACACATTCACAGTTACTCAAGTTGTGTCTGGTGGGTGGCGATAGGCTCTCTCTCTATCCCATGAGACCTAAACATAACAGGTGAAGTGTGGGTATCGTACACTGGGGTACTATAGGCGTGATGTTATGTTATGTTTTGTTATGCGTTACAGATTCGAATATTTACATGTTGTTTACCACACAATTCGTGATTTTGTTTGATTTATTTTAACATTTTAGGCCAATGCTAGCGGTCTGGCTGGGGGCACCTGAAGCTCTAAGGGACACTGCTTTGTTTAGAATGATAAGTTACCGTTTTGTCCTTGGGTTCCTTGGTGTGCAGGTTGTAGAGCGTGCCCCGCTTGTACTCGTCGCCGCACACGTAGCACACCTCCGTCATGGAGTTCTTGTCCGGCATCGACAGGTCCAGGATGTCTCGGTCCGAGCTCGAGTTGGAGTTGCCCGAGTATACTGATACTGTCGATCTGCAACAAAATAATTGTCATGGATAAAGGAAAGTCACATTTATCGACAGAAGCGGCAAAAAGTGGAGGAAAAATAGATGTCTATTTTTAGGTACTACTTTTAAGTCGATCAGATTGGGCCTCGCTACACAGATCTGAAGCTTAGGGCGCCATTGGTGGCAGACAGAGGTGACACTTCTTATTGATTAATTATTTTTGTAGCATTTAGCTATGCTTAGCAAATCTGTAATCTCACCAAATTATCTTTTACGAATGCAAGTTAAAAGTACATAATTTGTTATTAAACTAGAACTACGATTACACTGAGGACTTTCTAAAGCGAATTGAATTAAAAGTTTAATTTTTTGTTAAAGTTAAATTTGTGTTATTATTATTTGTTTTTCTTTCTAGTTTTATAGTTTAATTTTTTTGTGAACACCCTACTGATCTCATTATTGTAAAAAAAAAAATATTTAATATATAATAATTTCTATGATAAGTATGTAACACTGCAAATCTTGTACACCTTACTACGAATATTAACTAAGTAATAATAACCATTAGAAAAATAAAGTAATTCTGTTATTTAAAAACCTCCTGCAGGACAGGCCTAGCCTAGTGCAGGAGATTTTTGGCCATTTCCGTTACATTTTTTTTTTTCAAATTTTATTTCTATAAACATTCATTTGTTAAATTTGGCATAAGATCTAAATGTAAAGAATTAGTCTAGTCGACAAGTTGAAAATGGTACAAAATAGAGATACTGCTCTTAAAATTATGTGCAATAGCTCATTGAATCCGGAATGACGCCTAGAAAAATGTGCCAAAAGCGTGTATTAGCACATAAAAAATTGCAAAGTTATAAACAATTAAAGATGAACAAAAATGGCATTTCGTTTTTCGCAAATATTTCATAAACTATTAATATTTAAGAAATTTAAAAAAAAGATTCTGAAAGAGGAGGAAATTTCCAATAAAAAAACTCCCAACTCCCGGAACTCTATCTCCATTATTTATAATTTTAATTTAACGCTAAAAATAGGTCTGCGCGCGACATTTTTAGGTTGCATGCGTGGCGTCAAAAGCGAGTACGGCACATTAATTAATTTATTTAAGGTATTGAATATTTTTTTTAATTTAAAAAAAAATGGTGTGTTCTGAACACTATAAATAATTTATTCCCGTTGGAAATTTTACTTATAGTTAATTTTTCAACAATTTAAACAATTGTTAACTAATAGTATAGGATCCCGGTATACAACGACCTTCACCGAGAAGTTTATTTGATGAAACGTATTTTATATTTCATTTAATATGTCAATAAATATATTGCATATGGGTTGTTGTCTAACAAATTTCAGTCCATAATATGATTAATTAATAATTAAAAATATATATTTTTTTTATCATTTCACCGGTTTGATTATTAGACAAATGCTATACCAAATAGGTATAGAATTTGTCTAATTGGTATTACCAATCGAAAGCCTGAAGCCCATAGAATATGCAAACGTTGGGTTGCCTATTCTTTTCCGGTCACAACTCTCGGTTAGCCAGGAACAAGATCGTGCCATATTAAAAAATATTTATACTTTGTTTATAACATTTTTTTTACTTAAACAAAAACTTAAATAACACACTAACAAATCAATAATGGATTAAATTAAATAAGAACCAAAAACAAAATATTTATTTCTTTCACTGAAAAGTATAAGGAAATATTATTGAAATCAAATTCTGAACCCAACAAAATACAAAAAGATAATCGTGGCCCATGAGGGGATCGAACCCGCGACCTTCGCGTTATTAGCACGACGCTCTAACCAACTGAGCTAATGGGCCGATGTATGTCTTATCCAAATAGTCGTGTACAATCTACTTGCACTAATCTTAAAGCGGAAGAATTCACTTATCTTTGAAACAACTTATCATATTTGGATTATTGCTTTAGAATTTAATGATCTCATTTACAAGGCAATCTTTAGGTTGTTAAACATCACGCTTTGACGCTACAGTATAGGGCAGTAGTATCACCTGACGGCGTCGAGGAAGCCGGCGGGCTCGCTGGTGTTGGAGTGCTGGCTACCCACGGAGATGACGGACGGTTCTCTGGCGCGGAGGTCTAGCACGCCACCCTCCTCGTAGCGCGCCTGAAATCACATACAATCGGGTTCATTATATTTGCTGATAAATACAAAGAACAGACTAGCACTAAGGTAGATCTAGGTTATGTAATTAAGAGTAAGTATTGGTTAGCTTTTTAAGGGCGCAATAAACATTTGAGTTCATCTTGATTTAATAATTACCAAGAAGAGTGTGGCAGAGGTGTACAACACCTATATTTTACCTGTTATGTTAAGGTACCATGAGATAGGGGATGAGCCTATCGCCATCCATCGGGCACAATTACAACTCCGTGCTGCTATTGAGAACGAGGCAGTCATACAGTACAGTACAGGTTGAGGAAGATCCGAATACTTACATTATTATTAAACTTATTTATATGGTTGGTTTCTTTCTCGTCCTTCCTGAAGGGGCTGGTGGCGGGCGGCACGGGCGGAGGGGCGTCGAGCGGGTAGAGGGGGCGGGAGGTGGGGCGGGGCGAGGCCGCGGGCTCGTCGCGAGCCTCGCCCGAGAGGCCTAGGACTTGAGCTGCGTATTCACCCTGGAACGACATGTCGGCGCCTGAAATGGAGATTAAACAAAATTAAAATAAGAATAAAACATCACGCCTATATTACCCAGAAGGCTGTGGCAGAAGTGTACAACACCCACACTTCACCTGAAATGTTTTAAGGTCCAAGGGATAGGGTGTGAGCCTATCGCCATCTACCGGGCACAATTCCAACTCCGTGCTACTATTGTGAATTGCTCGACGAAAAGTTCACAAATAACACTTTGCCCGATCTGGGAATCGAACACATACGCTAACCACTAGGCCATCGAGGCAGACTAAAACAAGCGTTAAAAAAGAAATCCTACCCTTGGCCGCCTTGAGTTCAATTCTAGCCAAAAAGTTGCTGCTGTTAACAAAGGCTAACCAAACTTATATGCCTCTGGGTTGAGTAATAAAATGTACGAGATACAGTAGTCCAGTCCTAATTTATGATCAGGTTCCAAGATAATGGTCCAGCTCCATGCTCAATCTTGCGTGAATTAAAATTTGCTGGCATTTTCAATCAAATTTGCACTAACTGTTAGTGCAAGTAAGATGCAGCGTGTTGCCGAACCTCATGACGATGTTGCTTTCTTTTGATCTCATCCACAAAAACAATTTAGAAGCAGAAGTGACATTCAGCTCCAATTTCTGAGGTATCAGATAAAGCTTATTCGCAGGATATAAGTATATAACAAACTTGTCACCCTTTTAAATTGTCAGGTTGTATTTTTTGGGGCGGATAGACCTATCCAGCATATCTGAAACTGGCTTTTAAAGTGTAGCCACGCATGCGTCATCACTGTTCACCGCAGCCGGCACACATAGTGAATCAGACTATGAGAGGTACGGAAGGGGGGCAGCGGTGCATTCATGAATGGGCACGGCCTCGACCCGCAGTGAAAGTGCGCCCGCGCCGCTCTATCAGCTGACCGACTCACTGGGTAACGCGGACCCTATGTTACAGGCACACGCGCAGAAGGATCACTTCTGATTTTATACTAGCTGCCATGTCGGTCAACAACCAAACTCCTTGTAAAGACTTTGTTTGTTTGTTTATTTTATTCACTGGAATTGATGAGCGTCGAATAGCGCAATGGTGCGCTCTTATTGGCTCTTTAAAAGTTAAATGAATCGAACATAATTTTCCAAAAGAAAAATTACTTCGATTACAATAATTTATATGTTTTTCTCATGGGTGTCATTGTCAGAACTGGACCCAATTGAAATGGGACTACACGGAAAGAAACAGCTTTCAAATAAAAAAATAATCTTTAAAATCGTTTCGCCCAGTCGAAAGTTATGAGGTAACAAACATAAAAAAGTACAGACGAATTGAGAACCTCCTCATTTTATGAAGTCGGTTAAAAACCGATCGATTTGCGTGTAAAAACTACCTTTCAACTACAGCTGAGCCCACACATAGTAGCGGGTTTTCCAGCGACGCTTCTGGTACAGGGCCGTGTGTACGGGCTTGCTGCACATTTAGCTTGCTTGTTGGTATCTGCAGCCCCTACATATATTTGCTGCGTTTTACGTGCTCATCGTGCAGGTCACAAGAAGACTGACCATTAAAAAACCTAAAGTTGTTATAGAAAGAACCAAGTGGTCTTTCTGCTTCGCCGTCGCGGCCTGCACACCCGGTAGCGGGTTTCCCAGAGAGACGCCGAAGTTTCTGGTACAGGGCCGTGCCGCCGCGACCCATAGGTCACTAGAATATCAACCACATTCGGAATATGCTCTTTAACGTTAATGAGACAATTTACCACTTAAAATCGGACAAGTTTGGCAGTTCTTGTTATTATAGAAGGTTAAGTCTGACATGTTCGGCGTAATGGTAAAAGTTGAACAAAAAATGTAAATAATTTCGTTTATATGAGTTGAAAAAAATACTGAAACCTTTTCCAAGAAAAGAAAAATGAAGGAATAAAATTTTGACCTGTGCGATTTGCGTCTGCTTAATGGACATTATGGATCTATGTATTATGTGCACTTATAATATAAAGCTGAAGAGTTTGTTTAGTTGAACACCACAGAAATTACTAATTCTAATTGAATAATATATTTTTGTGTTGGAACGCCAATTTGAAGTGGCAGACTATAGAACATCTCGCTAAATCATGGGGAGCAAC
Organism: Hypena proboscidalis; assembly: GCA_905147285.1. Taxonomy (NCBI): domain Eukaryota; kingdom Metazoa; phylum Arthropoda; class Insecta; order Lepidoptera; family Erebidae; genus Hypena; species Hypena proboscidalis. Next base: position 15,976,714 of record LR990149.1, read on the forward strand.
TATCTTCCTAACTTAGATGACCTAGATCCAACTATAAGCTGCTTTTCTAGGTGAACGACAAATACAACGTGACGCGATGAGACTATACAAACGCCTCTATTCTCATAGCAACCGTCGCGTGCCACCTCCTGCAATGTACGGATCGCGTCGCATTGATCGCTCACGTAGGACAACGGGTTACAACATTAATAACAGACAGATGTGAGCATAGTTACCCTGCCAACACGCAGTCAACTATTATACAATGTGTTACAAAAATAACCCGAGTCAAAAGTCAAAGTTGAAATTAATTATGTGAGCAACACAGCTGCAACAAAGGCCTAACCTAAAAACAACTAGTTCAGCTATAATGACTAGTTTTAAACACATCGTATTGTATTTTTGTTTTACAAATTTTGTATTCATAAGCCTAGGGTTTACGAAACCATGTTTTTATTAGCATTTTACTAATGACTGGCAAAAATTAATTGTGAATGATCGTGTAAGCTCGGTAAAGCCGTTTTTCCCTCTACTTTGAGTCGCAAGAGCGACGAGGTTAAATATTCTTATAGAAAAATTGGTGCTCCTTTTTAACCGACTTCAAAAAAGTAGGAGGTGTTCAATTTTTAGTTACCTTTTTTTTTGTTGTTACCTCATAACTTTCGACTGGATGAAGCGATTTTAATGATTTTATTTTATTTGAAAGCTGGTGCCTACCCATGTGCTCCTATTGCAATTCTGACAATGACAATGGTCCAGTTCTGCAAAGGCACCCATGAGAAAACCATATAAGTCTAAAAAAACCGACTTTAAACACAATAAGTATTTAAAGTCGGTTTTTTTTGGAAAATTATTTGTTTTGTTACCAAGCGACAGATATTTATATGAGATTGTTTTATCACCAAGCTCCCATAGTCGGTAACGAATACACGGTATGTAGTTATATCTATGTTTTTGTACTGCATAAAATAAGCTTTCAGAAATAGGTTTAACGACCACTTCCATAATTTTTTTGTTTTTGTAGGCCCCAGGAGGCGTTTGAACACGTTAAAACATTACAATGATATAAAAATAAATTATAAGTAAAACTAAATTATACTAATTACAATGATTTGAAGAACCCAAACAAATAAAAATACAATGGCTTGGATTACTTTTAATCAAACCGTTTAGAATCAGATTAAAATCAATCTAAGTACCAGCTCCGATAGGTATTGCAGATTTATTAATTTTATAAAGAATTTCTCTAAAATAACCCTTATTAGCAATGTCCATGTATTGAATACAAAGTCGTGTGAGACAACCGGTCCGCGCCGCCTCTAAATGCAATGGAACTTCACTTTATTTACAGACGCTAATTCCATGCTATCAGGGTTGTCACTGCACTAGCTATTAAATGAGGTTATGTTTATTTGTTTCACTCACATTGTTGTTATTACTTGTTATAGAAATAGGGTTGTGCCGTGTACAGGTTTTGTTGTTGTATTCAAAGTCATTAATAAGAATAAACTTATTGCTTTATTGGTATAGTCTAATGGTCAAGTAGGCAACACCTCACCACCGCACTGTAAGGTTTAGGGTTATCGATTCCCTTCAGCCTCCAGAAAAGTCGCCGTTTGCCGAACTTAGATTTTATACAGACGCAAATAACACGTCCCTCAATTTGGATTTCACTCACGTAGGTAGATTTTGCACACATTTTGTTAGTGGATATAAAACTAACACGCTTGGTGAAATAGCAAGTATCTAAGGCCCACCCATACCCTATTAATTCTGATCAATTCGGTTGTATCAGAATGCACAGCGTATTCATACAACACAGACATGCAGCTACACCATGATTACATTTCCACTCTGTTATCCGTTTTGTCAATAAATATTGAGTGATGCTACTAATAATACGTTTGCGAATACGAGAATAAATCGCATTCTCAACGAAAGTATAACTTACAATGAAGTCGGTTAGTAACAAGGGATTGGGCATTTATTAAGAGAAATAAAATTTCAACAACATTTGGTAAAATTGTGGCTATTTACTTAAAAAGTCAATATGATTTTAATGAAATCAAATCATCTATTTCCATGGGCCCCAAAGGGCGCTTGAACACGCAATGCCTATTTGGATTCTATAATCTCAATATGACAATGAATTGCGGTTTATTATTGCACTGAAACATTAGGATGCTATTGCACTAAAATCGATTAATGTCGATCGATAAATTTGACTTTACAAAGAGCCAATTAAATCGCATCACTGCGCTATTCAACGATCGATCCATTAAGGTGAAAAACATCCTTACCATGCGAAATGCGAATATTATTATGATATTCGACGAATACGAACGAGAGACAAATGTTCGTGTTAGTTACATCATTAGTTTATCATCACATAAAATTAGTTAGTAATATTAGCATCACAAACAAATTGCATAATGTGCAACTTGTCCTAGTAGACGACATTTTCACCTTAGACAAGGTGGTCTGGTATTGATATTTATTCTCCATAATAATGGGTTTTTCTAATTATGATTTTATGCCAATATGCGCATATTATTTAACTTATTATGCTTTTATCCAATATCCAGCCACTGCATATAGTTTGGTTTAATTGAATAGTAAGATTTCAATACAAAAATTCGTAATGGGATCCACAGATCAGTGCCGTGTAAGTTTTGGGGACGAGCAGAAGAATAATAGTAATATACTACAGTGACAGATGACAGTTGCTGCATCGAGTTTATAGTTTGCACATTTTTTTAATTAGAACTCTTTTGCAATATTTTGATAAGGCACGGCACGGCTCTATAGGGACAGACCCAAATTATTGTATTGAAATGGTATTATTCTATTAATCACACATATTTTGGCAAACACGGCCCGGCCCCATCCCGGACATGGCACGTTTTCAAACCATAAACATTCACAATCCCCAAAACGATTGCAGATTGGTCGCTGCGTCAGAGAATTAAAGTATGAGTCAGTCATTCCAGGCCCTAATCTCACGATCGAACCTCTATTCACGGTGAGACTTTCAGTGCTTTCTTCCTTGAGTTTGACCACAAAAGCTCTACCACAGTTAAAAACTTAAAATCACTATAGAATTGAAGAATATATTTGATGTGCACAATTCTACATGATGGTACTCGTGGAGATTTTAGTCCGATTCCCCATGTGTGTACAAACTCGAGCGTCTGCACAAATATTGGTTTTGCATTATGTGTTCTGACGACATTGCTATGGCGGTATTTTCCTCTTCTTCTTTTATTTTAAGCTATTTGTAAACACTTTATGGTGAGTACTTAATAAAGAGAGGTGGAATTTTATGAATGAGCAATCATATAATTTTGTCAGGTGGTTAAGACGAAGTACGTAAAATATGTGGTAAGAGGCAATTGTAACCCATGGACATGAACAATGCAAAAGATTCACGATTCTAGATTTTATATTCAAATCATTTATTTCCATTGGCCCAGGGGACGTTTGAACACGTCAAAACACTACAAACAATAAATTATAAGTAAAACTAAATTATACTAATTACAATGATTTGAATAACCGGGGCTAAGAATAATTTTAATCAAGCTGTTTTTGAATCAGATTAAAATCATTTTAAGTACCAGGCCCAATGGGTTTCATTATGAGAAGAGCTGGTGAGAAACTCATGTGCACCATATTTTCAAATGAAAAAGATAGTACATACGTCGCTACATTTGATGACTAAGATATTATGCTCATGTGTCAGTAATTTTAGAACTGTATCTCACCACCAAACCAAACGAATTAAAGGCAAGGCTACACACAAGTCAAAATTACTGCAAATAAAAACTTCGTTGAAAAGACGCCTGGTGCGGCACAGGTTTCACCAACGCTAAGTCAGATTCCTCGTAAGAATGCAATACAGGACTATTACAATTACTATTACAGTAGTAAGTAGCTAGAGTAATGCGTTTACATTCCATTGTGAACCATAGCCAACTAGCGTGGTAACCCTAAGCAGGCGAGCTCGGTCCGCGAACGGGCTTGCTATTTATATAACATCAAAGAGTAGAGTCTGCATCTCGCTGTGATTCATCTTTCATCAACGTTTGACATCTGACAGCGACGAGCCGAGAGATTCAATACCACAAAATATTGTGCCTAAATTTCGGATTTTTAATGCAACCAATGCAGCAAACGACCTATAAGATTCCATGTGGGCAAGGGACTGTTACTTTCCTTGAAGAGCCGCAAAAAATACAGACCTACGATATTTTGCATCTCTAGTTAGATTGTCTTTATTTACTAGCACAAGAAACTCGTAGATTGCATTTACCATTTGTATAAGTTTAGGTAAAGTGTTGCAAGCTCGTTTATCTCTCAAAAAATTGTGAGAGGAGTATATAATAATAGCCTATATAAGGAACGCCTATAGGAGGAATGCCTTATATCGAAAGCTACTGTTTCCAACACGCATTTATATAACTCATTTGTAAACGTAATCTCACAAGCCGCCTCGATTGAAAACTTTACAAATACACGAAGTAATCTGTTTTCAATACAATAATCAAGCTGATCTGATGGCTAGACAAAAAGATGGAACTCTTCAACGGTTACTCGCAAACCTCTCGTGTTTGGGCTCATTAGATTCGCCCTTATGATTCTAATACGCAACCTTTGCTGTCTTTAGTTATTATTTTGAAACCTAAAATACTATTCATCATGAGCATCTTGTTGATTGACACAAAAAAACAGTAGTACGATGTTGACAATACACGTATGCATAGCTCAGCATAAGTATTGAGTAGAGTAGCCTATAGCCTACCATATAACAGTAGTGGGACGTAAGTAAACAATTGGTATTGTTGCGTACCGCCATGCCGCACACAATGGCCAACAATGGCTTCTAAGAAACATGTCTCAATATACGCGAAGGTTCCACATACGTATCAGTTATTCATTAGATATTTGGGAGTATGTGATTCTTGGAAATTGGCAATTACAATATCCAAGGAAAATTTCTAGGTATTTTATCTAGTAAGCACTGAGTAACAATAGCAGCCCTGTATCTATACATGTCACACTGGTTCGGGCCTCTTCTCATGTTGAGAAGGTTTAGGCCATAGTCCACCACGCTGGCCAAGTGCGGGTTGGTAGACTTTACACACCCTCAAGTACTTTTTAGACATTCTCATGCATGCAAGTGTCATCACGATGTTTCCTTCACCGTTAGCGAGCGATAATTTATATGATAAATACACACTTATCTTCGAAAAGACGAATCTTAACAGGTTATTTACAAAAATGTGTGCCGTGGGTTCGAACTTGAGACCGTTGACTTAGCACTTAGTACTTAAAACTAATCTGTTCGTATTCAAAACGAGTCGTTTTTGATAAATTTTCAAATTTTTTTATTCCTCTATTTTACTCAACATAGTCAACTTACATCGTTTCAAAACAATCAGTATAAAAATTAGTCGTATCGTAAGTTTACATTACAATTTACACGTATTGCGTAGTTAGCTAAACGTAATAAGGTCAATTTGTGCTGAAGATTCCAAAGAATTTGATCACTTGATAACATCAGCAACGCACTGAGTGATAATTCTGAGAAAGAGGTCAAACATACCTAATTAATATTCTTATAATCAACGACCATGCGTAATCAAAAATCTTTTTCAAAACGTTTTTAAATTAGGTTCAATTGAAAATGAACAAACCGCTTCGATAACGAAATCTATCTATAGCTTTACAAAGTTTTAAAACATGAAATATTAATGACATAACTGGTAAAATATTTGCCGGATATTCAATCTGAATTCGTTATATTTTCCATGAAAAAATAAAAAAAGATTGTACCTATGGGGAGGGGGCGATACAACCCTAGAGTACACAAAACAACTAACAAAAATGATACGACAAGCCTTCAAAAAATATATAAATAAAATAAAAGAGGACATTTTTCTGTCTATCACAGCGTGGTTGTCGAGACAAAAGAATGGCGTGGGTCGGGACATACTTAGGGATGCGCACTGGACAGGAAACACGCCGATATCGATATTTATAACGTTGAAAAAGGGCCGTTAGAATTTAGAATGAAAGAAATTAAATATAGAATGGATATTAATATGTTGAAATAGTAAGCGTCAGTTTTACCGGGTCCGCATAAATCCCGTATTACCAACTGGTGTTGTGGATTCGATCCCCACATGGGACAAATCTTTGTGTGATTCGCAAAGATTTGTTCTGAATCTGGGTGTGCTTTGTGTATGTGAAATGTATGTTTGTGAACACCCCCGCGACACAGGATTTATTCATAGTGCGGGCGTCGTTTTTTTTAAAACAAAACAAAACAAACAAACAATTCGGCACTTATTATTGGATATACAAAAGGTCTAATTTGTTTGGAAATTTATATAATTAACTGGTACCTAACTATGCGAAACTTTAGCAGGCACTGGTGAAATTGGTTGTAAAAGCAAAAAAACTGCATTTAAAACACGATGATGATTGAAAAAAAACTTCTTTTCTTTTTCAGTATAAACTTAAACAATATATTGGTATGTAGAGGAAACCACTTGTCATCACCACATATTTGTAATTTTATAAATGTAATTTATGTGTACAATAAGGTATTAAAGTATTTAAGAGAAGTCTAGCCTAGTCGACCTAGAAAATAATGTCGATAAGTAAAGAAACAATCGTTGGCATAAAAAATGTCGATGTTATAATAACATTATCATCTCTACCATCCCCCCTGCCGGATAATCTGCCGAGGGGGAGAGGGGCGGGTTTTGATACGAGCCGTTTTGACACTTGAAATAACGTTAGATAAGAATTTTTTACGTTATTTTTTGCTGGAAAATTTTATGAAAAAGAATGTTTGGTCGAATTTCCGTGAAACAACTAGAAAACGTCAATCATTAAAGCTAATTAAAAAAAAATGTAATTTAGTATTCTTTCGATGGAATATGCTTTGAAATTTTTAATTAATTGGCTTTGTATAGTTTATATTGAGTTTGTAGCCAGTCGGTAAACGAATCAAAACATGTTTAATTTACTTATTCGTTTGCGGTTACCATAGCCTGAGAGGGAAGCGACCCAAAGCTGCTAGGAATTAACATATTAAAAGACTTACAATTATGTAGATTGTAAATTCATTATAATATTATAAAACATAAAAACAAGTATAACTATATAAAGCTATATTTAACATCACAATACAATACAAGCCACGAGAGCGGATCAGTAATCTGCGTAAAAAAGCGTGGGGCGCTCTGTGATATTTCGTCTATCGAGCAACCCACGCTTTTTCACAATAATACTTGTATTTTTTGTTCATTACCATTTTCAGCTTATATATAAGCTGAAAATGGTAATATAATGGTAAAGTAAATAATTCCTAATATATTAGGAATTATTTTTCACTTTTTAGTTAGTACTTTAAAAACGTGTTTTTTAGTTTTTTTAAACTATCATTTATTTTCTACTTTTTAGTTTGGTTTATTTATAAGAGCGTTCTTTTAAATAAACCAATTTTTTTTTTTTTTTATTTATTTTTTTTTTATCGAATTATTGCATTGTCATCGATTTTTCTGTCCGTTTAAAGTGGGTCAAAATCGAGTCCAAAGGAGTCGGTTACATACATACAGGTGAAGCTAAAATAAGCGTGATAAAAAAGTAGCGAAGTTTAAGGCTTAATGGAGACCTCCTTTCACAGTTCGATGGTCCTTCGAAGGCAGACGGCGTGATTGCCAGCTCGTTCATGAACGCAAACATTACGACATACACGTCTCATCAGTCTCATCTTCCCATACAACAAAGTAACACAACACGAACTAGTCCAATCCTTTGTTTAATATTATTTATCTCCGCCTGCACCGGATTTACGACAGCCGTTCGGAATAAATCGGAACCATTCGGGATGAATCGGAATGCGATGTCGATGTTCTCGAGTACGACTGATCGGACAGCCATGTTCAAAAAGATGTATAAAACATGTCCTATAGAATGGAAAGCGGTTGGAGGCATGCATTTTTAACTGGCTGATATTCGTTTAGTAAAAATTCTAGCACATGGAATGAACCCTGATTCATTTTGATACGAAATTCCGTTTCGAGTAACGTTGCCATTTTTTTACCCTATGTTTTTAAAAAAACGTTTGATACGCGAGCCTAACAGACAGCGCCGGAATCGAAAAAATCAATATTGTGCACAGAAATGAATATTGAATTGAAAATGTTCAGTTCTATTACAGGCTGGACATATTCCATAAAACGTGATACTCCATGTAGGTGGAAACGAATATAGTCCTTATACATACATCCACAAAAAACTACAGATGCGGAGATTTCAGGATCGAATGTTACCTACGATCCAGAGTAGGAGTCCAACAATTATTTGAACGAACTTTTTTGACCGTTACGCTCTATTATCGTTTTAGATACATATACTACATAAAACCAGAATAGTACTTACCAATGAAAGGTTTTCCATCGAGCCTCTTCATCCAGTAGAACCGCTGACTGTGGGGCTTGTTCTCGCGGTCGTACTGCTCCCACTGCTGGCGGAGGAAGGTGTAGCACACGCAGCAGCAGCGCACCGTGCCTTCCTCGTCACCCTCCGAGCGGTAGCCAGCGGGCGGGGCGTGCGCGCCCAGGAACGGGAAGTATGGCTCATTGCACTGAAGGACCAGATAAATGAGGGTTTACTTAAGCTACTGGAATAGTTCTCCTGGCTTACAGATCACCCTAAGGCCCAAGCCACACTGAATTGACAGTGACAAGACAAGCAGTTTCAATGTCATAGAATTTGATACTTTATCTTCATTATTATAATGCATCGAATGGTCTAGCTAGGACACTTTCTGCTTTGATAAATTATTTTTTATCATTGGTCTACCGACAGGATTTTATACAATGCATAGAAATACAAGTAATTATAATATCAGCATAGAATCCTTTGCATCTTTAACAGATAATTAAAACAGCGTATGACTGTATAGCATAGACGGTTCTTTGAATCAATAGAAAAAATATTAACAACGTCCAATTATACAATTAGTAAACAAAAAATTAGTTCCGATGAATTACGACAACTTATTCACTCATTACAATGTAGCATCTTATGGGAACCTTGTATGGGAATGAGATATCGGCGGATTGACGGCGTATCGATCATCTCATGGGAATGCGACATTACATACAATACTATACAAGCGACGATGTCTCGTCATTGGCAAAAAAGGAATATTTATGGGATCATTCAGTTGTTCATCAGTCTGTCAAGGTGTTTATACAAGAAAGGCATTAACTGCCACGTTTTTTCAATATTTTTAGGACGTTTAATCAATAGTATAGTATGATCAGTGGTGGCTATAACCGTGGTCAACAATCTTTGCGGGGTCTCAGGTAGGTTGGAGAGCGAAGCTCCTGCCAGAGCAAGACCCCCGGCAATTGCCCTTCACATGGCATGGCGCACTGAAGCCGTTAGTGAATGCTAATGAAAAAGCTAATGTAAAACTAATTAACGTTACTTAGTAAAGTACATTGACTAAAATCAAGCTAATACAAAAGGCAAGAGATTCCCTTCTAAGCCTATCCCAAAGTTAAAGTTAACAGTAATCCTAGGGGTTAGGATTTTGCGACTGTCGTCAACAAAGCCTGGGGTTTGCGTTGGAAGGACCGAGGAAACTTTAGAACTTTGCGGTATCGATTTACTTTTGTGATAGGGCAGATATCCCTACAAGGTCTTTCAGATAGCGCTTCTATTCTGAAATGTAGTAAAACAATGTATGGTGATAGTGCTGTTTTTTTTTTCATCATAAAAAATACACCTTAATGTTGTTTGACGTTAGGGAATATAAATAACAGGCTTATTAAATTATCATGCCATACCTTCAACATAACGGCTGATTGAATTTCTGTTTAAACACTATCCTACAACATGACGTACTCCCGAGCGGGTGAGACTGACGGCATTAAGTGTCAAATGTCAATGGTTTCTCGCGCACCGTCAATTGGCGACCGGTTCCAACCGGCTCGACCACCGACACGTGACTCCGCGTAATTGTCTTGAATTGGGTGACAGTGGTATTGCAAACACATTACTAGAGAAGTGTGTATGAGAGAAAAGGGTTCTAAAGACATATTTGGATCAGCACTTCTGCCTCATCAGCTACCAAAGAACTGTTACTACTCACTTGACTATGATGGACGCTGCAATGGAACTTAAAATTGCTTATCCGAAATTGCCGTCTGACTGGGTACGGTAATCCTAACTACCATGTGTTTTATTTTCATACAACGATGTATGTACTGAACGGACGTGTCATGATGGTAAACTGCCCAAAAACATTCAAAATAAGATATGAATACTGTAGCGTAATCTAGACTACAATATTTTACACCATGCCAACAGTTTCGGGGACAAAGTAATTAGACTATTTTGATAATTGCTGGTTAGATCATATTATTACGATCATAAGAAGATAAGGTAATTGTTATTGTTGCGTTGTTAAAACATTGTCCCAAGGATTGTTGTGGGTTCATAAGTACAAGATTGAAATATAATCAATTGCTTCTCCAATAAATCTCAGAGAAATAGACACTCGAATGAAATATCTATTAATATTCATCACAACGAGGTCGAAAGCTCAATTATTGTCTATGCTGTCGTGATAGTACTGATCGAGGGACATCAGAGCGATTTCCAATAGCTAGCTATCGTTTTAATATCGTTTCTAGATAATGAAATTGTAGTTGGTAAGTGGTATATAATAATAAAAACAGATAATTCAGATGCCCGGATCGCAGGATGGTGGTTTCCAACTCTCTCATGCGAATCTACATGATCTGTGATGTGAAGCTTGTCAAGTTGACGATTGCATTGCCCTTCTACGTTTGCTACCATTCACAGCACATGCATAATTGTATGTTTAACGCCGGGTCCAGATATGTTTCATTTGCCTGATAGTTCATGCTGAATAATTTCGATACGCCCGCGCCGACATAGTCAAGTCGACGCATCTAGGGACTAAGCCCTATGAAAACGGGTGATCAGATCGGTTAAATGAAACGTATTTGGGATCGGCTAGGTGCCTAAGCATTAATTTCTAAGGCTTCACAGACATTTTGTAAGTTAGGTCTTTTGATAGCCGAGCTCATGACATAAAGAATGATATTACCTGCGTGTCCGGCTTGACTCTGATGGTGTACTGGTCATTAAACCCCGCGCCCCCGCACACGTAGCACACGCGCACCTCGTCCGGCGCCGGCGCCGGCGGCTTGGCGGCCGCTGACGGCGACGCCGGCTTCGAAGCCAGCGAGCTCTTGATGTAAGCCTTTGCCTTCTCCATGCCCGGCTAGCTGTAACAAAACAAATACTTTGTTAGACTATATTGTTATTAAACTTTTCTATAACACTGAGGTGCTAAGCACGCATACGCCTCGAATGGTGGTGGTAAACAGTTACCGTAACCTAGGAACACCATAAGCATCGTACACAGCACTATAAAAAACAGGTTTAATATGTCTTTGAACATTCTTATGGGCCCTGAAAACGGTTAGGAAACTGGCAGGGATCTCATTGGAAGTTTTTCTGCAACCGCAAAGAAAGCTAAGGTCTTCGGTTTAAAAGTTAGAGGACGAACTCGCTATCGATGGCGAGAAGTGCGATGTTAAAATATAGATAGATGATACAACTGCTATCAAATCCCTGAACTACTATTGACTTCATCCGTAAATAGAATGTAGTTGCCTGTTAGCACGAAGCAATCTGATCAGATTATAAAATATTGACTTTGGGGAATGAAAATTAATTAATGCTACCGAATTAACTGTCGGAAATATTTGGCATTTGCTGCATAAATTGGCAATCCAAAATTCGGGTAAAACAAGCCGCAAAACGAAAACGTAATTATCGAACCATATTCGACATTAATGAGTGAGCATAAAATAAATGTTCAACCAAACATCATTAATTCCGTTCCAATTCCGTTTAATTCATCATTCGGCATCACCGCAGTACTCAGTGGCATTATTCCCCAGCAATGTGGGTCACGACCCACGCAAAAGTATCATTAAAACCTTCTCGGAATAAAAGCCATGCTGTGGTGAAAACCACTGAATTTCGCCTGTTTTTCGCTACATAAATATTGGTAGAAATACCGTCATTAGGGCTTCCGCATGAAAAGAAGACGGCCGGATAAAAATCTGGATCCTACGTCCTACGTATAACTTTAGGTTCTTTAATTACTTGCTAGTCTTTTTCTGAAAACTTTACTTCTATAAATGTAGGTCTGATTAGTTTTTTTTTTTTTCAACTTGAGTAGGAAGTTGGGACGTACTTAAATCTAATTATTATTGTTCACTTTTTTATGTTTTAGAGACCAACAACAAGTATTTATGACAGCAAGGCAGATCCTGTTATTCGATAAGTCTAGTAAGAAGCTAACGGTAAACGTATTGAAATAGCGACCCTATTGTTATAACAACAAAAGCCATAGTTGTAAGTAGTGACATGTTCTTCGCTGTAGAACACAATCTGTTTTTCGTCTCACTTAACTCTTATGACACGTTCATCGTGATTCATTGTGTATTGCTCTATTTTGGCAAGTTCAGAACAATGTTCACGTCTACTTATCGCTGGAATTTTGGATTTCTAGAAACACGAGAAGCCTGGGCGCGATAGACTTTTGGGGCCAATTTCAGAGGTTCCGGATAGATCTTATCCGACCCATAAAATATAGCCTAACCGAAGATAAGTTCTTTTTCCATGTAAGTAATATGCTTATGCTGCCAATAAGGTTTATCTCGCACTTGTGAAATTGGGGCTTAAAGTGGAGTCATTTTCATAGGCAACATTTGACAGTTCATTTATGCAAAGAAAAATATACCTTAGGCTAAAGGAATAAAACTCAAGAAAACTACATCAGTTTTTTTAATACAATTATTTATTTAGAAAATTAGACTACTCCTGATGCACATAAGTAGCACTTTGCTTTGCATAAATAAACTGTCAAATTTTACCTATTAAAATGACTCCACTTTAGTTATATTAACTTAAAGTGAAGATCAAAGAAGTATACACATCTATCACATTAGCAGTTTTATTCAGGGTACGTGTGTATGTTTTTGTAGTCAAAGAGCTTGTATATAACCTTAGTTTAGATGTTGAAAAGGAGGCACTTGCTGTTTATTTGTACACAAGACACGTTGTAGCACCAATTGGCCACCTAACACTGATTCGCATGCGCGCCTGTTCGTGTATTATGTAAGTGCTGAACCCGTGGAGCACGACTTCCATAAATCGCCATGCATTTGGCTCCACCGGCATGCCGTAAGATCGACTCGTGAAAATCTAATAGGAAAGTAATCCTTGGCGAGAAGCCAATATTCTTTAAGCACTATTAGCTGGATGTGCGGTTAACTAACTATTTGTGACTGAGTGTTTGCTGATAGATTGAAAACTCGGTGCCACAGCTTATTTCTGCTTTGTGTGAAAACTAAGTATTTGATTTCTTTTTATTCAAAATACGATTAATGTTAAACAGTTGGTAGCTGCAATAGTGTGTAGTTTCTAAATAACATTTAGGGATCATAAAGCTTTTGATTTACGATACTTAAAGGTTATTTGTCATGTTTTGTTATAAATTCAAGAGTACTTAGTCAGATGTTTTATTTAATTATTAACTATTATTTACAATCGCACCTTAGTAGAAACTACTCAATTAAGAAAAATATCAGAAAGAAAAACGTTCAGTCCGCTACAAACTTTACTTTAGATCGTGTTCTTATGCCGGTTCCACACGTAAACAAAGTTTGCGTAAAGTTTGCAACATGCGGACCCAACATTACGTATCCACAGTTATTAAACAAGACAGATTCTAACAAACTTTTCACTTAGTTGGCAAACACAGCGTCATAAAAGTTTGCGATATTTTCCACAAACAATGATTGGATTTATTGAATTGGTTTAAGTTTTCACTAGTAGTGCTTGGATTCGGATTGTCACACAAGTTTCGCTATCTGTTTTCAATCTAAGCTCCAAGTTGGATAAGTTGGATTAGAAACAGCGAAGATTTGACAGGACGTTCACCTTTTAGATTGAGAGCTAGAAAGTCGAAAAATAAGTCATTTTATGAAAGCTTGTTCTTTAATATATCATTCCCTTGACTGGCCATAGGGCAGCTGGAAGATGTTGCGCTTTTTTTTATTAATCATCACATTTTTTCAGGAAAAGATCTGAAATTTTAAGTACGTTTTATAATGATTATTTTTGCTGCCACGTCCTTCAAAAAGTTAATATATTATGAACTTTGGTCGTTACTAAGATTTGAAATAAATGTTATTTTATGCGTCTGGCATTTTAAATATTACATAGATGGTTAAATAGAAAATAAATATTAAACACATAATATTAATTTGCAAGACGTTTATCCGGTTGCGTTATCAAGATACAAAACGATTTAGTGTGATTAAGTTGTTTTAATACTCGGGTAATTGTTTATCTATATAATTGTGCATATGTTTCCAAGATAACTGCAAACATTCGTCAGTTTGTATGGTAGGCCACCTTCGATTCCAACGCCTGGCAACACTGTCTCGATTTTAAGTTAGAATTAGATCTCGTAAGAAAACCTACCATACATTACGACAAGACTCAAAAACTACTTATGTGTGTGTCAAATCGTGATTTTAATCAATGCTTTATAGAGCAGATGCCTTAATTGCTGTTTTTTTTTTTTGGTAAATAATAAACTCATAGTACATTGAAACCATTACTCCAGCTGGGTGAAAAACCCGATTATTTTATCAACAATATCACACTAAATCGGTCTGTATTTTAATAACGCAACCGGATAAACGTCTGGCAAATTAATAGTCTATTCTACGGTATTTTAACTATCTAATAGTAAAGATGACAGACTTCATAAAATAACTAATAATTCTTGAGTTTAAATCGCGTCTGGCAAGAAATTAGCAACGTTCAAAACTCCTGCCATGAAAAATGTACATTCCTTATTCTTCCTGTCTTTAAAAAAAGTAGTGGAAGTAATGTTAATTTTCATAAAATGAGTTGGAAACCCCATTTTTTTTTTTGCTAATTAATATGTGTCAAAAGTACCTCCCTAGCTATTTACTCAAGATGACGAAATTGGAGAGATATATACTGACAGAAAAGGAACATATTGTTATGTATGTAGGTGTATATTGTGTATAATACCCAGACCGACAAACGTTTTAATTATCTCATTTGATTAAACTAAATACAATATAGGATCATTATCAGTCTAATTCGAAAGATATAACGTATCAAATGTCTCTATTATAACAGACACGATTATTATTTCCGTACCAGATAAGAAGTTTTGATACGGTTTCTAAGTCATTAATAGCCGAGATTAAATCTAAATTATTTTTTGCTTAATTACTCATAAAATTGTATGTCATTCCTAAAATAGTCAGTAGATAAATATAGTAAGCACTATTGCAAAGAGCAAAGACCAAAATAGCAAATATGTAAAGCTATCAGTGCTATTACAGATATGAAACGGAACGTAAATAAGATAAGCTATCAAATAGCCGCCGGTGATGAATTTAGGTTTTAACTTAGTTACTAGTAAAGAAGGGTTAGACTTCTCAATTTCGTATTACGTAATTGCCTGTCTTATTTAACAGACTGAGTGTGAGACACACTGTCTGATAGAAGGTGACACCGCTGGCCTGGCCTTAGAGATAGTGTACAATAACACTTTATGTTGCTTTACCATCAGGCAGGCCGCACGCACCAACGGATAGACCGATTTATTTAACGTTCTGGGTTTAATTTTCTTTTGTTTTATCGATGACAGAAAACACATCAATAACACGCGTACTGACGTGAGAAGGCTGTGGTAATAAAAACACTACACTTAAATTAATAAGTTACCAATTACACCTCTGCCGTAATGAAAGACCTGTGACATGCCACCCTTTGACGAAACCCTGCTAATTATAGTGAGTGACAACCCTACATATCGAAAATGTTCTCAAATCGTCCCCTCTGAAGCATGATCATTATCTACTATTTAATCAATATTAGATACGACGACCACCCTGTTACGTCTGGTGTAACAATGTGTGAATCGTTAGGGTTCCCCGATGGATAAAATGTACACATTATTTGGATATTGATGAAATCTATCTGTTTTCCTATAAAATGGCAAAAGTAATTGAGCCTGTGCCAGTTTATGCAACATAACAGACTTGAATTGTGCTCTCACGCTGGTGGTAGTATTAGGTCCTGAAATAAAAAGCACAAGAGACCTTATAAATCATCGACAAATGTAGTGAGTAGAGACGGATCTTATTTTTTAACACGCTTATATTAGCTTCACCTGTATGTTTGTTTGTTTGTTTGTTTGTATGTAACCGACTCCTTTGGACTCGATTTTGACCCACTTTAAACGGACAGATTTAATTCAAACTTTCTACACTTGTAAAGAATCAGCGACAATATAATAATTTCATAAATTTATCTCATTATCCTGATTAGGATCGCCAGGATTAAAAAAAAAACTAAAACTAAAAAGTGAAAAATAAATATAGTTTAAAAAAACTAAAAAAACACGCTTTTAAAGCACATCAAACTAAAAAGTGAAAAATAATTCTTATTATAACCTGAAAATAATAATAAACGAAAAATACTAGTACTATTGTGAAAAATTTTGTAATAAAAATGAAAAATTTTGTAAAATTTTGTAAATTGTACTATTGTGAAAAAAAGCGTGGGGCGCTCTGTGCCATATTTTTCGTCTATCGAGCGACCCACGCTTTTTTTCACAATAGTACTAGTATTTTTCGTTTATTATTATTTTCAGGTTATAATAAGAATTATTTTTCACTTTTTAGTTTGATGTGCTTTAAAAGCGTGTTTTTTTAGTTTTTTTAAACTATATTTTTTAGGATAAGCTGGTCTGCAGTTACTCAGAGCCAGAGTGTCAGAATGATCGATCATTGAAACGATAAATCACAATTTTGAAAGTTATGTTGAACTGCTAAATAAACGACAAAAAAATTGACGATAATGTCAATAATCTACAATTGGAATACTATAAAAATACGAGACTAAATGCCCATAACACAACGACATTCAGATTCAGTCCTATATGTCCCAGTGAGGCATAAAACACAGGTAATGAATATTAGATTGCGTAAACAAGCGTCGTGTGTTGTACCTGATTGTAGTAATGAGTCATCGCGGCTTGCAGCGTTTGTGATTATGCACCACTGCACAATCGTACATGATAGTTTAGACTAGTGTCGACTAAGCGCCTAAAATGCGCTGTCGAAACTGGTGCAAAACTAGGTACCTCATAATCTAAAGGAATAAGATATATTGCGACTTGCAACTGAAGCGCCCCGCTCGGGAGTTGATACCAGCTCCCTCGAGCGTGCCACGGCTCTAGCCGTGGACCTCTCCAAACGTAGTCTCACCTTGCTGGCAGGCCTCGAAGGCGGTAAACACCTTAGGACTGGTTCATAGATATTGGCCGCGGGGATATCTTCCTAAAGAGGCATAGACACTCCGCCCCTTCTAATTCATTAGAGGAGGTCGGACGTGACAACCACTGCTTCAGCTAACTGACCGACCCGAGAGAAGGAAAGGTAAGGAAAAAAGGTGGAAAATACAACAAGATGTTTTTAATGAAAAATGCTATGGATATTTAATGCTTTATATCCAGAACTTAATCCAGTCAACGTTTAATTAAAAACCAGCAATTTTGTTTGTAAATTAATACTTGTAACAACATCAAAAGACATTTTCTGCTACAAAATATGTTCGTTATTAAGTTTTAGTCTGGCAAGTAGTGGGAACAGCGACGAGCTAATCGAGTTTGTTTCCTTTATTTACTGAGAATAAGCTAAAATGTTCCGTTGTCGTCTTTATAAAATTGTGTGAAATTATTTAATTAATTAAAGAAGGAGTATACTAGTATATTTGGAGTGGTGTAATATTACTTTTTACTAAAATCTTTATATAGAATTTTATGTTATAATTTAACTCAACAAAGAATTTTGCTTTTAAATTAATGTTTGAAGCAAATCGGTACAGTCAACATCATGAATATATTGGCAGCTTCGAATCTTTGTTTTCTGACTGGCCACATAATAATGAACTCAACTCTACACTCGGCTGTCTGACCGTGTCGGCGATGTAAAACATTCACATTTCACTAGTTATGTTAAGGTTCCATGTAATTAGGGGATCGACATCTACCGGGCAAATTTCCAAATTTCATACACCTACTGAGAAATTCTAACGAAAAATGCCGAAACGCGAAATATTGTCACTACGTCTGTGTGCGGCTAGCCTTAATGTCGAAGTGGACGAAGGTGACGATTTTGCGAAAATTTGGACAAAATTCGATATTTAAAAAACCGTGATAGTTTTGTTTGACAAATTTTGCATTTACCTATCAGGCGTGATGCCATCAACCTGCAGGTAAAGGATTATCCATTAATTATGGGACACCTTCGTATATTTCAAATAAAAGATGGTCTCACATTGTATACTTGATCAGCTTATACTGAAAATGTATAGATGTGTAGCCGTGTGTACTTAAAATACACGACCCAAGTGATAATTTGAGCAAACGTTTCCCTGATACATACGGTAATACAACTTGAATTGGAGGACAATATTGAACAAACCAGGTAATTTACAGCTGCATTCAAATTCAAACTACATCAAATCCGCCGCACACATTAGCAAGTCTGTCTGTCCCACGTCCACTGTTCACACAAAATTTGCAAACGTAAGTGATATAGGGTTGCCAGCTTACAAATTAATAACACAGTCAATGATTTTGCATTATTCAAAGTATGCATATTATCTGAAATATCCTTTGCTACATTTTTTTTTTTTTATATTTATAAGAAATCAATTATTAAAATTATGATATCTTATTTACATTACAATCTAGCCTATCAAGACTAATAAGTAATATTATGTTAACCTAAATTGCTACGTAATAATATAATCTAAGAATGTGTCCATTAACACTTTACTTAGTTTTTGTTAAGGGGAAGTCACTTTGTTCATGTGTTCTTTATAACGACACTTATCGCACTAATTTATTTGTCAATCATCACAACACTAACTCGAAAGGTTTGGTTCGTTTTAGCATTGGTTCGTTTTTGCTACATGCAAATGATATTTTGGATAATATGCAACATACATTAATACGTACGAAAAAAAGTAGAAATAAAATTAGTATAAAATATAAAAACATGAACCCGAATGCTTCAAAATAATAAACAAAAAAGAATGGGTTTTTTGTTTTTATAATAATAATTTTACGATTTGTGTTTAGTCAGTAATATACTTAAATATGATAGGGTTTATAATATATTATTTTAAAATTTCTATAGCCTGTCACTACCAATATATTGATGTAATGTATAGTGATAGCCAAAATAAGTGTTAATATATCGGAGCTTACTGCTCTGTATGGTTATTGTTAAATTATAAAACGTCCTCCAATTCAAGTTATATTTGGTGGCTGGCACAACCCTAACAGCAAAGGGTGTACTGGACACTGATCGATATGACGTCATGTACGAGGTATTAATTAAGCTTTTGAGTACGTATTATATTCACATGTATGTAGCTATCTGTCTGCGCAACCGTAATTATAAATGTAAAATATTCATGTTTTTATGCGGTTGAGCATGTGTGAGTGATAACGCATAAAAATTGCTGACCCGTACCTTAAAATTATTTGAAAATTTTTATGTTCAAGATAGGTTTTTGAATAATTATTGTCGTTATTAAGGGCTATTCAAAACCAATAGCTGAAATGTTCAGTTTAGTAGATCTAAAGTTGACTAATCACGGATTTCAGACGAAAATCAAAAATTGGATAAAACTCAAAAGAGCTGTATCCATAATGTAACATTTATTTCAGCAAATCATTGAAGACTCAGAAAAGAAAGTAAAGTCCGAAAAATTTAACAAAATCAGTGAGCTTTAAGTTTAAAGTTTAAGCGAACAGTGTAACGGCTATAACGATAAGCTCCCGTAAATATAATGTCATACCAGTGTTGCAGTGTTCCTTGCTGAAGGGCTGGCAGGGCGAGGGTTGAAGCTGTGCCAAACATGTACAGCCAGGTCTCAGGTAACACGTGAATATCGGATCTGAGGGACAATGCGATCGATACACATCATGTCCGGCTCTAATTGCCGGCCTCTGTGCTAGTTATGTTGTCTGTCTGTCTCGCATTCCACGTGTGTGCATGTAATATTCCGTGTATTGAATAACTGGTGAATAAAGAGGGTTTCAACAATGCCCGTGATTGGATGTAGCTCTTAATTTAAATAAAGCCGAAATGTTAATTGTATTTTATCAGGCAGGAAGGTAAACAGAATTAACAGCCTTTGTCCGAAAAATACCTAAAGGAAAGTATGATTCTCAGAATTTATACTGTAATTGTTTTCAGTTTGCTATTTGACTACAACAACAGTCAAATATTCAGCTTGGATTCATTTACACTTTCGACCTGGCACCCATATAAATATCAATTCTTTTGATAAAATTTTGCTCTCGTTTCACATTTTCATGTTTTTATTGGGATATTTTTACGTCAACAGTCGTAATCAATGAATATTTCAATCAACTTTCTTTATTGCAACTAGTTAATTAATAATCGAGATGTTTATCAAAACATTGCATACAAGCAGCAAACTAGTGTTGAAGCCTGTTTTTAAAGAACATGTTTCTAGAATACATACAAAACAATGTTGTTCGTATTAGCTCATACCGCTCTATAGGTTGTTTTGTTATCAACGATGTCAATAATATCTAAGAAAAGGATGATTCTTATATATCTTTATTTTAAGCAAAATAAAAACTTCAACTGAGAGTGAAAAATGTGTTTTCACCTCTCCAGCACGAAATTTGCGCAAACAATCTGTTTAAACAATGGAATCGGGTAACTTGGAATATATATTTTCATGTGCAAAATAGTGTTTTATTAGAATATTGTAAAGTTTAGGTGAAATTTAATGTCCCATTTTATTTAAAAATCCCTAACCCACAAAAATAATATATTACTTTACGTATAAAGTTAAAAGATAGTTTAAATTTGCTAAAAATTAAACCATGCACCAATGCACCAATTTGAAAATATTTTTCTTTTATAATAATTCATAACATCATGTTATAGTAGGAAATAGTGTATAACATAATTATTATCTGTTTATTTGGCCATCAAAATCGCAAGTACTAGCAGCATTTTATTAGTCATTTTAAACTAAGTCCTCAACTAAGTCCTTAGGATGACATTTTGTTCATAGAATGGGTTACATTCTATGAACAAAATGTCATCCTTAATTGTTGGCGGCAATATTTTCAATAAATTGTAGTTCTATTACTCTGTACCGTTCAATGTTACCCAAAATTGCTATGAATTTAGTCGTGCTCTCAATTTTATCAGTTCTACGCATTATTTACCATTTATGATTTTAATTATCATTTAAGATTTAAAAATAATAATATTGAATCAACAATTTAAAGATGAACACCAAAAGATTCATGTTTACAGTCAGTTTTGTATATTTCATTACGATTTCAAATTAAAGCACAAATACTACTAACAACAATACTAGTAACATTACCTTGGCAAATACGAGTATTTTGTTACTATAATGACAATAACATTTTATTTTTTACTTTGCAGCTGGCTATAAGACATATTGGCAATTCGTTTTACACAGCTAAGACATTAAAAATATTATTATTTTTCGTCAAATTAATTAAACAAACTTTTGTTCAAAGTTAGACGGCAGGGCAAAGTTACCCTAACTGGGCTTACTCTTTTACATTTATTATAATTATATAATAGTTATAAAATATGCTAATATATTGATTAACTCATACTTGTTAAATATGTATTACGTTAATTTGTTTTATATAAATATCTGAATTACGATTTCTAACCGAAACTTACCTAGATGAAAACAATACTGCCACAAATAATTCAATAGGTAATAGTGGCGGAGAAATATTTATTTGAAAACTTATTTGTTAGTTAAAGTATTTACTACAGTTTTATTTCGTAAATATTAATAAATTATTGATTCTAGTTAAGATATCTTTGCAACAGTAGAGCGCATAGAAATCTTAATAACTAGTCAATAGAAATGCTATCGACTATCTTTTAACACTGGGACGCATGTCGCCGTTTTTCAAATACCACTTTTTGTATTCCTGCAAACAAAATTATTCTTTTTGGCGATGACATTAAGACGACAATGCCTCAACTCGCACTTGTGTTCGATTAGACTCATGCGCTTGTATTCCTGCAAACAAAAATATTCTTTTTGCGATGACATTAAGACGACAATTCCTCAACTCGCACTTGTGTTTGACTAGACAGATGCGCGGCGACAAGGTCACGCGTCTTTGACATTTCTATTGCCTTATTATTAAGATTTCTATGGTAGAGCGTATTACTAATGTGAGTAGTGTTTGAGTTTCCTTTCAGTAAGAAAATATTAAAATAGTAATTTTAATATTTTCTTACTGAAAGAGATGAAAACCAGTATAATAGGGCAAAACTCGTGAGAATATGATTTTTCGATATCTTCGTAGTTTTTCATCACTTGCATTGCTCAGTAGTCTTAAATTGAATCATTCGATACGGTCGTGATTAATAATAAAAATCACTCTCACACGAAATATCAAACTTAGTTCGCTAGTACCAAAAATAATTATTTCATACTTTTACGGCAAACGCAAACAGTGAATATTTTTATACATATTCGCGTTTATTGCACCTAGTCAAGTACAAGTCTAATTTAGCAAACCAGTGTTGAAGCATGTCTCTAAACCATATAAATTAAATTTGTAAGTATTAGCTCATAACGCGATAGGTTTGTAGATAATTGCGATTACATTAGTTATCAGCTGTGGAACCGGTCCGCCGGCTGATGACATTTTAATGACCACCAAATTGGTGCTTTAACATGAAAGAAGTGATGTTTATGAGTGAATCAGCGAGTTAAAGTATAATGTCTGGTTGAATAGATGTACGTTTATGTAATGTAATATATATAGTTATAATTTTATGTCTACTAACATAGTTTTAAGAATAATGTTTACTAACACTAATATGGATCTTTGGGTCTGAAATAAATTAATATTATTATTAATGTACCGGCCACACGATCCATCTTACTTGGACAAACGGTTTGTGTAAGTAAGATTGAGCGTGTAGCCGACAAAACGACCGGTTTGTGCAAGTAAGATTGAGCATATAACTTGTAGCTGATTGTAAATTTTCAGAAT